>JARHVA010001772.1:52500-1252500 GCA_037957365.1 Torreya grandis
CATATTGAAATGGGATAAATGATCCAAAAGGACTAATTACTAAACATGTATACTATAAAAATGGTATTACACTAGTATCAAATTGTCTTGATACCATTTAGGGTTACCAAAACCCTATAAATTATGCTTAATGAATTACATGAATATTTTGTGGAGTCCCAAGGTAGACAAATGAGAGATATGAAAATTTTTAATTGTAAATGGTGAGATGAAAGTTAACCTTAAATGCCTTGAAAGGATATACAAATCTCAACACAATGGAAATTTTAACAATAAGAGACTAATCTAAACCAATGATCCATATGTATGAAAAGATGCTAATAAAATTTAAATTACTAGGCCTATACAAATATTAGGTACATACACCTTCTTTGGATTGAACATGATGGGGTTGGCATAAGACAATGTGATTGAAATGATGTTTTCTTTATCCATTAGTTAATTATTTTATACTTTATATCCTCATTATTGTGAAATATTTTTTAACCATGGTATAAATATGCATTGGGTAGAGCTAGTCATGGAATCAATTCAATAGTATGTTTTACTTTGCACTATGTAGGAACTTAATTAGGTGACTGAAATATATCCTTTTAATATTTTTAACATGTTTTTTTAGTTGTTTTTGAATTTTATTAAGGAAGTGAAATATGAGTTTGAGCCACAAGGATGTTATTACATTCACATGTCAACATCAAGAGTATGAAATTATTACAAAAATTGAATATTATTACACTACTCAACAGTAATGAGAAAAATATAGGAACTAATTTTGGTATGTTATATGGCATATTCATGACCAAAATCAATGAAAACATTTATAAGGTTTGATATATATATTTCATGTGACAATAAATATATTTTTGTCTCAATAAAACATAGGATAATTTTAATTGTATACATCACAAATGACTACATCTTTAAAAGGTTTTGTTTTATGTAGTAGTTAAAACTACTTAGTGGTGTATTTTTTAAATCTTGAACTAACCCATCTAATGAAGTATGGTTGTGGGTGAGGCATTAGTAAAAATTTCAATCTTATAAATTATTCAATAAAAATCAGGCCCTTATGACTTCTATTGTAAATGATGAAGTGTATTTGTCCATTAGGCCATATTTGAGAATGAAACAATCTTTATACTTCTTATGAATATATTATGAATGATAAGTGATGTTTGTAATATTTACCATAGTAGTAGATTCAAGGATTATGATTTATTTACATTTTTCTAGTGCTTTAGTGTTAGTGATTGCTAAAATAAGTTATACAAGTATAACATTCCTTACATGTCCCTATTCATTAGAGTGACACATGGAGTTATGAAATGTACACAACCTGCTAATTTTGGATTGTTTATTCTGATAATTTTATGGGGTGTTATTATTTTGAGGACGGATTGAAGGAAAATTTTATTACTTGGGGTTTTACTTATTTTTAGACTTGGAATTATTAATTTGTAGCTTGTCTTGTGATTTATAATCTTCTTTCTTCAAATTATACTTGGATTTTACTTCAAATTTGTAATAAAATTTGTAGGCCTATCATAGGGAATATGTGTGCAAAAAATGCATGTCATATTGGATGTATGGTCTCAATCATGACATATAATTCAAAATATATATTTTTTATATTCTTACATATTTAATTTTGAGACCAAAGTGTGAAAGATGTATGTGTATTCTTGTACAAATTTATTGTGACCTTGGTGAAATTTTTGAAAACTTAATTTATTGTCCATCATAGTTCCTAATAGGATAAGAAGTAGTTTTTAATGGTTTTATAAAACACGAGTATCTATATATTATAATTCATAATATTAGGGAAGTGTATTCTCTATCCCAACGTTTATTTATTTATTTATTAAAGAAATTATTTAATGCATAATATGAACATATTAGATAAATCTATTTATATAGAGAACCTTCATCTATTTTTCCTTCGTACAGGGGGATGTATATATTTACTTACACCCTATATTGATTTTGACCACTAAAAGGTCACTACAAATGAGATGTGTTAGAAGGAGCATGAACACATTTAGTAAGTTGAGAAAATTATTCTATGATTTATGCTCATTAATTTACATGGTGTTATTCTATATATTTTTATTACCTTTGAAAAATCATATCTTGTTTTATAAAACATATATGAATTTTGCATCTCTCAAGATGGTTTATCTACCATCTAAAGATGTGAATGATAGTAAGATGAAGTATGAAATATTTTGAGCCATAACTTATTATATTTAGACCTTGTACGAGTGGAAATATAAATAACTAAGGATTCAAATGAAATTGTTAATAACACTAGGATATGTAGACACCTAAATTTGGCCACCAATAACCTCCAATTAGGGTTTTGGCTAATTTCCACCCAAAATGCAAAATTTGACCTAAAAATACTAAAATTTCCTAAATGATGTGAAACTAACATATTCAAGTGCTGATTTTGGCCAGGGTATCCCTAAATGGGGTAATACAATTTGTGGGCCAGCTAATTTTGATTAGATCATTTTGACTCAAAATGCTAATTTTGCACCTCGATGCTCTAGATTGATCTTCCCTATCAAATCTCTTGCACAAAACATGTGCCTTTGTTATTTGTTATTGGTAACATCATAAATGGGATAATAGATCTAACACATCTGATAGTGACTTCAAATTCCAATCTAGTCAAATTTTGGACCAATAACAAGGCATTCTGATCAATTTGAGTAATTTGTGCACAAAGGGCTTAATCATGCTTAAGAGATAATTAACCCAAATCAAGGCATAATTAAGAATTCCATGGAAACTTGTTGAACACTTATTTTTGGAAATGAATATTCAATATCTATATCATCAAGTGACCTCATTTCTTGGGAAGACATCCGTAGGCCATAAATGCCACAAATATTAGGATTCATGCCCTCCATGCCTCATCAATACCTTCCATGATTCCCTCTATTCCTTTTAATTGCCCCTTCTTCCAATGTCATGATGATGATAATTATAAACTTAACTCCAAAAATTGAATTAATCCTCAACCACACATCACAATCTTAGGATTGACAGTTCAGGTTGATTCTAGACATTCTCAAAAATCTATAAATAGAGAGGCCATGAACATCATTTCTATGCTATTTTGGTGTAAAGTTATAATGCATAAATGATTCTAAAAATCCATTGTAACTAGTGTTACCATGCCAAATTGATTCCAAGCCAAGCCAAGCCATGATCCAAAGGTGTCAAGGAGAGATGGAGGTAGCCAAGCTTCCATTGCCAAAGACTTCATGAGAACAAAACCAAGAAAGCCACTACTACAAAGGCATTTGGAGCATCCAAGGAAGGTGAAGGAATTCTTGTGTTTTATTCCTTACTTTTTAGTTCTATTTGTCATTTTTTTAGTTAACTAAGCTCTCCCTAGTGTCTAACCTAGAGATTTTATGATATTAATATATTTATTTTATTTTATTAATTTTAGAGATAACACCATACTAACTATCCTCTCTTGAGTCAAATTCCTAGATCACAACCACCACAGGCCAATAACCAAGAAAGATCGAAGCAATTCAACCATAATAAAAATGTTATGGGAAATGGAGTAATTGAATCTCATCATGTCTAAATGGTGAAAACATCATCTACACCACCTTTTTAGCTTACTCCTACTCAAAAACCTCTCCAACGAATGTCACAAGCACAAAAACCAAGACCTACACAATAAATACAGTAGTCGTTACCATTAAAAACCCCTCCTCCTAGGAGAACTGTGCCTACACATCATGTCTTTAGTGACCTAGGAAAACCTATTGAGTCTATATTTTACAAGCTTGATGTCACTAATCTAATTAGTTGGCCTATAACAAAGCATTATCTACATGACATCCTTATCCTGATTGGTACCATGAAAATGAATGTTTTGACTATCATCGAGTCAACAAGCATAATCTAAAAAAATGTGTCTAAATCAAGAATTTAATTGAGAATATGTTGGAGAATTAGGAGATAATATTGGATAAAGGTTCTTCCATTTCCAATCAAACTCTTGGGATTTATCAAAACCCTTTTCCCTAACATAAAAATTAGTTGTAGAAAAATAATCAATAATAGCAACAATAGCAGCCAGTGTAGTAGTAAAATCAACAATATCAAAATCAAAGGCCAAACTAACACAATCAACAAAATCAACAGAACCCACAATGATAGAACAATGAACAAAACCAAAGTCAAAATGGTAATAACAAACAAACCTACCATGTAGTTGCACATGACTATAATAGGGTTTTAGGTCATATTGCAGGGGGTAATGTTAATACCATCTCCATTAATCCTAGACCAAGCATTAATCAGCCTAGAACATTGTTAAACAAAAACATTCAACCAAATTACATGGATAATCCTTATTTGACCTAAGAATGCATACAGGCAAACTAGTAAACTAGGACTTTCCCTTTCAGACCTTATATCAACAACTCATCCTTGCCACGTGACCACATGCAAGTACACCAGTAACTAAGACTTATTTTTTCTGGTCACACACATTTCCCAACATTTGTTATCAATAATGGTCTAGTATTTAATCATGATTATGTAATAAAACCTTAGATGTTGAAGATTACTATCCTAGGACCACAATCATCCACCACTTTGCCTATCATCCAACTAGCCGTTCAACCTCAAAATAAGCCAATCACCATTGACCAAGATAATAAGTTTGATATTGTGGAACAATTATAGAAGACACCAGTATAAATTTCTATTTTAGATTTTCTTTGACTATCAAAAATCCACAAGAACATCTTGAATGATTTTTTGACCCAATCTAATGTTATTAGTGACATATCCCCTAATAAATTTCAAGCTTTGGTTAGACACCTAGCTCCAGCCCAACAAGTCACACTCAACCAAAGTGATATGTCTTCTCTTGGCCCACTCCATAATAATCCATTTTACATATAAGTTTATATAAGATGGAATAAAGTGAAACATGTCTTTATAGACAATGGATTTACCCTCAACATAGTGTCTCTAAAGCTCATCAAGCTTCTTCGGTACATAATGGTAGATCTCTAGCCAGAAACAATAAATATCAAAGCCTATGATAATTAGGAAAGAGAATCACAAGGCACCATTAGTTTTCCAATTATCATTGGGCCCTTGACCTATGATACACTTTTCCATGTTCTTGATCTTGAGTTATCATACAATATGCTTCTAGGTAGGCCTTGGTTACATGAGATTCATGCAGTTATGTCAATGTTGCACCAATGTATCAAGTTTTCCCACTTAGGGATGGAAGTGAATATTCCAATTGATTTACACCCATATGAACACTACAAATATCTTGAGGCTAAAATTCAAAGCTATAATTATCAATATAGTATGAATCCTAGTTCCAAGCAAGATAAAAGAAAGGCTATACTTATTAATCCTTTACCAAATAATTGCATAGATCCTAATACCTTATATTCCCTTTCCCACAAGCCACCTTCTGAAGCTTCTAATCATTTCACCATTTTAGAAATGGATCGAGAGAATATGTGACCCATGATACATTTCATATGTCCAATCTTCCTCTAAATCTAAAAAACTTTGGGTGACCTACAGTTACCCCACATATACATTGACAACAAAAGAATAAAGATAAGGGACCGTCACATTTTTACCAACATCTAACCTAAGACCTAAACCTCTTGAAGGGGATGAATCATGGTTATACAATGACAACCAAGATGATTGTTATAAAAATACAAAGTATCATATTCCCAATAGGATCATGGAGCATCACAATTATGAAGGAAGAGGCCTCAAACCAAATCAGCAAGGAACCATCGAGCTAATTTCCATGACTAAATATGAAAGACCTTATGGAATTAGATTTAAACCATCTGGGTGTGACCCCACATATCTTATTAAAACTCCATCACTGGTGACTAGTGATGATGATATCGATAGCAAAGTAGAGTCTAATCATAGCCTCACCTTTGATGACCTAGCTAAAACCAACTTATTTGATAACAATTCCATTTGTACCCTTACCCTAACCATTCATCACAACCCATTTCCTTTATATTATCCCCAACTAATAGATTGGGACCAACAAGAACCCAGTCTATTGATTGATGGGTTCCAAAATGATGAGGCATTCTGTGACTTTTTAGGCCTTAGAGACAACATTCCATTGGGAGATCATAAATCAATATTCTCAATCACATTGGATCCTATAACCTATTTTAGATAGCGAGTAAACACTCTTATCCAAAAATAAATAAGTAAAACATTGAGGTCCCAAAGTGAAAACCTCTTTGAGGTACTTTCTGACTAAGGAAAAAGTAAAGAGAAAGGCTAGTCCAGTGGTGAAAACCTATTTTAGGCACCATTAGATGAGGATGTTCATTCTTCTTTGAATTTATACTAGGAGACCACCAATGATGAACTTACCAATGGATCTGAGTTTAAATTTGAGAAAAATAAGTATTTGATCAAATTCTTCAATAATTTCCAACTATTTTTGTCACATGGCTAGATCTCCCATTAGGGGGCTCAAATTCATCATGCCTAGGAGAATTTGAAGAGCAAATCCTAATGGAGGACCCTAACATAATTCAATAGTTTAAGTCACTACCTACTATCCTAGAAGATGGTTTGACCCTTCTAGTTCAAGATACAATAGAGGTAAATATTAGGAATCCATCAGACCTAAAATGGATAAAAGTAGGCATGTCCCTCACTAAGGAGGAACATGATGTCTTTACAGCTCTGTTGAGAGAATTTGTAGATATCTTTGCATGGACCTATTCTAACATGCCAAGTTTACACCCCACCTTGGTTCTGCACCACCTTATGGTTAATCATGATGCCAAATTAGTAAATAAAATCTATGTAAGATGCATCCTCACATTATTGTATTGGTAAAAAAAGAGTTGTAAAAACTCTTAGAAGTAGGATCTATCTGATCCATTGACTACTCAGAATGGATCTCTAATGTGGTACCTGTTAGTAAAAAGCTTGAAGGGATCATAATTTGTACTAGAGACATCAACAAAGCTTATCCTAAAGATGATTTCCCCTTGCCTAATATCAACATGATATTGAATCTATAGCCGGTTATGAAATTCTTTCACTCATGGATAGCTTTTTAGGATATAACCAGATTAGAATAACACCAAAAGACCAACATAAAATAGCATTTACCACTCCATGGGGAACATTTTGTTATCAAGTAATGTCATTTGGCCTTAAGAATTCTAGAGATACATATCAAATGGCCATTACTATCATATTCCATGATATGATGCATGATATTATTGAATACCATGTCAATGACATATTAGGAAAATACAAAATCAGGGTTGACCATCTAGTAGTGTTGCGTAAGATATTTGAAAGATTATGAGAGTACAAAGTTAGAATCAATCCAAATAAATGTGTGTTTGGTGTAACTTCAAGAAAACTACTTGGCTTTATCATGTTTTTAGAGGTATTGAATTCAATCCAGCTAAAGTCCATGTTATAACCAAGATGCCACCACCAACCAATTTAAATTAACTCCATAGTTTATAGGGTAAGATCTAGTCAATCCAATATTTCATCTCTCAATTAGTAGACAAGTGCCATCCATTTACACACATTTAGAATAAGGGAATTGCATTTCACTGGGTTGATCACTTTCAAATAGATTTTCAATAACTCAAAGACTATCTTGTTAATCTACTTGTTCTATTACTTCCTATGCCAGGAAAGCCATTCTTGTTATACCTATCAGCTACCGACCATGCTCTAGGGGCACTGTTGGCTCAACACAATGACAATGGAAATGAGCACACCATATACTAATTAAGCTATACCTTGGTTACATATGAACATAACTATGCACCTATTAAAAAATCTTATCTAGCCATGGTCTTTACAGCTCAAAAACTATGCCATTACATGTTGAATAATAAGACCATGGTCATTTCAAAAGTAGATCCACTCAAGTATCTACTATCTAAAATAGCTTTGCAAGGTATAATGGCTAAATGGATCATGCTTCTCAGTGAGTTTGACATAGAATATGTCAATTATAAGGCAATCAAGGGACAAGTTCTTGTAGATCAACTTGTTAAAGCACCTCTCATAGACACACAACCACTCATATTTCAATTTCTTGATGAATCCATAATTACCATCATTGAAACACCCTTTAAAGAGAAACCTTAGAAGAAATATTTTTATGGTTCATTTATTGCACATGGATCAGGGGTAGGCCTATTATTTATTACACCACATGGGGATCTAATCACTAAATCATTCAAAATTAGCTTTCCTTTTATAAACAATATGGATGAGTATGAAACACTTTTTGTAGGACTTTGAGAAGTAGTGAATTTGAATATATCTCATCTCCAAGTTTAGGGTGATTCTTAGTTTATCATCAATTAGGTCACAGATCATTTTCAAACCAAAGATGACAAGATGGTTCCATATAAAGCCATGGTCAACACTCTTAAACAACAAATTGTCAACATTCAGTTTGAGCACATACCAAGGGCTAGTAATAGAACTATAGATGCTATGGCTACTATTGGATCTCTGATTTGAAAAATAGATAAAGCTAGAGAGTATCAATTTCTCATTGAGAATTTGTCAACATCAGCTCATGAACCTTCAACTATTGTCATGATTTATGATATTGTTGGTCCTAATTCTATCTAGTACTTAGACCTTTACAACTACCTTCATGACCAAGTTTTATCACCTAAACTATCTCAAAAATAAACCAAAGCCTTCATTCATCATTCCACACATTATACTATACTTGGATCCACCCTTTACCATTGTAGTTTTGATGGAATTCTACTTCATTATTTAACTTTGGTAGAGTCTACACTAGTGTTAAGAGAAGTTCATGGAGTATATAGCGCTCATTATAGTGGGGTAGTCTTGTCTAAAAATCCCTTGCATACTAGTTATTATTTGCCCATAATAGATGTAGATGTTTTTACATATGTAAAAAAGTGTGATAAATGTCAATGACATGCTAATTTGATTCATACCCTGGTAAAAACTCCAAAACTAATGTTGATACCATGGCAATTTTCTACATGGGGACTTGACCTCATTAGGAAGATCAGCCCCACTTCATCTGATGGCCATAAACATATCCTTACCATCACCGAGTATTTCATTAAGTGGGTTGAAGCTATACCCCTCACTTACGTGGTTGGAAAGAAAATTTCCAAATTCATTTTCAACCATCTCATTTGTTGCTATGGTATCCCCTTTGAAATTATATTTGATAATGGAGGATCATTCAAAAATAAGGATGTAGACTAATTATCTACTAAATACAACATCACACAATATTTTTATACATCATATTACCCTTAAGGTAATGGCCAAACTGAGGCATTCAATAAAACCATTGTCAATATTCTCAAAAAGATTGTTAATGATGACAATCATGATTGGCACTTACATATATTCCCTACCGTTTAGGCATACCATAACAATCATCATACCCCCACAGGAGCCACTCCATACTCACTTGTTTATGGTACTAAAGACATCCTTCCAATTGAGGTTGAGTTACCTTTAATATGCATCTCTTTCAAGCATTTCCTTGATGATCATGACTATCAAGTAGCTCACCTATAAGAGCTAGACCTACTTGATGAGAAATACATAATTGCACTCAACAATGTTCAAGCATATTAGAAATGACTCAAAGGCCACTATAATTGGCATGTTAAGTATAGAAAATTTAAACTTGGTGATCTTGTTCTTAAAAAAAACTAAAAGAATACCATGACTAAGAAGAAGCATAAAGGGAAATTCAAACCAAACTAGATAGGTCCTTTCATCATCACTATGGACTATGGATTAGGAGCATATAGGCTTTCCATACTAGAAAGAGATGAACTACCTGAGCCAATGAATATTATTCATCTCAAGTAGTACTATGCTTGAATGCTAAGGTGTATTATTTTTAAGGACCATTTTAGTTATGCCATTTTAGCACTATTCTTCTTTATACAAATACCATCCTCTTCACATATCCACTTGTTGCTTCTGACCTATTAACCCAGTGTGTTCTCAATCTTAGCTTGCATGACCTTGGTTTTTTCTATTTGTTATAAATTTTCAACATCAAGGTATCTGATTAGTTTCATCAATTGATTCAAGTACTTCAGATAGAGATCATATTTTGGAACAATGTGATAAAAGTTTCAGTAGTTGCATCCTTCATTTATTATTCCTTTCTTACCACTGATCTTGCTACTAATTATAACCACCTTTGGGAAAATTAGTAGCATTGATCTATGTTATTGTATCCTAGCTATAACTGCCTATGGGCAAACTAGGGAAAACATTAAGCCTTGATGTAATAACTCATTACTTCTTATATCGTGTTATGCCTTTTTACCAACTATGCCTATTTTATTTTAATTGACTGCTATAATAGTCAAATTCCTCTACTATAAGGGTGTAATTATAGTGACTTGAGGTTTTAATCTAGGACTATATAGGCAACACTCGATACTTATTAAGGTTAGCTCAGTCACCCTAAGCCATGCTCTCACCATTTTGTGAGCAACCTAAGTTTGAATGATCTTTCCATTTTTTGAGCAACCTAAGATACGCTCTCACTATTTTGTGAGCTTGAACCATTTAGTGTTTCATCATTTTTGATCAAGTTGAGATACTTCAAAAAAATCCAAAAACATTTGAAAAATCATTAAAAAGGAATAAAAACATTGACCACTTCTCTGCCTTAAGGATTCTAGGAACCCTTACTAATTTATAAGAAAATCACTTGTCATTTAGTTTCCCCATCCTTTCTGGCCTTTTTCTCTCTCATGCAATTGCCATTTTGCAAGACCATTCCTATTTATTATATTTCATCCATTCTATTTGTTTTCATCAGTTATCACATTCTTCCCATTCCCTGGGAGAATTACATTTGGCTTGAAGTTTTTTATTAGACATTACATCCATGAAACTATGTAGGTAGCATCCAATTGCTTAGTGCATATGGAGATAGCTTAGTCACCCCCTTCCATTTCTTTTATTCCCCCATTTTATTCATTTGTTAAGTTATCACCTATTTTATAGGGGCATTGTTTATATGGTTTCTATTACATTATGTGTTTGTTTATTTCTACTTTTTTTTTTGTCTACTTATTTGTTTGATTTCAACATTGTTGCCATGATTTAGTTTATGTGTGTTCATTGGGTGATTCCTTGCCGATACTTACACTTTAATCCATCCATATTCATATGTTTACATTGTCATCATGGTTGTTATCATTAGTGCATTATTTTCTATTGAGTATTGGATTACGGGAGTTAGTCCTCATGCATATTTTATCTAAGTCCTCATGATGTTATACCATAATGCCTTACAACACATGCTATAACAAACCTAAGTTTCTAGAAGTCTATTTAGTAATGGCAGCCTCTCTTCAGCACCGACATTTTGATTCAATCCCAATCATATCCAAAATAGAGTAATTAACCATGAAAGAATTTCAACCTTTATTAGTTTAGATGAGCATCTCCCTACTAGTAGGTTATTCTAATTCATCATTATCCTTTGTGTTAAGTTATCATCATCCTTAAAAAAGTTTATCATTTTTTCCATAATCAGGGTCCAATGATTATAACCACCTATGGGTACATTATTACACACTGTCCCACCTACATTTCTCAATGATTATAACTCCATTTAGGAAAATCATTGTGCTATCACCACTTTATTTTTTTTACCTATACAAGGGCATGATATTATATTATTTATCTATCCTAACTGGGGTAGTTCCATCTTCTCCATGATTATAACCACCTTTGGGAAAATCATTGTGTTATCACACCACATTGTCATTATCGAGGTACAATGTTTATAACTACCTTTGGGAAAACCATTTTGAACTATCCCACTTGCATTCTTAATGATTTTGACTACTTTTTCAATATCATTGTGTTTTCACCCCATCATCTTTCCTTTATTTTGTCCCCTCATTTTACTTCTTTATTTTTGAGGGATCATTTTCCAACCCACTTATACCAATCGTTCCTTCAAGGGGGCATCATATAGTTAGTTTATCATCATTACAGTTGTAGGAATATAGGACCTATTCATTCTTTGAGAATATGTTACTATGTGTATAGCTTGCAATGCCTTCCTAAATAGGGGAAACTATAGACACCTAAATCTAGTCACTGATAACCTCCAATCAAGGTTTTGGCTAATTTTCACCCAAATGCATAATTTGGCCTAAAAAAACTAAAATGTGCTAAATGATGTGAAACTTACATATTAAAATGTTGATTTTGGCTAGGGTATCCCTAAATAGGGAAATGCAATTTGTGTGTTAGTTAACTTTGATTAGATCGTTTTGACTCAAAATGCTAATTTTGCTCCTAGGTGCTATGGATTAATCTTCCCTATCAAATCTCTTACAAAATACATGTGCCTTTGTTATTTTTTATTTTTTATTGGTAACATCCTAAATGGGATAATAGATCTAACACATCTGATAGTGACTTCAAATTCCAATCTAGTCAAATTTTGGACCAATAACAAGGCATTCTGATCAATTTGAGTAATTTGTGCACAAAGGGCTTAATCATGCTTAAGAGATAATTAACCCAAATCAAGGCATAATTAAGAATTCCATGGAAACTTGTTGAACACTTATTTTTGAAAATAAATATTCAATATCTATATCATCAAGTGACCTCATTTCTTGGGAAGACATTCCTAAGCCATAAATGCCACAAATATTAGGATTCATGCCCTCCATGCCTCATCAATACCTTCCATGATTCCCTCCATTCATTTTAATTTTCCCTTCTTCCAATGTCATGATGAGGATAATTATAAACTTAAATCCAAAAATTGAATTAATCCTCAACCACACATCACAATCTTAGGATGGACAGTTCAGGTTGATTCTAGACATTCTCAAAAATCTATAAATAGAGAGGCCATGAACATCATTTCTAAGTTATTTTGGTGAAAAGTTGTAATTCACAAATGATTCCAAAAATCCATTGAAATTATTTTTTCTATGCCAAATTGATTCCAAGCCAAGCCAAGCCACAAGCCAAAGGTGCCAAGGAGAGATGGAGGTAGCCAAACTATCATTGTCAAGGACTTCATGAGCACAAAACTGAGCAAGAAACTACTACAAAGGCATTTGGAACATCCAAGGAAGGTGAAGTAATTATTGTGTTTTATTCCTTACTTTTTAGTTATATTTTTCATTTGTTTTTATTAACTAATCTCTCCCTAGTGTCTAGGCCTAGAGATGTTATGCTATTAGTGTGTTTCTTTCATTTTGGAACTAACACCATACTAACCATCCTCTCTTGAGTCAAATTCTTAGATCACAAAATATAATGTGTAATTTTTATTATTTATTATCATTATCCAAGGCCCAATTGAAACTTTGAGGAAAAAACATTTGAATAATTTAATATGCTAGTGGAGAAGAAAATATGAATTTATAAGGGGAAAATATACAGCTAGAGTATTGTGAGACAAAGGTAAAGATGGATATATTTATAGAAACTCCATTAAAAATTCATGTTGAAATATTATATTATTTAATATATATACAAAATGATTTGATTGGTTGGATGTGTTACAAGGTGTTTAACCATTATTTTACTTCATATTATGTATTTGATTATATAAATACTAAACTCAATGTAAAAGTGCATATGATGAAATGTCAATTGAATCATTATAATAGTGATGATCAAATACTATGTAATTGTTCCTAACCATTCATTTGTGATGTCTAATGAGCCTATCTAGACTTGTATTCTTGTGAATCATCAACTCAAAGGAGTTAAGACTTTTTAGTATGACCATGTGTACTTAGAATAATATTAAAGCTAATGGTGAAGACATTACGTGGTGTAGATTTTTTTATATACAATGAGTCTCTTAAAGGCACATATCCTCTTAGATCAACGTATGGGTTTGATAAGATCTACGTTTATAATAAATTTCTTCCATATCAACTCTAAATATTTTAAATAATAAATTATTTTTGTAAATTAAAATTTAATATGTAAAAAATACATCATAATGAGTGATATTTTTAGATTTTATAGCTAAGTATATTTAAATTTTCAAGTTTCAACACAAATCTTTGAATTCCAAGATTAAAAACATTAAATTTTAAAAATATTATAAAAAAATAATGTTTAATTTTTAAAACAAATCCACTTAAAATGAATTTCCATTTTTATCCACACACACACAAAATTTTCCATTAATCTTGTAAATTAGTGTATCTCATATTGATTTTTGAAAGAATTTTATTCTTTATTTCATTGTCCACGGATTAAATGTTTTTTATTTTAATGTTAATTATATATATATATATATATATATATATATATATATATTTCCATAATTTTATTTTTTTCATGTGATGGTAATCCATCCACATTTTATCTTCACTAGGGTCATAAATCCATTACTTTGATTTATGTCTTACAAATTAGCCACATAGATACTTCCAATATTTATTTAATTACATATCCTTCAAAACATGGTTATATATACATGCCTATAGAACATACACTATTATAAGCATAAAAATAGTCTAAGTGAGGAGAGAAGTGTGTCATGACCTAGTCTAAAACAACTTAAAAACTGTAGATTATTGTTGACATGGACATTGCATAACATTTTCATATGTTGTTTTGAATATATATCATATCATGGACTTGATTGGATACTTTGATCTTAGTTTTGTTCTATCATTATTCTAAAAATGATTATGTTATAAGGTTATATATATATATATATATATATATATATATATATATATATATATATTAGTTGATTATTTGGTTATAATCATCAGATATTTATTTGATAGATACTTTTGATGTCTTATATATGTGACTATAAGATTTACAATGACCTAGGATTGGTCAATGGAGTTCAGATGGTAGAGTTGTACTAGTGACAATCCAATTATATTTTGACAATGAGAACTAAGACACGAGTTTCTAAAATAAACATAGTTTTTTGTAAATTATCTTATATTAAATATGATTAATTTTTAGTCTAATATAAATGTTATGTTCATATTTTTTAATATTTTGAGTCAATTTGACTATTATGTTTTTGTCACCATATTTATCTAGCTTAATATGGTTGTTTCTTTTGTTAATATTTGATTTATTTAGCTTCATAATTGTATTAAATGTCATTTAGTCTTATTTTGTAGTTGTGTCACTTATGTGATACATAGTCCTATTTGGGATTGATTCTATCTTCATTAAGTGATGTTTGTTATGATGTTATTGTTGATAATTTTGACCCCATGGGCCAAATTGTCACCCTTAAAATTTATAACTTTGCACATCATGCTAGTTTGTCTTATGAGTAAATGAGTTGAGAACTAAACTATCTTGGCATGTCGTGCAAGGATGAATAGATTAGTTTGGTTATGTATTTAATAAATGTACTTAAGAAGCCAACCAGAGTTGAAGGATTGCAAGAAAGCGTTGTGTTTTGTGCCAAGATCATCCCCTAAAAATTTGATATCTTGATGATTTTTCTATCTCAAGATATACACCTTTAAAAGTGATCTAACATGGTGGGATGTGCCTAGGAATGTCAAAATAAAGCCTCAACAAATAGCCATTTAGATTTAAAAATACTTAATGAGATTCAATTTGAATTCAAGGTCAACAAGTGGCATGATATCAAAGGTCAAGATCGAGGATCAATGGCACATAGGTGCTTGTCCAGGTCAATAAGTCAAAGAAAGATATATGATGTGTGTTTAATAGTGAAACTAAAGATCAACGATGAGTTTGAGGTTAAAAATTCAAAATATCTTAAGATCAAATGTGAAGGAGCCAAGTGGCATGATCTTGGTAAAATACCAAACAAATCAATGAAGTATGTTTGAGCAAGGAAAATCAGATTCGATAGAGCACATTCAACCACATGGATGCAGATCGATGGTGTAGGCAAAGTAAAAAGGTTAATGAGCCTAGATTGTATGTAAGTCTATGACATGGTGCAAGTAAATTAACTAGATGAAAATGATATTAGGATCCTTAAATCATGCATGATTACCAAGTGGTACAATCTAGAAATTGGATCATAGATCAATGGTAGTCATGAAGGTCAAAGCTAGGAGACTTTCAAGGAAATCAATGAAACAAAGTTGATTGAGTCCCAGAAGGCACAAAGTGAGGACACATGTCCAAATAAATAAAAATTCATATTTTTAAATATGATAAATAGCAGTGTGGTAAGGGGAATACCAAATAGATAAACATATCGAATCAAAGGATTTTGCCACCTAGATAGGCAAAGATATAAATGTGAGATCAAATATGATCTAGGTTATGAGAATAAAATTGTATATTTATGTATCATCATTAAAGCTTAATTGAATCATTCAAAAACCCTCAAGCATAGGTTTTACATCTTAATCATGATTAAGGGACTAGGTATCCTGTAGATCTTCATGGGAATTATAGCCATATGAAAACCAATAGGGGAATTGGATTTCATCTATAGAGGTCATATGTTCAAGGTTTTAGAGTAATGGAAAAGTTGTGATAGATAAATAATTTGGCATAGGCACATGGTCTTCTAATAATTATGTTCTGAAAGGACACCAAAAGAATGAATTCAAAGTGATTATCTGATAGCATAGAGAATATCAAAATGATTAATGATGATATGTGATCATTAAGAAGATGGAGACTTTGGTGGTTGAAGGGTGCAGGTGGAGCATTTAATACATTTACAAGGTTTTGGGGACTTTTCCATTTCAAGTGAATCATGGCTCAACACATTCAACAAAGTTCTCATCTTCTAGTGAATTTATAAGCCAATGAGAGGGTTTGAGAGCTATTTAGAATTGATCAATGGTTAAATTGCAAATTAGGATCAATTTTAATTGATCAAAAGGTGTTTTGGCCTAATTTATTGATTCTTGTTTCCCCTTTTCTAAATATAACCCATTTCTTCCCTTGGGAACCATTCTCTAATAATTTTCATTTTTTTTAGAGATAAGAGACTCTTATGCTTTTGGAATGCCTAGGCTATGCTAATATTTGTACTGTAACACCTATTTGATGAAATAAAATACTAAAGTCCTCTATTTACAAGTTGTATTAAAGTGTTTTTCATGAATTCATTGATGTGGTTAAGAAAATGTTTAATTTCCTTTGCCTCTATTTGCATTTTATCACCTTCATGAAGTGTTTTTGGTAGCTCTCATAGGTCATTATAATTGAAATAAATAGTGTTTTGATTAGTTTGGAAGTGTAAAACTACCCTTCCATGCTATATTGATAGCTAGTTAGTGCCTTTTAATGAAATATTTATGTGAAAACTCATCAAAGAGTGAGTGAAGTAATATTTGTTGTCTTGAAAGTGTCTGATAGTGTGTTTTGTGAAATTATAAGTGTCCAAAACATTAGTACATTACCTCCTTTTACATGTTTCATGAATTATTGTCTATTTATCTCCCTTTTATGAGTTAGAGATTAGTTTAGGTGATAAATCAAGAGGAAGTTGACCTCCTTCGAAGGTTCAACCTCACTATAGTATACCCACAGCCTAAGGTTATTCCCATTGTGTGGCTTAGTTGGAGAGAACTTGAAGAACTCTCTCCATGGGTTAAAATTAAGACCAAAATAGTTTCTAACATGCTCAGTGGGACCCATTCTCCTTGGTATAGCTAAAGTTTGGAGCTGAGGAGAAGTATTTGCAGTAAAAGCTAAAGATTCTTTAGATTGTAGAGTTCATAGCATCATCCAAGCAATACTCTCATGCCAAATGTTACTACAACATTAAAAATTAAATGCATTCCTCTTGAATTCATTAAATTACCTTCTAATTCTTATAAAATATCACGGTTTAGTAGGATAAGACCATATCCTTAGAAGAAATATTCATCTCCTAGTCATCTTATTGTCCTAAATGGTGTCATTCTCACTATCCAAATGGCCATCAAAAACCAAGTGTTTGTTCCATTCAATAGATTTATTCTAGTAAATTTATCCCATTTTGATGAAATTATGATGTCTACTCTTAAGAGTATCCCATTATTCTCAGAGAAGATCAAATAACTCCTATTAAGCACATATAAGATGTTGCTAACCTTTGTTTAGTTCATAATGTTGTTCAAGATAATGTATCTATTAGATTTATTGATACTTCCTTAAAATTAAAATCACTATAATGGTATATAAAACTTCCACTAAACTCCATTACTACCTATAATTAGTTATGTACAGCCTTAGTTAGATAATTTGAGGACAAATCTGATCACCTATCCCTAGTTGAACATCTGACTACCATAAAAAGAGTTACTCATGAGTTCATGTCTAATTTTAACCTTAGATTATAAAATAAATATACTAGGATACCTAAAATGATTATACCATCCCTAAAATATTCCTTTTTATACTATCTAAAATCCCTCAACTTTGATATTAGTGTGATGACATAGTTAATGTGTGGTATTACCTTATCAGATGCTTATGAAGTCACAATAAGAGCAAGAAATAGCTTGATACAAGATGGTAAACTCTATTCAATGCCTCTAATGCCTATATTCCTAGAATTTAAACCCTATCCACCCCCTCAAGTCTCTTAGGTCCTATCTTTAGCTCTTATTATATCTTTTAAAGATCAAATTACAACCCCTCCTAGTTAAGCTAGTGAGCTTGGAGAGTTAAAAAGTTTGTTACAATATTTTGGGAATGAAATAGTACAACTCAAGATAAAATAATATAAAGCTAATAGGCCTTATAAATAAAAATATTATACCTCCTATCAACCATTCAAAGATCAATGACCTCCTTATCAAGGTTTCAGAGAAAATAAACAACCCTACCAACGATAAGGAGCCATAAATCAAGTTAAACCATATGAAACTCTTGAACCTAATGTACCTTCCAATTAAAAATATATTATTCCCATACCACCTCAAAACAAATTAATGCAGGTTCCAAGTTGGTATCCATTTAATCTGAATGATGCTAAAAGCCAAACCTTGGTGTCATAAAACATTACTATGCCACAAATGACAGAAGAAGAGTTTTCTATTCAAGGAGGCAAATATAAAGAGACAATTATGGTATCATAAGGAGAGACTCAAAAAATTCAAGGGTGACTTGATGCCATTAATGTGAATTGGTAAATAGATGATCATGTTGCATTCAATCATATTGGTGAAACTAGTAATATAATTGGTCAAGTTGCATCTCTAACTAAAGCTAAAAGAAGAGCCATTAATGAGGCTCAAGATGTGATTAATGATTAAAATAATCCTAATTTTATTTCCAATAGTACCAAATACCAACTTACTACCCCTAAAATATATAAAATTCAGAATATAGATGTTGGAAAGATCCATCAGTACCTCTAGTTTGTGAGCAACCAGTGGTTCAAAAAGTGCAGCCAAAGGTTAGCAGGGTTTAATTTAGTATATTAGATCAAATTAATAATTTTAAAATTATAATTATAATATGGGATTCCCTTTATATTCTATGATAAAAGGATATTCTCATTCAAGATCTTTCAGCTCTCAAAGTATCTCTAAAGCTGGTTGAGAAAGAAGGCATTGTCCTAGATAATTTAGACCATCCAACTAAGTAACAAGTAAAGTAGGAAAAAAATATGGTAAAGGTGGGAAAAACTGAGATAAATAAAATAAAACCCATCCTTTCTACCTCTCTTTGATATTTGGTGACACTTTGGTTTATAACTATATGGTAGATTGTGGAACCAGTAACACTGTTATGCCTAAGCAAATTATAAATAAGCTTGGTCATGTTTATGAACCAAATACTAAGGGAGTGTTGAAACTAGATGGATCACCAAAAAATATAGTAGGCATTATCAAAAAAATTAATTTGACACTACATTCTTGTCCTAATGTTACCATTTACTAGGATGTAATTGTGGTGGACTTGCCTCCCTACTTTACAATGTGTCTATCAAGGGACTTTACTTCAGATATTAGAGGATAATTATTAGTTGATTGGAAATATTTGATGTTTATAAATAGGTATGGTACCAAGGTATTAATACATTTTTAACCTATTTCATGTTTCCATTTGAAGCCATATATACCAATTATTTTGAACACTAACTATGTCATCTCAAATGAGGTGTTAGAAACTAGTGGAATGGAATATTAGTCACATTTAGATGGAATTCTAGATATGTTCCTAGATTAGTGGGCTTATAATTTACATGATCATGATCCTTATAAGCTAATTGAAGAAGGGGGACTTGGTGTTTATTACATCTATGAGAATGATGAACCGATTCTAGTGATGAAAAAAGGATGAAGAGTCTAGTGATGGTCTATGGCAATTATACTTTGATGGATCAAATAATAAGCATGGTACTAGGGCTGGAATGATGTTTATCTATCTAGTAAATCAAAATTATTTCTCTTATATTAGGTTTCAATTTGGGTTTTCAAATAATGTTGAAGGATATGAGGCACTAGTTCATGGTTTGCAGTGGGTTAGGAAGATGAAAGTCAACACCTTGTAAGTTTATTGGTGATAGTGAACTTATGGTTCACCAAGTAAGATGTCTCAACATATGCAAAAATTTATTTCTTAGGTATTATAAGCATAGGGTATGGCACTTGAATATTTTTAGGCTTTAAACATTTAGGCAATACTAAGAGATGAGAATAAACATGTAGATAGGTTGGCTACCATTAAGGCACAACTTAGTATCCCAACTGATATAAAGAGTGCAAAATTTTGTCACACATTAAGGTGGTTGTAAGACCTTATATCTTGAATAACCATGAGAACTAGAAAGTGTTTTAAAATGATAATCAAATTGTTAGCTTCTTATAATAAGAGGATGAGTTTTCCTTAAAAAATTAATCAAAATTATTGAAACAGTATGGTGATTAGATTATGCAACTAAAAATAAATAAGTTGCCCAAACGATTGGTCATAATTGAGAACATATGTAGTGGTGATGATGAATTAAGAAAGTAAAATTCATATTTGTCATCAAAGTAAGAACAATATGCCAATGTGGAGATTATGGTTGGTAAGAACCTAAAGCTAGGTAAGGTATGCGTCGCTTAACAAAAAGAATATTTCATTGAATTATGCAAAAAAAAATTGATGTATTTACATGGAAATATAGTAATCACAAAGTATTTGATCTGAGTCTATCTCAACACACCATTTAGTTAGAATCTGAAACTAAACCAATGAGACAAAGACAAAGGCTTATCAATCCAAAGCTTGAGCCTTTGATGAGAGCTAAGTTTCATAAGCTCATATAATCAGCTATAATATTTCCAATCAAGCACTCAACTTGGGTGGAAAACCTTGTTCTAGTATGGAGTAATAATGGTGAGATCATACTATGTGTTGACTTTCAGGATTTGAATAAGGTTTCCCTTAAATATCATTATCCATTTCCATCTATGAACAAATTTTATAGTTTGTTACTAGATCAGAGAGGTTCTCTTTGTTAGATGGATATAGTTGTTACAATTAGATTGTGTTCAAATAATAAGACCAATTCAAGATATCCTTCACTACCAAGTGGAAAATATTTGCATATATAAATATGCCCTTTGGTTTACCCAATGCTGGAGTAACCTTTCAAAGAGCCATGGATATGGCATTCCAAGGTCTCCTTAATAGGTTTATACTTGTTTACTTAGATGACATAATTTTTTTATAAAAGAGTGACATTGATCACATGGTTTATCTCAATCAAGTGTTTGAAAGGTGTATGTAATTTGGGGTGTCTCTAAATCCCAAGAAGTGTGTCTTCTCAGTTCATGAAGGTAATCTCTTTGGACATGTGAATTAAAAATATGGCTTGAGTATAGATCCTAAAGGATATATTTAATTATTTCACTTTCCTTAACCAAGCACAATAAGGATATACAAATATTCTTAGGTAAAATCAACTTTATAAGAAGATATATTTTATATTTTGCCACTTTAGCTAAGCCACTTACAACCATGATAAAGAAGAATTAGAGTTTTAGCTAGTCTAAGGAAGGAGTAGAGAGTTTTGAAGAGATAAATAAGGCCATATCTAATGCTCCTACACTCATAAACCCATATTTCACAAAGGATTTCATTTTATACACTTATGCTAAGATAGATACCCCTTCAGGCATTCTTATGCAATAGAATTGTGAGGATTTAGAATATTCATTAGCATTCTTCAGTCAAGGCTTGGAAGAGTATGAAATAAGGTAATATTTTGTTTAAAAACATGTATTTTTATTTATAATGTATTTCAATAAATTTACATACTTGTTATGTAACAATAAGATACACCTAATGGTGGCCTATCCAAATATCAAGGAATCTATCTTGAACAAAGACATAAATGAGAAAAGAGCTAGTTGGATAATGAAAGTAATGGAGTATGATATGGAAATCAAGGTCACAAAGCTAATTAGAGTAAAATGAATTTGTGATCATCTATCTAAATAATTTCAAGAAGCAAATGAGGTGGTTTTGGTGTCAAATGATGAATAAGTTATAACTTATCATACCTCACCTTTCAGCTAGTTTCATGACTTGGTAAGATATGTCCAAGATGATATCTATCCATCTCATCTAAGTCATTAAAAGAGAATATATTTCATATTAAAATCAATTCATTTTATTCTTGTTGATGGTGTTTTGTTCAATAAATATATCAATGACATGTTATTTTAATGTATAGACCAAGACAAACATAAAGATTGATTAAGCAATTCCATGATGGACATGGTGGAGGGAATTATTCATTAAGAACCATGACCCTTAATATCATGAGAGGTGGGTATTAGTGTCCTAACATATTTTTTTATTACAATTATTGGGGTAAGAAGTGTAAATAGAGTGCTATGTTTGTAGGAAAAGTGAAACTTATGGCCTTACCTCTCTAACCAATTATGGTGGACAAGCTCTTTGTCCAATGGGGATTGGACTTTATTGGTCTCATTAATCCACCTTCAAGTACAGGACATAAATGGATACTAACTTCTATATATTACTTCACTAAGTGGATAGAAGTAGTAGCATTGAAAGAAGCAAATTAACCCAATGTTCTAGATTTATATGATGGTTTGCTTACTAGATTTGGAGTTCCTTTAACCATTGTTTTTGACAATGTTATGGCCTTTATGGGGACTAGGATCAGCCAATAGGCTATTCAACATGGTTTCTATCTCAAAACTTCATCAAATTACTATCCATAAGGAAATTGACTCGTTGATTCCATAAATAAGAACCTATTAAATATCATAAGAAGGAATATTGAATGTAATCAAAGGTCATGGTATCTTAAGTTGAAATAAGCTCTATGGATTTATAAGATCACCTACAAAGGATTAATAACCAATTCTCCATACAATCTAGTATATGGTAAGGAAGCAAGATTTCCTATTTCTTTTAAGTTTACTACTTTATAACTAATGCATCAACTTGAGTTGTTGGAGAATAAACCAATGGAGATCAAATATGTTGAGCTTATGGAGCTATAAGAGGTTTGAAATTAGTCCATCTTAGCCATGGAAATCCACCAAGCACAAGTGAAGAGAGCCTTTGACAAGAGAGCTTCTTCATGAAGTTTTAAAGAATGAGATTTGGTCCTCAAAAGGGATGAGGATAGAGATAAAATAACAATACATAGATTTTTTGACTCTCTTTGGAGTGGTCCATACACAATCTCTAGCTAAAAATCCCAAAATGCCTTATAACTTGAAAAGATGGATGGCGAAGAGCTTCATATCCCAGTTAATGGGATACATCTAAAACATTGTTATTGAGGAAGCTAAGATTTTTGAACATAATTAGTTTGTTTATTTTCCTCCAAGTTCTATTATATCACATTTAGTTTGCTTGTGTTTTATCCCAAATAAGTGCTTTGTTTACACACTTGATTTATTTAGTTTAGTTTCCCTATTTTCTGTGTTTCCTTCCTTGTCTTGGTGAAATGGTTGTATTTTTTCAATTAAAAAGGTTTCTTGTAGTCATGGATCAGATTTGTCATTTTTTATGAGTCGAAGAGTCATGTAAATGTTTTGGTTCTCAAACATAACAGGATTGCTTCCCAATTAAGTCACCAAAATGTTGAAAATTTTGACCCCACAGGTCAAATTGTCACCCTTACCATTTGAAACTTTGCACATCATGCTAGTTTGTCTTATGAGTCAATGAGTTGGGAACCAGACTATCTTAGAACATTGTATATAGATGAATAAATTAGTTTAGTTGTGCATTTAATAAATGTATTTAGGAAGCCAACTAGTGTTGAAGGATTGCATGAAAGTGATGTGTTTTGTGCTAAGATCATCCCCTGCAAATTTGATATCTTGATGAGTTTCTATCTCAATATATAAGCCTTTAAAATTGATCTAAAAGTGTGTAACATGCCTAGGAATGTCAAATTAAATCCATAAAAAATAGGCATTTAGATTTACAAATTTTTAACGAGCTTCAAGTTGAATATAGGGATCATAAGTGGCATGATCTTCGAGGTCAAGATTGAGGATCAAAAACACATAGGTGATCATCCAAGTCAATAAGTCAAAGAAAGATCTATGGTACACATTTAATCATGAAATTAAATAACAATGGTGAGCTCAAGGTCAAAAAGTCAAAAGATCCTAAGAGCAAACATGAAGGTACCAAGTGGCATGATCTTGATAAACTCCTAAGCAAAATGATAGAGCATATTTGATAAATAAAAATTATATCCAATAGAGTACATTTGACCATGTGGATGTAGATCAATGGTGCAGGTAAAGTCAAAATATTAATGATCCCAGATTACATGCAAGGCTACCACATGGTGCAAGCATGTTAACTAGATGAAATTGATAGAAGGATCTTGAGAGCACATGCAATTTCCAAGTGCCATAATCTATAAAATGGATCATAGATAAATAGTAGCAATGAAGGTCAAATCTAGGAGACTTTTGAGGAAATAAATGAAGTAGAGTTGATTAAGTCCTAAAAGGCATAAGGTGAGGACATGTGTCCAAATCAACAAATAGTCATATTTTTAAATATGATAAGCAATAACATGGTGAGGGGAATACCATGTAGATAGACACATGGCTCACCACCTAGATAGGAAAATATATAAATGTGAGATCAAATAGAATCTGAGTTATTAGAATAGAACTACAGATTTATGGATCACCATTAAAGCTTAATTGATCCATTCAGAAGCCCTCAAGCATAAGTTTTATGTTTTATTCATGATTAACGTACTAGATAACATTTATATCTTTTTGGGAATTATAGACATATGAAAAACAATAGGGTAATTAGTTTTCATCTATAGAGGTCTTATGTTCAAGGTTTTGGAGTAATGGTAAAGTTGTGATAGAGAAAGAAGTCAGCATAGGGGCATGGTCTTCTGATGATTGTGTTTTAAAGGGATGCCAAATGAATGAATTCAAAGTGATTATCTAATAGTGTAGAGAGCATATCAAGATGATGCATGATGTTATGTGCTCATTAATAATATGGAGAGTTTAGTGGTTGAAGGGTATAAGCAATGCATTTAATAAATTTGAAGGGTTTTAGGGACTTTTCCCTTTCAAGTGCATCATGATTCAACACCTTTGACAAAGTTATTGTCTTCTAGTACATTTCTAAGCCAATGAGAGGGTTGAGAGTTATTTAGAGCTATTGAATAGTTAATTTGTAAAGCAGGATCAATGTTAATCAATCAAAAGGTGGTTGGGCCTCATTTGTTGATTTTTGCTTCCTCTGTTCTATATATCACCCATTTCTTCCCTTGGGAACCACTCTTTGATAATTTTCATTTTTTTGGAGACAAGAGAGTCTTATGCTTTTGGCATGCCTAGGCTATGCCAAGATTTGTATGATAACACCTATTTGATGCAATAAAATATTGAATTCCTCTATTTGCAATCTATATTAAAGTGTGTTTCATGAATTCATTCATGTGGTTAAGTAAATTTTTTATTTCCTTTGCCTCTATTTGAGTTTTCTCACCTTCATGAAGTGTTTTTGTAGCTCTCATAAGTCATTATAAGTGTAATAGATAGTTTTTTGATTGGTTTTGAAGTGGACAACTACCCTCCCATGCTAGATTAATAGCTAGTCAGTGCTTTTTAGTGAAATACTTATGTGAAAATTGATCAAAGAATGAGTGAAGTGATATTTGTAGTCTGTAAAGTGTTTGATAATATATCTTGTGCAATTATAAGTGTCCAAAACATTGGTGCATCACCTCCTTTTACATGTTTTCATGTAGTATTGTCTATTTATCTCCCTTTTCCAAGTTAGAGATTAGTTTAGGTGATAAATCAAGATGAAGCTAGCCTCCTCCAGAGGTTCAACCTCACTATAGGATACCCATAGCCTAATGTTGTTCACATTTTGTGGCTTAGTTGGAGAGAACCTACAAAACTCTCTCCATGGGTACAATTTAAGACCAAAATAATTATCATGATAGATTGTTGTCTTGGATGTCATATTATGTTGGTCATTTTTATTTAGTCTTAGCTTCAACATTGTTAACTTGTAAATTCATTTTTTCTTTGTGTTGGTTATCTTGGAGGTCTTTGTTACCTTGCTTACATTGATGTGGATCTTTTATTTTAAGTTTAATGGTTTTGGTTGTTGAATTATAAATATATCTTGGGGTTATTATTTATTTCTTTGTGTTTGACATGGTCACTTAGATCTTAGACCATTGAATAAACAATGATGTTATTTATTATTTAATATCTTATTATCACTCGATGTCATTATAATTTAGCCATTGTGATGCATGGAATTATGTGGTTCACTTAGTAGTTTTTTTGGCTTGATGGTTTTGTTATTAGTAAAGCTTCTAGTTTGTTTTTGGCTATTTAGAGTTTTTTTATGAGTTTGGCGAGTTGGGTAGAAACCCTAGATACCACCATGAAGCTTGTGGAATATTTTCTACCATTTCTTGGTCCTTGGAACTTTTATGGCTTGACTAATAAAGTTATTATGGAGAATGTTATTGAAACTCTTACCATTTTTTACTAGAAAAAATGTGGACATGAGGGACTAAGGAGTTAATACCTCCATTATGTTTCAACATGACCTGAACTATTTTGGTGGGAAGTTATAAAAGTTAATGAGGTATTAAAAAAATATTTTTTCATGAGAGATGGGTTATAGTTCGGGGGTGCATACACTATAGTGTGCATTGAAAAAGTGAGGAATCTATTTTGTCCAAAATCCAAGTAAAGTATACTTTATCACCTAATAAATTAAGTGTTGTCTTCAATGTTATTTATATATGTTATAGATAATGTGAGAAATGTGAATGAGAAGTGATTTGTTGTTTTGTGTTCTTGATATGCATTTTGGCATTACTATTTGATTTAAAACACTGGGTTGTGTTGAATATGTTGTTTGTATTGGTAAATTTTTGAAGTTTACCATTTTATTCTAAACCTTATTTTTGAAGTGAATACAAAGTGTTTGACGATGGAATATTGATTTTAATTTTGGCATTAACATTTAGAACTATTTTTCATTTTGGGTTCTCATGTTGGTTATCTTGTTGAGTTGTTAAGTGGTTTGGAAACTTAGAAATTAAATGCCATTACCTTGTGAGCTAGACTCCTCCATCAAGATGATAGTTATGATGATTAGGCTCACCTATAGAGGGCTCATTGGACTAGTTGAATGTGTTTTAGGATTTTTTTCAAGTTGGATTCACACTCGAACATATGTTATAAAATTTATTAGGATAAATAATTATGGTAGAATGAATATTTAAGAGTAGAGCTTATGAATATGTTCATATGAATTTAATTTAGTTTTACATTTAAAAGTATTATCCAAAGTATTAATTCATAGAGGTTGCAGTTATAGACATGTTCTAATGTTTATCTTTGTCTAATTTCAAGCTATATTTAACTGCATTATTATTTTTTACTACTATTTAAGTGATATTTACATGAATAGTGAGTTAAAATCTAGGGTAAAGGTGATTTTGAATGATCTTGTTATGATGAAAATTCATTTGGATGAAATTTTATTTAGATCATGTTTTATAATATACATATTTTCATAAGAATATAAATTAGTAATGGTGGCATTATGTTTATTTAGTTCTCTTAGATTTTTGGGACTAGCATGGTATAAAGGAATACAATAATAGTTATAACTTATTTGACTTTGTACTAAGTTTTAAATATACCATCTATAATAGTGGTAATATTAGCAGAAGGATTATCTTATTATTGGTTCACAAAATGATTATTGTGTTTGAATATTTAAAAATTGAATGAATCTTATATTATTATTTTTTTTGAATTATAATGTTGATTATCAATCATTTTTGAAAGGTAAATATAATGGTAAATGATTAAAATCTCATTTGGTTTTGATTTGTTTACCTTATTCATTTAGTATTCATTTGTTGATTGTTTAAAACAACATTCTGAGTTAATTATAAGTTGTATGATTTTTATGTGATTTAATTTCAAGTTAGGATGTTAGTTATCAGTCGATTATTGATGATTATAGTCCCTTGATTAGACTATAACTTATTGATAGTCATAAACATTATTTTTATAAATTTGATTATATTTGTGTGGTTTGGATTATGATGACTAGTTTCATTATCTCTTTTGATATGCATTGTAATTATTATATTGATATTGAACAAGTAATTAAAAGTGTTTAAGTTTAAATTAGGATTAAATAAAAACTTCTTGTAAGAAAATGTTACTTATTAATCATATGTTGTGATTTGATCTCTCATTCATACTATTTAGTGGATAACATTTCTATTTACTAAGTGTTTTGATTGGGAATAAAACCCCATAGTTTAAGTTGGATTGAAGCATGGTATTTATGATATTAAATGGAAATATCAATTTCCTCCGTCAATGAATGATGATTAATTTTGAATATTGAAGTGTAGATGTTTTCATTAACTATGTTTTAGCTTGTAATGCACCAAAAGGAAGTTTGATTCTTATGTTTCATTAAAATGCTTTTAGCATTAGGTTATAGAATGTATGCATGGTTATTATGCTTGCATATCATTAATTTTTTCCTAATATTAAATATATAAGGTGAATTATGTATCATTGTGGATATTTGACCAAGTCTTAAAGGCATTTATGGATAATATTAATCATTAAATTTTATTTTAGGAATATCTATTTTTTACATGATAGAATAGGTTGGTTTTTAATATTGATTAAGTCATTGAAGAGATGCATAAGTAATCATGGTCCATTTTTAAAAAGGGTTATGTAATGTAATATATATTGGATAACTAATCTTTTCTCTTACATTATTGATTAAGAGCTTATTAGTCAATAAATTGTTAATACATTTGATTTATTAAATTTATCTGGGTTCCACTCATATTTCTCACTTGATTATATATTTTTGTATAAAGATAATGACATTGTATCGAACAACACTTAGCTGTGCAATGGTGAAATTTAATAACAATTTACAAATTTTTGGATTAATAAGCATGGTTGTTATTTTAATTCTAGTTACTTGATTTTTATTCATTTGAGAATACCTCCTTTTAGGGGAAGATGGAACTATTTATGTTTTGGTAGTTGATTATATATAATTATTTAAATTTGATGTTAATGACCCAAGGATTATCAGACAAAAGGTGTATTAAATATAACATTTGATGAATAAAGAGATTCATCAACTCAATTCTTAATGGTACTTGTAGTATTGAAATAATAACTTATTTAATTTTTGAAGAATGCTCACTTGGTACTCTAAAAATTATAATTCTTAGTGGAAAATAATAGTATTTACTTAAATAGAATATATCTAATCAAGATGTGTATGAAGGATGAATGAACAAACTTATTTTAATATTAAGTTATTTTAATAGGATATAATTACTATTATGGAATATTTGATGCTTAATAAGTGAAGCTATGAACCTATTTTTTGAAGTGTAACTATTTTAATGGGATAAAATCATATATATATAATTTAATTATTATAAAAATAACAGTTGTTGGCATAACACACTGATTAGATAATAAGTGAAAATTTCCTAAGGTATGAGGAGGTAATTAATAAGTTACTTCATATTAAGACATATGGAAGTTAATGTTGACTCAATTGTTGTTTATTTGTTAAGGAAGGTTGTTGATTTATGGCTATTAATGTTATGTCTTGGAATAAAGTGAATAATTAAATTATCATGAATAACATGATTTAATACTTGCGATGGTTTTTACATGAATCTTAATTTTGTAATTTTTGTATCAAGTTGGGTAATAATATTTACAATTATATGTTGTATTTATACTTATCATACATATTGGACATATTTATGAATAAAATCACAATCATTTGTGTATAGATTATTTTTTTATAACAATGAAAGTTAAGAAGGAAAGAATTTTGAGTTGTAGTTTCCTTTACCTTAACTAACTTTAAAGATAGTTTTCTATGGAATGAGATTTAATTTAAGGTTAGTCTTTCTAAGTTGGTCTTATGATAGAAAGATGACTTGTGGGAATATTCAAGCCAAAATTTATAAAGGTATGAAAGTACACTTATACATACCAATCTTAATATACCTCAAATGATGAACCATTTTCTTATAAGGTCCATTAATTAAGATCTAATCTTAAGGAAGTTGACTTTCATAAACTTTCCTATGATCTTTATTTAAAATTAAATTTGATTTGTGTAGAATAGTTTAGTCTTTCAATACATTTATTTTGGAAAAACACTCTATTTGACTTGTTTTTTTAATTGAGGTTTGTTACATTGGTATCAAAGCATAGTTTTCATTTTAGGTAACTTTGGAAAAACACTTTTTGAATATTTACCCTTTGTTAATCTATAAATTTTTAAATCCTCATGATGGTTAGAAAAAAATTAAGAGGAATGACCAATGTCAATACCAATAGGGTAATAATAATCCTAAAACAGGCAAATGTATAAACTGAGGGAGAGGCCATGGTTCTCCCAATCAAAATAAAAATAGAGTTGATCCTCATCTTGTTATAATAGGAGTATTAAAAATTAATTCCTTGATACTAATATAATTGGAGTAGATCTAATAGACAAGAATGAAGAGGTATTGAATGGGATTTTGATAACCTTAAATACCATATTCAGGGTATAATGGAAACTTAGGAACACAAGGTTAATAACCTTGAGAGTGTTCCTCTAGAAGGCTTGTATGAGTTATAAAATGAGTGAAGGGAGGATAATGTACTCCAAGATGTACCCTTAGTAGTGTTATACCCAATAATTAAGGATCTTAATAAGCTTCCTCCATCTATATTTTTAAGGGAAGAATCTGGTGATGTAGTTAATGTTTGGCCGGTATATTTATAGAAGTATTTTAATTCATATAACATGATCTTTAATGTGAAATATAGGGTGACAACCTATTAATTTATTGGTGATGATGTCTTATGGTTGAATCATATTTATGCTCTATAATGTTACTAACATATGAACCTTGGTAAATTTTTGAAAGATAGTTCTGAAAAAGGTACTTAAGTGCCAATTTTAAAGAAAAAAAATTCACTAATTTTTAGCTATTGAAATAATAAAATGTCAATCACTGAATATTAAAATAAATTTATTAATTATTACATCATGTAAATTATATGCATGATGAAGAGATTAAAGTGACTAATTTCAAATTGGTATTGTCAATAGCAATCATAAAAAGTCATGTTGATCATTTTGAGGAGTGTAAAGGATGAATTCCTAATCCATAGCGATAATCAAGAGTCACTCAATGATACTTATAAACTCATTGAATATATGTAAAGAGAACTCATCTCTCAAACACCATTAAAATTATACTTGAATTGTTTACTAATCCCATGAAAGGTGATAAAAAATTACTTAAGTTTATTTCAAAAAAATATATTAAATCTTAGTTAGATGGATGCTATTGTAATTTAATTAAAGATCAACTTATCCATTTCATTAGTTAGTTAAATATTCATGAAATTTTCTTAATTTCATTTCTATTCTTAATTATAAATTACAAACAAAACAAAAAATCTTTGACCTCACTAACCTTTTAGATCTTCTTATTCAATAAGAATAATTGATGTAAATTTTTGATTCTAAAGAGAATGTCACTCAAGAACTTCTTGTGGTTAATATTGTTCTAAAAAATATTAAAAATTAGAATGTTAAACCTGAACCTACCAATGGAAAACATGGGAACAATAAATTTGGTAATAAGAATCATAAAATTAAATTTAATAGAAATTAAAAATTTAAACATAAAAAAGAATTTTTTTTTTAATAAAAAAAAATTAATAACAAAACCTCTAAATATAACAAAGGAAAGAAAGGTTAGAATTAGAATGAACATAAAAATTAAAACAAAAATCACATCACATGACATGGATTTTAGATGGTGGTGCATCACATCACATCACATGTTTATGAAATATTTTATCTAAAAATATAAATATATCTGAAAGGATATTTTTATGTGATAATTCATTTATATAAACCAATAAACAAGGAACAACTAAATTTGTAAATGTAATCAAAAGTGATGTTTTCTATGTTCCTAAACTTAAGAAAAACATGTTATCATGTTCTCATCTCATAAATGATAATTTCATAGTAAATATGATTAAAGATAAATAGTATATTAATAATAAATTTGGTTCTATGATTACTGAAGCAATTAAAAATAATGGTTTATACATGTTTTCTGCTTCTTTTACATTTTGTATTTCTTTTCAAATTAAAAATGAATTGCAATTATGACATGAAAGATTAGCTCATGTTAATTTTTAAAGTTTATATGATATGATTTGTCATTATATTTTAGTTGATATTCATGATATTTATTCTCATCATGAAGCTTTTGAGGGTTTCTTATGTGGTAAGCAATAGACTAAACCCTTTCACAAAATTCATGATGTTAACTCCTGTCATCCCTTAAAGATTATTCATAGTGATGTTAGAGGACCTATATAAGTTAATTATCTTAAATGTTATTTATATGATTGATTATTACTCGAGGATGGTATAGTCTTATTATATTAAAAATAAATCTAAAGTGTTATCTAAATTCAAATAATTTAAATATTTACTTGAAAAATATTCTAACTTTTTAATTAAAATATTAAGAATTAATAATGGTGGTGAATACATTAGTAAATATTTTATTATTTTTTCATTAATTTTGGTTTATAAAGAGAGTTAAAAAATCCCTATTTCACACATCAAAATGGAATTACTGAAAAGAAAAATTGAACCATCCTTGAAATGGCTAGGACAATGTTGCATTCTATAAATCTTCCTGAATTCTTGTGGTTTGAAGCCATGAATACCATTACGCAAATTATAAATAGGTTATAATAAATATTTTTATATTTATATAACCTTATAAATGTGTTCTCATAATAAATTACATTTTACTCGCCTTAGGATATTTAGTAGTCCTATTTCCATCTTTATTCATAATAAAAAGGAAAGAAACTTGATCCTACTTCTTAGTCTTATATTTAGCTAGGTTATCGAGGCAAAAATAAAAGATTAATAGTTCATGATCTATCTAGATGATAAATAATTGATATTGGTAATGTCTAAATCGTTAAGAAATCTTTTTGTGATCCTTCCATAGAACCTCAAATTGCTTCTTTCAATGAACACAACTCTTATGAAGAAACAAATGCCTTAGAGGAAGTCGATCCAATTTTGGATAAATTAGTTTATGATCTATCTAAATGATAAATAATTGATATTACTAATGTCCAAATCCTTGATTAATATTTCTATGAGCATTTCATAGAACCTCCTCAAATTACTTCTTTCAATGAACATTAATCTTTTAAAGAATAAATGCCTTAAAGGAAGTTAATCCAATTTTGGATAAATTAGTTTATGATATGTATAAATGATAAATAATTGATAATAGAAATGTCCAAATCCTTGAGAAATATTTATATGAGCCTTCCATATAACCTCCTCAAATTAGTTCTTTCAATGAACATGAACAAAAGCCACAAAGGAAGTTGATCCAATTTTAGATAAATTAGTTTTTTATCTATCTAAATGATAAATAATTTATAATAGGAATGTCCAAATCCTTGAGAAATATTTCTATGACCTTTTCATAAAACCTCCTCAAATTACTCTTTCAAGGAACATGTCTCTTCTTAAGAAATAATTTTTTTATAGGAAGTTGATCCAATTTTGGATAAATTAGTTTTTGAGGGAGAACCTTCTCTACTTTGTGTTCAAACTAAAAGACCTAAATGGGATGAATCCTTAATTTATTCATATAATATTTATAATATTATTAAACTAACTATGAGTCAACACACCTATCATGTTTTGATATCTTTATATGAATATTAACCTCAATCACTTAAGAAATATATTCAAGATGATAGATGGAAAGTTGTTATGCAAGTTGGATATAAATCTCTAATTAAAAACCAAACTTGAGATCTTATCCCACCTCCACTTAAAATACATATTGTTATTAATAAGTCAAATATAATTCAATTGATAAAATTAACAAATTCAAAACTAGATTAGTTGCTTGTGGTTTTACTTACAAATCCAGGATTGACTATGTTGAAAATTTTACTCCTGTAGAAAAAATGAGTACTATTATATTGTTTATCTCTCTTAAAACTTAAAATGGTTTGATTCTACACAAAATAGATGTCAAAAATGTCTTCCTAAATGGTGATATATAAGAATAAATATACATGACTCAACCTAAATGTTTCACTAAACCTAACAAAGAACATTATATTTTTAAGTTAAATAAATCTCTTTATGGTTTAAAACAAACTCCTTGAGATTGGTATTCTAAAATCCCTAATTATTTTAAATAATTAGGTTTCTCTAATTATTATTCTGAAAACAATCTCTTTGTAAAAGATCAAAATAATATTTTTTTATTAATTGTATTATATGTTAATAATAATATTATTATTGGTGATAAAATTAGTTTAATTCCTAAATATAAAGATAAACTAAATCAATCTTTTGAAATGACCGATCTAGGCATTCTTCATCATTTTATAGGAATGGTTGTGTTTCAGGATAAAAATTTAATTGTTGTACCTTAATCTTAGTATGCACATAACCTTATTGTTAAATTTAATATGTTTGACTATAAGCCTACATATACCCTTATTGAATTTGGTGTTAATATTGATCAAAAATTTGCTTGCGACAAACTTGCTATATATTTCATTTGTTGTAGGTGTTGCTTCTAGATTCATGCAAGATCCATACTTGGTTATCAAAATGAATAATTTTGTATAGCAAAGAAACTATAAATTTTGGTTTGTTTTATTCTTCTATTGATAATACTAATTTATATGGTTAGTATGAGACTAACCATGATGGTGATATTATAGATCTCAAATATACTTTTGGATATATGTTTAAGTTTGGTGTAGGTGTTATCACTTGGAGCAACAAAAAGTAACCTCTTGTTTCTATTTCTTCTATATAAGCAGAGTATAGAAGTGTTATGTAAGCTACTAAAGAATCTATGTGGATACAAAGGTTGTTAGAATAACTTCATTTGGATGTTTCTCACAATACCACCCTTATTTTTGATAATCAAAGTTGTATACCTTTGGATAAAATCCAATGCAACACTAAATAACTAAAGATATTTAATTGCATATGCCTGACAATATTTCTTCAAAAAGGCCATGTGTTTTATTTTTTCTTCTCTATACTTCTCAAATTTTAAAAAAACATTAAAATAACTCATTTTATGTGATTTTGGTAAATTTTACCATATATGAGTTTATGTACCCAATACTTAAAGTCATATCTTGTAATGGAGGTCCTTATGTTAAAAAAGGATCCAAAAACTTGGTTGACTATTCATTAAAAACTATAAGATGTAGGCTTATGATTACGCTAGCCTAAACTTACTTTAAGTAGTTTATATATTACAATTCTTTTTGTTTCAAAATATGATATTAGCATGATGAAGATATTTAAATCCTTAAAATCTTACATGCACCCTAAACTCCTCATACATGGTTTATGGAACATAATTCCTTTTGTATAAAGGTGGCTATGACATGTATCCCCACTTAACATTAAGGGGGAGTGTTAAAAAATTTAACGCTAGTGATAAATGCCATTAATACATTGATAATAATTGTAAATAATAAATAATATATTTTATTATTTAAATTACATGGGTTAAATTTATATTAATAAATAATAAAATACATTGTTATATTTTTTACCATTTTGAATCATGTGGTATTAAACATGTTGGTTATAATGGTTCAATCTAATTATAAATGATTATATGTAGTAAAATTATAGAATACCCAACACATTAAAAATCAATTCATTCTAATACAAATAATCTTATGAGAATTCAAAAGCTTATTCAAATAATTGGTTCTATTAAAATATTATGAGAATAAGTGAGGAGAGGAAATTTAATTGTATTGGGACATATTGGTTTCTCATTTATGAATAATTAACATGGTTTTTTAACTCTCTATGAGGTTTTTCCACTTGTATCTAGTGTTATTTGTGTCTTTGTTATCAATTTAAATATCTAGATGCATATCTATGTGTATACAAATAAAAATGCAAGTGGCTTATTAATCAATCCTAGCTTAAAGAAGATAAATCCTACTTATACTTCTGTTTGTTGATACATTTAGACATTTAGGGTCATGAGCAAAATGGATCTGATAGACCTAATCAAGGGGTACGTTATCAAAATAACATCACTAAAGAGGGTTCTGAATCTTCTAGTCAAGAAACACCATGAAATAAACCTAGTTAGGTCTTATGTTTTCATATTCACTAAGTACATGAAAAGTAAAGTAAAATCTGATCTAGTGCTCACCAAAGCTTGTGTTACAAAGTGAGGGTAATAAACATGCATAAAAGATATATACTCAAGTAAATATTTAGGAAATCATAATGCATTGGAGAGAAGTAAAAATGTTAATCTATATAATTTAACAAAGGAAGAATAAAGTTATGAATACTTACATTTGAAGATGAACCCACTGAGCCTTGATCTCTCCCTTCGCTAAGGTGCTTTGAAAGAGGTTGTTATGTCATGTAAGGATATAAAATATAAGTTATCCCTAAACTATACAACTTCTCTATGTGTCTAAAATACTTCTCCAAAAGACAAGATTTGTATATCCAAAAGAAGTATTGAATCCCTAAGCAATGCTCTTCAATTATAACGGTGGACAAGTAAATGCATAATATGATACTCTTTTTATTCTCTTTCTCTCTAAAATGATGAAATGAAAGTGTATATTATCTGAATATAACCCTAAACCTTTCTTAAAATTAAGATGATATGGTCAAACCAATTTGACCTTGTATTATTAATTGATAAAATCAAGTTAGGTCCTAGTCTAGTCATCCAAGGCCTACCTAAACCCATAATGTGCAGATATTAATTAGAATACAAGGTCAAACCAAGATAACATTGTTTGGTAAATGTCAAAAAGGGTTTTTGTCTTAGGTAAGTAATAAATAAGGTAGTGAATTACTTGGAGGAGTGTGTAAAGGAGGTGTCAAATCTTAGGTAAATGTATAGGAGATGGTTGTGTAGATAGCAAGTGGTATAGGAGACAAAAATCTTGTGAAGCATCAATGGTCTTCCCACCCATTTCCTAGTGCACCATTAAAGGTGTGCACTCAGAGAGATTGAGACTCAATGGGTTCCTACAAAAGATAAAGCATCAATAATTGATAAAGTTTGAAAATATTATGTGTATACATGATGTATATACATTTATTTTATCACTTTTATTGATTGGATTTGTATGTCATAAAACCATATTAAAATTAATTCCTTTAGGATCCTTAGAGATATTTTGGTCCATATTTTATCATTTGAAATATAATATAAGGTAGTGAATTACTTGGAGGAGTGTGTAAGGGAGGTGTCAAATATTAGGTAAGTGTATAGGAGATGGTTGTGTAGATAACAAGTGGTATAGGAGACAAAAATATTGTGAAGCATCAATGGTCTTCCCACCCCTTTCCCAGTGAACCATTAAAGGTGTACACTCAGAGAGATTGAGACTCAATGGGTTCCTACAAAAGAGAAAGAATCAGTAATTGGTAAAGTTTGAAAATATTAAGTGTATACATTATGTATATACATTTATTTTATCACTTTTATTGATTGGATTGGTATGTCATAGAACCATATTAAAATAAATTCCTTTAGGATCCTTAGAGGTATTTTGGTCCATATTTTATCATTTGAAATATAATAAAAGCATGCTACATATAAATATAAAATATGTTGATCAGAGTCATCCTTGCCATCATAAAATGTGAACTTGGATGCAACAAAACTAGCTGAAATGATGAAAATACATTTGAGGTGTTACATGATTATGTAATACATATTTTGAATAAATAGTATGAGTTTTTTTCAAATAAATTTATTTAATTTTTTTAACCTTAGCTTCCAAAAATTTTATAACTTTGAGAATATTTTGCATTGTAGACCCATTGGGATTAAGATTTGAGATAAATCCACCAAAATGGATGTAAACACCACTTGTATTTATGTAGGAATTAAACCTAGTAATTGGGTATATATATTAATTGTTACCATGGAGGATGTGTCAAGAGTTTTTATATCTATATATTCACCATTATTGGATGTGGATGCACTAGCCTTATCATGGTTATTGATTTTTTCTTGGGTAACATGTAAGAATGTATTAATTAGATCTTTATTTTTATTTAGATGATTGACTAAGGCTTATTTTCTTCCATTTCAAAATTATTTTTCTTAAAATTTTAAATGTTTGATAAAGCCAAATAAAAGTGCCAAATGTAGTTGAAAATTTAAAACCTAAAAATTACTAAAATTAGAATCCCTAGAAGATTGAAAACCTAGAAAAAGATAGGAGTTGAATTAAAAAGACACTGGTCAAGTTCACTAAATGTTCCCTTTTTATATATGTGTGGTGAAGGGTTAATGGGGTAGAATAAAATATACATAAGGATGAATAAAACTATTCTAGAGTAAGCCATTTAATTAAGACTTATTTAAATGAATATTCTTAATTAAAGTGTTGTGTCATTTTAAATATAGAAAGTACACTCAAAATAAGATTACATAAATAAAAAAATAGATAATATTTAGTTTATCTAAAATGTGCAAGTATATATAAGAAGTACTAAAGTGGAAACAAGTAAGGTCAATATTGGGATCTAGTCATCAGATTCTAAAACTATTATTTTTTGAGACACACACACTTATGTCAACTTGTAAACACTTACATCAAAGTTTCTATCTTGATCTTAACACAAATTTACTTTAAGAAATATTATTTGTATTATTAAGTGAACACATATAAAATTATGGTTTTTTAATCACATTTCTATTTATGTTATTTATTCATGCACATAAGTTGATGATGATTGTGTATGGATCAAACCCTAGCTCTCTGCCTTAGGTATTTTTACCTTACCAAAAATAGGTTAGTGGGATCATAGTGTCAAGTTGACCTTAAGGAAAATTTATTAATAAGAATTTAATACATATCTATTACTCTAAGGAGGGCCTTAGACTTATGTATTTCTCTCTTAGGTATTGTCTTGTGTGTGCATAAGGTGAAATATACTATATGCAAATGCATGCAATGATCTAGATTATATTTTGACAAATAATTCTAATACTATTCTTTGAGTGTTTTATGCATGTTATATGATTTCTCCTATGATTAATATGAAATATGGAATAATTAGGTAATAGAAATTTTTCATGTTATTGATTGATTAATTTAGCTTGAATAGTTTTTTTTTAGTATTTACTAGATGAATAATGAGTAGGATTATATTAGTATTTATAACACTCCATTTGAAAATATATCATGGTAGGGTTCAATAAGACAAATGAGTTGATCCATAGGATTAGAAATATTTGAATATTATATGACTTTTGAGGACTAGACACTTGATAATAATATGGATTCTTGCATCGACTTAAGTGTCATTGTGTGGGACACAAGTGATCAACATGTTAGGAAGTTATTTAGGATATAAAACTAATATTTAATAATATCTATCAGGTTTTTATATTTATATATAGTGTAAGAGATTTATGTCGATATAAATTATTGGGTTAGACAATAAGATAAATAGTTAGTCATAATGAGATGGTGAATGTGAGCCTTTTAGTAATAGGAAGGTATAGAACTAGAGGGTAGAGACATAATAGGTATTTGTCAAGTATAAAAGATAGATGATATTTAAATCATATTTTAGTATCTACGTCTCCTTTTTATCTAGTAATGAAAAGTGATTACATTCTTTGATGTGTTGAAATTAAATATGATGTTATTTTTTTATCTTTTGCATGATGTTTATATTTAAAATAATGTGATTTTATTACTCTCCATTATATATAAAATAAATGTGATAATAATTCTATAAATATTACAACAAGGTCATGATGATCTTATTGAAGATAATATTTTATGATTTAATAATACATCACATTGTTTAATATATCAACGTTTGTGTTTGGAAAATTAATTAATCTTTGGTAAGGGTCCCCTTAAGTAAATAATATTTATAACTCTTATCATTATTTTCAAATACTTTACGTTGATATTTTCATCTTTACCACCAAGCTCACTTTTGATTCACATAAGTCAAAAAATTAGAGTGATACAAGTTCATATTCATCTACAAAGGAAGTTCTAAGTAAGGAATTTTATCCCATTACATCACCTTATAAATAAAATCATACATTTATGGTCATTAATATAAGACAAGATTTAAATAGCATGGTTTACAAAGGAAAAATAACATGAGTTCACATGTAGAAAATAAAAAATCAACCAATTAAGTTTGATAGTTTCAAAAATTAAAAAATTTGTTATTTTGGAAACTTAATTGATAATAAACTAATCGACCTACCTACTAATTTTTATCACCCTCCCATTTATTTAAATGAGTGGGGAAAAGATCATTTTGCAACTATCATCATATCAATGGACACAAAGATTAAAAAAATACATTGTAATAAAATATTGAACAACTTGTGGATAGAGAGGTTGTTACATTAAGTATAGATAAAAATAGGTTGATAGGGTCCCCCTCTCCATCTTATTCTACTACTCATTCTAAGAAGACAAAGATATCCCAAGACGTTCATGTAAAGGAGTCAATGGTCACTCAAGATTCTATGGAAAGTATGACTATAATAAAACCTTATTCTATCTCACATTCTAAAAGGATAAATATGTCCTAGGATGTTTCTACAAAGGAACCAATGGTCATTTAAACCATCAAAAGAGATGAATATATATATAATACATTGTTTTACATGACAAAGAACAATTTAATACATGTAAAACTATATTTATGAAGACTTTAGGATATGATGGTTGATATTTACACCATACATGTACTTATGAGGATGACATGGGGTGTGTTACTATACCAATTTTACTTGGGCCTAAGATAATAGACACATTATTATATGTGAAGAAAGTTATTACACAAGGCAATGTGAGATTGGGACAATCATGGTTACAACTAGGAGAAATTTTTGATAACATTATTATGACTATCTCATTTAATTTCCAAGGTGGTTTTCTTAACCTATCATAGGTATATAAAAAGTGAAAATAACGTAGATACATCTTATAATACACAAGTGGGGATATCAAAAATAAATAAAAATAGTTTAAGATCAAGGAATGGAAAAAGTAAGGAACAATAAACAAAAATACAAAGAAAATACACTTTTCAAATCTTCACAATACATATACACTAGCTAGTTTCACATATTATTTAGATGAGTATAATGCACCATTAATTTTGAGTGGCTTGGCATAAGTATTTTTTCCAACTAGTACAACCATTTGTGGGAATGTCATAGGCTACTTTATTTACATATTTAATTTACTTAAATTCCATATCATTTACACATTCAATCCATGTAATTAAAATGAAAAATGAAAAACTATAATACATAAATCATTTAAATAGCATAAGAACTAATATAATAAATTAAATACTTAAGTACAATATAGGACATAAAAGATAACAACATATATATATATATATATATATATATATATATATATATATATATATATATATATATATATATATATATATATATATATACAATTCATTTAAGTGTTTAAAATAATAAAGGTATCAATCTATAATGCAGGCATGGTGCCTCTATACTTCATCATCATTATCATCACTTATAGGCCTAGACCATATAGAATATAATGCACCACCATCCTCATGATGACTTTAGGACAAATATATACTACATCTCACTTGGTCCTCATATAAAACTATCCTTCATGTAGGTTTGCATTCTAATTTCTCAAATTAACATACTTTATAAATATGTTATTTTATAAATCACTACCACCAATGGGTAGAACCATTTTTTATCTCTATAACTATGTTCTAAGGTCATCTCACTCACCCATGGAAACCATGTAACTAGCATTTTAAATCATGACTTGATAAAATAAAAATGCATGCATACCTAAAATATCATCTACCTACTCAAGCACCTACTTGGAACCACATCATCAAGAACATGCCTTGTTAGTGTATGGATCAAATAATAAATAATAATAATTAAGTAAGCATCCCCTGAAAGGTCACATATGGTAAGCTATTAAAACTAGATAAATATGTATTCTTATGTCCATCTAAAGTAGTTGGATTTAGCTGCCTAGCTACTTTCCCTAATTATCTTCCATTACCCATGTCCACATCAACATGAAATTGGGTAGTAACTACTTCTCCATTTATTACAATAATAAATAATAAATTATAGCATGCCTACATCCACCATTGAATATACTCTTTAGTATATCCTACATTGATAATATTATATATATCCATTCAATGATATATCTCTTGCACATAAATTAGTGTTATATCTATGGTACTAGATTGAGCTACATCCCATGTATGTTGAATTTTTTTTATAAGTATGTGTCTAAACATATGCCATAGGGGCACACTATGTATAATAGTAAATTGATAGTTAACACATTCATATAGAAACCTATCATAAACCCCTAGAAACCAATTATGCAATAAAAATATAACTTTTATATGTCATAACTCTATAACATTCCTAGGTTAACCTAAGAATACTATAAATGACATCCATAAATTCATTTAAAATGTAAATTAATTAATTAAAATATGATAATCCATTGTATTTTGATCAATTTGGGCATTTCAAACCCATATTTTTGCAAATATCTAGGGATGGACCCAATCTACATGAGGAACCTCCAATGAATATGTGACTATTATATTTTCATATTCCCATGCATTTAATGAAGTGATTGAACCCAAGCCTAAAATATAATTGTATTAGGTAAACTTATAAAAATATATGTAAAGTGGACTAAATTAGTGTGCCCCCAAGAATACCTACTACCATGCTCCTTGATATCTAAGACAATTGAGTGTATACAATATGATATAATATACACATAATAATTTTCATTTGATCATTTAATAACACTTTCTATTGTAATAAATTTTAGAGCATCGGTCTCCTTGAATGCACACCTTAAAGGGTGCATTGGGAAATGGGTAAGCATGATCATGGTACTTTGTGGGAGATGTTGCTTCTATATCATGATTAGACCTTTCCTATCACCAGTCTGGCTTCCATAAAATGTATTTTCATTTACCTCCTTTCATCCTATCATATTAAGGTGTACCAATTTACATATATCATAAAAAAATCAACCTAACCAATAACATCTATTTAGTAATTTATACCCTCCCTATACTATATCATCCAAACTAATATAGTTATGAGCTTATCTCCTAGCATATGTATTGTATCAACCTAACCTATACTGTTCTTTGTCAACTAATTTATTTCAACTATATCAGCCTAGTAGATATCATCAACTTAAAGTTTAGATTTGGTTTTGGGTATTATATAAGTATATATATGGGTCATATTTCCTTCCAATCATATCATTTACACACTATTCACTTGTATTTACTTCACACTTATTCCTTAATTCATACTTTAATGAGTTTTTGGTGTAGAACCTTATATTGAGGAATTAATTATTATGGTAGTATTTGGATCTCAATAGAATTAATTGGGAGTCCTAATCAAGGACATATTAGGTCTTTATCTATACATTTGAAGTATTCAACCCAATACATATCTTTCAAAGATCCAATTGAGCCAAAGGGGAGATTGATGATCAATGGGTCAACTCCAAGGTAAGTATTCATAACCATATAATCCTTCCTTTATTCACTTAGTAGTTATATGTTTCTTGTTTCTTAGTGAATGAAAGTATGTGTATCATTTTCTAGGTTATATCTACACTAAATTATGTTGGTATGGATATAGGATTGATTAGACTTTTCATATTCCATTCAAGGTTAGCTAGACCCCCATTTGGTTGACCATGTCACCTTATCTTGTATGATCATTTTAAACATTCCCCTTTATTTACTTTACTTGTATAGATTATTTAATTTATTTTCACATTTACTTTCATAAAGATATAGTGAAAGATACTTCATTATGTCATAGGCTTAGGCTTTATAAACCTTTCCTTTTGGAATTCAATATGTAGAAAGATATCTACTATAAATGTGGATTTAATTGGTAATTATTGAGACAAAATAAGTAAGATGAGATATATTTTATCAACCTTGTCCAAGTCCAAGTTTATTGAGATATGATATTTTTAGGTTAATCCTATCTCGTACATACATTCTATTGAACTTGATGTCAAATGTTTTCTAACCTTCCTTCCTTTATTAAACTATATCGACTAGCATGATATAATTATTTACATTTATCCAACCATGTTAGCTAACCCAATATAGTTTTCTTCTTGCCTTCAAATGGCATCAATCAGTCTGAGTCTATTCTATGGTTGTATAGACTATATCGGCCAGCTTGATATAATTATGTTATTTATTTTAAACTAAATCAGCTAGTCTAATATAGTTTTGTGTGTTTATATTTAGTAAATTTTATTTCTAACAATATCAGAAAGACCAATACTATTATTTTCCTATTTATTTCAATTCATTGAATGCTAAAAATTGATTTTTGACATTAATTTTCAAACTTTATATTTTTTTGTATTTCCTTAGAAAGTTTTTTGTAATAGTTTTAAAACTACTCAATTTTTGTCATTATAGGCCAAATGATTATTTATTTTATTGACACCATGGTGTGATGGGTACTACCCCAATACTCGATCCATTTTATATCACTAAACACAAAGTTAGGTTTCTAGTACCTTACGCTATATCGTAAATGCCTAATATTATCTTTTATTGAGCTTTAGGAAACTAGCCATCCATATTTCCTAGGGAAGTTACTCTCACCATACCTTATGATATGGCATAGTGGTCTATAAGCATAATTTAGTCTATGTAATTAGTGCTCTAAAACATTGGGATGACACTAGTCTATGAATGAGCAAATATATTTGAGAGCCCTCACTATCAATCAAATAACTTTAGTATATCTCCATAATCTTGTTTTCGAAATCTATTTAGATGTGATTTTAATCCTGATTTGCTTACTTTATTGTAGACTGTATCGGTGATACTGATACTATTCTATGTTATGTGTAATAATTTCATCAACCAACCTTGTATAATTATTTATTTATATAAACTACATTGTCCAACATGATATAGTTCCCCATGTTTATTATATTGATTGCATTGGCTAAACTGTTACCATCTTTCAACCAACTATATGGGCCATCCTAATACATTTTTATTTATTCCTTATGACTACATATGACAACCCATTAAATTATATTCAACCATGTTTTATCCTACTACATTAGGTTGGCTGATATAATTAGTTTTTATTAGCCACTAGTACTTCCACCTTTTCTCTTTGTACTACATCAAGGCTGATACAATCATTTTTTTTAGACCCAAAAACTAATTAAATCAAGTTGTTTGATACCTTTTTTTGTAAAAATATAATTTTTACTATCATATTTATAGCATACTTAGCATCATTATGTCACCTATTAAGATCTTTTTTTCAATCCTCAACCTATTTAGATTATACATGGGTTGTTCCTTTCTTATAAACTTGTCCAACATTGAAGATAACTCTTTATGGTGAAACTTTTCCTAAATTCACTCTAGATCCATTGAATGTAACATGGATGAAATTAACCAAATTGAAGATATAGATGATCCTTCCTAGCTTATTGATAATATTGATGACAACACCATTTACACCCCAATAAGAGTGTTAGTCTTAATAAGCTTCCTTGTTCCTTTATGATAGTTGTGTAAGCTAATATTGTGAATCCTCTTCCAATAGATAATGTTGTTAATCCCAATAATAATCAAAATCCACTTATAGATACCACCTGATTCTTTGCATAAATGATTAGATAAATGAACGTTATGCAAAATTATAGAAAACCTCAAATGATCCTTGTGCAAAACCACATTTTCAAAATGACTAGTCAAGCTCAATTCATCATGACTCAACCAAATACAATTTTTTTCCTCCTCTTAGAGATTCTAATATAAATATTATCCCTCAACCTCATATGCATAAAAAAATTCATCATCATCTTAAAAACTAACCTTTATCTCCCTTAATTATGTCCATAGATATTGGAACCATCTCTCCAACTATCACATATGATGGAATCAAGGATTTTGATTTATTTCTCAAAACCTTTGGCAACCTCTATAAGGAATGGACCTTCTTCAAACTAATAATTTTTCTAGTTCTAAACTTCTAGCAAAAATGTTTATTGAAAATTCACTAGAATGGTACAATAAACTTACTATACTTTCCTTCATATAATCAGAGGATTTACTCAATGTTTTAGATAAGGAAAATTCTAAAATAATGATCTTCTTGAAAATAGACTTAGACATCTCATTATTGATAAGCAACTTCAAAATGAATATTATCACACATTCATCATATTGTGGAAGTGTTTATCTTATAAAGTGGACCATAACATGAGTGATTAAAATATTTTCAAATTATTTTTTACCACTCTTAATGACCCTTTTCAATACAAGGTTAAGATTATCTCTCCCTAAACCTTGGAAGAGGATTTCGATCAAGAAAAAAAGAAAGATTTCCTTATGGCCTAATTTGAACCTTCTCAAATTCATAAAAATGAATCTTTCAAAACTACAACTAATGCAATCATCATTCCATTGAAGTGGGGTTTATGCAGACCAAGGGTTCTTATGGGAAGGTAACTGACATTTTAGTATCGATGAAATATTCACTCCAAAGCATGATTTTTTGGTATTAGTTTTGTAAATAAATATGTGGTATAATGGTGGTGAACGAAATGGATTTTTAACTCATATGGTTCAAATATGATGGATGTTTAATTCTTGATCTAAATTATAATTGAGGTGTATGGGTGGATCTAAACTAAGGTAAATAATGTCCAGAAAGGATAAAAATGAGGGAAAGGTAAGGCAAAAAATAATGGGTCCTATGGTCCTATTGGAGATTAAATACTTACAAGTTAAATTACTGAACTAGGCCCAACACATGTCATGAACAAATATTTGTTGTGGACTAGCTGTAAGCACAAAACACAAATAAACATAGTGAAGAGTCTAAGGGAATAACTTCAAAAATATTCAATGAATAAAATCAATAATGTTGTTATTATGATATTTATATACATATATAATGTCACCAAAAATTAATGAGCGTGATCTATAACCAAATGATTGACAAGACTAAAAAAACATAATTTAAATTCCCCACTGAAACATAGAAATTTGGAAGAGAAAACATGTTCACATAAACTCATAGAACAATAGTGAAAACTTTCCTTTATTACATTAATTTCCAAAATTATCCTCAAGATTATAGTAGATACAAGACATGCCTATATATTTTGGATGGGATAATCTCATCCTTAAATCTTGTCAAAATTTATCAAATATAAAATAAGACTATATCTTAATCTAATCATGCAAACTCTACACATTTTACAATGTTTATAAAAAATATTATTTTATCTCTTTTTCTCATGCACAAATTTATAAATAACTCGATCAAAAATGAACTCCAGTAATTGGTCACTGAGTATGGGTGACACTACTAGTTGGGGCTACAATATAATTGGAGTAAACTGTAGTCTAAATTGGTTGAATAGAGATATCCTAAACATGGGATGTTGACATTGAAATACCTTGAATTTTTATAGTGACTAAATTCCTTGAAAGTATTTTTGTAGTTATAACTATAGTTGGTCTTGGATGATTATGTGAAATAATGTTGGTGTAAGGTAAAGTCACCATCATTTCCCATGTTGGAGTATATAATGTTGTATACTAAGGAGAGGGAGACACAGTCATCACAAATTCAACTCGTAAAGATGAATTACTCAGGGCTAACCATCCTTGTTATTTTATAATTCTATATTCAGTCATACACAATGTAAACTCAATTTCAATAGTTTCAAAGCTAATAATAGGAAGCTTGAACAAAATTGGGATCATGTCCATTAATTTTCTATGCAAGTCTATTTGAGGATATCAAAGAGGTACTCAAGGCATTTTATTGTGCCACCTTATCCTTAAAAAAATTATCAACTAGATTAGTTTTTCATACTTCAAAAAATCATGTTATCAACCTCTAATTTGAAGCTATTGGTAGCAGTCCACAACAAGCTATCAAAAATGGCTTAGTGACTAATTGCCCTAGTGGTGTATATATACCATTAATGTTCATATCACCTAGAATATAGATGTATTATTTTTATTTGCTCATTAGTTGTTCAACTAGATCCTGAATCTAGTTGTTCCATTCCATAAACTAATTTCACTTACTAGTTTGAAATTTTAGAGTTAAAGTAATACCTGGAAGTTGTAGCAAATTGAGGTGTTGATATTACCTTTATCTTGTTGCCTTGTCAATAAAATTCAATTTATCATCCAAGATATTTACAAATTCATTAAAAAAAATACCACATTATTCCTTTATAGCCATGACTCTCCCCCTGATTTTTAGATAAATCATACTACCTCATAGATGGTTTTATCCAAACTATGCACATTATCTACTATATCCTTTGGAGGCTCTATTATGATTTGTACCTCTAGTATTATCTTTTTCCATTGGAGATCATGAAACATATTCTTCAAAATAATTCTACTAGCATCTACCATGGAAATGGAATCTTCCTTAATCTTATCTTCATCCTTAGGTTTGGTTTTTATTTTCTTTATCAATGAGAAGAGTTCTTCTCTTCTCAAAAATTACATAAAATTCCCACTAAATATTATAGTAGTTTGCCTCACCCTTTTGAGTTTATTTGATGTTTCATCAAATTATATGGTTAATCTAGGCTCTATAGTGATAACCAAGTATTTCCTAACTGATTGTTCTAATAGCATTTTATGTATCTATACATGAGTCACTAGTAGATCTTGGGGAGAGGTCTAAGAAGTAGAGATAAAGTGATTTATGGTAGATATATGAGGTTGGATGGTGATGGAGGACTCAATGGAGGTGGAATAAAAATGGAAGGAGATGAATAAGTGAAATGGGGGGGAGGGGGGGGTGCAAGTAATGAAGGTAAAATTGGAATGATCAACCTCTCCTTGGAGATATTTTTCTAAGGAGTTATCATAAAGACATATTTAGTGAGCTTAGGATACTCTTGGACTAAGACAATTGTTGAGTCTATTGAGATACCATATGTAATGGAAACACCTAATTAGGTGAGAAGATGGGATTTTAGATGCTTTGTATCAAAAATTATTTTTGACATATCTTTAAAATGTGTACTAGTGACTACGATGCCTATGATTTATGCACAACCTCTATGCGGTGGAACATGCTCCTCATTTATCATCTATGTAAAAATCACACCTCTCATGCAATATTTCACACTTACAAAAATCTTACTCATACTCCCATGCACAATTCTCACATTTAATCATAGACTCATATTGTTAGGATCCACTCCTAAGAGCACACTTGATTACCTTTGTATATAAGCAACTAAACATGGAATTGAACCAGAAGTAATAAGTAACTAGAATTCAGAAATCGCAAAGAATATGAGAAACAATACAATCTTGTATTAACACTTTTCCAGAATACAATGAAGAAATCACACTCTTCCACACCTCTTGGGTGTCCAGTATTTCTCTCAAGAGTTATCTCTCTCAATTACAATCAACTCAAACATAGATTTATTCCCTCCATAGGTGACAATCAACTCAACCGTTGTTGCCTACCTTATAGCAAATCTAATTGACCTTGATTACCAAGCAAACCTTCTTGATCTTGCACACTTGTAGATCTAACTGGTCTTACTTACCATGTAGATCTTCCCTGATCTTGCACACCCTAAAGATCAACTGATCTTACACTTGAGGATCTAATCCTTCTTAGTCCTTCATTACAATACAGCCCCATGGGTCTATTAAATAGATCCCAAACCAAACAATAATTAGAAATGCAGACTCAAGACTAAAATTAGTCTTTACATGCAAACTCACTATTTGTCTATAATTAGAATAGTTCTGGAACGCACAGACGACCGATGTTGGTCTTTATCTGTCTGGAGATGACCAACGTCGATTCCTATCTGACTAATGCTAACCGACACCTAACCGATGTTGATTGCTATGTAACTAGATATGACCAATGTTAGTTGATCAAACCAACATTAGTTACTTTAACACTCAGCAACCTCCACCATTTGCATCAGTGAAGCTTTTAGCTCCATAACTCAACAATCTCCCACTTGGAGATAAATAGCTGCACCTATACCTGTACCTGTACAACAACATCCTCTAATTTTTTTTGGCTTGTATCCCTCTTCAAGTTCAATCTTGAAGACCAACAAAAGTTGAATGAAGATTCAACTTTTCCTTTGTTCCCAGCTTTGTTAACATTTCCATAGGGTTCTTTTTCATATGGTTCTTTTCTAGCTTCAACTGTCCATCCTCCATTACCTATCTAATGAAGTGGTACTTAAGCTATAAATGTTTGGTTCTTGAATGAAAGGCTGAATCCTTTTCCAAATGAATTGCTCTTTGAATATCATTTTACAATCTACAACTCTCTTGCTCCTTTCCCAACTCTTCCATGAACCGAGTCATCCATGTCATTTCCTTGCTAGCCACTGTGACTGCAACAACCTTTTGCATCTCTAAAATCTAGCTAACCATCATTCCACCAATAGTGAACACATATCCTGTGGTGCTTCTCCTGCCATCTAAGTCACTTGCCATATCCGAATCTACATACCCATGTAGAGAAGTGTTTGACCCTGCATAGCATAAATACCTACTACTGATCCCTCTCAGATACTTGAGAATCCACTGAACTGCTTTCTAGTGCTTCTTTCCTAGATTGGCCATAAACTTGCTAACAACTCCCATTGCTTGAGCAATATCAGGTCTATTACATACCATGTACTCAACCTCATCATGTGATTTAGGACACTGTTCATAGCTCAACTTGAACTATCCAACCATAGGTGTGCTAACCAGTTTTTCATCCTACAAATTGAACCTCTCCACTACCTTATTCACATAATCCTCTTGAGACAAAATCAACCTGTGATTTTCCCTGTCTCTAGAAATACTCATGCCAAGGATTTCTACTCCTGAATCCTTCCTAGCACATTTTTGAGCTACTTTTACCTTTACCTCAGCAATTCCCTACATGTGTGACCCTACAACAAGCATATACACTACATATAGTAATAGGATAATGTAGCTAATATTATCCAACCTAGTAAAATAAACACAATGGTCACATTGGCATTGACTAAAGCCATGCTTTGTCATAAACCTGTCAAACCTATACCACTGTCCTGGAGCTTGCTCAAGACCATATAACCTGGCCTTCTATCTCACCTGTCCATTCTCTCTTTTCTTTAACCTGTGAATCCATTTGTCTTTTAGTGTTTTCCTTTCGGCTGGCAACTCAACCAAATCCCACATTTGGTTCTTGTCCAAGGAATCAATTTCCTCATTCATGCCATGTTCTCACTATTTCCTAGATTTTACCTGCATTGCCTCTTTAAAACTTCTTGGTTTTCCACCATCAGTGAGCAACAAGTAGTATAAAGAAGGGGAATAACAATTTTGAGGTTTACTTACCCTTTCAGACCTCCACATGGGCATTTGAGAATCATTAACAGCTTGCTGTTTGCCCAAATTTCATTCTAACAGTGACCGATCTCGGTCATCTCTCTGTCTACACCTGACCAATGTCAGTTCTATCTGATCGACCTAGCTAACATCAGTTCTCACCTGACCAACATCGGTTACCACCTATGTGACCTGATCGACGTTAGTTACCACCTGCCCGATATCACTGAATTTGGTCTCCACTAGACCGATGTCAGTTCCTACCTGATCGACGTTGATTCTCACTTGACTGATGTCGGTAACTATTTTTTCCTTGAGTGATGATTTTTACTTGGATGATAACCTTGTCCAAATCAACCTTGCCCTACTCAAAATTATACAGCCTCTTGAGCTAATCTCTATCCATCATCTTCTCCTTGAAAACCAAGGCTTTCTAGTTCTTAAATATGTCAAAAACATTAGATTTCCTCTTTATGCAATAAACCCATACCTTTCTTGTAGCATCATTAGAAACATAACACTGTGATCCTCCAATAGAAGCTCCTTGAGCTGGTCTCCACACACCTATGTGAACAAGCTCCAACCCATGCTTCTTCTTTATTGACCTAGTTGTGAGAAACCTCACTTTCACCTGTTTCCCAAACATACAATGCTCACAAAAATCTTAGTCTATCAAATCTGAAAGCTTACCATTTGACTTAAGAACATCCATTCCCTTCTCACTCATGTGACCAAGCCTACAGATCCACATCTTTGCATCTACAGCTGAAGTAGATAAAATAGAAAGAGAATCAGTAATACAAGTAGATAGATACAGTGTACCTACTTTCTTACCTCCAACTAAAACAAGTTCACCCTTGGAAACTTTCCAAGATTCCGCTGTGAGATTTATTGTGCAACCCTCATCACCCAACTTCCCTACAAAAATCAAATTCCTTTTAAGGATGGGTACATGCATGACATCCTTCAACACCCATGTGTTTCCAGTCTGCAACTTCAGCTTCACTTCTCCTTTGCCAACCATTTGACAAGGCTCACCATCCCCTAAATAAACTTTTCCAAAGTCTCAATGGACATAATCATGAAAAAATTCCCTATTTGGGGTTGCATGGAAAGATGCACCAGAATCTATAACCCATGATTCTACATGACTATCCAAAGAAAATGTAAGAGCATCCTGTGCAACAATACCTACATCTTTTGCTTCTTCATTACCTTCATGCTGATCTTCTTTCAACCACCTATCTTTCTTTGAATGTCCTTTCTTTCCACAATTCCAACAAATTATACTGCCATACCTGGATTTGGATCCACTGCCTATCTTTGACCTTGATTTCCCTTGCTCAACCTTCTCTCTTTGCTTTCTCCTGCTTTCAACACTTAAAGCATTACCTGATGATTCCCCTATGCTTTTCCTATGAATTTCTTTATTCAAGATTACACTAACAACATCCTCAACTTTCAAGATATTTGAAGTAGACACAATATTACTTACTGCCATTACCAAGCTATGCTAGCTTTCAGGTAAAGAGCATAAGATTAAGAGAGCCTTAATTTCATCATCAAAAACTATTTTGACTGAATTTAACTGGTTTACCAAACCATGGAAATCACTAAGATGACTATATATAGATCCACCTTCCAGCATTTGCAAATTAAATAATTACTTCATAAGAAATACTTTATTTGAAGCTGAGGGTTTTTCATATAAATTTGCCAAAGATTCCATTAACTCTACCGTTGTCCTTGCCTGAGATAATTTGGAAAACACAAAAGCTACCAAGGTCAATCTTATAGCTCCTAGAGCCTTTCTGTAAAGAACCTTCCATTCTTCATCTTGCATACATGTGGGCTTACATGAAACCCCACCCAACGGTAAGTACAAATCTTTTTGATATAGATAATCCTCTATCTGCATCCTCCATAATTGATAATTCTTGCCATTGAATTTCTCCATTCTTAGCATACTTTTTTTTGCCATTGCTTTACTCTCACTCAAATAGAAACCCCTATGAGTGACCTATAATCAACAAACACTTAACACACTCTGAAACCAAGGTGTTAGTGAACCAAGCTCTGATACCAATTGTTAGGATCCACTCCTAAGAGCACAATTGATTACCTTTGTATATAAGTAACTAAACATAGAATTGAACTAGAAGTAATAAGTAACAAGAATTTAGAAATAGCAAAGAATATGAGAAACAATATAATCTTATATTAACACTCTTCTAGAATACAATGAAGAAATCACACTTTTCCACACCTCTTGAGTGTCTAGTATTTCTCTCAAGAGTTCTCTCTCTCAATTACAATCAACTCAAACACATAATTATTCCCTCCATAGGTGACAATCAACTCAACCATTGTTGCCTACCTTATAATAGATCTAATTGACTTTGCTTACCAAGCAGGCCTTCTTGATCTTGCACACTTGCAGATCTAATTAGTCTTACTTACTATGTAGATCTTCTCTAATCTTGCACACCCTATAGATCAATGGATCTTACACTTGAGGATCTAATCCTTCTTAGTCCTTCATTAAAATACAACCCCATGGGTCTATTAAATAGATCCCAAACCAAACAATAATTAGAAATGCAAAATCAAGACTAAAATTAGTCTTTACATGCAAACTCACTGTTCATCTAAAATTAGAATAGTTCTGGAATGCACAGATGACCGAAGTCAGTTCCTGTCTGACTGATGCCGGTCGATGCCTAACCGATGCCGGTTGCTGTGTAACTAGATATGACCAACGTTAGTTGATCAGATCGACATCGATTACTTTAAATCTCAGCAACCTCCACCATTTGCATCAGTGAAGCTTTTAGCTCCACAACTTAACACATATGTGATTATCACCACATATCACAACCTATGCATCTCACTACACAATCTTTAGCTTGTAGTCATATGCACCTCACTAGAATTTAATCATAGACTAGATTTCTTCATCAGACCCACTTTAGCACAACCATGTGATGCACTATCTTGACTACATTCCTTGACTATTTGGCCTAAATTAGCTTAGACTCTAAGGTTTGATTTTTATTAGCTATCAACCAAGACTTTATGGATCACAACCATTAGTGAAAAACTATGAATCATGTAACCAAATCAATGGTCACTACCTAATTTATAACTCTATCATCGACATGTAAGGAGGGTGAAACATGTTAACTCCACCTTTCTTATTATTTAGAATAGTTGTTTATAACTACCCTTGTATTCATGCATATTAAATATGTAATATATGCATGTAGCCTTAGATAGTTAGGTCAATACAACACACATGCACAACACAGATAGAATGCTATATATATATATATATATATATATATATATATATATATATATATATATATATATATATATATATATATATATATATATATATATATATATCATGTAACACATGCACTATAACACATTATACTTAGTTTCCCCTTATTATTTATTTTCTAATATAATTTTCACTTCTATAAGACCTCCACTCAATTGAATGTGTGTTCAAATGTTCTATCTAAATACTCCTCACAAATATATTCTACACAACTAAACTTAGTTATCTCCTACATACTTGGTCCTAGGTCCTATGTTACATATCATTGGTATCAAAATGGTGTTCTATCCTTTCTATTCCTATGACCATGAAATCATAACAAGAGAGAATTTTTAACAGTCAGTTCTATTTTAAAAATTCCTTACAGATGCCATAGTTAAAGTAAGATGTCTGACACCCATAAAAATTTGAGGTAGCCACATAAGTTTGAAAGTTCATCATCGATGCACTAGAGGAACAATGCACCAAACCTTTTGGTCAGTTCTATGAATTGATGATGCATTTTAACTTGACACCTTCTCATCCATCTCCATGGTATTCTCAACTATAGTTTAATCAACAAACACCCTTCAAAGTACAAGTCAATCTTTATATCCCTTTATTTGAAGGCAAGATCGATGCCAAAGCATTGAATTTTTGTATTGGACAAGTCATGGTGTATTTATCAGTTAAATATTTCACTAATACTAAGAAGATCACCATCATAATATTTAATATGTCCATTCTAGTTGTTCACTAGTGGGAGACCTTTAGTATGCAAGTGTGTAAGAGTGCATTCCAATCGAATCATAGAAAAAATTTGTTTATGTTAAAGGAGGAATACTACCCTCTCTAATTCTTTGAATATGAATACCTCAAATTCTAACAACTATGTCAGTGTTGTGAACATATGATTACAATAAGGGGAGATTAGTATGGTTTTAGTGAATGAAATCAAATCCAAATAAAGAACACACTAAGCTAACACCCTAATCCTATCTCAAGGGGGGAGCATATTAATAAAACCAAATGAGAAACACAACTAGAATGAAAAGACAAATAAATCCTTCACCTTCCTTTGATGCTCTAAATAGCTTGTTGAAGTGGCTTACTTGGCTTGTGCTCAATGAGTCTTCATCAAAAGAGGATTGGCCATCTCCTCTTCTCCTTGGCACTTTTGTGATGGCTTTGGATTTGGCTTGGCTCAGCAATTTAGCTTTATAAAACTAATTGCAATGGATTTTGGAATTATTTGTGCATTATAATTTTGCATTATCCAAGCTTAAAATTCATGTTCGTGGCTCTTTTATTTATATATTTCCAAAATGGTTCAGGATCAACCATGACCATCTATCTTAAGATTGAGATGTGTGGCCATGAATAAATTCAATTATGTAATTAAATTATATAAATATCCCCCATAAATATTTGGGATAGAGGGGCATTTATTAGGTATGGGAGGCATTGATGAGGCATGAGAGGGTCTTAATGAGGCATGGGGTGGCTTAATCCTGATATTTTATGCATTTATGGATTGTGGATGCCACCCCATAGAAATTATGTCATTTGATGATGTAGATATTCAATATTCATTTCAAAAAATATATATTCAAAAAGCTCCTTGGAATTATTAATTAGGCTCATGATTTGGATTAATTAGCTTTTAAACATGATTAGGCAATTTTGATGCAAATTATGGCCCTTGGTGCATAAATTAATCAAATTGGTCAAAATGTCTTATTATTGGCTCAAAAATTGACTAGATTAGAATTGGAAGTTGATGTTAGATGCATTGGAACCATATTCCCATTTATGATGTTGCTAATGCAAAATAACAAAGGCATGTGTCTCATGTAAGAAATTTGGTAGAAAAGAGCAATCTAGAGCACCCAGGTGTGAAAATGCCATTTTGACTCAAAATGATGTAATCAAAGTTAGTTGCTTTATAAATTGTACTTCCCTATTTAGTGACACTCTAGCTAAAATTGGCACTTGAATATAACAAGTTCACATCCTTTAGTGTGTTTTAATGTTTTTAGGCCAAATTATGCATTTTGGTAAAAATTGGTCAAAAGCTTAGTTGGATATTATTGGTTGTCAATTTTAGGTGCCTACAAGTGCAATGATTATTTAGTGGATGATTAAATTCACACCTTCCCTGACTACTATGTGTGCATGTGTAGTAAATTGAGTGAACAGCATAAGGTGTTTAATTACATCAGTGGAATCTCACTTTTATCCATGTGAAGATGGATTTCTTGACTTATGATACTTTGTGTAAATAATATCACAACATCACAAAGATTAAATCCAAGGTAAATATGAAGCAACATCCCACCTCTTCATCCAACATAGTGTGAAAGGGCCAACCCTCACATAAATCCACATTACAACCCTCTACATATAAGCACAACACTTATTGAAAAGGTAATCATCCTTAAAAGACTGCTTAATACTTAAAGGCTCATACACATTTTACTTTAGACAAAGTCAAGAAGAAGTCAAATGATAAGTGGTGCCATCGTCATTACTCATCCACTCATAATGATTATAAATATCATGTGCAATAATATTTTCTCATGTAGTCAGAATTAAGACCCACATCAATGGACAACATTAATCTAGATGCCTCTTGTCTAAGCACCAACACCACTATGATTAACATCTCTAAGGAGAATGAAAATCTCTTTCACATGAAGTTTTAGGTAAAGGGGTAGCCTCTTCATGTCATCATAGATAGTGGTAGTCATAAGAACATCATTTCATAATCCATATCTCAACACCTTTCCCTTACCACTACTATGCACCCTAATCCATATTATTTGGGGTGGATATAGTAGGGGAAAAATATATAGGTCTAGTGACAATGTATTTTTTAGTACAAAGTAAAGCCTATAGAAGATAAAAAAACTTGTGAAATTACACCTCTAGAGGTTTGTGACATCTTATTGGGGAGATTGTACTTGTATAAATACAAATCTACATGTCAATCCAATACATAATATTAGACTATTTGCATGCAAGATGATTTATAAAATTTCTTTGAGTTAGCACCCATGACCAAAGTCATCTTGGTCACTACTAAGTAATGTCATAAACTTGTCTTAGATGTTAAAATTTCCTGATACTCATGGTTTTCCCTAATATACCTACATAGGATAAAAAGTGCACTCTATCTATGCACACAACTCACACACCATAATAGTATAAATAAATTAACAAGTTACTAGAGCAGTGTAGTGAAGTATTTTTAGAGCTTGAAGGACTTCCAACACACTATTAAGTAAGACACCACATCAATTTGGTTCTTGTATCCCCTCTTTTGAATAGATCCTTATATCATAGATCAGTTTAGGAGAAGGATGAAATTTGAAATTAGATACAAGATCTCCTTGATAAAGGAAATATCAAATCTAAATATTCTCCTTATAGGAGTCAAATAGTCCTCACACCAAATAAGGATGGGTCTTGGTGAATTTGTATAGAATATCATATACTCAACAAGATTATGGTGAATATTTGGTACCAATTGTAACACATTAATGACCTTTTAAACCAACTATAAGGTGCATAATACTTCATCAAGATTGAATTGAAGTCGTGTTACCATCAGGTTCTATCCATTCCTAAAGACATCTAGAGGATAAAATTTAAGGCATGGGAAGGATTTTATGAATGGTTGGTCATGCCTTTCATCTTAAAAAATGTGCCAACCACTTTCATGTGCTTGATGGATGATATACTAAGTATTTTGCTCATTTATTTCATCATTGGATGACATTATAATATTTTTCAAGACTTTGGAGGAGCATCTAGAACACATATCACATGTTTTAGACACCTTACATCATCACAAGTTGTAATACAACATATAAAAGTGTACATTTAATGTTGCACAGATCCTATACTTGGGTTACATCATTAATCACACATGAATTCTCATCTTCATCAGGACTTGGGAGGAACATATAGAGCACATCTTTCATGTATTAGATGCCTTAAATCAACACAAGTTTCAATCCAACATATTAAAGTGTACATTAAGTGTTACATAGATTCAATACCTAGGCTACATCATTGATCACTATTGGGTCATATGATTAAAAGTATTTTTAATTATTTATTTTTCTTTGTTAGTAAATTAATTATCTAATCTTATTATTGTCTTGGTTATTTCATGAGAATTTTTTACATCCTATAACCACTCATAAAATTTATATAAGAGTTTACCTTCATTGCAAATAACAACCCAAAATAGTAAAGAGTTATATTTTGTCTAAAATATTTTGTTCGAGATGTAACTTCCAACTACTCCATGGGCAAATAGTGGTATTAGAGCATCACGAAATTATGGGGGATTGAAGGTTAAAGATTTATCAACACATTGAAAGAAGAGATTTCTATTTGTAGTAGGAGTAAAGAAATTTATAGATAAATTTAAATCCTGAGGGAAGGAAATTGACAATTTTTTTTATATTTCACTTCAAAGCAAATTTTCACCATGCTTGATAGGAGATATACAACATTAAAAAGTTGTAGTATGATGGATAACACTAAGATGAATTTTTAAAATATTTTTAATAGGCACCACAAGAAATTAAGTCATCACTCAATATTTCCCACTGAACAAATACTTAACACCAAAAAATTTCTTCTCATTACAGTTAGTTCTTGGCAGCGACCTCTCAAAAAAAACCAAACCTAAATGATGGATTAAAGAATTATGGATTATCATGGTATAATATAGAGATAAATGACAAAATTTAAAAGGGATTTTTAGGGGCACCACATTCTTCTCTATCTGATTCAAATGGTGGACATCATATACCTTTACACAGAAGGAAAGCTTCATACATTTGTGTTAAGAGATTAAATTAGAAAACCACATAGTGGTACAACTGTGTGAGTATATAATATAGCCAAACAAAAAAATATATATTATTATGGGCTCTACAAAAATCTAGCACCATAGTGGGATTTTTCATGAAAAGTTAAAAAAAAGTTACTTGGTAAAGCATTTCAATGTGATTTTTCTATTTTTAATTTCCCATGCTAAAAATCAAGGCTATATAAGATATTTTACTATCATATCATCAAATTATTTGATGGGGAATTGGATAAAGAATTTTTTATAGTTACTTGTCACCAAGGAGAGGTTTAGGATTTAAAACCTGATTATATAACTTTTGGTGTTATATTTTGATCAAACTTAAACTTGTAAATAGAATCAATGATATAAGGGTATAAGTTACAACATTGGTTATAACCTTTTTAACCCATCACTATTTTATCCATAGGTGGTCATGTGATCAATCAAACTATAGGTTTTTGGATGTTTCAAACATAATAGAATGATTTATTTTATGTATTAAATTTTTCATATATGATTTTTGTTATCAAAATATTAAATAATGTATAAAGGTGCATTATTAGTGTAAATTGACACCTTAAAAATGATAATTTTCATGACACCTCATGCTTGTGATATTGAAGATCATCTCATGATTTACAGGTCCATCAAGATCATTATAATTGACAAATTGTAAGTGTAAAATTTGAGGTTGGAGGATTCATTAGAGGCTATAGGACTATTACCCTTATTTAGTTAGTTATTTACTCAAATTTTAGGTTCAATGCTTGAATAAAAATTTTGGTAGCATTAGTTTACTTATTTTAGTTTAATTTTTGGACTTCTCTCATTGTTATTCATGACATGAATTAGATAGTGTTAGTTAATTTTGATTCTCTTGGTGCATAAATTCTTACCTTTCACTTGATAGGGGTATAAGATATACCATTGGTAGGTCTTCAATCAGTCACCAGTGATACTACGAGTTGATAGGGTTTGCTAGCACCAGTAATGTTGTATAAAGGTCATCAACATTTTTTAGGTATTAGGAAGATGTACCATACAGAGTATAGGTTGGTCACACTAATGGTATTATAGGTGGGAGCCTTATGTGGATTGATGTAGGTGGATAGGCTTTGATCATGTTCTACTATAGTATGATATGATGACCACAAGGGATGAGCATGCCTTGATCACGTTTATTAACCTTTTATGCCATAACTCATAGGGTAGGATTTTGTATGTAGTGGCATCTATTTTAGTTAGTAAGAGGATGTAAAAGACACAATTTTTATTTGATTTAAAGTTTATTTGATGACTTTAGAATCATTTCTCCTGTTCTTTCATCTTCTATACCCCTTTAGATCAAGGGGGAGTTTGTTGGGTCGTATGATCCAAAATAATTTTAATTATTTATTTTGCTTTGTTAGTAAATTAATTATCTAATATTTTTATTATCTTGGTAGGTTTATGGGAATTGGTTATATCTTGTAACCACCCATAAAATATATATAAGCTTTTAACTTCATTATAGATAACAATTCAAAATAATGAGTTATCTTTTGTCTAAAATATTTTTATTCAAGATGTAACTTCCAACTGCTCTCTAGGCCAATAATCACACATGAATTTAAGTATATCCAAATAAGATTAAAGTGATCCAAGAATGACCTTCTTCATGTAATTTAAAAAAATTGATGACCTTTCTTGGACTTTATAACTTATACCATAAGTTTATCCTTGGTTTCTCACACATCTCTTGGGCTCTCAACCAGATAACACATACAAAATCCAAGTTTGATTGGACTCATATATAATAACATGATTTGAGGAACTCAAGCAATGCCTCTATATAACACATATTCTCATAATGTATGGCATTACACATTCCTTCAAAATTCACACATATACATCTAACTATGCACTTGATGTAGTGCTTATACAACATGGACATTTGGTCACATACCATTTTGATATGTTTAGCAACATAGTGTGAAGGTAATCCACCTATGAGAAATAACTTTATGTTATTGTTCAAATAATTAAGCAATGGTGTCACTACATTATAAGGAAGGAGATAGTTGTTCATTTGGATCACAAGTCACTTTAGTTCTTGTAGATGTAGAACAAGCTAGAGAATTCACAACACGTAGTATTTCTAAAATTTGCATGAAAATATCAAATAATCTTCTAATAATATAATGCATTTACTCAATCCAAATAAAATATTTCATTTAAACATGATACATAACTTATTTAGATATATAAATACATCATTAGTAAGCCTATGAATACCTATGAATCTAACTAAAAACCTTCTAAAAGAGGCTTTGTAATGTGTCTAAAAGTAGTCTGAATGAACTTAATTACTAACCTAAGAAAGTAATTAATCTAATCTAGAAAATAAGGAAAATTAAACTAGGAAAGTAGGAAAACTAATATACTCTTACTACTAAATTAGAACTCACAATCATTATGAGATGTTCCAAGTTAGGGCAGCCATAAAATAGTGTTTCAATAACTATCCATTAACTAGAAAATTAAAATCATTACTTTGGAGATCCTTCAAATGAAAATCATTATTACCTAAAATTTAAATTTTTTGGGATGGTCCAATTTATAATGGAGTGAACTTGTCATGTTGTCCTTTTTTTTCATGTGTTTTATACCATAATATGACTAAATTTGAAACCCTAAACTTTTTTATCTTTGATATATTATTAAACCACCTCTTTACAATGTCTTGATGCTTGATATAAAAAAATTGAGCTTATGTTCATGCATCTTCCATCTGAATTATGTCTAGCAATCAACCTTGAATTCTATCATCTTCTTCCATGTACTCTTGCATAAACTAATATCTTGGAAAATTGAGAGTAATGGGGAAGATATGTTGTTATACATACACTAGAATAAAAGGTGAATCTTTTAGATCATGTTTATGTCTAGTTTTGTCTACCCATAATGCATATTTTAGTAATAGATGCCATTCTCATGGTTTATCTTGTGTTGATTTATTTATAGCATCAATCAAATTCTTGTTGGTATATTCAATAAATATTTTTCCTTGAGGGTAATAGTTTGAATAAAACTTAATAATAATAATAATAATAATAATAATAATAATAATAATAATAATAATAATAATAATAATATAAGCCTATTCTATAATTTTATATATTGAAACATATGACCATTATCACGTACAAAAAAAAATGGAGTTTTAAACCTAGTTAAAATGTTTTCCTCAAGGAATTTGATCACATTTTATGCTTAGATTTTTTCATTACCATAGCTTTGGTCCACCTTGTGCAATAATCCATAAACTTTAATATGAACTTGTTCCTAGATGATGAATTGGTGTTAATAATTCCTAAAAAATCAAAACCCCATTATGTAAAAGTATATCCTTTAATCACATGATTTAACATCATGGCAGTGTGGATTTCCCTTTTTCCAAACACTTGACATTAGTGACAATTTTTGACATGATTGTGTGCATCCTTAAAAATGGTAAGATACTAGTATCCCATACTTATAATCTTGTGTGATGTATCATTCCTTGAAGGATATCTACTACCTATCTTCTGGTGAAAATTATCAAGGATGTTTATAGCTTCTATGGAGACACATTAAATAAAATCATTCTTAATCATTTTGATAAATCATCCCTTTCTTGATCATATAGTGTGATGATTTGAGCCTATGTGCTCACCTTTTTTGTCTATTTACTTCAAGAGGGCATGTGTTTGTAAGTAGGTAGTGAATTAAATAGGCATATTGGTCACCTCTAGCTACTTAGGATTGGTTAATTTGCTTAATGGAGATTCATGGATCATTTTGTGTCATCAAATAAATAATATCTTGGCCTCCTACCATTTTTTTGGGCCTACTTTCCAAGTTCAAATATTAAAACTTGGCCATCCATTTGCCTTTTTCTTCCCCTAACTCATTCTAATCAAGTGTTAGTTTAATAATTGGGTTTGGAATAATAGTGTATGTTTTTTTGCCTATAATATAGTGCTTGAATTTATACACAACCTTGATCAAGGCATAAATCTATTTATCGATCATGGAATATTTCAATTTTTATTCTTTCATAGTGGTGTTCATGAAGGATACATGGTGTTCACTATCTTCAACCTTATACATGAGAAAAATTACTATAGTGTGTTATGATGTTGATTTAACCTTATAGGGTTTAACTATGTAAATCCTATGTTAGATTAAAGGGATGAGATGTTTAAATTAGTTAAATAATATGCAATAATTAAGTACTATTTTTTATGGATTTTGACCTCCTTTGATTTTTTATAAATAGTAATAAATATGCATAAATATATACTTATATAGAAAGTGACTATCATGGATGATCTAGGTTCTAAAAAATGAGTTCTGGATAGGACTAAGTGTCATCAATAGGGTCTCAAGATCTATTTGCTCATTGGACAGTAACGCCCTACTTAAATAGTAATGCCATGTTACTATAGTGTCTTCAAAGTGGTTATAATGTCCTATATATAAATGAATTTTAGGTTTTGTAGATCAAGTCCTATTCCAGCTTTGGTCTAAATTTTAAGTCTGTGTAATCAACGCTTTTTCTTGTAGATCTATTTTCCTCTGAAACCCTTAGGTTTTCATGCTTGTAAAGGTTTGAATGAACACCATGATAAAAAAGGGTTAGTGTGTCTAATATGATGGATGTATGATCCACACCCCTATGTGGGAACATTTCCTACATATCAATACTCTAAGGATGGATCAAGCCTGATGCAATTCTATTTCCCAAGTGCTTGGTGCAAGTGCAAGTGAATGCTAGAATGCTTAAGTGTGAATGTATGAGAGAATGCCTTAGAGGCCACTTGAGATATAAATACATATGTTAGGGATGGATTATTTAATGTATGGGATGAGTTAATATAATATTGGAAGAATAAGGATCTTTCCCTCAATGTGAAGTGGTACTTTTATGTGTTTCTTTATGATAATGTCCACCTAGGGTGTAAGAGTATGAGAGTAGTGTTTATATAATGTTCTCATAAAAATGACTTGGGAGGATGACTTAATAAAAGGTCTAGGTCAACCCTAATCCTCCTAAGGAGATTTAAATTACACTTTTAGAGGGTGTATGGGAATAAATCACTAATTAATTGTGTTATTATGGGTCTCATGTGGTGTTCTATAGGCCTCGATGATATTTGTAGCTACCATGTGACTAAAAGTGGATCAAAAGGGCCTCTAAGATGGGTTAATTGATATACTGAGGGTAAAGTGAGATCAAGTGGACATCAAAGGCATGAATGGTCATTTTTATGTGATTACATTTTCCCCCTTCCCCCTTTATTCTATAAATGCAACAATGTAAAAGGATTAATATAAAGGAAAAAATAAGCATACCTAGACTGACCTAGGAAGTTAAGCCTGTGTAACAAGTCTAAGTACATGAAGTTGGGTCTTCATATGTGTAACATGATCCAAATCAATTTCCTACAATGAAACATGCAAAAACTAGTCCTTACTTAAGAGGTTATCAAAATCAAAAGATTATTCTAAATAAAGTACTGGAGTAAAGAGATAGGAAAGAGGAAAGGAAAAAATACACCTTTTTGGGTATGCAAACCAATACATGAACCTGGTGACAACTTGTGTGTATGAGTGTACATGGTGATCATATCATTGAATATCTTGGACCTAGATAATAGCTTTTTCATTCCTCATATGGGTGGCTCTATAACTCAATCTAGTTTTGACTCCATCATTGCTCACCCCTGCTCAGTGGATCATGATCTATGAATAGCTTAGATAAGACTATAAGTGTGTCTAACCCTCTCATATGGGTGGATAAATAGCTCAATTATAAAATGAATCCATCATTACCCACCCATGTAAAGTAGATGCATTTTTAACTAAACTTCATAAAGTGCTAAAAGTATCTAATTAGGTATATCTAACTATGTATGTTGGCTCTATAACCACTCAAGTACATTAGGTGGCTCTGGGCCACTCATGAATGACAACCACTGTAGATGGAGTAAGGCATGAATTTGGTGATAAATTAGAATGTGATAGAAAGTGTATATAATGTAGATAATGACATGGAATTATCCATTCCATCTAATCAACCTATGTGTAATTGAGTCTATGGAAACTTTGTGCCATGCACATGCCCCAATCTGATATCTAAGTATACTAAATATAAACTATGTAATAACTAAATATGTATAACTAAATTAAATGTGGGAGTGATCATGCCACACATGATACCCCCATATCTAAGTAATTGGTTTGAATCTAAGTTGAAATGAGAGTATATGAGCAAAATATGAACATAACTATCAAACCTATGACTATATTTGTGCAAATATGTAATGTACCTAGCTTACTAGTCTAGCTAATCTAGACTATCCTAAATCTAGGGATACTAGACAATAGCACCATGTAGTGTATAATAGCACCCTATGGTGATAGGTTTCCAATCTATGTGCTAATGTATGTCAAGTTTGAAATATGGGTGATTTTAACTACTTTTTGAGTCTCTATTTTTTATGTGTCTACCTTGTGTCTAATTTCTAAAACTGAGCCTATGTGCCAAAATTTATCTATGAATAACAATGTCAGAGCTTAATATCTATGACAAACCCCTATGAATTCCCCCTCTTTTGAGGGTAGTTGTGTAACCTATGTTATAATTGTCCTTAAAAGAAGTAGCTCTATAAAATGTGTTATCCAGAACATATGCATGATATTCTAATACAATGTACAAACATAACATCTAAATTTAAAAGTATCTAAGAATAATTAGGTAATGTAAGATATATGTTATAATCTAGCATTTCACAAGGGTGTCAAGATAGATATAATCAATTTATAACAGTAAATACGAGTAAATACCTAGGGGGATAGGGCATGATGTCCATCATAACACCCAAATAGGAAGGGTAGATGCATGAGGTCCCTCATGGCATCAAAAACTTGTGTGTGTGTGTGTGTGTGTGTGTGTGTGTGTGTGTGTGTGTGTGTGTGTGTGTGTGTGTGTGTGTGTGTGTGTGTGTGTGTAACAATCAAATACTAGTGTCATGGTGAATAAGCATACAAGGACACATACATATAAACACATGAGGCACACAAGAGTAGGTCAAGGGGCCAAAATACAAGAGGCATGGGCACATGCCACTAAATATAAGAATGAAGACATACAAGGACATGTTCAAATGTCCACATACACAAGAAACAAGTAATTTGGATTAGAGCCACCTAGAAGGACATGTTCAAATGTTCACATATAGAAGCATAGAAATCACACATAAGGGACATGGTCACATGTCCAAGGCATACAAATAGATAAGTGGAATAGGACCAAAGATCAATAACATATTCAAATGCCCTAAAAATAGAAGAACCATATGAAACACAATCAATTATAAACTACGAAAGCTAGAGATGAAAGTATGTATAACTATGTAGTAAAAATATATATAAACACTAAGATGTACATATGTTAAGTCTAACTAGTGATAGTTAAAAAAATATGAGCATGAGTAGTAGTAGTCAATATCAATGTGAAAACTAGAAGGTATAGTATGTAAAGATATAACTTGGTAGTAGTAATTATGTATGATGTGCCCCCGAGTGGGCAGATGTATCAAATGTATAAACCTAGATCTATGTATATGCCTCCATTGGGTAAATGATAACAAGTATGGATTAATATAGTGGATTAGAGTCATGTATGTAATCTATAAGCACTTGATAAGAATAAGTGAAGCATACGTGTATGATAAAATTGATAATACTAAGATAGATATAAATATACAATATCTAAAAATTACTAGAAATGTAAACATAGAAATGCATCCAATCTATAAAGTTTTTGTATTTTTGGAGTGATATTTAAATGTTTTTTGTATTTTGACATGTTATATTTTTTTGTGTTTTATGGATGTAAGCTATGTACAAAAAAATGAAAATAGACTATGTATAAGGAGTGAGAGAGAGAAGGAAGTATATACAAGAGTAGGAATCATACTAGCCAATAAGTCTCATGGGAGACTCACTATCACTATGGCTTGTGTCAAAAATAGGAACAATAATCTCTTATGTAATGTGATTTTTATTCTTTAGTTGATTGTTATTGTAATGGTAATTTGAGTATTATTCATCAATAGAATCATAATAACTTGGTGTGCTAGAGGGAACTACCTCATACTATGGAGTTGACCATTTTGAATTGTGCTTTGGCATATTGATTATGATTTTTACCTTTGAAACTATGCTTATTATAGACATATGGTGTTGTGGATGCTCTTTTGCTAAAAAACCTATTTTGAGAATGTTTGTTGAGCATGATTTTAACTTTGAAACTTAAGTTTTGGTTATTTCTATAAGATTTCTTATGTATCTAGATGTTTTTATGTGATAAATTATATCTATAACTGATATGCCTTAGTATTTTCAATAAATCCCAAACCTCGTTGACCATTATTATTAATTGTTACAATAGGAGAAGTGATGCCTTGGGCCTACTTGCCCAAACCTTATGTTTCTACGCTATTTCACTTTCTACATTCAAAGAAGGAATTAAGAAACTAGAAAGAATGGTCAAGGTTAGATGTTACCTGGATGTAGTCGTGCGCATTGAAATCAGACGTTGGAAGGTACTCCTCTTTGGCTGTGGAGGAATGACACCTGCAAAGAAAAAGAGACTAAAACACGAAAAATGTTAGACGAGGAGATGGTGGGCTGTCAAGCAAAAGCTTCATCCCTGAAGTACGAAGACTTCCTTGAGGGATATCAACCCACTGATTAAAATAGAATATTTGATAGAAATAGAAATAGTGAAAGACATAATGAAATAAACAAAATGCATACCTGATATGCAGCAAATTACTCTGCACAGTCGCCAGTGTCGGTCTCTGTGCCGGCATCGGTCAAGTAAGGTGCCGACGTCGGTTAAAGTGCAGGCATTGGTAGGGGTAATGACCGGCGTCGGTCAGGGCAGCAATTTTTGGACAGGGTCTGGTCGGGTCTGGACAGAGTTTTAGGATTGCACAATGGTCTAAAGTTTTCATCTGGGGGTTAAGGAGTCGGTTTGGGAGTTAGAGGGATTGTTTAGGGGTTTTGTGCAGAAATCTGGGTAGAGTTACAGACTATATAGGGTGGATAGAGGTGATACGGGAGGAAGTCCAGTCGGGTCTATAATCTGAATCTAAGTCGAGTCTATAATCTGAATTAAAAACAATAACCAGAGAACAAAATAAAAGCACAGAGGAAACACTTACCTGTTACACGCTGAAGACGGAGTAGGAGACATAATTGATGTTGTCAGTGTGTTGAAGAAGTTCGATGTAGCAGACCTCCAGCAAGATGACTGAAGCAGAATACCTGTACCAGAGAGAGAGAATGCCAGAGATTTGATTGTAGATGGATTGGATGCAAAAGTTCACTGATCATTCTGAAGGTTGAGTGAAAATAATGTTTTGATGCAAAAGGTCTGATAACTAGTCACAAAAATTGATTGGCAACCGAATAATGAATAACGAATAACAGATAATAGATAACAGATCCTGCATTCAGATCGAGAATGCAGTATTAAGGATAATTGACACTAGCAGGACTGCCAATGTCAGCTAAGGGGTGACCGATGTCGGCGACGTCAGCCGAGTAGTGACTGACGTCAGCAGATGTAGAATGGGGACAGAGGCTAATTTTAGCTTTCTACTCATTTTGACATGCTGCCAAGGGCAAGGCTTGTGGGAAAATGGTTGATAGGGGTTAAATAGGCATGGGAGAATAAAATGGGGGTTAAGGGGAGGATGACAAGGGTTAGACACAATTCCGGTGTCTACATTTACCCCTTTTGTCTTGTTGGTTGTTCTGGATGAACTGCAAGACAAAAATAAGAGGTGGTTGCCCTTGGTGTGGGATAAGGTCGATTCCCTCTTGTTGGTTGTTCGAATGAACTGTAAGACAAAAATAAGAGGTGGATTTCCCCGATTATGGATGAGGTATTCCCCCTCAAAGTAGGAGTTGAGGGAAGGGAACCGAGAATCGGGTGCTGATTTGATAAAGAGTGGATGAAAAAATGGGTGAGAGTGAACGCTGCAAAAGTCGTGATTGTGCACATACCACTTCACGAGATGGTCAAGTCAAAGTGTCACAGGTCGAGGGTCAAGGAGTGCCAAAATTTAAATAACCAGGCCCCAGTATTTAGTCATCTACTGATCGAGTTATTCAATCAAAGCTGAAGCTCCAATGGGTCATCATGTTCCAGGTATCCCAGGCTCAGGAAGTGCTCCTAGAAAACATGAAAATGTCACAAGTAGTGTGGATCAACCGGCTTGCGATCATATACTTGTGAGGGTCTAAAAATAGTCTACAGATAATTTGGCTAACTAGTCATGAGGTAGCATATAGGGAAAAACAACCAAGGCAACATTGCTTTGGAAGTGGTCGAAGTCAGAGGAGATAGGCATGATCTCCAATGGTCATTGGTCGAGGGGGATAGATGGATGAAAGGATGTGGCCAAGCTAACTTCAAAAGATGTTATGTGATCTGAGTGCTGCCTACATAGCCCCTGTGTGAAGGGCCTCAGGCCAATGTAGTTCTCCCTAGAAGGGAGGAAGGGTCAAAGGGATGAAATTGGTCTTGGTCAAGGGCAAGGTCATGGTCAAAATGAGGAAAGAAGGTTTGTCCATCAGAGAGATGAATAAATGAGGGTGGTTGAGCTAACCCCAAATGATGTCATATCATCTGAGTGCTGCCTACATATCCCAGGTCATAGAGCCTCAGACCAATGTAGTTTGAACTAGTTGAGAAGAGTGGTTGATGATTGGGTTGGTTATGATGAATGATGAGGGTAAGATGATGTTGCAGCCTTTTCCAAATGATGTATGCTGCAACATTGGTTGAGGGGTCTTTCATCCCTAGAAATTTTCCATATTCATGATGGATGTATGCTAAAGATGAATTGAGGTCTATTTATGCTTCAACAAGTATTGGTTTATGCTTAACATAAATTATGGCTGGTCGATAGTTTCCATGTGCATTGGTGTCTAGAGAAACTAGTGTGAATAGGCTATGGGAGTGGCCTAAAAAGAGAGTTGAGTTGAGTTGATTAGGTTTGACAAGTGATGAAATGGAATGTGACGAAAGTGTAGATGAAGTGAAAGGCATATTGCTCTTTCATTGATAAGGACCAGAATGACAACATAGATAGGGGTTATTAGAACGAAGAGCCCCATTCATACATGACGTCGTTGACCATATGTTGTGTTAGAATGGTAATCGAATCACTTTGATATTAAATTGAGCTCGAAGTCCCTTGAGCAGGTGTTAGGATAGGAGGAAATAGGGTAACCCATTTTAAGAGCAGAGATAACCTTGCCCTTATTTATGGGAGGCCCTGAGACAACTATAAGTCAAGTCCATGACTCTTTTTTTTTTTTTTGTGCAGACTGATCAATGCGGGAAGCCTGTATAGATATGTCATTTGCTTGGTGGTCAGTTGTGAAGCTGATCCATGTGGGAAGCTTCTAAGATAGTGTTGTTTATTGCCAGATTAGTCATAGCCATCCTTCGAGGGAGTGGTCTAGAATTTTTGCTTAATATAAGGGCTTTTAAATAGCTATCCTTCGAGGGAGCAGTCTATTAGCTACAGCAATGATAGTACAACTATCCTTTGAGGGAGCAGTCTACCTTTTTAATTTGATATTGATATGGTGACCGTGGATATTTTGACATCTTGATTTGTTTTGACAGAAATGTGAGTCATGGACAAGATTATAGAAGGTCAAGGGCTCCCTTTTATTAGGACAAAGCATCCATACTGTATAAAAGGGTTATAGAGGAATTGTTAAGAGGAATAGGGATGGAAGGAATTAGGACTAAGAGGATGGGGATTGCTCAAGGGACAAGCTCAATTTAAATGTCAAGTGGACGAGTACTCGACTAGTAGTAGAACGGTTGCAGATGCAACGCATTAAGAGGCTCAAGTTCTAGTCATCCATCAAGAGAGGACAGATGATAAGTCCCTCATCCATACTTGTGCATGATAATGAAAGGTTTGAGCCAATTAGGGGCAAACTTGCCTCATTTACTTCGCTCCATATTGGTCACGTGCTGATGCTGATGATTAAGAAGTTGGTTGATGTGGTCACTGATTTGTCGAGACTGGTCGAGGGCCAGGTCGAGATTGGTGTTTGGTCATGATTAAGAGGTTAAGGTTGATGATTGGTCAAGGTTTGGTTGCTTGGTCAAGGTCTGGTTTGATGATTGATTGAGGTTATGGTTGAGGTGTGATTGATGTTTGGTTGAGGTCATGATAGGCGGTATAAAGTTGAACTCCCCCCAGCCATTTGGTGGTAGGAAGAATGTCTAACACCCAGTGCTAATGAGATGGAGAGAAGATGAGGGGGAGAGACCTAGGTACCCCACCTGGTTGATAGGTTAGGGGTTCCCAAGCGAATGGCGTTTAGGCATTGAAAAAGTTAGGAGGGATGGAAACCACCGACTCCATAGGTGAAGGAGGAGGAATGGGTGAGCCTAGAGATTGGTCAATGGTTGGCTCAGGACAAAGGTCTATGGAGGCCTGAGTGGGGTCATGATATCCCAAACCATATCATTTCTTGGCATTTTCATCATTGAGCTGCTCGATGGGCTGATGGGAGCCCTGCTCATAAAGTCCGAAACCAAAACCCTTCCATGCACACCTATAAAGGTAAGTGTGTGCAAAGGTGGGATTGCCAAGAAATGAGAAGTCTGATGTGAAAGGTTGGGGTGAAGAGAGAGGGTTGCCATTAGTAGTATCTTGATCAAGCCCCCCATAGACAAGGTTGGTTCAGAACTGAGGAGGACCATAAGGCACGATCATCCCGATCTGATGGTCATAACTAGGGTTGTGATGAAGGTGTCTATACTCTTGTGGAGTTTGGAACATGTCTAAGGTTAGCAAGTGATACTCCCCCAATGAAAGTCTTTGAAAGATGTCTTCCATGGGGTCTGTGGTCATCACTTGAAGGGGAGGTGTGAGGGCAATCGTATGTTGTGAACTGATCGAAGCTTCCATGGATGGAGGTGGTATCGGGATTGATGGCTTGATAGGAATGAGGACGTCATTTGGATGGTAGGTGGTGTTACAAGTTTTGAAGGGTGAAGGTTCAGCGGGAATGGTGTGGACTTTCCCATCGTGCTCAAATTTCACACAACAGTGCAGGGTGGAGGGGACACAGGCCATGGCGCGGATCCAGGGTCAGCCCCACAACATGTTGTATTGAAACTCTCCTTTAATGATATAGAAGAGCTCTGGGACTGTGCGTGGACCAATGCGGATGTGAAGGATGATTGTGCTAATGGTTATGGCAGTGGTGTCATTAAAGGAGTGTAAGATTGCGTTAGTTTTGGAGACATAATTCTTGGGAAGATCCAACTGATCAAAAGCATGGGTGGAGATAATGTTGATGATGGCGCCTCCATCGATCATAACACGTTTAATGTGTGTCTGATCAACATAGGCAGTGATGAAGAGGCCGGCGTCCTGATCTTCCGTGTTAGATGTGGGAATCTTAAAATTGTTGAATGTGATAGAGGCAACAGGGGCTAAAGAGTGGACAAGGGCAGCAAGTGGTTGGGGGTCCTCAGGTTGGACCTCTGCTACCTACAGGGCTCTAATGAGGGCTTGGCGATGTTGAGGCGAGGTTTGGATGAGGTCATAGAGGGACATCTTCATGGGCATCTGGTGAAGCTGTTTCAACATGGAGTCATGAATTGGTTTGGAAGAAGAAGAAGAAGAGGGTTGAGGCGTGCCAAGAATAGAAATCTTAGGCTTGGGCAGTTGAGGTGGATTGACGAAAGGGTAAGTCCAAGGAATGGCAGCTTTTTCTTTTGCCTTGTCCTTTTGTGACCTAGTGGTTATGTGAATGGCATTGATTTCAAAGATATGAGGTGAAGGAGATAAAGGGGTTGTAACCTGTTGATGAGATGTTGATGGGTTTGAAGAGGTTGGAGGGTTATGAGAAGGAGTCAGGGGTCGGTTGAAAGTGTCCTCAAAGAGAAGAGTGTCTCTCTCTAGATAGCGGTGAATGACAGCCTTGAGGGCACAGCAAGTCTCGGTATCGTGTCCTGGTGTACGATGGTATAAGCAAATCTTCGTGTCATCAAACCAGGAGGACTTAGACTCGAGGGGTTGGAAAGGCCTGATGGGTGGAAGAGTTATGCTAGAAGTCTACAAAAGTCGATGCAAGATCAAAAAGTATGAGCCCACTAAAGGGTCCATGCTCATCAATATGTGCGATGCTGGTGACTTTTGCTTGGGCAGAGTTGGAGGAGGCTTCCATACCACCTTCTGGGTTGATGGTGTGGCAATAGGCAGAGATGGTACTTCCTTCATGAGAGGTATCACCCTTTTGGGAGAGGGTAGGCTAGCAGTAGGCAAAGAGAGCAAAGGAGGCAACCAGTTTTGATTAAAGGTCAGAGTGGGGAGGACTTTGGTCAAGGTCGAAGGATGAGGGCCCAAAATGGAGGGCAATGGTGATGGGAGAGGAGGTGTTCACCTCTGTGGTTTGGCAGTCTTCTTTGATTTGGGTTGAAGACTACTATTGGTCGAAGTCTGGTCTAAGTCCACCTTCACTTGTGGATGAGTGTGGTTAGAGACAGGGTAAACGCCAAGTGACTTGATAGGTTTAGATGGGGTAGATGAGGGTTTTGGTCTTGATGCGGTTAATTGAGGTGTAGATGGTCTAGAAGTGGAAGTCTGGTTTTTGTTGAGAGTCTTGGGAGATTCTACCATGGGAGGATTAGCAGCATGAGATGAGAGGGCACGGGCATGTTGAAGAGCTGTGAGATGCTCCCACAATACCTGATGCTCCACTTTCCTTGAAGGGAGAAGTTTGAGTTTCTCCACTAATCGAGAAAATAGCTGAGAAGATGTTGGATGAGGTTTGGGTTCTTGAGAAGATGTCGACGGTTGTGGGACTAAAGGTGTGATAGTCTCGGCCCCAAGGTATGATGAAGTCATGACAGGTTCATCCTTAGTTGGAGATGAAGGAGAGGCAGGTTCTTCCCTAGGTGGAGAAGAAACCAGAGAATGAGGCTCCTCAAGTGAGTAAAGGGTAGGGATGATTGTGCCCTCCACTTGCGATCGAGGAGTAGGAAGGGTTGGGTCCTCCATGGGCAGCAAGAAGGAGGATGGTGAAACCGGTGGTGCTGGTAAGGTCGAGGCATCCTCCAAGATGAGAGAGGTTGACGGAGAACTAACTGGAGAAAGAGGTTCATCCACATGTGATGGACTGAAGGATGGACTCACCTCTTGAGGTTGGTCAAAAATGAAGGGCGAGACTGTATTGACTGTTCGAATGTTGTGTTCATGAGTGTTGTCAATCAAGGTCTGGACATTGTTTTGAGTTAGTGGATGATTGGGGAATGGTTGTTTGAAGATGTCGATACCTTGATTAGGTGGTGCATTGGGATTGTCTAGGATGAGGTCACCCTTTTCAAGCATGTCTTAGATTATGTTTTTAAGGGTTTTATAGTTGCCCGTGTCATGGCCTTTAACACGGTGGTAGTTGCAGAAGTCATTTTCCCTATACCATGCAGGGATGGCACGTGAGGGATCAAATTGTGGAGGTGGTCAGATCTGGGGGAGATTGAGGACCCCTTGTTTGATGAGTTTTTCTAGCACAGACGTGTATGATTCTCTGAGTGGAGTATACTGTCATTATACCTATCTCTACTAGAATTGGCAGGTGATGCTTTGGGACGTGGATGGTTCAGGCTGGTTAGTTGAATGGGAAGAGGAGGAAGATCTAACAACCACAGCATTTGCTAAAGCTTTAGATTTAGGATTGGATGAGGAAGGCTTAGAAGAGGGGTCATTGGTCTTGGAGTTGGGATTCTTGCTCCGTAACTTGACTTTATTCTCCTCGATGGCACGTAACTCAAGTTTGTGGGCCATCGTGAAGGCTTCGTCAAAAGTGCGAAAGGTCTGAACCCTTAATGTGGAAGAAATATGTTTGGCACAGGCTTGGGATAAAAGTTCAATAAGTTTGGGTTAGGGTAAGGAAAAGGAGAGTTGATTGATGAGGCCCCTCCATCGAGCGATGAAATCAGCAATGGATTCATCCTTGAATTGGCGGATAGAATAGAGGTCTGTGATTGAGACCTTCTTGGTGATGTTGATAGAGAAATGATCAAGGAAGAGCTGGGCCAGCTGAGTGAATGTGAAGAGGGAATGGTTGGCAAGGGAGTTGTGATAGTCAAGCGCAGCACCTGAGAGAGACATAGGAAACATGCGTAAAAGCAATGCATCATCGTGGGTGATAAGGTAACAGGCATGTCTGAATGCCCGTAAGTGCTGTTGTGGGTCTTCCTTGCTTTGAAAATGAGAAAACTTAGGAAGTTCCCATTGGCTGGGATATGGCCTGATCGAGATAGAAGGATGAATGGGCTCATTGCAAATTTGTTCGTATGAGAGACTATTGCGTGAGCCAGAAACGGAGGTCTCTAGGCAAGACATCTTGTCTATCAACATTTTGATGATATCTACTAATGGATTGGTAGGTGGAGCACCCCCTAGATTGTAAGGCACTTGAAAGAGGCTAGAAGAGGTATACGACGTAGTCAATTATACCAGTAAGGGCGCAACGTATGGATGACTAGTCGTAGGGATAGAAGAGGAGACTAAGGATGGTTGGGTAGAAGGCATGGCTAGGTTCGATGTTGCCACGGGGGGTTGGTTAGTGGTAACATGGGCCAATGGATAAGTAGCCATCCTAGTGTTGATAGGAGCAAGGGTAGGTGGAATAGAGACGACTAGATTCTGAAAGGGGGTAGAAAGTGGTTGAGTGGGCTGAGGTTGATAGGGGGCCAAAACCCTGGTGGAAGTGGGCCCAAAGATGGAGGGAGAGGCCACACTTGGATGGTTGGTCCAAGGCTGGTCATTGGTTGAGGCAATAGCCTGGGTGTCTAAAGGTTGAACTATGGATGTTGTTGATAGGGCCGCAATCTCGAGAAGAGAGGTCGGCTTTCCATGAATTGGATTGCCCAAGGAGTCTCACGTTTGGCTATTCACGAGATAGTGCTGTAAGGCTTTGACGTTGAGGTCCAAGAATCATGCAAAATCTTGGTCCTCTTCTGGGACAATAGGAGTCTGGGTCGGGGATGGTCTAGTAGGAGTTCTTTCAATCTCTGAGTGGAACTCCATTATAGGACTGGTTATGGACGGGGTAGACAGAAGCAGGTAATGCCTCGCGTGATTGACTAGAGCCTTGGCTTGGCTATGAGTCAGAACCATTCAAGGCAAGAAAGAACGTCCTCACAAGCTCAAATAAGCAGATAAGAATAGAAAAGATGAAGAACACAAGCAGATCCTAAAAAAAAACCCTAGGAGTAAATTATTAGGATTATAGTGGCTTATGCCTTAGAATATGTGTAGAGGAAGATTGGCTTTTGAGTCAGGCCCTAGAAGAAGTAGTCTATGGATGGTTTCGGGTTAGTTATGGTGCTCAAAAGTCTGTGTTAGGTTCCATACTTGGCCTGGTGCTAAGGAGCAAGCTCCCCTCACTTCACGAGTCCAGTGATAAGCTGGTCTCGCTTAGCCAAAATATACTTCCCCTAGAGATTATCCTCCACCAGAGAACGGAGTGGGATTTCCCCTTGGTGATGAAATCCAAGTAAGATCACCGAGACAGGTAAAGTATCCACTGGGTGATGAAATCCCAGTCGGGCCTTGTCTCAGGTAAGTTAAGATGTTTGTTTTGTGCAAGTGGTTTGGTCGTGTAACATAAAGTGGACTAGATTAATTCAATATGCGGTTATTAATTACTAGGTGTGGTCTAAGAAATGCAATCAAGCAGAAATGAATGCAAAGTGTTTTAAGCCCAAGTTGAAATGTGAAGTTGGAATGAAAACAAGTTGAGAAAGGGTTGAAGAATATGATTTTTGACTAGTCTAGAAGTGCAAGAAAAGAAAGAAAAGTTCTTTTTATTCCTGCTTATGATGTCATTTAGAAGAGACGAAAGAGGTGAAAAGGGAGAAACCTAATGCACCTATATGAAAAAAGAAGGAAAGGAACCTAAATAAGGCGCTAAGGGTCCCACCGGGCATGCCAGAATGTTTCTACGCTATTTTGCTTTCTACATTCAAAGAAGGAATTAAGAAACTAGAAAGAATGGTCAAGGTTAGATGTTACCTGGATGTAGTCGTGCGCACCGAAATCAGATGTTGGAAGGTACTCCTCTTTGGCTATGGAGGAATGACACCTACAAAGAAAAAGAGACTGAAACACGAAAAATGTTAGATGAGGAGATGGTGGGCTGTCAAGCAAAAGCTTGATCCCTGAAGTATGAAGACTTCCTTGAGGGATATCAACCCACTGATTAAAATAGAATATTTGACAGAAATAGAAATAGTGAAAGACAGAATGAAATAAACAAAATGCGTACCTGATATGCAGTAAATTGCTCTACACAGTTGCCGGTGTCGGTCTCTGTGCCGGCGTCGGTCAAGTAAGGTGCTGACGTCGATTAAAGTGCCGGCGTCAGTAGGGGTAATGACCGGCGTCAGTCGGGACAGCAGTTTTTGGATGGGGTCTGGTCAGGTCTAGACAGAGTTTTAGGATTGCACAATGGTCTAAAGTTTTCATCTGGGGGTTAGGGAGCCAGTTTGGGAGTCAGAGGGATTGTTTAGGGGTTTTGTGTAGAAATCTGGGTAGAGTTACAGATTGTATAGGTTGGATAGAGGTGATATGGGAGGAAGTCCAGTCGGGTCTATAATTTGAATCTAAGTTGGGTCTGTAATCTAAATTAAAAACAATAACTAGAGAACAAAATAAAAGCACAGAGGAAACACTTACCTGTTACACGCTGAAGATGGAGTAGGAGACATAATTGATGTTGTCAGTGTGTTGAAGAAGTTTGATGTAGCAGACCTCCAGTGAGATGACTGAAGCAAAATACCTATACCAGAGAGAGAGAATACCAGAGATTTGATTGCAGATGGATTGGATGCAAAAGTTCACTGATCATTCTGAAGGTCGAGTGAAAATAATGTTTTGATGCAGAAGGTCCGATAACCGGTCGCAAAAACTGATTGGCAACCGAATAATGAATAACAAATAATGGATAACGGATAACAGATAACAGATCCTACGTTCAAATCGAGAACTTAGTATTAAGGATAACCGACGCGAGCAGGACTACCGACATTGGTCGAGGGGTGACCGACGTCGGCGATGTCGGCTGAGTAGTGACCGACGTTGGCAGATGCAGAATGGGGACAGAGGCTAATTTTAGCTTTCTGCTCATTTTGACATGCTGCCAGGGGCAAGGCTTATGGGAAAATGGTCGACAGGGGTTAAATAGGTGTGGGAGAATAAAATGGGGGTTAAGGGGAGGACGACAAGGGTTAGACACAATTCCAGTGTCTACACCTTAACCCTGATAGTAAAATTGTTGTAGATATTTGTGACCAAAATTATACCATATTGAACATTGAGCCTCATTTTAGAGAGGTATATTTGTTTGATTTATATATGCTTTTTGTACTATTTCTTGATCTGATTTTGATTTTGTAACTTTTTTTTGTTCTAAGTTATGCTTTGGTAGCCATTTTTGTACTATTTCTAAATTTGACCCTTTTTGAATTTGTGGATGTGTTATTATATGTTGTGTAGATAATGTGTCATTATGTGAGTCATCTTTATCCATTATCTATTGTATTTTTCCTTTTCAATGCTAAACATGAATTGATTTGGTGCCCATGCATTTTATGATATGCACAAAAATATATGGATCTCCTTATTGGGTGTAGAGGAGGTAGGTTGATCAACTTAGCTTTAATCATTTCCCTTATTTTCTCACTTTAACTCTTATTTTAATTTTGAATGTTTTTTGAATCACTAGTTGTAGATGTACTTTTTTTAATTTTGTGTTCTGATATGTAACATTGTTTGCCATAAATTGACTAGTTGAATATGTATAAACATGGTTTACACTATTATGCATTAGAGGCCTTTGTCTTGTAAACTATTTTTATATGTTGTAAGGTTTTCATGTAATAGTTGATTCTAATTTTTTAAACCTATAATTATCTCTCATATTGATAATTTGATCACATAGAGTCTCACAAGTGCAAACCCTAGCTATTTATGATTGAACATGTAGGCACACACCCTATAGGGAAGAGGTGTGAATAGATTGAGTATGTGGAATAGTGACATTGGTATAGGTTTGTTCATCTCATGGATTAGTGATAACATATACCTAATTAGAGGGAAACTAGTATCGCCCTCATGGATATGAGGAGGAGAAGGAGATTCTTTCTTATACATAAGACATGACATTGAAACTTGAAACATATTTTTTAGATTATGTGATAAATCATCTATGTGTGTATTAGTTTTATTGTTAATTGAATTCCATATAGGATAAAGATAACATGCTATGAGATATGACATATATTTCAATTGATATGAAACATCATCTATACATATGTTTATGTCTCTTTTGAGTTCATTATGAATTAAATGGAGAAAGAATGCAAATGAAAGGATTAAACTTTGAAATAAAAAATAATTAATTTATTCTATCATTATGATCATGATTATATGAAATACAAATTAAAAGATATATGGATCTAAAAGCTAAGTTTTGTAAACAAAATCTGAGTGTAAATAGAAAATGATACAAACCCTAAGTGTGTCTAAGGTTAACATTGATTTGAATTTAGGGTTTCATTACAACAAATTTAAATTATATTTAAATAAATTAAAACCCTAATATGAAATTTGTTTAATTATCTAGGTTGTCTTAAAAAATTATAAAAATAGAATTAAGTATCCCTGCTTTATTGCAAAAAATTGGAATTAATATAAACTAGGGTTTGAAGCAATATTTTAAGTAAGTCAAGTTCATCAATTGATTTAACATTTTAGTGTTTAAGTATGTAAATCCTATGTTAGATTCAAGGGTTGAGATGTCTAAATCAGTTAAATAATATGCAATAATTGAGCACTAATTTTTTATGACTTTTGACCTTTTTTTATTTGTTAAAAATAGTAATAAATATGCATAAATATAGACTTATCTAGAAAGTGATTGTCATGGATGATCTAGGTTCTAAAAAATTAGTTTTGGACAAGTTTGAGTGTCATCAATAGGGTCTCATGATCTATTTTCTCACTGGATAATAGCATCCCACCTAGATAGTATCACTATGTTATTATAGTGTCCTCAAATTGGTGTTAGTGTCCTCTATCTTAATGAAATATTGGTTTTTTAGATCAGGTCCTATTCTATCTCTAGTCTAAATTTTATGTCTATGTGATCAACATTTTTTTTAGTAGCTCTATTTTCCTCCAAAACCCCTAGGTTTTCATGCTTGTAAAGGTTTGAATGAATACCATGAGAAAAAGGGGTTAATGGGTCTGATGTACTAAATGTTTTATACATAACCTTGTGTGGGCATGTTTCCTACATACCAATACTCTAATGAGGGATCAAGCCTAATGTAGTTCTCCCACATAAGTGCTTGGTTCAAGTTCAAGTGAATTATAGAATGCCTAAGTGTGAGTGCATGAGAGAATGCCTTGAAGGCCACTTTAGATTTATATACCTGTGTTAGGGCTAGATTATTGAATATATGGGTTGAGTCAATATAATATTAGAAAAAATAGGAGCTTTCCCTCAATGTGAAGTGGTACTTTTATGTGTTTTTTTTTTGATAATGTCCACCCAAGATTTACAGTGTGAGAGTAGTGTTTATATAGTGCTCTCATAAAAATAGCTTGGGAGGGTTAATTAATAAAAGGTATAGGTCAACCCTAATCCTCTTTAGGACATTTAAATTAATTTTTTGGAGGGTTAAATGGCCCAAATCACTAATGAATTTCACCATTATGGGTCTTGTTTGGTGTTCTATAGGCCTAAGTGCTTTTCTTAGCTACCATGTGACTAAAATTGGATAAAAAAGGACCCTAAGATGGGTCAAGTGATATACGAAGGTTAAAGTGACCTCAAGTGGACATATAAGGCATTAATTCTCATTTTTAGGTGATTATAGATGCAAATGAATATAAGAACAAATCATTATTGAAATTTAGACAGATCAGAACTAAGGCTTGAGAAATAGCATTTTTGACATCATGTAAAGCTTTCTTTGCCTCTATTTTTCATTCCATTTTTTCATCATATTTTTACATAAGATTTAATGGTCTCACAATTTATGTAAATCCTAAAATGAATTTCTAAAAAAAATTAAAAAATTCCAAAAAAAGATTTGAGTTCATTTTTTTTTAGATATGGAACTCTTGAAATAGATTGAACTCTATTAGGGTCAATTGAAATACCTTACTTAGTGATAATGTGGATCATTAACTTACCTTTTTTGACTCTAAATATACTTTTATTTGGGCTAAATAAGATTTCATACCTTCTACATATATCATATAATCTTTATAAGTGGCTAAAGTGATCCAATCTGTCTTTGGAGAAGACAATTGGATCATCCATGTAAATAATAATACACTTATTGATAATCCCTTGAAAATAAAAATACATGATATGTTATAATGTATCACCTAAATTAATTAGTCTGAAATGAATTATCTTATATGTTAAAGTTATCCATTTAGTATTGAAATTAGTTTTCATAGGATCATCATTTTCTACTAATACCTAATTGTAGCCAAAGAATCCATCTAAAAAGTACATTTTTTATCTAATAAATATATGTATTATTCATTTAGAGAGGGAAAATGATAATTATATTTTTCTTAAGCTCGGTTGAGGTTCTTTAAATCCATGCATAGTCTAATTTCACCATTCTTATTTAGTATAGGATCTAAATTGGCCACTGATACATGAACATCATGCAAAGTAGGTAAAATATGGTCATATGTGGTTTTATAATGTCTTAATAGGTTAGTATGGGGTATTATAATAGTTATAAATTTAAAAATGTATCATTTTAGCATAGTCCTAAGTTTTCCCTCCAAAATGGGAACTTGAATATTTGAATTAATTGTAAGGGTTTGAAGGGTTTTGGCGAGTTCAGAAGATCATAATCCATTTGTAAGGGATATATAGGTCCAATAGTATGTATTAAATGTATTTTCATCATTATTTGAATTTAAATCTATCATAAAACCTATTTAGAAGCATCCAATGTAGAAGAGGGATAAAACAAGTGTTTTTTGGATAAGTCATAGATTGTTAAGATAATATTGTGTATGAAACAAAAAAAATACAAGTTTAGACAAGTGATAAAGTTTGAAGTAGTATATAAAGATCCAAGAAGAGGAGTATGTAGGAGAGGAGATAAATAAAGCTACTGGTAGAAGGTCTTTATGTCTATAAAAGTATTCTATGATAGAGTTGTAGAATTATATGTTTGAAGGCAATTGAACAAAGTAAAAAGATTAGTATGATTATGATGCACTCTTAGACACTATGTATAGGTAATTTTATGATAGTGATTGTTATTTGATTCTCTTCATGATGATTCTCAGTGTATAGGGGTCTCAAAATTATGTTTTAGTATAACAATCAAAGAGACAAGGTATGTTTTCACATACTTTACTGATTGTTAAGTCTAGAATATGATTGTTAGATTAATAGAATAATTAATAATTATGAATCCAAGTGAAACTGACTAATGGTAGTGTTCAATATTTTCATTAGTGCTAGTTTTCCACTCTGAGGTCTACAAAATAGAGGTTATTTAGTACAATATGATGGAAGGGGAAGTTTTTACATACTTTCTTAATTGTTATGCCTAGAAGGTAATATATAGAGTTGGATAAACTTTTTTAGATATTTATGAATCCAAAAATATGATTTTTTAGTCACTAAATATTGAGACATCTAAATTATTTGCTCTCAGGTCTGAGATTTTAGAATTATGCTAATAGTCTAGAAGAAAAGTTGTCTTTTGGTCATTTAAGAATTGACCAAACCTAAAAGTTAATTGATAGAGAAATGGGGGTATAAATATGTTATTAAAATTTAAATAAGTCTATAATATAGGATTAAATTTTAAATTCACTATTTTATTAGTCCTTAGTCTAAGATAGGGTTTAAATCCTCAACTAGGGTTTTAGTAGACTATTTTTATCATATCTTGAAAATAAACTAGTAAAAGTTGGTAAAAAGTTTTATAATGATTATATAGGGTGTTTTTGATAGGACATAATTTATCTTAAATTGTTGGATTCTATACATATGGATTAATTTTAGGAGATCAGTCAATATGTTTATTATGATAGTCAAAACCCTGTTTGGGAGCCCTATAAGAGATTATAACTCTTAAGTGAAAGTGTAAGAGGGTGTGAAACCTTGTATATTAATGAATTATATTTTTTATAATATTTTGGAATTGGTTTCATGAATTAATATGGATTTTATAGGGATAAATTACAAAATTATAGTCAATAGACATGTTTACTAAATTTCAAGAAGATCAAATAGGGTATATCTTTGAACTGACAGAGTCAAGTGAGATGGAAATTTGAGGAAAGGTTGGAAATGTTATTTAAAATGTATTTTAGGTGGTTATAGTGATAAAATATTCCTACCAAAAAATCTACAATGGAAAATCAAACTCTAGACACATGAAGATGGTTAAGGCATTGTCAAAGTAAGAGTTGACCTTGTTAAGAAGAAAGATCATTAGTAACATGGTTATCTTTGATCATATATGATTAAGAAATATTGGAAATAATATATTAAATAAATTTTAATTATACTAAATATGGAATTTATAGAAATAAAATTAAATTTTCTTTGATTCTTTTATAAATAATATTAATAAAGGTTTAGACAAATCAAAAACCTAAGTTGTTTCATTTGAAGGTTATTAGGATGAAATAAGGCTATAAATACTCAAGGAAATATAAAAATAAATTAACCATTGAAGATATACCTAGAATACCTATTTAATTAGACTAGAAAGGTCTAATTGTATCATAGTAGTATTAGAGCTAAGTTGAATCTCTTGGTAAATAGTTTTACATGAGTGCAGGTTATAGTGAAAATAAGTTTAAGAAAGAAGAAAGTTGAGAAAGGTTTAAGTAGTTTTATATCTCATGTTGGAGAGTTTTCAATTATGTTGTTGGATAATTGTAAATAATGTCATGGTGATGTCATGGAGGTATCATGGTGAGTGGATGCAATGCTTTGATAGCCTAAGTGACAATGACAAAGTGTGCAATGTGTTTATCCTAGTGTACTTGAAGCTGGCTTGGTTGATCTTTAGATTTTTCATGGTTAAGAATGTTTAGGAATGAGTATGATGATTTAAGGATGTGAAATGGGTACCTAAGATGTTTTATATTATTGGAAATATTTTGTGCATAGTTGAAATTCATCTGGTAGTCCATGATTTTCATCTAGATAGATTGGGTCTAGTGGTAGAAAATTTGAGCAAGCAATTTGATGACATCATAATTGCCACGTGTGGATGAGTCAAGGGGAGTTAGTCATATGGTTGTGATCCCATTAATCCCTATTTTTTATGTGATAAATCTTAATTCATGCATCAAATCATGGTCAAATATATGAGGGTGTAAAGTTAGCTTCTTAGATAGAATTCACTAAGTTCCCATACTTATCCAAATTTACAAAGGGTTCAAGAAAAGCTGAGTAAGCATGTTGATGAGGTGATAATTTTCACATGTGGATGATTTAGGAGAAGGTGATCATATGGGTTTGTTCAATTTTGAGCCTAGTTTATTTTTTTCTTAATTTTAGATCATGTGATAAATAATGTAAAAGATATGCATGAGCAAAGTTTACCTTCTAAGTAGTTCCAAGCATAGTTAGCTCTATGGAAGAAAATTATGAGTGAGCATGTTTATATTGGCATATATTTTACATGTGTGTGTTCTTAGAGAAGTTTGTTATATGGATGGATTATCCTATGTGAGGAGATCATATGGTCAAAATTTGAGATCATGCATCTAAGCATAGAAGAAGTTATTGAGGTTCAAAATAGGCTTTCCAAGCATATCGTAGTTGGTACCCATACTTAATCAATTGCATGATGTTAAATATATATACCTAGTGGAGATCCAATAGCTCACAAGAGTTTATAGTGAAGATATATGATGTGCATAGAGTTAAATGGATCAATGTGATAGTTGTTTAGCAAAGTTAAAGTTTAGGACCAAATGAAGATCCAATGGTGTGTGGGTGATCGTATATATCAAATATAAATTGTGCATATTGAGTGAGATGAGGCAAGGTGCATGATGTTTAATGTTTGTGCAAAGGTACAAGATAAAAATCTAATAATGAGTGGGTGTTTGTACAAATTGATCTAATGGTGAGCATTGATAATTAAAGACCTGTTTGATCTATAGAAAGCACATGGAGTCAACATTTCAAGAGTGCACAAGATGAGTTCAAAGTGACAGAGGTTTAACACTTGAGCATTGGTGCATATGCATTAAAGTTTAGATAATATCAATAGTGAGAGATTTATCAAAAGATGAGAGGACATAAGATGTGAGCTTTATGTTCAAGTTCTAACTATGACTATTGCCATTTAAAATATGAGAGGACATGATAAGCAAGTTTGTGTACTTAAGATGATATTTCCAATCAGAGGTCTTTGGTTAAGGGGGAGTAACAAGTTCATGAGCTTACTCTAGAGGTTTGTGAAGGAGCTATTATGAAAAGTCAAAATGGGTATATCTAGATGGAATAATGAATTTTAATGTAATTTCAAGAAGTGTTTAGTGATCAAGAGGGTATGTGCTTTTATTTTTGATGTCCTCTAGGTGTTTTTGAGGTTTTAAGGTATGTTTGTGACAAATTGAAGATTATTGTGTGCTCTCAATTTTATCAGTTTTTGGCTTAAGGGAAAGTAGGCCTAAAATGGGTTATAGGAAGTCTATGCTCCCAAAGGTGTGAAGGATCATATTTTTGTCCAGAAGTGTGTGATGGGTGTCTTTATGTGTGCAAGAATTTTTAGAGATGTGTGTTAACAAGGAGGTTTTTTGACCTTATGTATTTTGATATTTTAAGGTTTTTGGGTTATCCTAGAAAAGGGGTTTACCTTGTAAATTAAGGTCTAAGGATTCTTAATATGTTTTATGGGCCAATGGATGGTCAAATCAAGATTCACAAAGAATTTAAGGTTTGTGGTTCTCAATTTATTCAAGTTTCTGTCTTATTAGAGGCCTAATTGGGTAGTAGTCTTGTGAAGGAAGTATGTTTCAAAGGATGAGTTTGGTGTTTAAAATTTGTGTGATTTAGGGTGAATATGAGAGTACTCTAGATATGAAGTTTTAGGTCTTGAAAATGTGTCTACTAAAAATAGTGGGCTCTACAAGTTCTAGGTAGGGCTATAAGGAGGCTAGACATGCCTAGTTTGGAGAAGAGTGTTTTTTACTCAATTTATCCAAAATAGAAAGGTATGTTTGTTTCAATAAGAGTTATCAATTTGGTTGAGTTCATTTTTCCTATTTGGTGAGTTTCATGTAGATTTGTTGTTGATTCTTTTGGTAGCTTGAGAGAGAATGATAGTAAGCATGTGTGTTAACTCTTCATGGTGTTTGGTGATCTAAAGTTGCTCAAAAAGTGAAATTTATTAGATTCATTAGGTGGGAGTCCCTATTATATTATTCTTGGTAAGTTCCATCAAATTTTTTTATTATTGTGTATTTTTTATTTATTGGTTGCAGTGATTAGTTGAAGTGAGTGTTGGCATGGAGCAAGAGGAAGTTGTCAAGGCAAGAAGAGGTAGGCTCAAGGTAAGGGGGAGTGTGTAATATTTTTATAATATGTTATAATCCTATTGGTATTATTTTTAGGTCATCAGGGTCAGATTTTTCCCACTTTTTCATTATGTCAAAAGGGGATAAAGTTCTTATAGGGAGAGTGCTTGAAGAGAGAGAAGGAAGGTAAGTTGTATATTACTATATATAATGGTTGTTGACATCAATGACAAAGGGAGAGATTTTTGGAGAGTTTTCAATGATGTTGTTGGATAATTTTAAATAATTTCATGTTGATGTCATGGAGGTATGTTAGTGAGTGGATGGATTAATTTGATAGCCTAAGTGATAATGATAAAGTGTGTAATGTGCTTGTCCCAGTGTGTTTGAAGTTGGCTTGGTTTATCTTCAGAGTTTTCATGGTTAGGAATGTTTGAGATTGAGTATGGTTATTTAAGGATATGAAAGGGATCCCTAATATGTTTTATATGATTGGAGAGCTTATTTGAATAATTGGAATTCATGTGCATAATTTTTCTTCTTAGATAGAATTCACTAAGTTCCCATACTTGGGCCAAATTTGCAAACAATTCAAGTAGAGTTGAGTAAGAATGTTGATGAGGTCATAATTCACATGTGTGTATGATTAAATATAATGTGATAATATGGTTTTATTAATTTTTTATCTTAGTTTATTTTCACTTAATATCAAATCATGCGATGAATCACGTCAAAACATATGCATGAGCAAAAGTTTTAGGCATTGTTGGCTCTATGAAAGAAAATTTTGAGTGAGCATGTTAATGTTGGCATATATCACATATGTGTGGGTTTTATGATTATTTTTTATTTATTTATGGATTTTCCTATGTGAGGATATCATATGGTCCAAATTTGAGATCATGTGTCTAAGAAAAGAAGAAGTTATTGAGGTTCAAAGTAGGCCTTCTAAGCATATTGTATTTGTTCCCCATACTGAGTAAATTTGCATGATGTTAAAGATTTGGACCTAGTGGAGATCCAACGGCTCACAAGGGTTTATACATTAAATATCTATGATGCACATAGATTGACATGGGTCAATGTGACAATTTTTTATCAAAGCTAAAGTTTAGGACCAAATGAAGATCCAACAATGCACAGGTGATTGTACAGATCAAAGATCAATAGTGTATGTTAAGCAAGATGAGGATAGTTTCATGATGTTTAACATATAATAAAAGGTATATGATAAATATATAATGGTAAGTGGGTGTTTTATAGATTTATCTAATGGTGAACATTGATAATTAAAGATCTAGTTGATCTATAGAGATCGACAGTGTGCATGGAGCCAACATTTCAAGAGTACACGAGATGAGGTCAAAGTGATAGAGGTTTAAATATTGAGCATTGGAACCTATACATTGAATTTTAGAAAAGATATATGGTGTGAAATGTATCAAAATCTAAGAATACAGGATATGTCAGCTTTGTGTTTGAGGTTTCATTATGACCATTACCATTTGAATATTTGAATTTACTAAGGGAAAAACTAGTGTCTGGTTTTTGGGTTATAACTTTCAATCCAGGATAAATTTTCTCATGTAGTAAAAATAAAATATGTGTAAGACTCAAATTAACATCTATAAATATGAATTTAAATATTTAAAAGTATATTTAAACAAAGATATTGAGCTTTAAATTTGACTGTAGTTTCATATTTGTTCTGAAAGTGACCTAAGAAGAGTATTTGAGATTATATGGATGTTGTTTTGATGTTTCATGGTGAAATGACTATTGGGGAGTGTTTTAGACTCAATGAGGATCATCTATTAGTATTTTGGAGGTGTGATAAATATATCTTAATTATGAACAATTCTTAAGAAGTTGATTGTGTGTTCGGTAGTGGTGTTCATATGTAAAGGGTCTCTACTTGAATTGTTTGAGAATATGTAGAGGTGAGATAAGATGAATATGATCATTTGAGGATGTTGAAAGGTAAATAAGGAGTGGACCCATGTATTTTAAATTGGTCCTTTGTTATTTTTTTTTTGAGGGTGTGCTAAATGGGTGAATGGGTTCACATGAGACCTATAAGGGCTACAAGGGCCTTATTAAAAGGTATAGTTACTTAAGGATGACCTGTAGATGCTATGGCTAACTTATAAATATTGTATTGAGATGTGTCTTCATGTGAGATATGCCTTGAGAAATAAGGCATGTCTAATGTCTAACTAAGGTTTTTATTATCAATATTTATCTATAAATAGTGGAACCAAAGATGATGGTTTCAAGACTTGGAAGTATGTGAATTGGGAGAGATTTGAGAGAGGCTTATGTGTGTGGATTATGGAGTGAAGGATGGGTAGAGTACCTTGAGTATGATTTTTAGAGCAAAAAAGATTTAGGACTATTTATATGACCTATTGGTCATAATTCTATTGGGAGAATTATGCTCTTGCTATTTGAGTATGAGTGAAGGTGAAGAATGATAAAATAAGGTCCATCATCAAGTGTTTAAGACATCATTTCATAGATGGATGTGTTCATATGTGTTTTTATGTTAGCTCAAAAAATAAGGTGGTTGTATCCTCCTTGCAAGGTGAAACTTGTTAAAATGGTAGGTTGTTGTTGCATCTCATCTAAACAGATGTGGCAGCACCTTGTGGGATTGTAGTCTCACTAAATAGGGATTGTAGTTCCTTGATCATTTGTAAATCATCTAAATTAGATCTTTTTATTATAGGATAGTATTCTAATTATAGGTTCTAGTGGGTTTTATTCCCCAATAGGGTTTCCCATGTATGTCATTTGTTATGTAATTGATCTTGTATTGTCTCTCTTGCTCATTGATATGAATGTTATGTATGTTTCATTAATTCTTGTGGTGACTAATTAAGTGTTTTTAAATATTAGAATTAAGCTAGATTATTTGGGATCATTGATTCACCCCCCCAATAGTGATTTTACCTTTAACATCCCATTTATTCTTAATAAGGTAAGATAAAAGAGCACATTAAAGCTCAAAAAGTAGTTCCAAGGTGAAAAAGACTTGGAAAAGTGTCAAAAAACTAGGTAGAGGATACATCCTAGGGTGAGACATAAGTAAGGTGAAACAAACTTGATAGAACAAGGTGAAAAATACTTGTTAGAGGAAAAAGAAGTAAAAAAAATGGAAGGACTAAAAAGAGAGCAAAAATAGATGGAGATAAAGAGTGAAATTAAAAAGGAAAAGGATATGCAAAAGGTAATATATGAGATCAAACAAGCCTTAGCATGCTTACAACAATGTTTGGAAGATTAGAATTATTCCAAATAAGGATTATTCATAAGAATGAAAAAGGTGGTCAAGTGGCCAATCAAAGAGATGGCACAAAGAAGAATGAAATAATATGAAATTAGATATTGGAAAAAGGTGATAAAAGTGATAGAGAATCAACCCAAAAATAAAATTAAATAGGCAATCAAACCTTAAAGTTTTGATTCTAATAGTTTGTTTAAGTGTGTGATTATAGGTATGCAAGTTGATGAATAAGGTGCCCAATCTAGGGTCTCAAATATTGAAAGCAATAAATAATATCAACTATAAATGAACCAAATAAGGCTAATTATAGATATGAACATGAGGAGCAAAAGAAGAAAGTGATCCTCAACAAAGAGGATGAGAGAGATGAAGGTGACAATGAATAGATGAATGATATGTAGGAGGTAAAATTAAAAGTGCATGATGGTCATGAAAAAATCAAGGAAAATTAAGGATATGACAAAAGTTCTCAATAAATAGTACAATAAAATTAAAAATTAGGTTATAAATAAGGAAAAATATAAACATGTCTATGTGACATAAGAATATGTGAATTCATGGGTAAATGTAGGATAAATGACAAAAATAAGCCATGCATAGATCCATGAAATAAGATGAAAAAATAGGTGTCGATAGATAAGAGACAAAAATAATAAAGGACTAAAATTAGAGTTATGGAGAAGGAAAAGATAAACTATAAAAAAATTTCAAATTGAATAAGTAAATCACAAGGATATTATAATTGTAACAGATGAAGAGCATTGATTTAAATAAAAACCTCAACTAAATCAAAAATAAAAGGTATAATATTTTAGACTAGCATAAAGGCCAAAGAATCAAGGAGGAATGGTTTATCAAACCATGGATGAAAATAGGTCATCACAATATGATAAACCAATGAGGCATAATGAAGACAATGCCAATATGCCTATAAATATAGGAGTATCAGGATAGTCTTGCAAAGGAATTGAAAAGATTATGGAAGAGAAATAAGAAATGGAGGATCCTGAGATCCTTAAAGAGACCACTGAGTCTCTTAATTATGAGTTCATTCATGATAATATGTTGTTTGTGCATGTATGGAGATAGAAAGGCAAAAAATACTCCACGACCACATGGAGAAGTCAAGAGTTAAGATACTAGAATTCATGATAGAACAAGCAAGGGAGGAGAATATTCAAACTCCTCATGAATAAGGCATTTAGGAAGAGAAGATAGGTCTGATGAAGGAAAAAATTAGTCCAAAAATATATCAAGGAAGAAATAAATTGAGAGCATCATTGGATAAACAATCAAGTTACATGAAGAATGAGTGTAGACACCTAAAAAGTGTCTAACTTTGGTCTTTCCCCTCCTTTGGTCCATTCCTAACCCATTCCTAAACCATGCAATTACTAATTTAAAATAATTAACTTATTTTGAATTAACCCCCCCCCTCCTTGGACACATCACCCATGACACCTCGCCTAGGACACCTCACCTTGGACTAATTCCCATACTATGACTCACCTAAGACCTATTCCTACTCCTCTCCAACCGCCTAACAAATTCTCGTGCGTCTTTATCCTTACCTTCGCCAAATCTCCAACCAACTATGCACTTGGCGGATGTAGAACGGGCTTGCTAGGCCTTTTACGTGTTCTGCACCCACCGACGTCGGTCAACTATTGGCTGATGCCGGTGGGATTGCCGACGTCGGTTTACTTAAACCGGCGTCTAACCCCTATCCAGGGCGAATCACAAAAAATCAGTGAATCACAATTTTCCTCTGAATCACAATTTCTGGCCAAAATCATGAAATCATGCGTCTAATCACGAATTCTTCAATCTTCAGTCTTCGACCATCTGCCAATCTGCTAATCTCTCAGCCAAGCCTCTCACTCTCTCCCTCAGGTGCAACAACAGGTATTCTGCATCAGGCTTCTGCAACATCAAGCACAACAGGGACTCAGCATCAGGTTTCTACGCCAACAATAGGTACGACACCAACAGCACTCTTTCGGTAGGCACAGGTAAGTATGTTGTCTGTGTTTTCTTTGTGTTTTCTAGTCATTTATTTCTAAACTAGATTCAGCACTCCTATCTCCCTAGACCAGACTTTTAACCAAGCCAGACCCGAATCTTGACTTCTCCTCCTCCCTGTTTCCTCTGTCCTCTGTCGGACCATATACTCTATCCATTCAACCAGAATCTCAGACCCAGATCTTAGACCATTTAACCAAGCCTAAAACAAGACTCTTTTAGACCATTTAACCAAGTCCAAACTCTATCCCAGACCCGTCCATAGACCAAAGCCCTGACCAGACCCCATTTAAGCCTACTGCCCCGACCGACGCTGGTCACTTACCCCACCGACGTCGGTAGACTAACCGACGTCGGCACCTTGACCAACCGACACCGGTAGGACCACTGACGTCGGCAACTATGTCCAGTCCGACAGCATCTCTCAGGTAAGCTTTTGCTTCCTTTTCATTTCCATTTTTTATCATTTCAATCTTTTAACATTCTGCTATTTATCAGACATCTTTTTATTGACTAGTGGGTTGATATCCCTTAAGGAAGTTTTCATGCTTCTGGGATCAAGCTTTTGCTTGCCAACCCACCATCTCCTTATCTAACACCTCCTTTGTCCAAGTCTCTTTTCTTTGCAGGTGTCATTCCTCCACAGCCAAAGAATACTCACAGCGTCTGGATTACGGTGCGCAGACTTTATCCAGGTACACAAGCCTTGACCATATCTCTTAGTTTCTTAATTCTTCTCTTGAATATAGAAAGCAAAATTTGAATAGAAACATTTTGGCATGCCCGGTGGGACCCTTAAGGGCCTTCCTTGGGTTCCTTTCCTTATTTTTTCATATAGGGTGCATTAGGATTCTCCCTTTTCACCTTGTTCTTCTTTTCCAAATGACACTATAAGCAGGACTAAAACAAATCTTTCTTTCCTTCTTTGCATTTCTAGACTAGTCCAAAAATCATTTTCTTCAACCCTTTTCTCAACTTGTCTTCATAAAAAACTTTACATTTTGACTTGGGCATTAAAACATTTTGCATTCATTTCTGCTTTCTTGCATCTCTTAGACCACACTTAGTAATTAAACCGCATATTGAATTAATCTAGTCCACTTGATGTTACACAACCAAACCACATGCACTAAAACAAACATAAAACTCACTTGAGACAAGGCCCGACTGGGATTTCATCCCCCAGCGGATACCTTACCTCATCCCGGCAATCCTACTTGGATTTCACCACCAAGGGGAAAGCCAACTCTGTTCTCTGGCAGAGTCTAAACTATAGTGAAAGTATATTTTGGCTAAGCAAAACCAGCTAACCACTGGAATTGTGAAGTGAGGGGAGCTTGCTCCTTAGCACTAGGCCTGTACGAAAGCTAATACATATTTTTGAGCACCTTAACATACCTAAAACCATCTTTAGATTACCTATTCTAGGACCCTTCTTACAGCCAACCTCCTCAAACATCACATTAAGGCATAAGCCACACGATCTTAATAAAATTGTTTCTAGGGACTTAACACTAGGCTCTGTCTATCATCATCTTATTTTTTGTTTTTATCTATCTTTTTTGAGCTGGTAAGGACGTCTTCTCCATTTCCAAAAACCTTTTTTCTGAGTTTCTGGAAAACACAGTAACCGACATCGATTCTGTAACTGATGTCGGCAACCTTTATGTACCGGCATCGGTCATCTGACCGACATCGGTAGTCTCCTTCACCGACATCGGTTTTTATACCGACATTGGTCTCTGTCTATTTTCTTTTTTTCACAAATAGCAACTTAAAACCTGACCCCTTTTTTCTGCCAAAACCTCATTCTGAGTTTCTAAAACTGAAAACACACAGTTTCTAGAACCTAATCCTCTTCTTGACCACGCTCTCTCATCCCTAACCAATCCTATCATGGAGTTCCACTCAGAGACTGAAAGAACTCCTACAGGACCGACCCCAACTCAGACTCCCATCATCACTGAAGGGGACCAAGATTTCGAAAGATTCTTGGACCTCAACGTCAAAGCCTTACAAAACTATCTCGCAAGAGACCCAACACGAGACCTTTCGGGTGAAGCGGTGATGACATTAACACAGTCTGCTACCCAGCCTTTCGCCTCAACCATCAACCCGACCATGGCCAATACGCAAAGTTTGGCCTCCCCATCCATTTTTAGACCTACCTCCATCGGGGTGTCATTGCCCCCTCAACCACACACAATTCAACCAAGTTCTACATCATACCAGAACTTGATTGGCTTGACCCCTCACACTCTTACACCCATGAATGCAGGAGTGCCAACCTATCCTTCTACCAGTGCCATCACGCAACCACCTTTGGTGGTATCTAGTCAACTTGTGTCCTCCAAATTCATGACACAAGTCCCTTTGACCACGACACCTATCCCTATGACATACTATCCATATGTTGTGCCTACACAAGCACAACCAAGTACGTCATACGCCTCTTCGACCACCTTTCAAGCGCCCTACAACCTAGGGGGCGCTCCATCCGCCAATCCGTCAGCAGACATCATTAAAATGCTGATGGATAAAATGTCCAGTCTCGAGACCTCTATCTCTGGTTCACGCAATGCTCTCTCATATGAGCAAATTTGCAACGAGCCCATTCATCCTTCTGTCCCTATCTGACCATACCCCAACCAATGGGAGCTTCCTAAATTCACTCGCTTTCAGAGTAAGGAAGACCCACAACAACATCTACAGGCATTCAGACATGCCTGTTATCTTATTGCCCATGACGATGCGTTACTTTTACGCACGTTCCCTATGTCCCTTTCTGGCTCCGCCCTTGACTGGTATAGCTCACTTGCCAAACATTCTATCTTTTCATTCATTCAACTTGCCCAATTATTTCTCGACCATTTTTCTATCAACATTACCAAACAAGTCTCAATCACAGACTTTACTCCATCAGGCAATTCGACGACGAATCAATAGTTGATTTTGTCGCCCGTTGGAGAGGCTTGATTAACCAGCTCTCTTTCTCCTTACCTCAACCTGAGCTCGTCAAGCTCTTTTCTCGAGCATGTGCCAGGCACATCTCTTCTACCTTGCAGATTCAGACATTCCACACTTTTGACGAAGCTTTCACCATAGCTCGAAAGCTTGAACTCCGTGCCATTGAAGAGGATAAAGTCAAATTGCATAATACCAATGCAAAAACCAATGACCATTCTTCTTCCAGACCTTCTTCTTCTGCCAACTCCAAGTCCAAAGGAGTGGCCAACACTATGGTCATTAGATCACCATCTTCGACGACAACTTATTACCCTCAACCTTCTACATCTCCAAGCATCACCAAACAATTCCAACAACGGTACATCCAGCGTTCATACACTCCACTTGGAGAATCATACGCTTCTGTTTTGGAAAAACTACTCAAGCAGGGGGTCCTCAATCTCCCTCCAATCCGACCACCTCAATTCGACCCTTCAAAAGCCCTCCCTACATGGTATAGGGAGGCTGACTTCTGTCACTTTCATCGCGTCCACGGCCATGACATCGACAATTGCCGAACCTTCAAGAACATCATCCAAGACATGATCGACAAGGGGGATCTTATTTTAGATAACCCAAATGCCCTACCAAATCAAAACATCAACATCTTCAAACAACCATTCCTAAACCATCCACCTACTCAAAAAAATATCCAAACCACGACTAATGACCCCCAAGACCATGATATTCACACAATCAACACTATTTTTCCTCTTGTCCTTGACCAACCTCCTCCCTCACAAGATGAAGAACTTTTTTCTCCTATTAGTCCTCCATCTACCTCTCTCATACTAGAGGACACCTCGACCATGCCAACGCCATTAATCCTACCTTCATCCGAAGACCTTACCTTGCCTACTCCTCAACCATAAATAGAAGGCACCTTCATCCCTGCCTCCTGCCCTCTTGAGGAGCCGCACTCTCCTATTTCTTATCCATCAAGAGAAGACCCAGTCTCTCCACCCATTTTGACCGAAGAAGACCCAGTCACGGTTTCCTCTTGCCCTTTGCCTGAGATTTCTACATCTCACTTACCTCCATTCACATCTAAACCCAAACCCGTATCTAACATCACCTCACACAATAGTGGCCCTCGACTCAAACCAATGAAAGCCACTAAACCACACCGGAGGACTCCTCCCCCACCTTCTTCATTACCTTCAATCTTGGGCCCGCATCCATCCACTTTAATAGGAGTTCTTCCTACTCCCATACTTCACAAAGGCAAGTTGCCTCCATTACTCCCTCAACCCCTCAGACATATATCTCTTCCAAACCATCGACCTATGCCTCTTATGCCTCTCAAACTAAAGTCATCAATCTCCACTGCGACAAAACATCTAGACCCATTAGCCGGTTCTTATGCTTTACTGTTACGGCAATTGTTGCAATCCTCTCGCATCTATCTTCTGCCTCTTAGACCATATCAATCTCTCAGACCAAAACCACCCTGGTTCGATGACACTCACATTTGTGCGTATCATCGCACGCCTGGGCACGATACTTAGCATTGTTGTGCCCTCAAGGTTGCCATTTGCCAATGTATGGGGAATGACACCCTTCTTTTCGACCACATCGTCAGCAAACCTTCAACACCACCCCACTCATCAACTCTCAGATCAAGGCCATCTTGGTTCGACAACTCTAAATTTTGTCATTATCATCACACTTCGGGACATGACACTGAGCATTGTTGCGCTCTCAAAGCTATCATTCATCAACAATGGAGAAAGGATTCCCTTCTAATCAAGGATCCTCTTGACCACCTCTTCGACAAATTATCAACACCGACCCATGCTTCTCAAACCTCATCGCCTAAATCAGGATCTCCACTCCAGACTATGATCCCTTTGCCGCCTTTGACCCCATTATTCAACATCAACACAGTCCATTTAGCCACCAAGCCTCAACCGACCTTGACCAATCTATCCAACATTCTGCCTAAGCGACTGGGGGAATCCAACCTTATCATGACCTCAACCAAATAGTCAACCAAACATTCGACCAACTTTGACCAGACATTCGACCAAACTTCGACCAAATCTCGACCAACCATCAATCAACTTTCTTATCATGACCTCGACCAACATCAACCAAACCTCGCCCAAACTTCAATTATCAAACATCGACCAACCAAACATCTATCATTTCTTCAAGCTGTCATCAATCACCTGACCAATATGGAACGAAGCAAACAGGGCAAGGTTGCTCCCAATTGACTCAGACCTTAACACCATCATGGGTCAGGATTTTGTCAGAACCTGAGCCCCTTTTATGTCTTGCATCTTTGACCAGTCCACTGTTAGTCAGATAATTATTCATTTGACATTTAACTTGAGCTTGATCCCTTGAGCAGTCCCTGTCACCATCATTCCTATTCCCTTCCACCCTCAATCCTAACCCTTTTGGCAAGCATGAACGCTTCGTCCTAATAAAAGGGAAACCCTCTAAACCACTATAGTCAAGTCCATGACCAAAATTCCAGTCAGCAAATCAATCAAAAATATCAAAATGGGATGCATATTCCAAGGTCATAAAACTATAAATGTAGACTGCTCCCTCGAAGGATAGCTGCACCATCATTTTTGTATTTACTAGACTGCTCCCTTGAAGGACAGCTAGGCCAAAGTCATCAAAAAACATCAAAAGCAGAATATAGACCCCTCCCTCGAAGGATGGCTATGCATAAATTTTGCCAAATACACAGCATTCTCTTTGAAGCTTCCTGCATCGATCAGCTTCACGACATGACCACAAAGCATAACAATATCCCATCGCAGGCTTCCCGCATTGATCAGTCTGCCTTCAAAAAAAACAAAAACAAAAAAAAATCACTGACAAAACTTTAGAGTCATGGACTTGTCTATAGTTGTTCTCAGGGTCACCTATAAAAGGGGCAATGTCGTTCCTGCCACAAAAAGGTTCCCCCTTCCATCTCTCATTATCAAACCTATCACACCTGCACACTCAAGGGATTTCGAGCTCACTTAACGTCAAGTGATTTGATTACCGCTCTAACATAACCACTGGTCAACAACGCAATGCATGAATGGGTCTTTTGTTTCTAAACAACCCCTATCCATGCTCTCATTCTAGTCCTTGTCAATGAAAGAGCAATTTGCCTTTCGCTTTTGACACCTTTTGGTCACACATCCAACAAAATCATTATCTATTCAACCAAACTTAAACCAAACCAACCAAACATTTTCAGACCATTGACATGACCTGGTCTATTTCACCTAGTTTCTATGGACACCAATACACATAGAAACTATCGACCTGACACAATTTATGTCAAGCATAAACCATTACTTGCTGAAACATAAATAGACCTCAATTCATTTTTAGCATACATCTATCACGAATATGGAAAATTGCTAGGAGTGAAAGACCCCTCCACTAATGTTACAAAATACACCATTGAAAAAGGTTGTAGCATCATTTTCTTCTCATCATTTTGACCTTAACCATGACCAAGACCAGCCTATCGACCTCTTCGACCCTCTATCCGAACTACATTGGTCTGAGGCCCTTCACACAAGGGCTATGTAGGCAGCACTCAGTCTTCTGAGGTTAGCTCAGCCATTCCTTTGCCCACCCATTTGCTCATTTGTCTCTCTCAAGACATCGACCTTTCATCTTCCATCATGACCAATTAACCAGCCCCGCCAATGTTGAAGTCATTTCTGACTCCTCCTGGGGCACATTTGAGATCACTTATATCTCAACCCGACCAATGACCATGGAGATCACGCCTATCTCCTTAGACCCTGACCACTTCCGAGACAACTCTGTCTTGGTTTTGTTTGCACACATGCTACCTCACGAATAGATAGCAAAATTGTTCGCAGAACTTATTTTTGGAACCTCACAAGTATAGGATCGCAAGCCAGTTGATCCGCACTACTTGTGACTTTTTCATGTTTCTAGGAGCACTTCCTGAGCCCGAGATACTTGAAACATGATGACCATTTGGAGCTACAGCTTACATTGAATAACCCAATCAGCTACGACTAATGTTGGGGCCTGGTTATTTCAATTTTGGCACTCCTCGACCTTTTGACTGCGACCATTTGACCTACCTGTCCCGTGAAGTGGTATGCACGCAATCATGACTTTTGCAGCATTCACCCTCACTCTCCTTCTCATCCACCTTTGTCAAATCGGCACCTGACATCAGGATCCCTTCCCTTGACTCCCACTTTGAGGGGGAATACCTCATCCATAACTTGGGGCAATCCACATCATCTCACACTTGGGGCAACCACCTCCTATTTTTGTCTTGCAGTTCATCTAGAACAACCAACAAGACAAAAAGGGGAAAATGTAGACACCTAAAAAGTGTCTAACTTTGGTCTTTCCCCTCCTTTGGTCCATTCCTAACCCATTCCTAAACCATGCAATTACTAATTTAAAATAATTAACTTATTTTGAATTAACTCCCCCTCCTTGGACACATCACCCATGACACCTCACCTAGGACACCTCACCTTGGACTAATTCCCATCCTATGACTCACCTAAGACCTATTCCTACTCCTCTCCAACTGCCTAACAAATTCTCGTGCGTCTTTATCCTTACCTTCACCAAATCTCCAACCAACTATGCACTTGGCAGATGTAGAACGGGCTTGTTGGGCCTTTTACGCATTTGGTCGATGCCAGCGGGATCACCGAGGTCGATTTACTTAAACCAGCGTCTAACCCCTATCCAGGGCGAATCACAAAAAATCAGTGAATCACAATTTTTCTCTGAATCATAATTTCTGGCCAAAATCATGAAATCACGTGTCTAATCACAAATTCTTCAATCTTCAATCTTCGACCATCCACCAATCTGCTAATCTCTCAGCCAAGCCTCTCACTCTCTCCCTCAAGTGCAGTAACAGGTATTCTGCATCAGGCTTCTGCAACATCAAGCACAACAGGGACTCAACATTAGGTTTCTACGCCAACAATAGGGATGACACCAACAGCACTCTTCCGGCAGGCACAGGTAAGTATGTTGTCTGTGTTTTCTAGTCATTTATTTCTAAACTAGATTCAGCACTCCTATCTCCCTAGACTAGACTTTTAACCAAGCCAGACCCGAATCTTGACTTCTCCTCCCTGTTTCCTCCATCCTCTGTTGGACCATATACTCTGTCCATTCAACCAGACTCTCAGACCCAGATCTTAGACCATTCAACCAAGCCTAAAACAAGACTCTTTCAGACCATTTAACCAAGTCCAAACTCTGTCCTAGACCCATCCACAGACCAAAGCCCTGACCAGACCCCGTTCAAGCCTATTGCCCCGACTGACACCGATCGCTTACCCCACCGACGTCGGCAGACTAACCGACGTCGGCACCTTGACCAACCGACGCCGGTAGGACCACCGACATTGGCAACTGTGTCCAGTCCGACAGCATCTCTCAGGTAAGCTTTTGCTTCCTTTTCATTTCCATTTTTTATCATTTCAGTCTTTTAACATTCTGCTATTTATCAGACATCTTTTTATTGACTAGTGGGTTGATATCCCTTAAGGAAGTTTTCATGCTTCTGGGATCAAGCTTTTGCTTGCCAACCCACCATCTCCTTATCTAACACCTCCTTTTTCCAAGTCTCTTTTCTTTGTAGGTGTCATTCCTCCACAGCCAAAGAGGAGTACTCACAGCATCTGGATTACGGTGCGCAGACTTTATCCAGGTACACAAGCCTTGACCATATCTCTTAGTTTCTTAATTCTTCTCTTGAATATAGAAAGCAAAATTTGAATAGAAACAATGAGTTCAACAAAATAAACCACAAGAAGAAAGGCCAAGAAATCAAAGGCAAGGTGAGTAATAAATGAATTAATAATCATATTTTGTGCATTGGTATGGTGTTATTAATTATGGAAATCCCATGAATATTAAATGGAAGACATTGACAAATGAAAAGATCATTAAAGGGTATATAATCTAGCTAAGACAGAGTTAAGACATTGTAAGATAAGAGTAGGGATGATACTTGAAAATAGAACTTTAGTGGTAGATTTTGACAAAAAATTAATAGAGGTAGAAAAAATAAAGGATATAGGAAAAAAAGAGTCAATAGGGAATGTAAAGCTAATGAAGATGGAAGATAAACTACCAAGATAACAAGGTAAGATAAGAAGAGAGTAGATCAGGAAAGAAGAGAAGAAAACAAGAAATAAAGAAGGTGAATGGTAGGAGAATATAACTAAGAAAATAATATGAAGAAAATAAAGACAAGAAGATACAAATAATTTGAAGATAAGTAAGAAGCTCCATTTGAGCTGGAACTCAAATTTTCTCACATGGGGAGTATAAGATTGGAGCACCATGCAAATCTGGTCAAACTTGGTCATATATGGTTTTATAAGGTATTCATAGGTTATTAGGAGTTATTATAATAGTTATAAATTTAAAATTATATCATTCTAGCATAATTTTGAGTTTTCTCGCCCCAATGGGAATTCAAATATTTGAATTAGTTGTAAGGGTTTAAAGGATTTTGGTGACTTGAGAAGATCCTAATTCAATTGTAAATGATATCTAGGTCAAATATTATGTATTAAATGTATTTTAATCACTATTTTAATGTAAATATATCATAAAACCTATTTAGAAGAATCCAACAAAGAAGAGGGCTAAAAAAAGCATGTTTTAGATAGGTCATAGGTTATTAAGAGAAGCTTGTGCATGAAAAAAAATATAAGTTTAGACAAGTGATAAAGTATTAAGAATCAAGTAAGGATCAATGAAAGTACAAAATATAAATAGCAGTACATAGGGGAGGAGAGAGATAAGGTTGTTGGTAGGTCTTTCGATTTGTAATTGTAGTCAATGACACTTATAAAATTGTATGTTTGAAGATGATTGAATAAAGGAATAACCTTATTATGATTATGATTCACTATAAAACACTATGGATAGGTAAATTTATGATTTTTATTGTTATTTTATTCTCTTCATGATGATTCTCAATGTACAGGAGTCTTAAAACTATGTTTTGGTATAACATTCAAAGAGACAGGGTATGTTTTCACATACTATCTTGATTGTTAAGTCTATAAGATGATTTTTAGATTAATAAAAACATTAATAAGTATGAATACAAGTTAAAATAACTTATTAAATTCTTCAATATTTTCATTGGTTCTAGTTTTCCACTCTCAAGTTTACAAAACAAGGGTTATTTACTATAGTCTAATGGAAAGAGAAGTGTTTACATAATTTCCTAATTGTTATGCCTAGAAGGAAATAAAAAGAGTTGGATAAACTTGTGTGGATATTTATTAATCCAAAAAAATCCTTTTTTATTCATTAAATCTTGAGACATATAAATTTATCTACTCTCAGGTCTAATATTTTAGAATTGTGTTAACAGTCTAGAGGAAAAGTTATCTTTTGGTCATTTAAGAATTGACCAAACCTAGAAGTGCATTGATAGAGACATGGGAGGAATAAATATGTTATTCCAATTTAAATTAATTTATAAAAAATGATGAAATTTTAAAATCACTATTTTATTAGTCTTCAATTTGAGACATGGTTTAAACCCTTAGCTAGGGTTTTAGCAGACTATTTTTTCCATATCTTGAAAATAAACTAGTAAAAGTTGGTAAAAATTTGTATAATGATTATAAATTTTTTTTTTGAGAAGATATAATTATTTTAAATTCATTATATTATATACATAAGGAATTAGTTTAGGATATCATTCAATAGGTTCATGATGACAATCAAAACCCATTTGGGAGCCCTAGAAGAGAGCATGACTCTTAAGTGAAAGTGTAAGAGGGTGTGAAACTTTTTATATTGATAAATTAGAATTTTTATTATATTTTGGAGTTGGTTTCATGTATTAAGATGGATTTTATATGTAAAAATTAAAAAATTATAGTCAATAGACCTATTTACTAAAGTTTAAGAGGATCAAATAGGTTATATCTTTGAACTGATAGAGTCAAGTGAGATGAAACTTTGAGGAAAGGTTTGAAATGATATTTTCAATGTATTTTATATGTTTATAGTGATAAATGAGCCTACTAGAGAATCTATAATGGAAACTCAAACTTCATACACATGAAGACATTCAATGCATTGTCAAAGTAAGAGGTAAGCCTACTAACAAGAAATATCATTAGTGACATGGTTATCTTTGATCATATGTGATTAGGAAATATTAGAAGGAATATATTATATAATTTATTGTATTGTTCAAGGTATAAGTGATATAAATAAAAATAAACATTTTTTAATTCTTTTATAAAGAATATTAATAAAGGTTTAGACAAATCAACCTAACTTGTTTCATTTGAAGGTTATCAGAATCAAGAAGGCTACAAAATCTCAAGGAGATATAAAATCCCATTAACCATTGAAGACAAACTTTTAAGACCTAGTTATGTAGATTAGATAGGTCCACTTTTATCATCCACCCAACTATAATATCTAATAAGAAATATGATTTTAGCATCTATAATATTTTATAGTCTTATTTTTGGATGAGAGGTTTCAAGATGGGATTACCTAGTCTTTGTATCTACCTAAAAGGTTTACACTCTTATTTTAGTGGTATGGTATGTGTGATAACTATGGGATCACAAATTTTTAGGTCTTAATAATACCAAACAATCACATATTTATATTTAGTCAATAATTCCTTCATCCTTTGATTTTCATGTTCTATATAAATGAATCTAATGCTAACCGTTTGGGGATGGTCTTCTACTTCTAAATTTTCCTTGGTAAAATCATACATGTTAGTATTGGAAATTTTTTTATTTTTATCTTGATGATGAATATCAAATACTCATTCCAAGAATTTCATACCTTTGGTTATCATGTATAATTTTATTTAGAGGGTGTCATTATCTTATTTTTATTCTTTGTTCTTTGGGTCAAAATTTGTTTCATTAATGATTTCTGACTCGAAGGCATTAGAATCACCCATGAACTATATGATATGTTAATCATCATCAAATACATAAAATTTATCAACATTATTATAGACTAAAGTACATGGCACCAACTCTACATAAAATTTGAATTCTTGAAGTAGGGCCAAATTTGTTATAGAAGAAGCTAGGGAATTTCTTCTCTAATTTACTATCTTGTGATTTATTTTATATTAAATATTAAAATGATTGAATTATTTCCCAATATATTTAATTATATTTCTTCATATATTACAACTTGAATTTATACTGACTCCTAACTTGGATAACAACTAGCTCTAAATCTCCAAACATTAGAACCAGTTTGTTATTGTGTTTTAATGTGAATTGGAGATCTAATATCAAGGTTTTTTATTCTAAACAATTTTTAGTGCATGTAAATTTTAATAAAAAATCATCAATTCATTTCCTTATTTAAGGATAAATCATGGTTATTCCTATACTTGAACCCCATTTGGATTGAGCATCATCAAAATATAAAGTCCATAATTCTGAAGGACCTTCAAATTCTCGTTCATTAATTTGAGATTTAGTTGTGAAGGTGTAAAATCCTATGTGTGATGAGGAAAAATTAATTATTTCATTTTTAGACTTGTAATATATGATTATGTTCTTATTTTATTTCTCTACCAACTATAATATGAATTTCTACTCTTTTCTAGGGCAACTACATGTGTGAAAAGTTAGTGGCCATGTATCCATTTAGTATTTTTAACTAGTCACAACTTAGGATTAGATCATAAGGCTTAAGAATTTTAATTAAAAGGATTTAAATATATTTATAAACACATGGTTTAAATTCATGTTAAATTTACAAATTTAATTATTCCTTGACAACTGGGACTACATACTTGTCTAGCTGTAAGATCACTCTTTCAAGGATTTATCTAGCATCAACCCTAAATTCTTACATACTCTAGTGGGAATCACCTTACTTGAGGCACATAAATCAACTAATAAGTTATGTACATTTTCCAAAATTATAAAATTCAACATGAAAGTGGGACTTCAGGTTTATCTTTATAGACAACCATGTTTGTATGTGCAATCTTTGATTTTTCAATAGATGGATTACTAGTTAAAGCTTTGAGATAAAGATCCCTATGTTCTATAATTTGAGCTAGCTCATGAAGAGTAATTTTTGCCTTTATTTTATTCATTTCCTCTACTATGTTATATAAAATATTATTATGTTAATCAATGTGTTTTTGTTGATCATTTCATTTAGGAGGGGGTAGATTATTATTAGCATTCGAATCAGGAGTGACTACATTGTTTTTGAAGGTGTGGAAGTTTTGATAGACTTTTGATTATTGTTTCTTAATTTATAGTTAAATCTTTAAAATTTATGAAAATCATGAATCTCATATGTGTTGTATTTTTTTGCATCTCATCCTCAATAGGGAATGGTAATTCATATGTGTCAAACACCAATGTAGTACTAGAGGTACTAAGAGCACCAAATGTGGATGGATCAGGCTGATTTTGGACAATATGATATGTTTCCATCTCTTTCTAAAATATTTCAAAGGTATTACATAATTTTATGAATTCAATTCACCATGTTGTGTGACAATATGAACTCTACACCATTTGGGTAAGTCTACCTCACAAATGTTCATCTCAAATAGTTTATTGGGCTAAAGATTTGAATTATTGCATGTTTTGTTGAATGGTCTATTGTACCTTTAGATTTTAAAATTTATATTTGGTTTCTTCCCTTATTGTATTCCCTAATCATTTTTTCATGCCTAAAAACTCATTACTAAGTTTATATACCATTTATTTAATGGTGTCTGAATTAGCTTTGGTGGATTTGAAAGTTTTCCCTTGTATGGTGGAAGCATTAACTGGGACTAACATTTGATTCTATTTCTATTAACTAGATAAATGTGTAGGATTATTTATAAATCTTAGATTCTAATTTAGTGTAGTATGCGTTAGAGTTAATTGAGTGAAAAATTAATTTTGATTGCTATCCATGACATTTTGATTCATGTTTGGAATAGGATCTATGGCCAAAGAATTTGGATCAATATTGGGTTTGGCTTGAGTTTGCAATTGAGGATTCAACTATAGATCAATATTAATGGCTTCATCATAAGCATATAGTAAATTATTGATATTCTAAGATCTATGTAGGAATGTTGAATTCATATAATCTAGGGTGATTTTATATATTTAAAGGGCTAATGAAACATGGGTTTGAATGCATCATTCACATGGATATACATATTTTTTAATCTTACATTGAAATCTCTAATTGGTTGATTGGGTTCCATTTTTATACTAAAAAAATGTTGGTATACCACACTAGGGTTGGTAACCTACCTAAATTATGCAATGATTTTTTTTGGCACATGTTCCATGATGTAATTTAATTTTATATATGTTTAAGTAACTAGTCATAGGTAACATATTGTAGGGAAAACATGAATATTGTGCATGAAATGTACTCATGAATTACATTTAGAAATCCTAGATATGTTTTCAAGGCCTTCATATATTCCTCTGAAATTTATCCCCTAGAAGGAGAGAATGAATAAAGATATTTCTCAAGATTCCTAGGCAAATCATGGAAGACGCTAGCTATGATGATGGCTAAACCAACTAACCAAGCCATCTTAAAATGTTTATGTTGGTTCCATTGGGTTGGTAAATTTGGTTCAGTGATAGATCTTCTAGGGACATTTCTATTTGATCTAGGTCTTTGATGGACCTATAAAAGTGATAGTAATAGAAGACAAAAATTAAAATTGGTCCTTGTTAATCTTACTTGTAGATCTAATGTACATAACTTGAGTGAATTTTGGCATGATTCTGAAAACCATAGGCCCTCTTTCTACCATCACATAAAACATGTTGATTTGGGTTTTATACACATCAAGGTTTCTTATGGGAAGGTCCCTAATGTTTTGGAATCAATGAAAGATTCACTTCAAGGCATGATTTTTGGGTTTCAATTTTTTAAATAACCATGTGGTGGAATGGTGTTGATTAGAATGGTTATTTACCTTAGATGGTTCAAATTATATGGATGTATAATTATTGATCTAAATTCTACTTAAGGTGGATGGGTAGATCTAAACTAATTCGAACAATCTCCAAAAAATATAAACATGAGGGAAGTGTAAGTCAAAAAATAAGGGGTCATATGGTCTTAGTGGATATTAAACCCTTCCAAGTTAAATTATTGTGATATGCCCAACATGTTTCATGAAGCAATATTTGTTTTGGATTATCTCAAATCACAAAAAAAATATAAACACAATGAAGAGTCTAACATAATAACTATAGAAATATTCAATGACTAAAAATAATAATGTTGCTAGTACCATATATCTATACATATCCAATGTCATAAATAAGTAATGAGTATGATCTATAGCCAAAGAATTGATAAGACTAATAAAAAATTTAATCTTCTATGGGCATATAACATATACTCAACCTATTAAACATTTATCAACTTAGTGTAAATTCACCAAAGAGAAAGCACATTCACACAAACTCATAGAAAAATCATAGAAAATTTCCTTATTTTTATTAATTCCTAAAATTATCCTCAAAATTATAGTAAATACAAGATATGCCTATATATCTTTTGGATGGGATAACCTCATCCTCAAAACCTATCTAATTTTTTTAGATCTAAAATAAGAATATCTATTAATATAATCATACAAACTCTACATGTTTTATAATGTATATAAAAAATATTATTTTATCTCTTATGGTCATGTAAAAATCCATTAATAACTCAATTAAAAAGGAACTCCAATAGTCAAACAATAAGTATTGGTGACACTATTGGTTGGGACTACATTAGAATTGGACTGACCATAGTCAAATTTAGTTAACTAGAGATACTAAGAACATAGGATGCTGACATATACAATCCTTGCATTATTGTAGTGACTAGAGTCTTTAAAGGTATTAATTTAGTGGTAACTATAGTTTGTCCTAGCTAAGAATGCAAAGGAATAGTGGTAGAAGGTAAATTCACCATCATTGGCCCTATTGGAGTATATATTGTTGTATATTAAGGAGAAGGAGACATAATTGTTAAAACTTGAGCTCATGAAGATGAAGATCCTAACTGAGAGGCCGAATATCCCTATTTTTTATCCTTTCATATTCAATCATACACACTATAAAATTGAGTTTAATAGCTTCAAAGTTGATAATATGAAGTTTGAAAAAAATTAGGATCATGTTCATTAATTTTATATGAAAGTCTATTAAGGATCTAAAATACGTTCTTGTGGCTTCTAATTGTGACGCCTTATCCCTTGAAAAAATGATCAACTAAATTAATTGGTCACTACTTTCAAAAATCTTACTCTCAACCTCTATTTTGAAGCTATTGATAGTAGTCCAAAATAAGTTATCAAAAAAGGTTTGGTGACTTCTTGTCCCAATGGCATGTATATATCATTAATGCACATATCACCTAGAATATAGATGGCCTTTTTTATTATCTTGTTAGTTTCTTAAACAAATCTTGCATCTACTTGTGCCATTCCATAAGATGATTTATCTCATCATTTACAAATTTTTGAGCTAAAGTATATCTGGAAGTTGTATAAAATTGAGGTGATGATATTGATTTTATCTTGCTACCTTGTCAGAAAAATTTAATTTAGCATCCAATATATTTACAAATTCATAAAAATTTAAAAAAATATTCCATTTAGGTTTTGACTCTCTTCTTGACTTTCAGATAAAGCATACTATGTCATAGAAGGTTTTAGACAAACTATACACATTATCTACTATATCTTTTGGAGGCTCTATTTTTCCTAGTGCCTCCAATATTTTGTTTTTATTTTGTAGAATACAAAAAATATTTTAAAAAACTTCTCTAGTATCATATACTATGGAAATGTGATCTTCTTAAATCTCATATTCATCCCCAAGTCTAGTTTTTATTTTATTTGTTAATGATAAGAGTTCTTCTTTCACAAACCATGTAGGCTTACCACTAGTTATAATAGTCCTTTGCCTTAACCTTTTGAGTTTTTTTTATGTCTCATCAAAATTTATGGTTAATTTGGGTTCTTTAGTGATCACCAAGTATTGTCTAACTGATTGCTCTGATTACATGTTTTTGTATCCATGCATGAATCATTATCAAATATTGGGGTGAGGTTTGAGAATTAGGGGTAAAGTGATTCATGGTGGAGGTATGAGGATGGAGGGAGATGAATTACTCTATGGAGGTTGTATAATAATGGAAGTATATTAATTAGTGGAACAAGGAGGTTTAGGTAATGAAGGGAAATGTGTAATGAGAAACATCTACTTGGAGATATTTGTCTTAGTAGGTGTCTTAAACACATATTTAGTAAGGTTAAGAGACTCTTGGACTGATATAATCATTGAGTATGTTGAGATAATATGTGTAATGGAACAACCAATTGAGTGAGAATATGGGATTGGAGAGGTTGTGTAAAAAAATGTTTTTGTGACAAGATATTCAAAATGTGGACTAATAATTGTAGTGCCTAGGTTAGGTGAGGGAATAATTGGATGTGTAATAGCATCTTGGTTTAAACTCTTCATAAATTGACTAATTAAAGTATATAAAATAGACATAGAATCAATATTATGGATAATTTTATTATAATAATTAAAAAAATTAGTTTTTTCCATATTAGATAGATCTAGGGAAGCTTTGGTAGTTGGAAGTTTTTACTACTAGAACATAAGAAATAGTGACTTCCATATGTGGATAACTGAAGTAGTTTGTTTACCCACCATAGAGTAAATTTTGGTATTTTATTTCTCTACTTATTTGACTTATAATTTTTCAATATATTGATTGTGGGGAGGAGTAGGATTTGAATTCCCAAGAGTACTATGTAAATGCACCTTCTAAAAAATGTCCAATGTTGATCTTACCTCTAGGCTGCTACCATAACTTATTTACAAATCTCCTTATTCTTCATGTTCATCAAAATAATCCTTGATGTCCTCTTATCTTGTGTCTTCAAGGGTTTTAAAAGATCTAGTAAGAGACCTCACATAATTCACAATAGAAGGGGTGTTTATCAATTGTAATGGAGGAAAAGGGAACCGACTTATTGTTGGAGCCTTGGATGGAAATACTTTTTTATATGATGAAGTGAATGAAAATATGATATTTAGAGGTTATATTATATATATATATATATATAATTGATTCACCTCTTATGGATTTAGGACATTTTTAATTATTCTTTCTCTCAGCTTTTCATCAGTTTATTCTTATGTTTCTTCCTCTAATTGAGGTTGCACAACTTTATTATAATTTTTTTCCTCTTATTATATTCTAATTTCATCTTCTATTGATATAAATAGACCATTTATATCACCATATAAATACTTATAAACATTTGGAATCTTATCATTCACATAAACATCTCTAAATCATCCTCAGGGTTGATAAAGATTAGGTCATGTTCATATTCTTGATGGCCATGATATTATCTAAACTACCTATAGAACTTATCTATGTGTTGTTTTATTACCTTCATGGGATCCAAATATCTATTATCAGTGATTCCAAACTTAAATGAGCCTTGGTATTTTGAAGTCTTATCTACCTATTCGAAGTTTTATAAATTTTATCTTTTAATAATGAGGGGTGTCTTATGATACTTTTCTAATTTAGTATTCCTCATATTGTCATCCACACTATTGGATAGATATTAAGATATTCATTGCTTAGCCAACTTTATGCTACAAGTTTTTGTATTAATAATGGAGATACCAATATGCCCTCAACTCTAATGATAGTGCAATCTAGATAGAACCAATAATATTCCCATGAATTGATATTTTAATTTGATCAAATAACTTAGGCATAGGTTTCCCATTTATTTATCTATAAACCATTAGGTATAGAGTTTATGAATTTATTTTCATATGATTCCTCTATTTATATATGTGAATATGATCAAAATCATCATAGATCCAATTTTTTCCTTTTGGATCCTAGGATAGAATTTTGGCTAGGGTAACCATTACAAAAATAATATCTACTAAGTATGAAATCATGTAGAAGTTGGAATCTAATTGGTCATGCATGCGGTCACTTTAGAATTTTAGGTTGAAGATTATGATTTCCCCTATTGGGGGAATGATTTTACCATCTAAAATTATGGATAACAATGGTACCCAAACTTCATCTACATTAGTGATAGTTGAAGCTCCATTTGTAAACTCACAAATCTAAAAGAGGATAATTCTTGTTAGTATTCAAAATAATCATAAAACAATAGAAAATCTGACTTCTTAAGCATGGTTCTCAGATTTTACAAGACTTGAAGTAATAAATAATGAATTTTAAAGATAAACAAGATGCTTTTACCTTCAATTTGGATGTTCACTTTGAATTTGTCTCACATACATGTTGATGCATGTATTGTAGAGCATGAGGTATTTATCAATGTCAACACATCATGTAAGCAACACATCCCATTTACTACATGTGATAATTGAAAATTTTAATAATAAAGATCAAGCTTGATGAATGAGAGTGGCTCTAAAAATGGGAACACTTCATTGTGTTTCAAAACTTGAAAATAATAGTAAATTGCCCTTGTATTTATAGGTTTTATAGATTTATCATGGACTTTGTATCAAGATCAATATGAATGGATACAATTCCATTCATGTTGTTGAGGTAAATCTTTTAATATTTTGGAAACAGGTTTCCTTAATGATGCATGGCTTACCTTAATCCTAATATTTATTTCTATTAATGCCTATTGCTTGACAATTTTCATGATGACATCATCATTCTTAATATTTGTTTCCATTAATTCTTAGTGCTTGAAAATTTTCATAATGACATCACCATTATTGACATTTTTCCATGATGTCTTGATAATGTCATCATTTGGCCACTTGCCATAATTGGGAGAACAATTTAATTAATGAATTAATTAAAATAGGTAATTATAAAATCTATGTATTTTCCAATTAGAATAAGATTAGGTTAATTAATACAGGTTAATCAACTTAATGGAAAGTGGTATGGGTTTTGAAATTTAAATAAACATTGAAAATAATTTATCCCAAAATATCTCTTGTACAATTGAAATGAGAGTGGTGAGAATTGGGTGTCTACATTTTCCCTTATTTGATAAGACATTATGAGACACAAGTGAAGCAATGGATTTTCAAATAATTAAAAATTCATTTAAAATTATTTGATAATGCTTGAAGAATGGTGTGTTTAAATTTTTTTGAATCTTGTTCAATTTACTAAAAATGGGTCCATAAGGAAGCCCCAAACAATGTTTGGTAATTCCCATGATGCCCCTTTGAGGGAGTGGATAAAACATAATAATGATGTACATGCCCTCAAAAAGATGAAAATGGGCAAGAAGAAAATCAAAATTAACACATGAAGGAGATTAATACATATGAGCAAAGGATTTCACATTTTGATTTCCTATAATGAACTGAATTGAATTGGCCCCAAAGTGGATACATCTCAAAATAAGAAACAAACTTTTACATACCCCAAATAGGGTGAAAGTTATGGGTTTAGGGAATGATTGGTCCTATAACAAGTTACACACTTTGATTTTTACAAAGATATGAAAGCTATAGAGCTTAAAATTAGAATAAATATAGTATGATTGACTAATGATTTACCCTAGTAGGGCATATTTAATCAAGACACATTATCTAATTTAAGATTATGATTTGGGTTTTCCTACCAATTCACCATGCATGATTATTTAAAACAAGTCTAATTATTCTGAGTCCATCGCATGCCAATTCAAACCAATTATCTTTCCATTCAATCTCCTATAGCTATCAATTGAGAATAGTGAAGTAATTTCATCCATCCTTTATTTCAATTCAAACACATAAGGTCATTCCACCGTTTTGGGGGTCAAGCCAAGCCAATTATGTTAGATCAATACCACCCTCTTTGGTCCCATTTTATCTAAACCAAGACTACCCTCTTTGGGCCAATTCTATCAAAAACCAAGACTGCCCTCTTTGGGATATTTCTCTAAACCAATACCACCCTCTTTAGGCTAATTTCAAAGACCAATTTTTCCCTCTTTGGGCCATTTCTACCAATTCAATTCCACCCTATATGGGCTAATTTCATTCAAGACCAATCCAATTACATGAATCCTTGATTGGGGCATCTTTTTTTCCATCTTAAACCATGGAATTCAAAACTAATTTAGATAAATCCATATTCAAAAAATATAATAACATCATTATTTTATGGCTCATAGTATAAGGAGCCAAAAACCTACCTAACTTTCTTCTATATTGATTACATATCTTGGTTCAAGAAGAGGAAATATATGTTTTCAAAAGGAAACATGTAGACCCACACCAACATAACCACATAATCACTTTTAAAGTACATTAGAATAGTCATCCCTTTATTAATCAACTCATGGTTACTTAAATTACCTCTCTATCTACTACTTTATTTGATAATTCCCTATCAACTTGTAAACACTCGAAAATTGCACACTTGATTCTAGTCATCAAAGTGCATTGATCATCCCTTTTACACTTAAAGCATTGAAATGACCTATTTTTATCTAACCCATTCATCTAAATTATCTTGACTCACCTTGAGTCTAAGTTAGCTAAACTTAGCCAACTCAACTCACTCTTTCTAGCTAACACCCTTTTCCACCCTTTGACCTCTTCAAACCCACCTATGCTTGGTACCTCAACCACTAATAATTAAGGTAACCATTGATGATTACCCTAACCATTGATAGTTAGGTCCTTGAGCTAGTAACTCATCATCAACTGATCCTAAGGTAATTAGGAACAAAATTTAATACTTTTCTCCACCTCATCCTCTAACACATCACAATGCCTCATTACTCATCAATCTTATCTTCTTACTCCATCACCTTTTGTTTATAAAAGGAAGTGAGCAAGAGGAAAAATAGATCCACAAATACATGTCCAAATTCTACATTCAAGATATCTTCATGTAGGTACTCAAGTATTCTAAGCATTTGAAGATTCTTCATGAAGGTTTCTCTAATAGCCACCAACCTAAACCTTTGGTGAATTTATTCTATATCTCCTTTATATACCGTTATGTTTCCAAAATCATTTCAAATCAAGTAAGATATTCATTTGTATTTCTTCATTCTACTTAGATATCTCTATCAAGATCCTCTTCTTTACACCCTTCCCATCTCATTTTGGTTACTTTGGACCCTCTACCTTTTCATCTTACCATTACCAAATTTCAAATAGACCTATACCCTCAACCATACCAGATTTGCAAATCTCTTCTTATGTACATTTTGAGTGTTTCTAGTCCCATTAGGTAACCACCGATGGTTACCCCTAACTATTGATGGTTACCCCTAACTAGTGATGGTTACTCATAACCATTGATGGTTATCCATTTGTGACCAAATCCTTCATTTTATACCATTTAACCAAGCACTAACCAAACCCTATTTTTCCATTTTTTATACTAGGCCAGACCAGAATAGAGAAAAATAGAACATAACATTCATTTAGTAAATTAGCATTTAACTTTATGTTATTTTATTATATCTTTAGCTTACATTTTAAAAGTATTCATTTATGTTACTTTTATGTATGCAAATTTCCTTTCTTTTCTTTCAGCATTAACTTGTATCAAAGAGTGGATTGATAGCCTCCATAGATAGCTCATGCATTCTTGGATCTAGCACCAACTAGGAAATCCACCCTTCCTCCTTATCTAACAAACAAAATTTCTTTGAGATTTTTCTTACGTAGGTCATCTTCCCTTATCCAAAGAAGAGTTATCCACTTTGTCTAGTTCACATGTGCATTTTTACCAGGTTTTTATACCATATCTATTTTACACTTTTCCACAACTTTTTTTCTTTATTTCTTCTTAGTCATAAAAGTGAAAATTCTAGCTTAAACATTTTGGCATGCTCAGAGAGACCCTATTTCCCTTTCTTCTTTTTATGGGGCCTAGTTCCTTTCTTTATTATATTCTCATTGAATGAAATATAAAAATTTCTTTTGGGTATAAAATAAATATTTGCATCCATTAGTTTTATTGTCTTAATTAGCTCACATAGTTTAATTAAAGGCAACATAATTTAACCTTCAATCACTTATGTTACACAAACCAAACCACACAAATATATGAACATCATAACATACTTGAGGCAAGGCACAACTAGGATTTCATCACCTACTGGATTACCTTACACTTTCTAGTGATCCTACTTGGAGGTCATTACCAAGAGGATGACCAACTTAATTCTTTGGCTAAGTATAAAATTTAAAAAGGATATATCGATTAAGTGCCCCCGCTCAGCTTTGGGTGCATGAAGTGAGGGGAGCAAGCCCCAATACCAAGCCATGTACTTGTTTTTTTAGTATAGATTTTCTTTCAGAACCATAACAAACCTGAAACTAACCTTAGACTTATCTTCTAGTTCCCAATCTACAAGCCAAGTCTTCTAACACTCTTTCACAACCTAAGGTATAAGCCAAAAGTGAGATTAAAATATATCCTAAGTTTAATTGCACTTTTATTATATGTTTTGATTTCTTTTCTTTCTTCTTGTCTTCTCTTTGTGCGGGTTATAATGAACTTACTTTCCATTTCTTATCTTTGTCTATCTTGTCTCTGTTTGCTTTGTTCAATGGAGAACCCTCTTATATTCTCTCCTAGAGATCCTCAATTTACTAGCGTCATGGAAAAAAAGCATCCCACCTTAGTGTGATATCTTGCATCATGAGCCACTTGTGCTCTTGATCTTACCTATGACCAACCCCATCTCATTTCTCAACAACCATCTAACCATTACCTCTACCAACACACAACTCATCAATACTTTCAATCTCAATCACTTGACCCTTATTATATCCAAACCCAACCTCAACCATTTCAACATAACCCATATTTGGGTTACTCATTTCAACCCACATCTCAACCCCCTAAATCTCATTAATCCTTTGATCATCCTAATCCCCCTTCACTCTAATCCCCTAACACCACTTTGTGGGGACATTTTCTACTTCAAAATCAGGATCATGTTGATCACTTCACCAATAAATCCCAACCCAATCTTACCCACAACTAATCTAATTCTATCAAATACCCATAAAATCTCACCCCCAACCAACCAAAAAATTGTCAACTACCACCTAAGCTAGTTACAATGTTTAGGAACCAGCTTAACAAAATAGAATTAGCCATTTCTAATTCCCATAACCCACCAACTCTCACCTATCATCAATCAAACTTCAATTTCAACCTTTCAACCACTCATCAACAACCATTTAACCCTCCTCATATTAAACCAACAACCCCTCACACCAACTTGACAATTATCCTAACCAACCCCAAATTCAGACTATTTAACCCCATCAACCATTGAGACACATACCCCGACCATCATGTCAAAAACCCCAACACATTTTAGAGTAGCCTTTTTTGTCTCAACATCAAAACTTGGGTTATATTTTTTACTCTCAACCCAACCTCTCCATTTAATCAAACCCCTCAACTTAATTAAACATATTCAACCAATCTACCCTCTCAACCCAATCAACCCAACCAAACTCATCATTTTAACCTAATTTATTCAACCAATAAATTTGATCAAACCAACAAACTAACTCTTCACCTCAAGAGTCTTTGGTACACCCTCATTCTAAGTGATACACTTTGTTGAGGGAATCTTATTCATCCATCCTTGATAAACCCTTGGAGGCTTCTTCCATCAACTTCCCTCCAATCAAGCCCATCAAAATTTCTCCTTAAAAGCCAATTTGGCTTACATATAATGAATTTTTCCCCTATAATCACACCAATAGACATAACATTGATATATGTGGCTCCTTTAAGAGGCTCATCCAAAACCTCATCGATCATAAGGAGGTCTCAAACGGCATTGTCTATATTCCCCCCAATCTATCCTTGGATATATTCAAGTAATAAATCATTAATCCTCTTCCTTTACTCTTTGTTGAGGAAACCTATGATCAAATTCCTCAACATGATGAGGCCCTTCTGCTAGATTTGGTTCTTAGTGTGAACTAGGAATTTGACTCAATATTATCTGATCAAAGTTAGTTGGCCCATAAATTGCATTTCCCCATTTAATCATAATTTGGCCAAAATTGGCACTTGAATGTATCAATTTCAACTCATTTAATGTGTTTTAGTATTTTTAATCCAAATTGTGCATTTTCATTAGAATTATTCAAAAGCCTAATTGGTGGTTATTGGTGTCTAGATTTAGGTGTCTATAATTTGCCCCTATTTGAGAAGATGTTGCAAACCATAGGAAAAACAATGTCTTCTCAAATAATTAGAGATGGCCTATATGCCAAAAATAATATGATGATTGAAGAACAAAGCTCTAAATGGATTTGAGAAGCCTACGATGATTCCCCCTTGAGAGAGTGGCCATTATATTTGTTGATGGATGGTCCCTCAAAAAGAAGAAAGAAGAAAGGTATAATTAACCCATGGTTGAGATTAATCCAAATGAGAAAATACTTATATGCATTGATTTAAAAAGATTACTGACTTGCCCAAAGTTGGTTATGATCAATAATAAAAGTCAAAATAATGATTTTCTCATAGGCAGTTATAATCATTAAGAGGACCTGGATTGGCTAAAGATGATTTTACCCCAATTAGGGTTGATTAGCAAGCATAACTCAAGGATATAACCTAGAAGATAGATTAAAGATGAGTGGATGTAAAGTGATGAAAGAGATGAAGAGAAGAATAATATTGATCAATATAAATGATTTAGTTGTACCTATCAATAAGGATATGTTCATCCTAATTAAAAATGATACAAATAGAATAGCCAATGGGTTGATTTTATCAAGGGTGGGATGGAAGGATTTTCCAAGGTGCTAAGGAGAAACTTTTGTAGCTCCATTGACTGCAAACCTTCTTGAAGCTGATTTTTTTCATAGTATGTGATAGTAGGAATCATGATAGAACATCATGAAGACTTCGCCAAAATATGCATAAGGACTAACTTTTAATCTAATAAAAACTCAAAAATAATGCACCAATGATAAAAACCATGATGATAATGTTGATGTATGAATATGGAAGGACTCAAGAATAATGTGTACAAGGAATAACCCAATGAAAACATATAGACTAAATCAAGGCAATAGTTTTGAAAGCAAATAAATAGGCAAATGAATAAATATAAAAATAAACAAATATAAAAATAAACAAACAAATAAAAAACTTGAAATAAACAAATAAATAGAAAGCCTAAAAATAAAATCAAAAGAAAACATCCTAACAATGGCCATGCCCCAATAAGGAAGATTAAGGATAACTGACTAGGCTTAGATAGGACAAATGTTTTTGGTATTTTTAAATATTTTATTTTTTTTGGAATTTTGAGGTATCTTAACTCAATTGCAAATGACAATATACCTACTCACAAAATGGTGAGAGTTTTTGGCTTATGTTTCTCACAAAATGGTAAGATCATATGGAAAGGGGGATTGAGGTAACCTCAACATGAATTGATCATGACCCACATAGTCCTAAACTAACCTCAAGTTACAGTAATTCCATTCACACAAGAGGTGGAGAAAAACCAACTAGGTCCCAACAAGTTCTCAAATCTGGGAAATGGCCAATCAAATGAAAACAATGATGGCAAGGTGATGTGACAATGCATGATAAACAAATGTTTCCCCTAGTTTTCTCGTAGGTGGTTATAACTAGGATACAATGGCATAGGTCAATGATACTAATTTACCCATACATGGTTATAATTAGGTTCACATAAACAAATTTGATAGGATTTAAAAATGAAAGATATCTTTCCAAATCAACTATCACACTACTTTCATAGAATGTCATTATAAACATGGATTTGATAAGAGTTAAAACTTGATCAAAATCCCCTTGAAAAAAGTGTGGAAAGAACCAAAGGAACCAAGATCAAAATAGGATTAGGTAGGATGACTAAAATAGGCTTTTGTCTAGATAAAAATGCTATGATAATATGGTATGGTCTTGTTAAGGACAATAATGGGTTTTGATAGATTGAATAAAATGGTAAGACAGTGGATAAAAAGTTGGATATAATGCTAAGTGGGTTTCCCCCAAGTGATGGAGTGATTGGCTAGGATATACGATAATAACAAAAAGATATGTAACAATGGCAATAGCATGGCAATGAAATGGTATGGTACATGTTTGGTTTTGGCTTGGCTAGGATAAATGACATATGATTTTGTTGTTCCTATTGAAATGGAGATGCACATCCTGATCAAAAAATGAGACAACAAAATAATTAATCATGTTAATTGTTACCCCACACCTTGTCTGAATAGTTATTTTATCAAGAACTAGTTTCATATGTGGATGCTAAGAATTTTTTTGTGATCTTCATTGGTCATTGATTCTGATTCCTTAAAGTGTCGAGACAAGATATCTTTGTAACCTCTACAAAGGAAAGTGTGATCATGGATGGTAAATAAGGACAAATAATGGATGGTAGGTTTGATTTTGAAATAGAATGGTAAATGATAATGGAATGGGTAATGGTTGGGAAACAAATGAAGATCAAGATGTCTAGTCACACGTAATATTGTTGATGTTAGATTCAACATAATTTTAGTTGTGGTGTGGCCAAATACTTCTAAATATTATCTCAATAGGACCACAATATTTTTCTATTATTTGATCTTGAGAGTAGTTACCATTTGATTAAGTTGTAGATTAGAAGATATTTTGATTTGATCTTTGATATTATCATCATCAAGTAGTGAAAGAATTTTATGCTTAGATATCAGTGCCTCAATGAGGTTTTCACCAATGGAGTTGTCTTGATTTTCCCATAGCACCTATAAAAATGTGTCACTAATGATGTTGGCTTTTGACTTTGATTATCTTCTAGCACTTCTAAAAAAAATTCACTAGAAGATGTTGAGTTTGAACTTTGATTGTCCCCTAGTGCCTCTGAAAAGGTTTCACTAGGAGATAGTTCTTTGTCTACATGAATTTGGTGTTGGCCTCCTTGTTATTCTTTAATTACTATGTCACCATGGATGTAGTTCAACAAAGTGTGATTATATCAGTCCTAATCGACACTTGTAGGAGATGGAATGTTAATAATATGGCTATTTTAGTTTATAGAAATGGCATATGGAATGTTAATGGAATGGGGAGAGACTACATAATCCTCATAGAAGATACTAGGATAACTTGTGTTGAATCTAAAGTAATCATCCTCAAAAACCATAGAAGGATCACAAATGTATTCAAATTGATCAACAAGGCATGTGTAACTAATGTTGTAACAGTTGTGAACATATTCTATATCTAAATTTTATTTTGACTCAAAATACTAAATACAATGTTGATACTAATGTCGATTTTGATTCTAATGCTAAATATGATGTTGGTTCAATAATAGAACCTGAATCTAACTCTAATTCTTCATTTGATGGGTACTCTATTATAATGATGTCTTGTTGAACATCTGGTATTGGACAAGTAATGGCCTATGATGTCATAATGGGCTCTAAAAAGATTGGTTTATCAAAGTGGGACTCCTCCATAATGGGAAAAAGGTCAAGAGACAACTCCTCCAAAACTAGCTTGTAAATAAGAGGATCTTGAAAAATAGGCATATGGTTGAGGTAATGAATTACCCAAAGGTAGTTATAATCATTAAGAAGTGACTTAGCAAAGACTCACTCATTAGAGTGAGACTCTTTGACAACTTGTATAGGATTAATAAGTGATTCATCATAGGTTGATTTATCATAAGTGGTTCATTCAACAAAAACATCTCAGATTGGTTGGTTCTCTTGGATTTGATTTCCAATGAGTTGGAAAATACTAGTTTTGAACATAGTTTGATCTTTGAATGATTGGATCAATTAATTTTTTGATGATATTGGTACTAGATGAGGAATGGCCTATGGTTGGATAATGGTAGGGCATTGGGGAACATGATTGCTCGTATGAACCAAAGGATGAAGTCTTGAAATGGTAATGATAGGGTAGTATGGATCTTGATTGCTTTCACAAGCTAAAGGAAAAGGTCTTGTTGATGTTTCTAATTATCCCATAGGTGCTCTTAGTTTTGATAAACATTTCTCATTTTAGTATCTTGATGATCTAAGGCATGATTTGTAGTTTGTGACAAATTTTGGATGTCTATGGTGGAATATAAGTAGAGTGTGAGAGTTTTTCACATACTTTATTTAATTTGGTGGTTGGGAGCCATCAAGGTCTTGTACTTGAAACTTTATGATACTTAGGATTCCCAAACTAATATAAGTGGATATTAAAAATTATCTTAAACTAAAGTGATCTTTGATTTAAAATAGTAATAAAGGAGGGTAAGGTAGAAAAGAAGACGTGATTACAAGCTTCTATCCTAGATATTATGAAAAATTTCTTATTAGTTTGATAAAACATGAACCAATTTATGATGCAAAATAGTTTGAACACAAATTTCACCATAAACTAGGCAAGATTCAAAGGAATTATGCAGATCACAAGTAAGAACTAGTTTTACTTTAAGAGTTTTGATATTGTAACATAAATAGCATAAGCACATCCAAATCTAGAGAAAAATAAAATGAAGTAAACCTAAGATACTTTAGCAAATTTAGAGTAGCACAAATTAACAACCTTATGATCGAAAATGTAGCTCAAAATATAAATAACCATTCAAATCTAAGACATAAACATGGAATTGAAAGATAACAATAGTTTTTAACATAGTATTCAGATAATCCTTTCAAAATTCCTTAGTTGTATTAAAATTCTTTCTTGTATGCAATTGTTCAGAGTCTCTCTCTTACAAAATGGTAACCCCTACTATTTATAAATAACATAGGTGGTGTACTAGCTAACTTCATGAAACACCCATACATAATATAAGGATAACTATCCTTCATACAAAGGTTACAATACACATGATCTCCTACGTCAAAATTGACAAATAAAACTAATATATGCTAATAGACTAACATATATATTTTACAAAAGAATATTTTTTCCATTACATTGGTGGTGGGTCATTATATCATCCCTATTTGAGGAAGTCCTTCACCTTGGTATATTTTTATTTTATCAGCTCAAAATCCACTATAGGCTTCATCAGACAATCCTCTTCTTGATTTGCCAATGTGTTGATTTCTTTGACACTTTTTGCCATAAGTTTTGTGATTCATTGTGCCTCTAAAATTTGCCTTCTAGAGGTAAGGATGATGTCAAAGATATTTTGATTGTCCTTGATAGATTGGCCTTCATTTTCCTTGATGTTCTAGATGAAGACATTAACCCTTTACTTGAAGTCTTTATCATCTATCAGGCCATGACAGTGGGTTGAGAAAGATTGGTCAACAGAGTCCCCAAGAGCTTCTCCATATTGCTTATTAGGTCTTTGTCTTCCTTCATGAATTCATTGACATTCTTACACCAAGTTTTTAAATCCTATATCGTATCCACTATTATTCCCTAAAGGATGTCTAGATGTTCAAGTTTGATGATTTTTAAATCCAAGGCCTATTTTATTACATGTACCTTAATCAATTTACTGACCTGGGCTTGAGATTCCTACCATTGGGTGATTAAGGCTTGCACCATCTCAGCTTGTGGGTTAAGGCACTTAATATGAGAATTATGTTCTTTAAGTCTTCAAATATGTCAAGAAGAGACTTATTTAGAATCTTCACTATGTCCTCAAGGACTGAGAATGCAGCATATGCTTCCAAATCTTGCTTCTCCTTTTCTAGGTTGATGATTCATTTTTTCATTCCTTGGACCCAAGCCAAGGTCATTATTTATTGGGCCACAACCAAACTTGTTATGTATTCTTGATGGATGGGTTCTTCCCCTATTTATTTCCCTTACATAGGAGTTAGACCCACAAAAGGCTCCACACTTTAGAAGGTGAACTCCTTAGTGCCTATGGTGGCTTTCTTTGTTGTTACCTTCTCAAATCCAATTATCTTTAGATTGTATTTCATAGTAGTTATTGTTTCAAAGAATTTTGGAACCTTTGGGATTTCAATCCCTTCTCCACTTGAAACTTTAGGATCATTCATTTTTATACTAATTTCCCTTGTAGCTTTGATAATTCTCCTCTTTTCTTGCTCCTTCATGAGCTCTCTAATCCAAGGTTTGATATCATCATGGTTACTAACACCTATAGTGATAGTAATTTCCCATGAATGGGATTGGGATGGAACCTTTTGGATATTTCCATATATAAACCAATCTAGAATAATAGGTCCATGTATGGGGAACTCATCACTGAATAAGTTAACCTCATTGGTTGGATGGGTCCATGTCACCTTTAACCTTTTGGAAGACTTGGGAACAAGGGCCATCCTTTATTCTCTTTTTTTCTATGAGACAGGGACTAAACATAGATCTACTTCTTTTCCTTTTTTCATCTCACGTGTCTTTGGTTCTTCAACTTGTGCTAATTCAGCTTGATCTTCCTTAATGTTCTCATCCTCCTAATTTAACCCATATGTCTCTATAAGTTCCTTGAAGAGTTCTTCAACTATTTCATATGGTTCTAGGTTAACCATATCAATGTGTTCTACTGGAGAAGGTGGTCTTGGAGGTAGAACTGATGATGAAGGACCTTCCCCTAGTCTTTCTTCCAATTTCCTCTCAGTAGGTCCTTGAATTTAGGGTGCTTATTGTTGTGGTTGTTTTGGAGGTGCACTTGAGGTGGAAGGAAATAGATGATATTGAAATGGGTTTATTTTCCAAATTTTTCTAGCTAGCTTCTCTTCTCTTTGTAACTTATGTTCAAGTTTGAAACCATGTTGCCTACACCTGGCTAACACTTCCTCAAAATTTATAGCCTTAGTGTAGAGATGGTCATAAGGGCCAACCCTGTGTTCACCTTTTTTAGTTGTTTTGACTATAGATGGGAGACAACCTTATTATTTGGGTCCCATCCTTTGAGGTCATCCTTTTGAAAATAGAAGGAATCCTTATGTCTAGATATAACATCCAATTGTTTTTATTCATAGATCATGGTTCTTCTAATTAAAAATGGGAAAGGGTGAAACAAGCCTTTCCTATTTTCTCTACATACATTATCAATCCCTTGGAGTATTTGGGAAGTAATTTCTTATTCATCCAATTTGATAGGGATATAGACTAGCAATCTAAATGGTTGAGTCATGATTCCCTCCATCATGATGATGGTGCAGTCTAGATAATACCATATGTCTCTCATGGCTTCTACATATCTATTAATGAGGTGGTGCACTCTGGGCATGGGGTTCCTTATGATGGTCTTAACCAAAGTAGGATATATGCAATCATAAATGAATTACATATGGTCCCTATATTTAAAGATATGTAGCTTTAAATAATGATGGGATATGGTAATCTTGTTGTGAGAGGACCAATTCTTGATACCATGAATATGAGTGGAGGCCATCAATGATTCCAATAGATAGGACATCATGGTGAATTTTTATCTAGTCTTCTTTTTTATGCCATAGAATTATCTCCCCAAGTGGACGTTAATCAGCTCTCTAATAGGTGGAGTTAACTTCTCTTCCACCATGAAATATATGTAGGAAACCCATCTGGGGTCAACATAGGTTATGGTGGTTGCCCCAGAAGCTTTATTCAATAGGATCATAATTATCCTAATTCCCTCCCTAAATTACATAATGGGGATCTTCCCATCATGGTTCCTAGATATGTGGGTTCCTTGGTTTAACCAAGGTCTTAAAATAGTGTCTAAATTATGCTTGGTTATTCACTCTTTGATGGTAGGGAAGTCTATATGAGCTCTAAGGAGTTTATAATAGCCTTCAAAATATACAAGACCAATTTATGCTCTCTTTTGACACACCCTCCCTAACTATCTAATCACCATCAATTCTATAATCTATAAACATAGGTGCAAGGATATCTAAGCAATAGAGTACCTCTAGTTTTGTAAGTGCTCGACAAAGACCAAAAATCTGAATTACAACTAAGTCATTGAATTTTCTCTTGGTTACTACAATATTTTGTTTGATAGAAGTGAGAGGATAAAAATACTCAACAAAAATTAAGATTTTATACTAGTTATTTATTCTATTATTGAGTGCCCCACTGTCCAATTATGTGTCCCCAAAATGCCTTCCCTCACTATCTATAGTCAAATACACTTTTGCCTCTTCTCTCCATTGTTGCCTAGTTGTTTCCATGATTCTTTAATTTCCTAGGGTGTTTGAGTGGATTTTATTTGCTCAAGATGAAATTTGAGTTTGCCTAATGTAATCATATCTCAAACAGTCAATAATTAGGGTTTTATGTTTTTTCTACTAGGGATTCTTAGAACTTTATTGGTGAAAGGTGGCAGATTTCATAAATTCATTTTTGCCTTAAATTTGATGGATGGCTTCACTTATGTAAATTATGTCTTTTCAGCACACCAAATATTTGGATTTGTCATTTAGTAATTACATGGCACCTACATGGCCTTTTTAAGCTCATTTTGTGGCATTCTCATGATGACTATTTTGAAAACTAGATGTTGGTTTTCAAATCTCACTTTTCATCTTGCACTATTAGATTGAATATTCAATCAAGCATGGTTTGTTAGATCTTACAAGACACACATGATTTAATTAGTCCTAACACTTTAATAAAACTTAGGCTTAAAATACATTCCTAAGGTCTATTTATGTCAATAACACTAATAAACTTAGGTTAAATCCTTTTATGGTAATTTTTATACATTAATATGTTAAGGATTCTTTTGAAAGGACTTTTAAAAATTCCCCCTTTGTTTAGGATAAAAGAATTAGCTGAGGTTAAATTTGACATCCTTGATAACATCAAATATGTCCTTGTGGATGTCAAATAACATGAGTGAGATTGTCAATTTTAAGCCTATGAAATTCTTTTGGTCAAATGATGAAGTGCCATGTTTCATGCTCTCAAGAACTCCTAGTTATTTTGAGTTGATGCACGTCATTAGATTAAGATAGGAGATGCAGTGAGGACCTTTGATCATGATCTAAGAGGTTGAAACTGATTGGATTGAATTCTAGGGAACCTTTGATCTTCATGCCATTAGATCCAGACCTCTGAATAACCTTGGATTGTTGGATCTACAAAAGTGCACAAGCTTTAAGTCAATACGATAGGTTATATATAAAGTATTAAGTTAAATGATTAGTCATAAATCCATCATATAAATAAATATGATGAACTTAAATATAAGGTTTATTATGCTATGCCTAAGGTTGAAACATTAATGTGGTCCCCTTTTGGACTTAAGTAAAAGTTTGGATGAACTTTAACTTGATGTTCTTGCTAATGTCAAAGACATCCTTATGGATGTCAAATGATGAGAGTGAGACTATCAAAGTAAATCTCATAATATTTTTTTATTAAGGTTTAAATTGATGGTCTCGTTAATGTCAAAGATGTCCTTGTAGATGTCAAATGATGAGAGTGAAACTGTCAAATTAAATCCCATAAAAACTTTTTATAAAGCCTGAAGTTGATGCATAGTTCCTCATAGGTGGATTTGCACCATTAGATCATATCTTTGAGGAAGTGAAAGTCATTGGATCTATGAAAATGCACAAACTTTAATTTAGGACCTGATATGCATAATGGTTTAGACTAAGGTTTTGGTCTTAAGATGTTGTTTGTGTTAATAAACACAAAAGTCATTTTAAGATTAAAGCCTAGGCTAAACATTAGTGAAAGGCTTGGAAATAAATGAAAGGGACACTTTGACTAAAAAAATAGGTAACCAAAGGGGAAAGTAAAAAGGGCCTAAGTATGATTCTATATTAAGGTTTGGTCATGTTGAAAACATGATCGAGCCTTAATATAAAATTAGACTTAGGGTTTTTTTACAAAAATAAATATGATTTCCTATTAAGTTTCTCCCATCATTTTTTGAATTCAAAACATAGGGTTTTTTTGCTTGGGAACCTCCCCTTTCTTCATATAAACTATGTTTCATCATCCAAAGATAATCATTAGTAGGGTTAGCACATAAATCACAATCACAGTCAAATATGCAGATGTTTATTCCTTTTCAAGCAAGAAATCTTCAAATTTTAATAAAGAATGACCTTCCCAAAGTCAATTCAAGGTGAAAATGTTTTGAAACATTCACAAGGGTCCCTATTTTGTACAAGCAAAAAAATGGGGGTATGATGGTCCCAACAGGTCCTAGAATGATGAATGGACATTATGGATCTTAATTGCTTACACAAGCCAATGCATATAAGTCCTCCTCATAACCCATATCATCTCAATCTTGAGTTGGATCATAAGTTAGTTCTTGAATATGTTATGTGTATTGATTATCATAAAGAGGGTATTCATCTGTATCCCAAATAACATTATCTATATTTGGGTCTTCAAAGTTATCTTCATAAGCTTATTCATACCAATCAAGGTCTAAAGTTAGATCGTAAGCTGGTTTGTGACTTTATTCCCATGAATTACTATTATGAGGTGGATATAAATTTGTCTCATAAACCATATTATCATCATTGGGGTCTTGACTAAAGACCTAAAAGTCATTTTGTGTGGCCATTCTATCATAAGTTAGATTATACATGACTCTACCATAGGTGTAGCTAGACATATCTACATAAATAATGAAATTTCCAAAAACAAAAAGGTTTAGAGTTTTACAAACTTTGAAAAACTATGTTTAAAGGACAAATGGTTTAAACTATCTCTCTAAACATTGGTTCATATCTATTGGCATGAATTTTTTGCTTTCTCCCAAGAATGTGATGATTGATGTCATTTTGATTCTCTAATCCTTTTCATCTTTCTGAATTCCATTTCCAGTATATCTACTTGATGTAACATAACTAATTTTTTATTTTTTATTTGTAACATAATTTTGAGAATTACAATCAATGAACAATGTGTTGGCAATTGAAAAATCATCTCTGAAGGTCCCTTTAAAAATAACTTCATCCAATTTTTTATGTTTATATTGAATGGATTAGAATATTTTTCCCCCAAACAAATATGAAATTTGAACTTGTGTAACCCATGGCTTGAATGAGTATACTCAAATGATTGCCCTCTATTTTTGACCAAATGCCAACGTGAGAAAAATACTATAGTGATACCTTCAAATTTTTATTAGAATGATCTCAAATGTAGTATGACATATTTTCAATTTTATAATCTTATTTTTTTCATGTATCATTCATTTGTATATCTTTTGTTTTGTGCACAACATATAATAAGTCATCCAACTCCAAAATCAATAGTTTTTTAGAAGTTTATTTTAGCTCCTCCTTCAAAATGTCTGCAATTTGTTAAAAAATAAATGAATCGTTTATTAACAATATTATATTATAAGAGATATAACATGAAAACTTTTAATAAAATGTTTTACATGTTACTAGACTGGTCATTGATACAATTTTGATTTGCATTTCTTATTGTAACATAAAGACATAATGCATTTCATTTGATTCATTTTTTTTGCATATCTTTAAATCTTATAAAGATTCATATAAACACATATAAAAATAATTACATGCTCAGGCACTTTGTAAATATAATACTCATTATACATGGATGTACCATTTCTATTGCCAGTTTTGTAACAAACATATGCATATAAAAGTTCATATTGAATCCTTATAACTTGACCATGAATGACTCATAATCTAAATCAGTCCGGTTTAGCCATAACTCATTTCTCATAGATGTTGATAGGAATTTAACATTGATCAACCAACATCTATTAATAGTTTTATAGTAATGAAAATATCATTTGTAACTCTTATGCATACAATACATATTTAAATGTTTACGCAGCCCATCACATAAAACAAAATAAGATTTACTCTTATAAGCCATTATAGTTCACTATCACTAAATTCAAATTAGAATATAATACACCTTAATAGTTGAACCCCATTCATATGCTTCCAATAAGACACATCACATTAAAAACTTTTTGAATCAATAGAAATATAATTATTTCTAGCATGTTAATATAGTTTATTGTTTTTTTATTGATAAAGAACACTATCATGGATACTCTGCATCAAAATTTATTGTATTGAAGACATAGTATAGCACATATTGTGTTTTTTTAAACTGGATAACTTAAACATGTAAATAACATTGTAATGGGTAAATTAAACTTTTAAACAACATTTTAATGGCTAAATAGAACCACATTTAGTCTACACAACAATAAAATGAACCATACTTCTAAATCCCAAGCTAATACAAGTCTATCTTTTATTATCTTTTACAATCTCCTGTCCATGAAGAAAAATTCAATTGTAATGTGTTTAAATAAATAAAGATAATTAATATACTATAGACTTGTATGAAATTGTATAATTATGCATTTATTGAAAGGGGTTTTCACCTTTTTTTGCTTTTTTTCAGTTTTTATGGGTGCACTCTTTCATTAAAACTTTGGTTCTTCATTCCCTATAAATTAATATATAATTTAGTAACTAAAATTTCTCATTATAAATTGATTTGATATTTTTATTTTAAAAATGTGTCTTGTGGTAAAGTTTTACCTTGTGTTTTTTTCATGGAGGCACCAACCTGCAGAGCTATATCATGGGTTGTGTTGTAGACACAAAGTGATAGAGTTGCATTGTGTATTATTTTAATTGAGATAGAAATAGATGAAGAAATATTCTATCAGTATTATGAATCCTTGATAAATAAAACATTATATAATTGAAAAAATATGCATGATCTTATGTTACCTTCTTCATCTTGTGATGTGTCATGTTCATTGATATGATTTTATGTTATTATTATTTCCTCACTTGTATGCAATGTCATTGGTGCTACATAATGAAAGATTTATAAGATGTTATGTTTGAATAATAAAGTGTATACACCAAAAGATTGTTAAGATGTTATATTTGGAAAATGAAACATGATTATAAAAAAATTAAAAATGTTATGCACCTAGTACTAATCAAAGTGGTTGTTCTTATATTGGTTGCTCTAAATTTATCAAACAAATTTGAAATTGAACATTAAAAATCATTTGTTCTTCAATTTATATAATGCAAGATAAATTTATTTTTAATTTTGTACAAACACGCACCAATCCAGCTCCTATATATACCCCTAGGACATCACATGCATCTAAATCATTGAAAGTAGAGATAAGTGTCTCCCAAAAGATGGTATATATATCATTTGTGAATGGCCTTCCTATTTTTTATGATCCAATCATTTGAGATGTTGGTACGTATTTTTATATGTCATAACCATCCTCTAATCTACTTTGTTAAAATGGAGGTGTAAACCTAGTAGTTAAAAATGAGCTAGATCCTAAAAAAAATTGATACCTATAATATGTGTCTAATAAAATCCATAACTATCTAGACCCCATAGTATGACACCCATATCTTATCTGTAATGGAAATCACCAACATGCAGATTCTTGAGAGAGGTCTGAATGGTAGGATAATGTTCTATGTCATGGATAATGTTCTATGTCATGGATGATGAATACATTGAATGCCCTGACAATAATTTTTTCAATCAATGCCTAAAAAAATAGGTGAAGATGTTCTTCCTTAGTGAGATTCAGAAGATCAATAATTATCAAATCAAAATTCACACCAAGAATGAACATTTCACTAAAATCTTCTAAAATCGATGGCCAAAGACAAGGGTGGCCATAATGGCAATTGAATCTTTTTATATCTATCTCAAGAAGCTAACCTCCATCATCATGTAGATAAATTTTTAATATACTTAATGAATCTTGAGATAATTCTTCCCAACCTTTTTTGTTTTTTGAAATATTTTCATTCAGGATAGAAAAATCATCAAACCTTTTCACAAAAATTTTATAATGCTCCTTTACCTCTTCAAGTGTGATTGTTTGTTCTGGTGTGTAAAAACCCTTCACAAGCTCTACTGCTGAACTTCATTTTTTTTTTGAATGACAATAGTTCTGATTTTATATTAGAAAGTATGAAAAAAATCTAGATTTATACCATGGCCATAATATTCACATTTTTGACAAAATAATAATGACCCAGTTCATAAAATAGCCTCTATTATCTAAAACACACATACCCAGAATGTAGTCTACAACTTCATAAGCCAAAGTTGGTATAAATAGCTTGCTATAAGTTCTAGAAATGGTACGATTGGATGGGTATTTTGAATAGAAAAAATAAATAAGTCTGAGAACTCCTTCAAATAGTGATATATTATCTTCTAATTCATTTCTAAAGCTAGATAAACATAAAGATTTTGAAGCTACTCATTCAGGACTGTGAATATGAATGATATGGCTCTTCCTATAGCTGGTTATTCAACTTCAGAACCAAAAACTTGATAATCTCCAAACCATGTCTTTCAATGGCATGAAGATTGTTACCAATAGACGGTAAGCATCCTCAAATACCAATAAATCTCTTGCCACATGAGCCTTGGTAATTTTATTTGATTTTTTTACCAAAATCATGTGTACTATTCACATGAGTACTGTAGCAGTAATAAAAAAAATTGAAAACTAATGCCAATGCCTGCAACTTACCTCTTCCTTATTATGTGAATACATGAACATTTCTTATTCCTTTTTGACTACTGAAACCAATACTACTAAAGCACAATCAAAACCTTTGAATGAGATTCCCTCAAAATTATCAAATTCACCAGATATTTCACTAGCTCAAATGATGAACACACAGAAGAAGTACGTTCTCCAATGGAAAAAGTTGTAAACCATTCTCAGAGCTCAAAACAATCAATGATCAATTAGCAAAAATAATAATGGATGATTTCTTCATTCTTTTCCAAGCATAAATATGCCTTTCAAACCTTAAATCAAATTCTTCTAGAGAGCTATGATTTTCCTCATAAAATCATTTTAAAATAAATCATTAAAACATTTAATGATTTTAGACTTAGGAAAAAACATTTAATTTTTCTCCTTCAATTAATTCAGTCAACTTGCCCCATTCGATGAGAAATAGACCCATACTTAAGTGATTTAATATAAACTTAACTTTAATATTAAGTCATTAATCATTAATTAATGATGGAATCCATTAAAAATGCAATAACTCTCTCAAAATTGAGAATCTGACCCTGTCGTCTAAAATTGGAGTCTGGGTAATTATTTTCCATGTGACTAAATAACCTTTCTAAGAAATAACAACTATTAAAAATATTAAAACTCATCAAAAAGTAGTCTAAATCAACTCTTCAAGCCCAATCAAAGCCACTAAACTCTAAGGATGTCAAATCACTGAACAACCAAACTCTCATATGCTCCAACTGACCCCCTATCCAACTGTATTAGCCTACAAGGGTCCAATGATAGGCTAAACAACTGCTAGAATGGAGCCTCTAGCTAGAAGGGGACATCACAGTTTTCTCCTCTTAAAATTGCTTATCCTCAAGTAATATCAACTCAGGATACTGTAAAATATCCTTGCTCTCCCAAGTAGCATCCTCAACTGGCATGTCCTTCCATTTCACCAAGTACTCCCTGATGGTACATCACCTCAAATTCCTCTCCCTAAACTCAATGATAGCCTTAGGCACTAAAACTAACTTTCCCTCATCATCCAAGGGTGGAAGCACTGTAGAAGGAACAATATGATGTCCTAACACCTTCTTAAGATGTGACACATGAAACACATTATGGACCTTACTTTCTATAGGTAAATCCAACTCATAAGCCACCTCTCTAACTCTCCTAACTACCCTAAAATGTCAATAGTAACGTGGCTTAAACTTCTCGACACCACTCTTTTTGAGAGTGGACTGGTGGTAGGGACATAGTATCAAATATACCATATATCCTACCTAAAAAATCTACTCAGTCTTCTTTTGATATACATAATACTTTTGCTAATTTTGTGCCTTAGTAATATTCTCCTTAAGAGCCTTTAAAATGTTCTATATTTCCTATAAAAAGTCTCCAGCACTAGGCACTCTCCAGTCTGAGAATAATAGATCCATGAAACTGGGTGCCTTATACCCATATAATGCCATGAATGGTGACATCTAGATAGACATGTGATAAGTGGAATTATAACAATACTCACATAAATATATCCACTTAACACAAGCCTTCTACTGCCCTGCTATGTAGTTCTTAAGGTATCCCTCCACCCATTTGTTGATGATCTCAGTTTGTCCATCTATCTGGGGGTGGTAGCTAGTACTTAGGGTGAGCTCTATCCTGCATAATCTAAACAACTCCTACCAAAAGTGACTCATAAACCTAATTTCTCTATCACTGACAATGTTCTAAGGTAATCCATTCAACCTAAATACCTCTCTAAATAATAAGTTTTCCACCTACATAGTAGTGTATGTAGCAGTGATCAAAAAAATGGACAAAATTTGTAAGTTGATCAACAGCAACATATATATAGTCTCTACCCTAGGCTCTCGGTAGTCCTATAATGAAATCCATGGAAAAACACTCCCACTTCCTATCAAGACTCAGAACTAGTTGTAGTAAATCGGCTAGATAAGAATGTTCCTATTTGTTCTAGTGACAAGTAGGACACTCTCTAACATAATGTAATACCTTAGCCTTGAGCCCTTTCAAGAAAAGTGCTCATGAATTTGCTAGTAGGTTTTATAAAACCCTAGATGTCTTGCCATAGGTGAATCATGATAAACTCTCAACACCATCCTCCTCACCTCTGACCCTAGTACCAAATAAATACACCCTTTGTAAGTGATGAGCTCATTCACAAGGGTGAAATCACTATCTTGCATGAATCCATCAATGAATCTTGATGCCCAAGTATCCTTTACATACTCATCAAGGATCAAATCCCTCTAATCATGTGATATGTCTATCATCAAGCTCAGATGAGGTCTCCATGACAAGGCATCTACTACAACATTTTGTGTCCCTTTGAAATAGCTAATATCAAAATCATATGCCTGTAATTTACTTACCCATTTTTGTTGCCTGTCATTAAGATCTCGCTACCCCAGGAAATGTTTTAGGCTATTGTGGTCTATTTTTATGTTAAATTTTTTTGCCCACTAAGTACTACCTAAATTTGGCCAAAGCATGTATTATGGCCAACATTTCCTTATCATAAATGTTGAAGCTCCTCTCAAGTCCCTTGAGCTTCCTAATTTCATACATAATTGGGTGTGTGTCTTGCATAAGCACCGCTCCAACACCCTCACCAGATGCATTACAATGTAGCTCAAATGGTTTTCTAAAATATGGTAATGCTAGCACTAGACAAGAACTCATCAACTCTTTGAATTTGTCAAAACACTCATGTGCCTCAGGAGTCCATAAGAAAGCCCCTTTCCTCATCAAATTCATCAAGGGTGTTGCATGCCTAAAATAACAACTAAAAAACCTCTTGTAGAACCCACACAAGCCCAAAAATCCCCTCAATTATGTAAGGTTCACTGGAGCAGGCCACTCAACAATAGCATGAATATTTTTAGGATCCATGTGTATGCCATGTGCACTGATAATGTGGCCTAGATATAATAATTCAAATAATCCCAACTCACATTTGGACTCCTTTGCATATAAGGACTCCCTACTCAAAATGTTCAACACTGTATCTAAATGTCGCAAGTGCTCATCCCATGTCCTACTATACATAAGAATGTCATCAAATAATACCAATACAAATTTCCTCAATCGAGGATGAAAGAACTTGTTCATCATGGACTGAAAGGTAGCTGAAGCATTAGTTAGCCCAAATGGCATAACTACAAACTCAAAGTGGCAACAATGACACTTGAATGATGTCTTCTCTATATCTTAATCTCTAACTCTGATATGATGATAGCCTAATCTCAAATCAATTTTGGAGAAGAAACATGCTCCATGTAGTTCATCTAACAACTCATCAATCTGTGGGATGGGGTACCTATTTTTGATTGTCTTTCTATTCAGGACCTTATAATCAATGCACATCCTAAGAGTACCATCCTTCTTCTTCACTAAAACCATAGAAGAAGCAAAATAAGATTTACTCGATCTAATATGCCCCATAGCAAGTAGCTCCTTGATAGTTTTCTCAATCAAATCCTTCAATCTCTTTAGATGCCTATAGGGTATAATCATGATGGGTTTAGCACCCTCCTCTAACTCAATGATGTTTTTAACGCCTCTATTTGGAGGTCTATCTAGTGGAATTTCATTAAAACCCTTGTAATGCTTAATTTTTAGCTCCTATATGTCTAGATGGTATTTTGATTCTTTCTGCCCCTGTGATGGTATCAACGTGAAATGGGCTGCCCACTCAACTTGGTCATGATGCAACAAACTCTCCATACACCTAAAAGACATCATCCTGAACTCACTATATTTAATGGCCTTAAGTACGTGATTTTTACCATCAATCTAAAATTTCATCACCAATTCTCTCAAATTGAGAGTGCACTCTCTAATATCATGCAACCAAGTCATGCCCAATACTAAATCTGTGTCACCCATGTTTACCACATAAAATTTAGCCTTGAATTCAAAGTTATTTATTTTCAATGATAAACTTGTGATCTTTATATCAGATTTTAGGATGTATCCATTAGCTACCCTCACTCTCAAGCCCTCAAACTGCTTAGTCTAGATCCCATGTCTCTCAACCAACCTAGAATCAATGAAATTATGTGTGGCACCTATATCTAGCAATGTAATAACTCACTATCAATCCAAGACTCCCCTCATTATAAATGATCCCTCCTACTACACACTAGTGAGATGAGATTATTTAATCCTACCCTCAACCTTCTCTTACTCGGTAGACATTTACTTAAGTTTTTCATCATCCAAACTCTCTTTTTCTTCATCCAAACTCTCTTTTTCTTCACTAGATTCCTCATCTTCAGTTTGTTGGTCCAAATTTTTAGAATCAAAATCCTCATAATAAGCCCACATAGCTCTGCTTGCTTTACCCTTGGGTCTCAAGGGACAATCATGGTTCATTTCATAGGGCCCTTTGCAATAGAAAATTAATTTTTTCTTCCTCAAATCATTCAATTTTTATCTATCAAGTGGTGCAAAAGATTTTTCCTTATTCTTAGTTTTTGATTCATTCCTCTCTATTTTCTTGAAGGATGGTTTAGTACCTTTGCTAAAAGAACCAACCTTCAATTGAAATTTATTTGTTGGGGCTGCATGCTCCATACTTCTATCCTTTTTAATTACTTCTTGCAAATTGAATGGATCAAAGGCTTTTACTCAACCCTTCAGTGGTTCGGATAATCCCTTAGTGAACACAACTACCAATCTCCTATCTGAGATGTCTAACACCATAACAAATAAATGTTGAAAGTCACTAATGAAGTACTCTAATCCTCCTATCTATCTATGTTGGGCAACTCTCTGAAATAAAATTTTGGATCCTTCTTGTCAAACCTCTCCACTAACCTATCCATGAAGACCTGATATGAAATCACTTGGTTATGTTGTAGGGTAATCATCTCATGGTACCACCAATCATGTGCAACTCCCTCTAAATGTAGCATGGCATATTTTATTGCCTCCACTTCTGTCATAGGTCTCAATGCTAATAAGGTATCAATCTTGTGAATCCAAGCTTGTGCTATCATTCTAATAATACCATTAAATGTAGTCAAGGAAAGCTTGTCTGTAGCATGATTTAATTCATTATTCTAGCAATGAGGTCTCTTATCTTGTCTCACTACCCTATAATGCTCTCTCCTATGATTAATAAACTTCTCGAATGTCATCCTCTCATGCACCTATGGATCTAATAATTCCCATTCATCATTTGCAGCCATGAGGATATCTATGAACATCTCCTCTTTGGCTTCCTCTATAGGTGCTACCTCAGGCTCATCTCTAATGAAGTTAGGATGAGTAGGCATATCAATGGTATGAGTGGAAATTCTATGAGATCTAAGAGTCTCAACAACACTCCTATCATCATCTAGAACTTAGTTTTGTCTTATTTATGGGTTCATTTGTTGCATCATTGTAGTAAGTGCCCTCAAAGCATCTGCAACCTACTTCTGCCATGTTGCCATGTTTCTAAAAAGGTCCCTAGCTTCCCTATCCTCATTTTTTCCTTCATTTCTTGGTGGAGTTCCTTATCTTTTATCATCCATTGGGTCTTGCTAAATATCCAAATTCTAATTTCTCTATAGTAAGGCCCTCTTGCATGTGTAATACCTGTGAGGACCAACTTCTAGTGGCTACATGTGAAGCATCTAACACTTAAGATGGTAGTATTATGGCTCTGATACCAATGTAAAAACCCTTCATAGTCTCTACTACTAAACTGCATTTTTTTGAATGACAATAGTTCTAATTTTATATTAGAAAGTACAAAAAAATTCTAGATTTATACCATGGCCATAATATTCACCTTTTTGACAAAATAGAAATGACCTAGTTCATAAAATATCCTCTATTATCTAAAACACACATACCTAGAATGTAGTTTGCAACTTTGTAAGCCAAAGTTGGTATAAACAGCTTGCTGCAAGTTCTAGAAATGGTACAACTAGGTGGGTATTTTGAATAGATACAACAAATAAGTATGAGAACTCCTTCAAATAGTGATTTATTATCTTCTAATTCATTTCCAAAGTTAGATAAACATATATCTTTTGAAGCTACTCATTCAGGAGTGTGAATACGAATGATATGGCTCTTTCCTGTAGCTGGTTATTCAACTTTAGAACTGAAAACTTTATAATCTCCAAACCATGTATTTCAATGGCATGAATATTGTTACCAATTGAGGGTAAGCATCCCCAAATGCTAAGAAATATCTTGCCACATGAGCCTTGGTAATTTTATTTGATTTTTTTACCAAAATTGTGTGTACTATTCATGTGGGTACTGTAGCAGCAATAAAAAAACTTGAAAACTAATGCCAATGCCTACAACTTACCTCTCCCTTATTCTATGAATAGATGAACACTGCTTATTCTTTTTGACTAGTGAAACCAATACTTTTGAAGCATAATCATAACCTCTAAATGAGATTCCCTTAGAATTATCAAATTCACTAGATATTTCACTAGCTCAAATGATGAACACATAGAAGAACTATTTTTTCCAATGGTAGAAGTTGTAAACCCTTCTCAAAGCTCAAAACATTCATTGATCAATTAGCAAAAATAAAAATGGATGATTTCTTCATTCTTTTTCAAGCATAAATATGCCTTTCAAACCCTAAATTGAATTCTTCTAGAGAGCTGTGGTTTTCCTCATAAAATCATTCAAAAATAAATCATTAAAACATTTAATGATTTTAGACTTAGGAAAAAACATTTATTTTTTCTCCTTCAATTAATTCAGTCAACTGGCCCCATTCGATGAGAAATAGACCCATACTTAAGTGATTTAATATAAAGTTAACTTAGCTTTAATATTAAATCATTAATCATTAATCAATGTTGGAATCCACTAGAAATGCAATAACTCTCTCAAAACTGAGAATCCAACCCTGCCGTCTAAAACTGGAGTCAGAGTAATTGTTTTCCATGTGACCAAATAACCTTGCTAAAAAATATCAACTGCTAGAAATATCAAAACTCATCAAAAATTAGTCTAAATCAACTCTCTGAGCCCAATCAAAGCCACTAAAATCTGAGGATGTCAAATCATTGAACAACCAAACTCTCTTCTGCTCCAACTAACCCCCTATCCAATTGTATTAGCCACGAGGGTCCAATGATAGCTAAACGACTGCTAGAATGGAGCCTCTAGCTAGAAGGGGACATCACATGGTGGCAATGTCATATCATGGTTATTGAAATAATCTATAATTTTTGATAATATATTACTTTCTAGCTTCACCTTTTTGCACCAATTATCCATGTTGTTGTACCTAGGGGTTTTCAAGAAGGAAATAAACCCTTTTTCCAATAAATCTTCTAGTTTTACTTTTTATCTATCTAAAATCCCTTGAATATTTCTAAGTACTATTGTGCCAATCAGATTTAAATCTTATTTATCTGAACTAGGTAAAGTACCACTTTCAAAAAAATCAAATGCCTTATCAAAATAATCCCAAATGCGTTGCTCCATGAAAAGAAGGCATTTTCTCTCCTATATTTGTTGTGATGAATAGTTCATTTATGTAAATAAGTTTTTGTCTTATTCATGTATTTCTTCTATCTTTTTCTTACCATTTTCAATATTCTTACAACCTCTCAGTTTCATAAGGTCACGTGCATATCAAACTCTTTCTAAAAATAAATCCTTATAAATGGTTTCATTAGCTCCATTATATTGATTACATATTTTATGCATAATATGGAATGGAGTACAAGTTTTTAGAAATCTTTCCCTTCTAAAAGAGCATTTATTTCTAAATGATTATGTATTTTAGTCCTCCTCTGATATAATTCTCTATTGTGTTGTAATTATGTGTTGGCCGTCTGCAATTTTGAACATTATAATTGTTTTCCCATCATATCTTCTAGGACTTCCTTTGATTCAATAAAATAGTCATGGTTGATTGGATCACAAGGAATTAATAAAACATCCTTCATTGAAACCTCATTATTTTTTACAAATGAATGAATTATATCATTCACCCCTCTTTCATTGAGATCTATTATTTTGATATTTGCATCTCCCAATTTATATAGTTCTATAAGAATGTTCAAGACATAAGTGCTAGAGGAAATATACCATGTAGAGAATTCACTATGTGTTTCATCAGAATTTTGTGTCAATAAAAGTGTTTCAACCTTTTCTTTGATCTTATTTTTCTCCACTAGTGTGAGTACTTATATAGCTTCTTTCAATTCTTTATACAAATATGTTTACCTTTCTTGTCTTGTTTTATACAATGTTGATTCTCTCATGTCTTTAGGGTATCTTAAATACATGTTTGCAGGGTAGAAAGTAGAAGAAGTTTTTGCCCCTTGTTCATGTTTTTATTTCAACATGTTTTGTATTTTATTGACCAAATTATTTAGTCTATCAACCCAGACATTTGAAGTTTGTCATAGCTATTCAAATGAAACCCAAATGTTTCACAAGAAGGAGAAATATTATTTTTTGTCAACTCCATTTTACTAGGTGTAAATTTAGGGAAATTAGTTGTAGCTCGATGGAGAATTATCTCTTCTCCATTCCATAGTTCCAGTTGGAATTGAAGGGCATCTTCAAGTTCATCCTTATCATAGGCCAAGATTATTCCAATCAGAGAATATTCTTTTCTCGATGTAGTGCTAAATAATTATATATCTAGATGCATGTTTGGCTGACTAAATAATTCAAAATACCAATCAAAAAGAGGAATTCTGTCACCACCATAAAATGGTAGATGTTTATGTGGATTTAATTTTAATTTTGGTATTTTATATGGTACTCTATCCAAATTATCTTGGAGTGAGGCATTCTTCTACCTTTTATCCAAATTCTCATTGAGTGAGGCTGCCTTCTACCTTTTAAGTGTGGTAATTCTTTTTTCACCTGAAGACATTCTAAAAAGCAATTGAAATAATTTAAATATTGATCTTTTATAAAATTCAAGTTGCATATTGCATAGGTTCATGTAATTTTTTTGTGTTTGAGTAGTGATTAAATGTATCAAAAAATATTGATTCTAAACTACAATACAAAATACATATTCAATCATTGTAATATATGCATAAACTCTCACTTTAACTAATAAGGTATAACCAAATTGAAAATAAATTATGTGCACCAATGAATATAATCATATGGTCAAAGGAATCCATAGACATTTTTTTCAAAGGAGAGAGATGAGGGGAAGTATGTTTCTAGTATGTTTCAAAACACTCATCAATAGGTACATTCAAGGTATCTCCTAGGAGACACATTTAAATCATTCCCAAGCGTACATTGTTTTTAGATGATCATTCATGCCTATTTTTGGTTTTACTTTTCCAAGTGACATTTTCCAATTTGGAGATAATTCACACCTATTTTGGTTGTGGTGTCCCAAAAATTTGACACTTCAAGATTTTAGGGAGCCCCCTTTTTTTAAAAAAAATTGCATTTTAGTCTTGTGTGTGTTAGTTATATTGTTTGAAGCTAGTCTCCTAAATAAAGAACTTGAGTTCTATTAGTGTTGTTTTTCATTTATTTTTTACTTTCCTTAGTTGCTCCTAAATTACTCTAGATAAATAAAGGTATTTACTTACAAACATCACTCAAATCCTTTTACTCATCCACTTCAGCACTTAGAGCAAGCTAAAAGTAACTTAGCACATTTGTAATGTAAATTAGGGTTTATAAGTTACTTTACTTCCTTGAAAATAGGTTAAGTTTTCCTAATAACCTGATTTACTCCTCATAGACCAATTCAGGTTTCTCAAATTACTTTACTTACCAAACTAAATAAGTTAAGTAGTCCCAAAAACTTGACCAACACTCCCTAGTTCTAATCGGGTTTCCTAAGTTACTTTACTTGAAAAATAAAAGGAGTTATGTTATCCCAAAAACTTGACTAACATTCTATAGGCCAAATCAATATTGTGAAAGTTATTTACTTATTTAAATTCATAATTAAAATTATTTCTAATTCATGAACTCAAATTACTCATGAACCTAGACCAAATTGGGATTTCAAAAGTACTTTACTTCATTACTTAAAATAAGTAATTCAAAGAGCCTAATTTAAAAGGGAAGTAAGGGATGATGTGGATTTTCCACACTTGCAATAAATTCATTGGAATTTATATAAATTTGATAAATTCCACCTCATTTCCACCTCATTCAAATAAGAAATAGCCCCTGCAAACCTTGAGCCATGCATTTTTATTCTCTAAACTAATTTTGAGCAATTTTTTTCTTGACCCATTTGTAGCTGAGGTTAGTAAGTTATTACTAAACCAATTTCAATTTATTTTTCACTTATTTCATGTTGTTTTATCCCCATTTTATTTTTATCATGATGTTATAGTTTTTTAACTATCGGTGTTGTTTTGCTTTGTTTTCTCTTTCAAATTCTTAGTAAAAGTCATTGTTTTAATTGAAAAACTAAAATCTCAAAATATCTTATCATGTTTTATTCATGTTAAAAACTTGAAAATTAAAAATCTTCACACAAGCCCTATTTTTCTAATTTCCCTACCTAATAGGGTTTACCAGTCCCTCTTTTTTACTTCAAGTTTTTGACACTTAGTAACTTGCACTAAAAACCCTAATTCACAAAGGCCCTAGTCCTTTGGGTTTCAAATAACTTCTTGATTCAGATCCTTTATCCTAAGTAAATAATTTAGGAAACCCCAAACTACATTAAAATTTTACTCAATCAGGTTTCCCTTACTCCAATACTTCTTTGGGTTTATTAACCTTCATAACTTTGGGTTTTTACTAGCAAGTAACTTCCTACCAAAAACCTAACTATCAAAATACTTCTTTGGGTTCCTAAAATATTCTTACTCTAGGATTTTTAACTAAATTAAATCATTAATTAAACCTAAAGTCTTGACCCCAAGTAAACTCGCAAACCATCATCAAAGACCCACTTGGGTTTTCTTTACCTCAGTATTTCATCGGGTTTTTTAAACTTCAAGTTTTTGAACTAAAGTAATTTGTTGTTGAAAACCTAGAGTTTTTATCTCTCCAAAGCATAAAATTCTAAAAAAACTTGAGGCTCATGCTCTTATAAGACTTTTTTAGGGTTTTTAAGCCCTATTGCTTAAATGCAAGATACTTAATATTTTAAAATTTTCCAATTACTTAGAACCTAAAACTTATTTAAAAATATTTCAAAGAATAAAGAGTTAACTCCTTTAAACTTTTCTAAATTAGTTGGAGAAATTAGTGATTGTTTTAAAAACACTTATCAAGGTCATTAAAATTTTCTAAAAGCTAATATCTAGATCAAAGAGTTCAAAAAGGTTAGAATAAGAAGTAGTGGAATTGGAAGTACAAGGAAAGATCATGGAGGAGGCCCCAGAGTTAGCACTTGAAGAGATTATAGAACCAAGAAGGAAAGTCAAAGAAAAAGCAAAGAAGGTCAAATTCCAAGAACCAAAAATGAATTATGAATATAAAGGATACCCCATTGAGTCAAGTATTATTTCTAAACTCACCAAAATAAGTGACACAGATATGGGGCATGTATCTGTGACTAAGATTTTAGAAAGATCAAGGACCCCTGTAAAGACTCCATTCTTACACTCCATGACCATTAGTTGGATTCTTTAGGCTATATTTTTCCCAAGTTTAGCTTAGTTTCCTAATTTTGTGTTAGCATGTACTAAGTACTAGGACTCTCTGACTAGGGTGGTAAGAGATGATGGTGGAAATGTGGTTGTGAGGTTGGATGTTCAATACCTTAACTATTATTCAAAGATACCAACCTCACTAAAAGTGATTTATATTTTAATGAGGATGGTTGAGAAGTAGTGGGAAACCAGAATAGTAGAGTTTATTAAGATTATGAATACATATTACTTGAAGAAAAGAAAACAACCTTCAAGGTTCCCCAAGTACATTGTTAGATCAAATTTTGTTCAAGAAGTGCATGACATCATTCAAATTTTTTGAAAAATAAATGGAAAAAATAACTCCAAATGGTTTTCACCCTAGATGTATGCCTATATTAGAACCATTGACTTGAATCAGAGTTCTGCTAAGATTGACTGGGCAATAATGATCAATGATAACATGGATCAATAGTTTAAGAATGTATTACACACCTTCAATTTCAAAATGACTTCATATCTTGTATATATAGTAGCCTCCAATGGAGCCTTCTCAAGGTTAAATACCAATAGTTCACTGGAAATAGTACCAATAAATGAATATTATCCTTAGCTAGTCCTTGAAGAATACTACAAGAATTACATTGTATTAAATGATGGTTTCTTCTATGAGCTTACAAGTTGGTGACATCTTTGAAGCATAGAAGAGTATCAAATGAGGCATGAGATGTACTCTCTCTATATGGCTACATATTCATTCAATTTCTTAATTTCTCATATCTTATATTAAGAGGTTTTTCAAGAACACTGGTCAAGCTACCAAGGTATCTAAGTGACAAGAGGATCCTTATTGAATTTTGTAGGCAATTGGTTGAGTTGCAAGATTTGCAGTCTAAGGCTCATAAGGTGGCCATTAATTTTCCTATTTTGATTTTCCATTATCATTGACCCACTATTTACAAGGTAATAAATGTGTAGAAAGAGATGTATCATCATTACACTCAGACACATTTTGATGCTAGGGCAAATTTTGATTGTAGAGGAGTGGCATAAAATATAGTTTCCATTGAATATATGCATATCCCAACATTATAAGATTTTTGGATTGATTTAAAGGATTATTTTGATGTAATAATAATGGATAATAGTAGTATTACTATTTAAAAAATCCATACATTTGACTTGCCTACCATTCTTGAGGACATGGAAGATGATGGTATTGTTACTAGTGATGATTTCAATACAGTAGGAGAAGACAGTGCCCCACTTCCAGTAATTATTTTTAGAGATAATCATGACAAAGTAATTTCAAAAAGGACTTCAAATGTTTTGGTGATGACTTCTAATTAACTACTTGATAAAGTTTAATGCATGAAAGAGTTGATAAATGAGACTACTAGATTGGGACAAAAGACGAAAGAGATAATACAAGGAGAAAGTAGTCAAGTTCTTATAAATAAGTTAAAGCTAAATAAAAATGTTGATGATATATTATTAGTGGTAAAAGATAAGGAGCCAACACAACCAACTATTTATACATCACCATTGGTTTTTATTGATCCTATTTCTTCTCCCATTCCTCCTTCTATTCCCACCTCAACTCATTCCACTTCCACTACACCTACCATGGATTCCTCCATATTAATGCCACATTTGAAGGTGTATATGACTAAAACCTCTAATAAGTATTTTAGGAAGGAGTCACTACCTCCTTCATCTTCTATACCTACTTCACCACCATCGATTCTTTTGGTTGAGCCACCTACAGTTGAAAAAGAACATGAAGAATTAACTTCACAGGAAATGATTTCTCAAGAGACTTCTCAAGAAAATCTAGAAGTTAAAACTAAGAATGAGGTTATGGGTGAATGATAAAAAGACAAAAAAGAATAAATAGAGGCTGAGAAAAGAACAACTAAGGAAGTAGAGCTTGAAAAGCAAGTTGTTAAATCTACAAAGGAATCTCAAGGAGAGATGGAAACTTAGGAAGTTCCTTCTCAGGAACTAACAGTTCAAGATAGTCACCAAAAATAGGTAATCATTCATTCTATCACTTCTATATCAACTAATTTCTCATCTTGGTTGGCTGTACAAACTACTCTTGGATCAAAGGAAGTGATAAATCTTGAGGAGATAGATTTGTAATTATTGAAAAGTCTAGATAAAAGAGGTAAGAAACAAAAATCAGCTAAAGTAACTTCAAAATTACTAATTGAATCTTTAGGCCAACAATTTACTGAGTTATTAGTTCCTCCCCAAGAAATGAGAAAACAAGAAGTCACTAGGAGTGACTTAACTTTAATAAGAATACCCCTTTGAGAAATAACAACTGATACTTTAAAGGAAGATACTCAAACTTTGATTGGTTATCTTTTTAAGAAGTTAGATTAAGGTTACCAAATCAAAGTTAAAGGAACATAATGCACAATTATGTGAAATAATTGTTAAAGTAGCCAAATCTTTTCCCCAACAAGAAATTACCTTAAGAGAACCAATTGAGCCACAATTAATAGCTGAGGTAGAGGAAATAGAGGATAAGGCAAGGGCTATAGATAAATGGATAGATAAAATGAAGCAAAAATTCTAGGAACTATTCCCAAGCATCCCAGATGTTCATCAAGAAATTTTGGATAAGATAGTTTAAATAAAAGTAGCAAGAACTAAGTTGGAAAATTCAAATGGTATTTCCAAACTCTAACGAGAATGTCTAGAAGTAATAGTGAATTTAAGTGATAAAATCATGGTTGAAGAATAAATAGCTCCTTGTACAAAGATGGTGGAACAAAAATATTATCTCTTATCTTTCTATTTGAGCATCTTACCAGACATGGAAGAGGAAATGAAGAAATTAGAAGAAGATGCATTTAGTACAAAACTTGATCTTCAAGATTCCCTTTTTGGTGTCACTAGTGTATGGTCCAGTGATAATGTTCCAATAACCATAGAGCAGTTAAATGAATAATTTAGGAAGTGGATAGACAAATATATAAATCCTTTCACAACCAAGTCAATCAAAGCTTTGATCAAACACTAAGAGGAACTCAAAAGAATTGGACTAAGGATTGAGAGATTTAAAACTTAATGCAGGAGGATAGAGAGAAAAATGCTAAGATTAGAGATAAAAATACATTCCATTGCAAAACCAGATGATGTAGCAATTTAATCAATGATAACTTAGCACATAAATTACAAATAAAAAAGCATAATCTAGATCCATGAAGTAAACTCACCAGAGCTTGAATATTGAAAAATTCTTCTTCTTCTCTTTTTTTCTTCTTTATTCATACACACTCTATGAATAATCTTGTTATTAGTAATCATTACGTAAAAGTAACATCATTTTATGATTTATTTGTTAAAGTAAAATTACTTTTTAAATTTTAATAACTTAAGTAATTTGGCTAAAAGTAGATGTTGGAATATCTTGAAGATTTTACAACCAACCACATTTACCATGAAGGTAAAAGTGAGGTAGATTATCTAGAAAACAAAGGAGCTAATGGAATTGAGGATACATTTATAATTGAGGGAGAAAATGCAATAGACTCACTTGAAATGAATTATTTTAAATATTTGAGTGATGTTTCTCAATTAGAAGGCATTAAGGCCCTCGACCATTAACACATATGGATAGATCTCCCAAATATTGGAAGTTGAGCTTACTCAAGTGCCATTAATGAAGTATAGCTTGACATGGAGGTAATAGATCTATTTATTATATCCTAGTAAGGCTTTCTCACACTATAGATTGAAGCTAGCTAGCAACAAAAATGGATACGCCTATCTACCTTCGTAGTGCACAAGGGAAAATGGGTTTTTTGGGATTCATCACAAACTCAAGGCTAAAGCTGATTACAAAGCCCCACATAATTACTTGCTTGCACTTTTTGGAGTTAGAAGTGGTAAAAATGGTGCTGAGAAGGGATTTTTTAATAGATAAAAGTAGATAAAAAGTTAATTTGACATATATTTTTAGTTCTTGGCACCTCCGCTAGATCTTGGAGGTGATAAAGTGGACATTGTGTTATTTTTTCATAAAATTTTCAAGTTAAAATATCAAGGAAATGATTAGATGTGGTGTTATGGGTAGAGTTGGGTGTGGGTATTATATGGGCCTCAAACCTTTCTTTGTTGATCTTCCTAGATGTCAAGGTTCTGTGACTTCCATTTCTCCTTAATATGATATACATGCCTCTTGAATGTCACTGCCATTGGGCCACCATCATCCGAAATTTCCTCAGGCACTCTTGTGCACTCGACCTAGAGATGAATGGGGAATGGGTGATGTGATTCACAGAGCTGGTATAAAATGGTGACTTATATGAGTTCCCTTTGTTAATGCTTTAATTTTATAATGTAATTTTGATGTAAATTCTAACATAATAGGGAGAAATTTTTGGAACTAACATAAAACCCTTGGGGTTTTTTTGTATTAGAATGAATTTTTAGGGGAAAGTTACTCCCCATATATAATATTTTTTTAAATCAATACTAATATAAATCCTACTATGTGGTTCATCAACCAAAAAAATACAATTTTAATTTTCTATTGTGTAGGAGTAGGAATAATAGTAGAATAGAAAATTTAAAAAAAAAATCTAATTCAAATCATATGCTAGTTTGGATTAGGGTGAATTAGATGATTCAATTGACAAAATTACATAAACCCCTTAATCTACTCTAAAGTCACAAAAAAATTTGAGTAATTAGTCATTAATGAATATAAGGTAACACCCACCTGGGTAAAGCAAAGCCTAAAGTGTAAATAATCCTAACCACTTGGGTTGATTATGTTAGTTGGCCAAATTGGTTGCATAACCTAAACATAAAGCTTTACATTCTTTTAACATTTTTTTGAGAACCAATAGAAGTCTTTGGAAATTTTAAGAAAGGCAACTCACATAGATCCACATGTTACAAATGAATTTATCAATATGGGTGAGTTATTAATATTGTGAGACCCTATTACAGCCTTCAATTCTCTTAAAATAGAAAAGTCTCTTCTAAAGAAGAGCAGAGAAGAAGTACCCATTGAATTGTTAAACAAAATTAGGGTTCTTCATGTTGAGCGTGATGAACTAGAGTTGGCTCAACAAACTTTTATAGAGACATTATGAAATGGAATTTGGGTTGAATTCATAAATAAAAGCCCTAGTGCTAATTCTACAATTTTTCTATACACTTTAAGGATATGTAATTCTTCCAATGACTAGAAGAAGGTGGTGTTTCACTTGAGTTATAAGTTTAATTCCCATATGCTCTAATTTATGTAGAGGAAACTAATAAAAAAACATGCACAATAGCAGATTTCCAATTCAAGGTATCTCCTAAGAGATACCTTTCAAACATGCCCAAGAGTGTATTTCCCCTTCAAGGTATCTCTTCGGAGATACATTTTAAATAGGCACAAGAGTTGATTTATCCTACAAGGAACAAGTGTAATTTACTTTACATAGAAGGCTCTACTGGGTGATATTTTGAAGGCCCCTATAATACCTTCAATTTATCTAATAGGAGATGCCTTTAAAATCACAAGAGTCAATTTCCCCTTCAAGGTATCTCATAGGAGATACATTTCAAATAGGGACAACAATTGATTTCTCCTTCAACAAACAAGTGCAATTTTCCTTTACATGGAAAGCATTATTGGGTGATATTTTGAAGGCCCTTATAATACCTTCAAGGTATCTCCTAAGAGATACCTTTCAAGCACAAGAGTGGATTTCCACTTTAGCTTCCTAACTTACGTTAACCATGCCTAACATTGGTTTTGTAGGGTCCTCTTTTATTTCTCCTAACCAAACTCTTTTGATTAACATTTAGCCTAAGTCTAACCATAAGTCCCCTTCATGTTTATTAATACAAATGGGACCCTATGGTTAAAATATTAGCCTAAACACATGGCATAGATATATCAACAAAATTTTGGAGGAAGATGGAGATCTAATGAGCATAATTGAAAAACTCCTAGGGACCATGCTAACAGAACCTTCACAACCCACTGCTATTGGATTAATCGATGATGAATAATTCAAGATGAGAGCCACCTCATCCATCTAGGAAATGATAAATATATTCTAGTTTGTTAGCATATATGTTTTATAGGTCAATCCAGTGTAGAAGGGAATATATATTCTATAAATTTTCATGAAAGGATAGATATCCTTATTTCATACATATGTATCTTGAAAATCAATTAGTACACCACCTATTATCTCTATAAATAGGAAGTGTTACCATTTTGAAAAATAGGCACAAGAGTGGATTTCTCCTATAAGGAACAAGTGGAATTTCCTTTACATAAAAGGCACTACTAGGTGATATTTTAAAGGCTCCTATAATAAATTCAATGTATCTTATAGGAAATACCTTTCAAACATGCACAAGAGTTGATTTACCCTTCAAGGTATCACCTAGGAGATATATCTCAAACAAGGACAAGAATTGATTTCTCCTTCAACAAATAAGTGTAATATTCCTTTACATGAAAAGCATTATTGAGTGATATTTTAAAGGCCCTTATAATACCTTCAAGGTATCTCTCAGGAGATACATTTCAAGCACATGAGTGGATTTTCACTTCAAGGTATCTCATAAGAGATACCCTTCAAGCACAAGAGAGGAGATACTTTTCATGGAAGGCACTATTGGCTGATATTTTGAAGGCCTATGTAATACTTTCAATGTATCTCCTATGAGATACCTTTTAAACATGCACAATAGTGGATTTCCAATTCAAGATATCTCCTAAGATATGACTTTCAAACATGCACAAGATTGGATTTTCCCTTCAAGATATCTCTTAGGAGATACCATTCAAACAAGCACAAGAGTGGATTTCTCATACAAGGAATAAGTGGAATTCCCTTTACATAGGAGGCACTATTGGGTGATATTTTTAAGTTCCCTATAATACCTTTAATGTATCTTGTAGGAGATACCTTTTAAACATGCATAAGAGTTGATTTTCCCTTCAAGGTATCTCCTAGGAGATACATTTCAAATAGGGATAAGAGTTGATTTCTCTTTCAATAAACAAATGCAATTTTCCTTTACAGGGAAAGCATTATTGGGTGATAGTTTTAAGACCCTTATAATACCTTCAAATTATCTCCTAGGAGATACTTTTCAATAACAAGAGTGGATTTCCACTTCAAGGTATCTCATAAGATATACCTTTCAAGCACAAGAGAGGAGATACATTTTCACAAAAGGCACTACTAGGTGATATTTTGAAGGCTTGTGTAATAAATTCAAGGTATCCCTTAGGAGATACCTTTCAAACATGCACAATAGTGGATTTACAAGTCAAGGTATGTCCTAAGAGATACCTTTTAAACATGCACAAGATTGGATTTTCCCTTCAAGGTATCTCTTAGGAGATACCTTTTAAATAGGCACAAGAGTGGATTTACCTTTCATTGTTCAAGCACAAGAGAGGAGATACCTTTCAAGCACAAGATTGGATTTCATGTTCCCTCTATTGTTGATAAAGGTAAAGTACCCTTGATTGAATAAGATCCATCTTCTCCACATTTGATCAATGAAAAAAATGAATTGTGGCATGGCATGGCATGGCTTCATCACACCACGAGGAAATAATCAAAGTGCAACAAATAGATTTTATTGCACTCTATTCAAATTTTGAAGGTAAGGACTTGATGATTTATAATTTGAAATAAAGGTGGGAATAATCTATTACTAGAGATGGTGACCAAGAAATAATTATTCAAGGAATACAAGCTCAATAGACTATGGTCCATAATGTAATATTTTCATAAACTCAAGAATTGAGTGATTTTTAGAATTCTATTGATATCAAGGACTCTAAGATTACTGATTTGCAAAAATTCCATGCAAAGAGAAACATGAGAGATTGTAATTCAGATAGAGGGTCCAACAAGAGTTGTTCCCTCTTTCCCTATTCTATTACATGAAATAATATTTGCCTAGCATATCACCTAGAAGAAAACTCAAAAATTGAAGGATGAAAATGCCAAACTTAAGGAGGAATCTTAGAAGCTTTTGGCAAAATCCCAACTACAATCACAGAAAGCATAGGCTTCTATCCAACACATTTGTATTATTTCCAAGAAAATATTAGCATGTAGCCTTCATCAGTTTATGTTCTTTTATTACATGAGCAATTTTATAAATGGCATATTCAGTTAATTTCCCTTGGTTTTTCATAGATCATTGAAGATGAGCATGTATTTATGGACATTTTTCTAAAGAGCACTGAATAAAGGTAGGATGCCATTTGTGAGTTTTATAATTTCAATTTGTTGTTGGAGAGACACAATTGTGTGCCTTTCTCTCTGCTCTAAGGACCCAAATAGAATGGCAATAGGCTAATAACTTATTTTTGATATTACAAAGCACCATTGGGTTATGCATGAGACCACAATTTAAAAAATCAAGGAAACTTATTTCTTCTTTTCAACCACTATATCATATGCATATGAAAAACAAGTATCATTAGCTATTGAGATCTGATATTGCTAATTTTAGAGATTTTCTAAACCATCATTATTCCAATGGTTTTAATTCAAGTCTTACCAAGTGGGATACATTACCTGTTGAGTTGAAGGGTAGGTAAGTCCTCAGCCCCATGAATATTAAATAGAGTCTAAGAATAGCCAAAGTAGTTTTCTAGATAATCACTCGATGCTTAGAGGAAAGAGGTTCATATGACTACATTGGGATGAGGTTTAAGCCTCCTATCATTCTGTATCCTCTATCTTTATGATGATGTTGGAAGTTGTTGATGCTTAATTTTACAACCAATCACCAAAGTCATGGGAAGTTTCAAAGATGTGGGACTTGACCCTTAAAATGACCTCTAAATTTCTAATAAGTTGGCTCTTCTCTTATTGGTTTAAGGTAAAGGGAAAAGGAACAATGCATAAATAAGTATTTAAACTACTAAGGTGATACACCAAGATTGTATTCCTCTATTGAACAACATAGTAATTAATACTAATAAAATTCAATGAAAGTATTTAAAGAACATAAAGCATTATCAATAATTCTATCAAAAACTATAGACTACTTAAAGGCTCATAACTAAAAGATAACCTAGATCATCATCTATCTCAATAGCATAGTATTAATTTTAAAAATATTCACTAAAAAAGATTAAAGATCATATAGCATGATTAATAATTTTAGTATTTATGCAAAACTAACAAAAGGCTTATAATAGAAAATGAGAAGCAAGAATTAAAAGCATATTATAATTGCACAAAACACCACTCTCTCTTCATATTTTGATAGGAGAACAAAGTACATAAGGCAAATTTCATAGATTACCCAATTCAACCTCTCAGGGGAGGAATTTGTTAAGACAAAAAATGCTTCAAAAACTAGCTCTTAAACCCTCTATTCTTATAGATGAATCTCTTTGGTCACCCTTTATGGTCATCATATCTACTACTTATAGCCCAAAAATATCTATTGTGGGTTATAACCACTCACATAGATTCTAACTGCATGTACACCAATTCAACAACTTGGCATCTAATTCAATCATTTCAGCCAACTATCTCTTTCATTCTATTTCAACTGTTGCTCCCACTTGTTTTTAACTTGTAGTCCCTCAAACCTTGGACACATGGAAGATTCCATGGCTTTTAAATACTTGAATCTTCATTAATTTTCATTTTACAAATCTTTTAGCTTTCTTAGCTATTTTGGTCTTTAGGGCCCATTGTGTTGACACATGACAGCTTCACACTTGAAAGAGTCCTTTTGATATTCACTTTCCCTTGGAAGAGCACCAAAGTGACAAGTGACATCATCCACTTTATTAAAGTCTTGAATATTTTCTCCTCTTTAATAAAAGAGACTCCTTCAAGGTTTAGTGCTCACCATTAGATTTGTCTTTGTGATTCACACCATCAATTTGTTGTTGACCCTTTAACTCCAAAAAGAATCATTATTTATCCATGTGGCAGCTCTATGCTTAACATAGGTTCTTTGATATTTTACTCTCTTTAAAATATCACCAAAGTGACAAGTGGAAATGTCTATTTTTGTTAGAGTCTTAAAGCCTTTTTGAGGCTTTAACAAAAATATTCATTCAACCCCATGAATTATAATGACCCAAAATGTTATATAGCTACCTATACTTAGTCAAAAAGAATATATATGCATGATCCAAGTATAAAATAAAATGTAGAATTTTAATTCTACAATTCATGGTAACTAACCAAGGACTCTATGCCTATATGGAAGAACTTACGCAAAATGCTCGAATCAAAATTGCTTCCATTGTAGCTCACTTAAAGCTTCTACAATGTGGCCCACAAATCAGCCCACTCTACCTCTGATGGATATTATCTTTTATATAGAGCTTGAAAAGCTCTATCTAGCTCTATCATCTCCTTGTGGGAGAACACTTGGAGGTTATGTACCACTAAATGCAACTAAAATTCTAATTTTTCAATTGGAATCAAAATAGTCTCTACCTTTATGACTATTGAAGAATCAATGAGGTACTTGAAAACCATTTGATCATTTTGTTTTGTGACTAGAAAATTTTGAATTTGGTCTTCCATCAGTACCATGTTATCATCTGGGAAAGGAGAATGGAGTCCCAAACATACCAATTCTTCAATGTTCCCTTTGATCTCCTTTACCCCTTCCTTCAAAAGGTCAATTAGATTCTTGCATTTGGATGTAGCTTTGTTGCAGCTTAGAATCTCACTTACCTTTCCTATTATTGCCTATCTGTGAGTCCAATTTCTTATAGAGTTTCATTAGATGTATCATATAACTTCTAAATCATTAACTTTGATTTAGGTACCTTGGTAGCAAATTAAAGTAGGATATTCTCCACAGAGTCTACTTTTACACACAAAGTCTGAGCCTTAGATATATTAATGCAAGCTTCAAGTGGGTCATGTCTACTGTTATTCTCTTCCAACAAGAGACATAGAGTTCCTTGACCATGGCCACAACTCTAGCTGATTGGGGTTGTTGGGCCAACTCCTTTTTCAAATTTTCCACTTCTTCCTTAGAGTCCTTGAAGTTTTCCTACTAGTTACCCTTTTCTACCTTGGTAGCATTTAGCTTCTACTAAAACTAAGCAATTTCCACTTCTTTGTCATTAACCCTATTCTTAAGGAGACTCTTTTCTTATTCCAATGAGTTAATTAAGGCATTAGCTTCATTAAGATCCTACAAGGACTTTACTTTATCTTTTAAAGTCTTCATGACTTCCTTAGACACCACCTCCTTAAGATCCTTATTGATCTAGGCCATCTCCTTATCCTTAGCCTTGAGCTCCAAAGAAATGCATCTCATAGTTTCTTGTGCATGTATCAAGCTTGATTGTGCCTTTTGTAGCTTGTTGGAGACTTTAAAATAGTTGGTGGTAACCGTAAACATAATTTCATTCATGATCTCCACTTTGTTCTAAGGTCTGAATTGAGTTAGATCCATGGCTATTGCACTCATTATGTAGTCTTCAGGCTACATTTTCTCCAGTGGCTTCTTGACATTTGGTACCATGTGAGCGACAATGAGGATATGTTGTTCATGGTCATACAATGACCTTGTTTGTTGTGTTACCATTGCTCTACCCTATTTTTTCCTTTTTTCTCTCCCTTCTTACCTCTCTTTCCCTCTTGGTCATGTCTAAATGACTGTGAAAGTCTATGGGAGAGGTCACTACACCACCTAAAAAAGGAGACCCATGGGGTAAACTATAATGCACAGTGATTACTTGTTAGGGTTGGTCTTGTGAAGAAAATGGGATTTTTAAGACCTTAGGGGAAAAGGTTGGTAAATTTAATGGTTGGGAAGTGAATGGGAATGGGGAACCTGATGGAATTAGTGTTTGACTCAGCATAGCTAAGAAGGAAAAGAATGTTGAGGCATGCAAAGGAGGTGGCATTAATGTTTGAGTAAAAAATTAGGGAGGAGTCATGTACGAGGTGGTAGATGCCTCTTTTTCCTTGTCCCCTTCTGTAGACTCTACCTTGTGTTTCTTCCTCTAAGGGCTCTCTATAGAATCTTATTTTTTTTTGGGTTGTCACAAGTTGTGACAAGTATATCACCTCTTGTATGGATAATGTTGCCTAGGAAGAATCTAATGGGAATGTAGGGGTTTTGGATGTAGACTAGACCACCCTTTATTTTTCAAACTCATTGATAGATGGTGGCTAGTTTAAAACTATATGTATTATTTTATATGTTTGTGCCTCTTGTGTCTCTTTTTGTAGCTTTATAAGGTTACTTGTATCTAGGATAGAAGTAGGAGTAGCATGAGCCTCACCTCATACTTTCTCCCATTCCTGATTTACAGCTACATCTTCAAAATTCCTAGTAAATTAACAAATTTCCTACCTATACTTCCAATAGGAAACTATTTTATCTTGATCCCAACCATTCCTAACCAAGTCATGTCTAAAACCTTTTGTCATAACTCTTATTGGGTCATAATTCTTAAGGGAATGGTAAAATGAATCCCAAGGTGGAAGTGGTATATCTTGCAGCTCAACATACACATCTGGGGTATCTTTTTTTAGGGACCTTCTATCTTTAAATAATTTCTTTCTATCATGCTTGAAGGAAGCAGAGACCTTACTCTTGATAAGCCAAGAAGTCATGAAACCATCTAGATCATATTTCCATGATTCTTGAATGAGAATCAACCCATATGTAGCTAGTTTATTTTTTAGAATAAACTCTACTTACCTCTTGACCACTGTAATACCACCCCTAGTTAATGGGACATCGTGAAAATCCCTCTTCTTCTTCCCTGATCAAAACTAAGAATATGTATCCACTAATTGTCAGACCAGTTCTAGACCCACAACTCCACTGGTCAAAACCTTGGGAAGCATAAAATACTCTTCCCCAAAACCATGGACCCTAATAAAATAATGATGAGATCCAAAGAAAAAATCATATGGGTGTCAGGCATCAGCCAAGATGGTCCTAATAGAATCATGCATTTTTTTGCTTATGCCCTCAAGATCTAGCTCCCCTAAAAGTGTTGCTAAAAAACACTCAGTAAACTTATAAACATCTGATGACTCTGACAACACATGAGTTCATGTGGATATAGGGATAACCTTTGGAGGGTTTGTTGCTTCTAGGTCCCATAGGGCCAAACTTATATGGTGTCAAAAAAATTAGGTATTTTGATATAGAATGAGTTGGAACAGATATGAGGAATACTTAAAAGTGGGATAAACCCTAAACTTTACAAGATACTAGCATAAGGAGTAGGCAATATGCTCTATAAAGTCATACTTATATACTTTTGTCCTGGCAATAGTCCTCATTTGAAAAAAAGCCACCAGTTTCTAATCATGCACCCTTTTTATCGCTATCTTCTCCAAAAATGAAGGCAAGCATCAAACATGCATCTTGTGACTCTTAAGTCAATATGCCCAAATGAAAAGATAGGGGATGAGGTTTGGTACTATCTTATACCAAACATAATTCCTTGTTTAAGAAAATCTATTTTTGGTGCACTTGAGACCAGACATGTCTTAGTTGAGCTATATCATAGAAGATGGTTGAAGGATCATGTTATAAACCTAGCATGTCATGGATAACTTATGGGTTCATCACTACTCTGATTAATACCTTTTGAATTGTTGCATTAGTAGAATCAAAGTTTTGGGCACATAAGTCCAATTCTAGGTATGGGTGAACTATTGGCACCATGTATTAGGCTAACCCTGAGGTCCAAACCCTCAAATCAAAAGTTTCAGACTTGGTTTGATTTAACATTCTTGCATGTGATGACTCCCTTAAGGTATTAGTCTTTTTGGTCATAATAGGGTCAAAAATCTCATCTGCATAATCAAGAACAATGGAATAATCTCTATAAATACCTTTCATTGCTTCCCTAGTTCTTGGGTAGGTAAATTTAGGTTGTGTAAGAGTTAAGGTATAAGACTTTGATGATGTTTATGTAACAACCATTTTCTTCTAAGACTCTTAGCTATGAGGATACTCTTTGTTGCTGCTTAGATCAAAACTTTGCTTGCTCAGACTCAAAAAATAGATTACATTATTTTCTTGGCTCTGAAGAAAATGTTGTGCTTAAAGGTGAGGAAAATGAGACTCAAAATCTCTTTAAAAATTTTTGCCTTCATGAAATGTGAATTAATGACTCTCCTTGATGAAATAATCATGTCTCATTAAAAGGATCTTAATTCTATACTCTAAGGCAATGATCATCAAATATTTGAGATCCTTAACTCAAAATTAGGATCTGAGTAAGAGGTTTGAAACAGGAAATTTGGATTAAGGATTAGTCATCCCACTACTTTATGAGTGGACTTGCAAAAGGTGAAGTGTGGAGGAGAAATGATGAGCTTTTCATATAGCTCATCATAGTTATATAAATTGTCCCTATAGTTTTGCTTTTGGTTACATATTTTATTTCATTTAATTAATAATTAAAGTCTAGCCTAAGTAGGATATGTATGCAATTTGTTCATTTTTTGTATGTAATTTATTATTGATTCTTTACCTTGTTATTATGTCTTACTTGGATGAATAGCACAGTTTTGAGTATAGCAATACATCCCACAGATGGGGTAATTTTGAGTAGAATAACACATCCCAAGGATGGGGTAATTTGGAGTACATTAAAATATCCCAATGAGGGGTAATTTTGTGAAGGAAACACATAGTTTTTACAAGTATTTTGGCTAAAATTTTGAGGATTCAGTAAGCAAGCTCTGATGATTGAATGCTTAGAGGACACTCCAAAGACACTCTAGAATTTCTCTAAATATGCTCTACATGTGCTTTGAAGACATACATAGTATGTTCTAAATAAGTCTAAGAATACTTTGAATATATGTACAGGGTGATCAGAAGACCTGTACCAGATGCTCTGAAGATATTTGGATGACCTGTACATAATGCTAAGAGAAATTAGGAGCATTATACTACAAAAATTTTATTTGAGAAAAAATAAAAAAATTATTGGATGGAAATGATAGTTGGTAACCAAAAGAAAAGGAGTAGACATATAACTCTTCATCCCCTTACTACTTCCCACCCCTAAAAAACTACTCCCTAAATAATAGCTATAGATATTTTATAAGCAATTTTTTAATATATAATGATGCATGGGACCCCTCTACCAAATAATATGGATGCATGGAGGAAAATTTTTCCACCCCAAAAAATGACTTTTAAACTCAGTCTAAAATAGAAAAAAATCAACTCAAATAATAATTAGGCCAAAAAATGATTTTTCAACTCAGTCTAAAATAGAAACAGTTCACCTTATCTGAATAGAGCCAACAGATAAATGATGTGATGGGATAGAGATGGTGGAACCATTAAAACCCTCTCACATCATGACACTTTTTTACTATGATTATTTACTTATAATTAATAAAAAAAAATGTCTGCTTTCCCCTCACATTCACCATTTGGGTCCCTATTGAATATAAGTAAGCACTAAATAATCCTAATCATTGCCATTTCATAAAAAAACCCTAGGTCTATCAAAATATCACCAATTTCATAACTTAAAGTAGTAAACAATGAATAAAAGGTTCATATGAAGCCAAACAAATTACACATTTCAGATACATTAAAATAATACATTACATATTATATTAAATACCTGACAATAAGCACCTACAGAAACAACAGTGAAAAATGTGTTCAAATCTTCCACCACTAACACCACACCTACAAAAATGATAGTGAAAAATGAGGTCAACGCTTCCACCACTAGTGCCATAGTTAACCTAAAAATCAATGAATATTTTTTGGCCTTCAAAAGGGAGAGAGAAAATCTAAGAGAAAATAATGAAAAGAGAATAAGATAAACTTAACCCTAATTTTGAAGCACATGAGAAAAATATTTTTTTAAAATATTTTAATATTATTATTTAAACATATTAAACAATTAACCATGATTAAATTTTGTCATAGGGATTTGACTCCTTAATTTTTAGCCCCCACAAAATACCTTTTTGATAATTATTAAATTTACCAAGTCAAATACCTATGAGAGTGAATCACCTTTCTTTGTCTACTATTCTTTTCTTATGCTTCTATATTTTATTTTTTTGCTCGCATAATAGACTGTAGTTCATGCTTTCTGCTCCTTTATGGTCTATGATGCTTCAGGATTGAATCTATTTTAAAAAATAAAAAGGCTTTCAATAGGATAGTTTGGGTGCATATCTAATTATGGTGGTGTTTTTAATTGGATTTGATGTAAACCAATTATGGTGCTTTATGCTCTAATAATGCATTGGGATAGATGTTGAATTTGTAACATATATATCCAATTCATTTTTGATGTAGATATTACATGCTAATATTCTCTCTCTTCACATGCAATCCATCATAGAATAAATCAATACATGGTGATTCAGATCTTGATTGGTCTGTGCCCACAATTATCTTTAAATATGAACTTAATTAATATTTTGACATTGTCAAGGGTTTAGAATTACTAGGTTTAACTATCAATTATAATTTTACCCCTCTCACCAATACATATATACATATATTATATGTCATGATATGTGTGTGTGCATGTGTGAAGAGATGTGCACATATACAAGGGTGAGAACATAGTGAAGCAAAATAAATTTTTAAATTCATATATGTCTCCACCTTTTTATCCCTTTCTATGCACATAAAAATAAACCAATTGAAACTCTACACATTTTTTGGATAAGTTTAAAGCATAAAAATTGATTTGATTTTATTGAAATCTGTGTGGTCCGATGGAAGCTCAAGGCTAGCCTGGGTAGTAGCAAAGCCTACTAGGATGTCAAGTATAGCCAGGCCTAGGTCACCCTTGAGTGCACTCTAGGATGGCATTTTGTAGAATGTGTGTAGGGTCTATATATATTAAAGTGCACCAGAGCTTCTGAAAAAGATCTAATATATAATACTTGTTCAACATTTATTATATAATATTAAAATTAACATATATATATATATATATATATATATATATATATATATATATATATATATATATATATATATATATATATATATATATATATATATATATATATATATATATATATATATATATATATATATATATATATAACTGAGTAATATTATATTGGTGTGTATAAATATTAAAGTGCACTAGAGCTTCTGAAAAAGATCTAATATATAATACTTGTTCAACATTTATTATATAAAATTAAAAGTAACCAATCACATTTTGACAAGTAAGACTAAAGTATTGATACTCTTATAAACAACTATTGGTACTCCAAATTATGGGAAAAAACTATTGGTACTCCAAATTGTGGGAAAAAACTATTGGTACTCCAAAGATTAAGTTTTGGTCATAGGTTTAAAAAATGCATTTTATGATCTCTCTTGATAAAATTGGATATATTGATAAAATGTATAATGTGTTCGACCTTGGAAACTTCGTTATAAGTAGTTAATATGACATATTAAAATTTTCAAAATCTAATATGATGTTTTGGCACCTTAATTCGATGTCAAAAATTAGGGTGCACAGCTACTAGGACCTTTCTCCTATATTGAAATATATAATATATAATTATAATTTGATTTATAAATTATATTAACATATATATTATATAATAATAATAATAAAACATATTAATATATAATATATAATATTATAATATTATATAATTTACATTATATAATATATATTTTTATTATATATTTTGATATAATATAAATAAATATAATTTTAATATATTAAATATTTCACTCACCTTTAATTCAACTTGACTACTCGAGGTGCATTTGCATTTAGAAATAGGTGGGAGTTCCCAACGAATTAATTTGAAATTCAAATTTACTTTATAAAATAGGGTCTGTATAATTTTTAAACATTTTTAAGAGGAACAAAAACCACTGAACATGTCTGACCAGATATATAATTCCTATTCCTACATATTCTTAGTTTTTTTTTAACATACATTGTAGAGCATTGACAGATTAGAACAGAGTAGGTTGTAGAGTGTCTGAAGCATTGAGCATATGTATTACTATCATTTTTGTAGATGCTTACTTTCAGGTATTTAATCTTAATAGTGTTCAATATATTTGTTTACTCTATCTAAAATGAGTGATTTATTTGGGTTTACTTGGCCCTTTCATTCATTGTTTGGCACCTTAATATGTTATGAAATCACTAAGATTTGGATATTCTACCTGGATTTCTATAATATTTTTTGCCCTGCTGGAGCGCACCTAGCTATGATGTCAATGAGCCTTTTGTTGAAAGAGCATGCATATGTCTATTATTTGAGAAAATAAGGTTTTCAAATTGTAACACTAAATGTCTATTATTCCAAAATTAATGCTTTACCTGTATATACTTCAATCAATTTTTGATAAAAAATAGTATAATTTTTAATAATGTGTATTGATCTCAGGGAGGCCTTGGGTTAGCGTAGGTAGCAATGATCCCTGTTGTAAAGCCTATTTCAAAATTAAAAGAGGTCAAAGAAGTCAATTGGGTGTATAAGACAAAAATGGGTAGACTCCAAGTCTAGTTGTAATTCAATATGGGTAGACTCCTTGTTTGGTTTAAATTCTATGTAAAATAGTCACACAATAATTACTTTACACCTTTTTTATCTTCTTCTTTTGGTGTAAAATAACCAATTGAATAAATTTAGCCAATAAATTATTTCGTTCAAATATCCTTCCTTTTAAATGAATGAGCATGAATAGTTACTCAAAATTCAACTCAATTGTGCATAAATTGGTGAGCCATTACAATCCAAAAAAAATATTAGTCCCATCCATGATAATAGAAAACATAAGATACTATAATAGGTAGTCTCCCATAGCTTTATACCATGGAATTTACTATAAAAATTGACTATACCCCCACCTATAGTTAGGATTTAAAATTCTAGAGCTGGGTCAATGAAATAGTTCAATTGAGTAGCCAACTTACTAGTGATGAATTTGTGTGTGCTCCCAAAGTAAATAAATATAGTGGAATTATATTTATTGAGGAAACCAACTACCTTAATATTTGGAGTAGTAATACCTAAAATTGCATGATAGGAAATAGTCATTTGAGAATATTTATATTCATCCTTAGGTCCTTCCAGACTATTGATGTGTGTCTGTGTCAAGGACGTAATGCAAACAACAAAATAACAATTCTTAGATTATAGGGATAACATGAATATGGTAGTGACACCTTGGGGATTCACTCAATTTTGTTGGAGAGTTTTGATACCTCTAAATGCACCATAGGGTTATTTAGTGTTTAAAGAACACTCCTCATTTTAGAATTCTAAGAATTTAGAGCATGAGTAGCAGGTTGTGGTAGCTTGATGTCACCTATGGTGAAATAGCAATAGAGATATGTTTTATTATCCCAAAAATTTATATTGAGTGATGGTTTGGATCCATCTTGGTCCATTATTCATGAATTATAGAGATTCTATGTTAATACTCAGTGAATTATGAATCAAATTTACAATGAACTTTAAACTAAAGAAGTATCATATAAAAAAGAGCAAAGAAAAGGGTAAGGTAGAAAAGAAACAAGTGATTTCTAACCTTAATCTTGAACATCATGACAAAGTGTCAATTACAACTGAGTATGCATTCAAACCAATAAACAATGTAAAATAGCTTGAGCTTAGATCACACTATATAGCAGGCAAGCTTCAAAGATAATATAAAGAACCACAGGTAAGAACCAAGTCTACTTTAAAGATTTACTACCATAATCAAACAACATCAGCACATCTTAGTATAGAGTGAAATGAAATGAAGAAAAACCTAAGGTCATTAAACTAATCTATTACATGCACAAATTAGAATCCCTATGATTTATAAAATGCATCTTAGAATTTAAAGACGCTATTCAAATTCAAGATTTAAGATTTAAGATAACAATTGAGAGAAAAGATTATCTAGAAATTAACATATCAAACATGGAAAATCTTTACAAAATTCCTTGATTCTATTAAATGCTTCAAGTGTACAAAACTCTTGCTCAAAATTCTCTCCCCTTTTACAATTTGTAATGCATACCTTTTATATAGAGATAAGGAAATGCACTGATCAGTTATAACATATAGGTGTACAAAAGTTAAGGACAACTATCCTTCAAAATAGTTATAGAATACACTTGTTCTCTATACTAAATTAACCTAAAACAATATGCTAATAGACTAGCATATGCTTTTACATTGGAATATTCAATTTCAAAAGTTATAGAATATTATTTTAATCTACTGGTGGGGCCTCTAGCTCTTGCTATTGGAGATTCTTGTGGCTTTTCATGTTGTTCATCCACTAGTGCTAGATCCATAGCAGGCTTCATGATGCACTCATCTTCTTGGTCTACCAAGTATTTAAACTCCCTATCATTTCTTCTCATGGCCTCTTTAATGCTTTTGGCTTTGTTTATTCTTTCTCCAACATTGAATATCATGCCTAAGATTCTATTGTTATCTACTCCATATTGGCCTTGTCTCTTATCCTTGATCTCTAGAGCTACTAGAGCATCCCTATGCTTGAACTCTTCATCATTTATAATTCTAAGATTAGTAGGTTGTATAAGCTCTGTAATCATGGTTCCATGCAGTTACTCAATTCTTGTAATCAGCTCCTTATCATCCTCTAGGAGCCTTTCTACCTTATTATGCCATTCACTTAAGCCTTAGACCTTGGTAACCACAATCCCTAAGATTGTGCTTAAGTGCCCCAGACTGATGGTCTTGAAACTTGGGATCTATTTCCTCGATTGGATGTTGTAGAGCTCAGCTATTTTATCTTCAAAGGTGTGTCATTGAGTGACTAGATCTTAGCCAATACACTCTACTGCTCCAATGCACTCTACCTCAACTTTGTTTCCTTAGGTGCCTCAAACATGTCATAGAGTGAGTCTTCTATCATCTTAGTCATAGCTTTAATTACTAAGAGGATAGCCTGTGCCTACAATTTTTCCTTCTCCTTTTCAAGGTTGTGAATCCTTAATTTCATCTATTTGATCCCTGCCTTAACTTATTCTAACTGGGGTTCAATCAGGCTCTCAACATCCTCTTCATGGATTGTAGCCTCACCCAACTATTTCCCACCAATTGGGGTCAACCCTACAAAGTCTTCCACCTTCTAGAAGATGAATTCTTCTTCTCCCACCATGGCCTTCTTGGTGGTAACTCTCTCTAATCTAGCTATCTCTTGATTGAATTTGATAGTGGTGGTTGAGATTATGAATTTTAGAGATTGTGGGACCTCTATATTTGCACTTCTTGATGACCATGTAGCATCCACCTTCTTGCTTCCAGGACCCTTGGTGATTGTGATTCTTCTTTATTCTTATTCCTTCATTATATCCCTAATCCATGGTTTCATATCTTCATGTACCTCAATGTTAGCCACTATGGTCATTGCTCGTGAATGGGAAAAGGAAGGAATCTTTTGTAGTTTCCCACAAATGAGCCAATCAAGATCTTTGAAGTTTTGGTCCTCTTTTAAATACTGACCCACTTATGTTTTGGTGGGTAATGTTAGGACTTGTTCCAAAGTCTTAACGTTAGGTTAGATTTTTGGTAGAAAATAAATTACTATTGTAAATGGGGCATGCATCTTTTATAAAGACACCCCCATAAAATAAATAAACTTAGTTTATTTATTAGGTAGTTTTAATGTTTATATTTATTAATTAGAATTACTTTACGGGTTGTTTTCCCGTATTTAGTTGGTTATTGGATTAGTTGTTTTTACCAGTCATTGGTAAAAACTATATAAATCAATGTTTGCATTGTAAAAGGGTTAACGGAGTAAAGGCACCCTTATGTACTTGGTTTTTTGAATTATTAATAAAATACTTGTGCACTCGCACTAAGCAGGGACAAGGTTCAACCTATTTTGATTCTGGAGTTATCAGTGGTATCAGAGCTTGGTTATTTTGGAAGCTTGGTGAATTCGAAGGAGGAAGGTGAAAAATCATTTCACGTGATTTCATTTGGCATGAAAATAAGGTATGCCATATAGTTTTGGTTTAAATATTTTGAAAAATTATTAAATTATTTTAATTTTTCAAAAATTATTTATATTTAAACCTATATTTTCCATATACCACTGTTTGGTCTTTTTGGATCATTCATACTCCATTTTTCCTCTGTTAAACCTCCTCATTTGGCATAAAAAATGAATCTTAGCATTTAATGTTATTAATTCATTATTTTTTTGACCAAAAACCAGATTTATACAGCCTTTTTATCTGAGAAAAACATCTAAAACTTTTCATTCATGGCTGCCATTATGATTTGCATTCATTTCAGCTCTTTTTAAATCCAAAACCTCTAAAAAACATCTACAAATAGCATTGAAACCCTGTATTTGAATTCATATTGAAAAATATAGAAAAACCAGACTTGTACAGCCTATTGTACGGCCTTTCCAATGCCCAAGCTTGTTTTTAATCCATTCTCTGCAAAAAATACTTTGAAAATTTGCAAAAACACAGTTAAAAAACTGTTTTAGCAACCTGTACGGATTTGTACGGCCTGTAGGAGAGAGAGCAGGTGGAGAAAAACATCCAAGAAGCTGCCATGGCATCCCAAGGAAGAATGGCACTGGAATAAATTTTAGAAATTATTTTTTCATGTTTCTATAGTTTTGTTTGAAATATTTGCTGTAGAGGGCCCACCCAGGAGAAAGCTTGAAGTGAAGGCTGTAAAATTAAAAAAAAGGGAAAAAGAATTTGAATTTACTCTCATTTATTTTTAATTTTTTTTTTTTTTCTAGGTTTTTTTTTTTTTTTTAATACTCCATATGAGGCATGGTATGGGTTTAAACCCAAAGTTAAACATTGAAAGTGTTTGGATGTCTTTGTTTTGCCTTTTTTGATGGCACCACATATAGACAATTGGTGGGAGGTTTGATATACTTGATGACTACCAGGCCCGATATTTCATTTACAGTTGGAATTTTATCTAGGTTTATGCATGAGCCTAGAGAAATTCATTGGCATGCAGCAAAATGATTACTGACTATGATGAATCTAGTAATGTTGCCCATGAATTTGCATTCACTACTTTGGGGCACATTGATTATATTGAATATGAGGCTAGAGATGAGCTCACAGATGTATGGGTTTTAGACACAGGAGCAACCAAACACATGACATTTGTGAGAGATTTCTTTTGGTCTTATAAGGAAGCTTTTCTCTCTCCATTTGCCTTAGCAGATAAGTCTATGCATACACCACTAGGACTTGGTTCTATTCGAATTCTTCTTCCTAATGGGTCTATAAAATACTTGGAGGATGTTTGGTATGTTCCCACATTGAAGAAACACTTACTTTCTTTGGTAACTATTTGAAAGAAAGGTTATCAAATTGTGCTTGAAAATGGGCTCATTTACATCAATTCAGTGAAGGATAATTATAAAACCATGTATACAGGATATGAAGATGGAAACTTGGTTAGATTGCATTGTAAGGTGCTTCCTCCCAATATAGAACTTGCAGCAGTTGTTGACACAAGTATAGGTACTATGTCTACACAGCGGTTATGGCATCTCCGCTATGGACATTTGAATATCCAATCTTTAGTGGATTTGTAGAGATATAGTATGGTGAATGGGTTGCCCACTTTTCACAAAGATAGTATTCTTTGTGAGTCATGTGTTTTGGGCAAACAAAATCAGGAAAAATTTCCTAAACAGTCATCTTGGAGAGCTAACAGATGTTTACAGTTAGTTCATAGTGATGTATGTGACATGAAAAAGTCATCCATTGGTGGGTGTAGATACTTTGTCTTGTTTATTGATGACTTTTCTAGGATGACTTGGGTATTCTTTATGAAAAACAAATCTGAAGTTTTCGCTAAGTTTGTTGATTGGTTGCACTTAGTTGAAAAAGAAACAGGTTCACATTTGGCCACTCTTCATTCAGATAATGGAGGTGAGTATACCTCAAATGAATTTTTAGACTATTGTCGAGAACATGGAATTCATCGACAATATAGTAATTTTTATACTCCACAACAAAATGGAGTATCTGAACGAATGAATAGAACTTTAGAGGTCACAACACGTTCCATGTTGCACTATAAATAGCTTGATGATAAATTTTGGGCCAAAGCTATAGGTACTGCAGTGTATTTGAGAAACAGGTCCCCCACGGTTGCACTTTTGGGACAAACTCCATATGAGGCATGGTATGGGTTTAAACCCAAAGTTAAACACTTGAAAGTGTTTGGATGTCTTTGTTTTGCTTTGGTTCCTCCTAAACATAGAACTAAGTTGGCACCGCGAAGTTGAAAATGCATCTTTCTTGGTTATTCTAAAGATAAAAAGGGGTTTCATTTGCTTGCACAGGATTCAGGCAAATTCATAGTGAGTCGAGATGTAATATTTGATGAGTTTGGGACTATGAACACTGTAGAGATTGATTCTCAACTTGATAGATTAGAGAGGAAAAATGAAAAAAGAGATAAGGGTTTGAATAATGGGGATAACTCTTTGAAGTTATGGTATGAGACTCAAATTCCTTCAATTTCCTCTCCTTCATCTACAAATTCACAGGTTGATGACTTAGAAATTGTTGAAAATTCTCTAAGTCCCCCATCGAATGATGCACCTAATGAGAATTCTGGAGTCCCTGATTTGAATAATTTGTCTAAGTATCCAAAATGGGCTCAAAGTACTTTTTTTGACTTGATAACAGATGAAGTTGGTTTAACATGGCCTAAGAATTCTCAAAAATAGGTGAACTATGCTATGGTTGTTACTACTTCTTCCACTGAGCCATCCACTTTTGAGGAGGCATCTACTGAACATGTTTGGCAACAGGCAATGAAATGTGAGTATGATTCCATACTTAACAATAATACATGGGTTTTATTTGATCCTCCTCCACATGTTAAACCCATCGGATGTAAATGGGTTTATAGGACTAAGTATAAATCAGATGGTTCCATTGATAAACATAAGGCATGACTTGTTGCCAAAGGATATGCGCAACAAGAAGGTATTGACTATGAGGAAACATTTGCACCAACTGCTAAATGGCACACTATTTGTATTGCACTTGCCTTAGCAGCACAAAATGGTTGGAAACTACATCAGTTGGATGTTAAAAGTGCTTTTTTAAATGGTGATTTATAGGAAGAAGTCTATATGAAACAACCACAGGGTTTTGAATAGGTGGGTACTGAACACAAAGTGTGTAAATTGACAAAAGCTTTGTATGGGCTCAAACAGGCACCCAGGGCTTGGTATGAGAAAATGGATTCATACTTGAAATCCATTGGTTTTCATCATAGTGAATCAGATGATACTCTCTATTTTCGAGTGCAGGGTAAGAAAATGGTGATATTAGTTCTCTATGTTGATGACTTGTTTATTATAGGTAATGATGAAAATCATAACAAGTCTGTGAAGAAGGAATTAAAAGATGGGTTTGAGATGACAAATCTTGGACTTCTTCACTACTATCTATGCATAGAGGTAACTCAGAAAGAGCATAGTATTTTCATTTCACAAACTAAGTATATTTCTGAGTTATTAGAGAGGTTTGGCATGAGTGATTGCAAACCTGCCCTCACTCCCATGGAAAGTAACTTGAAATTGTCTAAGGATGATAGTAGTGCCTTTTTTGATGGCACCACATATAGACAATTGGTGGGAGGTTCGATATACTTGACGACTACCAGGCTCGATATTTCATTTTCAGTTGGAATTTTATCTAGGTTTATGCATGAGCCTAGATAAATTCATTGGCATGCAGCAAAATGAGTACTTCGTTACCTTCAGGGAATAAAAACATATGGCCTTGAATATCGCCGCAACAAGAACTTCAAACTTGTTGGATATTGTGATGCAAATTTTTGCGGATGTGTGGATGACAGAGTGTCAACCACAGGATACACTATGCATATGGGTTCAGCTACCATTGCTTGGTGTTGTAAGAAGCAGGATACAGTGGCAAATTCATTAGCAGAATCAGAGTATATTACAGCATGGGATGCTTTTAGAGAAATTGTTTACCTTCGTCGTATTCTTGAAGATCTTTAGGTTTCTCAGTTTGCTCCTACATAGTTATACATTGATAATCAGAGTGCAATCAAGATGTCCAAGAATCCAGTGTTTCATGCCAAAACAAAACATATGGATGTCAAATACCATTATCTGCGAATGCTAGTGGCAAATAAAACTCTTGATCCAATATATTGCCCAACTGCCGATCAGACAGCTGATATCTTCACAAAACCCCTTGACAGAATCAAATTTGAAAAATTCAAAAAAATGCTTGGTATGTGTCTAAAGACCTGACTTTGGATCATAGGGGGGTTTGTTAGGACTTGTTCCAAAGTCTTAACGTTAGGTTAGATTTTCGGTAGAAAATAAATTACTATTGTAAATGGGGCATGCATCTTTTATAAAGACACCCCCATAAAATAAATAAACTTAGTTTAATTATTAGGTAGTTTTAATGTTTATATTTATTAATTAGAATTACTTTACGGGTTGTTTTCCCGTATTTAGTTGGTTATTGGATTAGTTGTTTTTACCGGTCATTGGTAAAAACTATATAAATCAATGTTTGCATTGTAAAAGGGTTAACGCAGTAAAGGCACCCTTATGTACTTGGTTTTTTGAATTATTAATAAAATAATTGTGCACTCGCACTAAGCGGGGACAAGGTTCAACCTATTTTGATTCTGGAGTTATCAGGTAAAGTTTGAAAAGTCCTTGAGGTGTGAGTGCCCAAACATGTAAGGTAAAATTTAGGATTCATGGCAGGATTTTAGAAGTTTTTAAGTATCGATCCCCTTTTGAGATTGCATCTCCTAGTGAGTGAGGATATGAAGGTACCTAGAGGCTTGAATGCCTAAGGTAAGAACACATGGAACTCTTACATCTCATGGAAGCTTGGGAGGAATTACATCAATGTACCAGTAGAGTTGATAAGTAAGGAGGTGTGAAAAATCTTGAGGACCCAAAAATGTGACACAAGGTAAATCTTGCTCAGGTGGATCCATGTGTTACAAAAAGGAGATGTTGGCACACTTCCATCCATTTTTAAAAGATGATTAAGTAATTAAAGTGGTGGTTGGTGATTATCCATTTCACTTTAAGGCATTAATCATGACCCTAATCTTAAAAAATACAAGGATTATAACTAAGCATTTATCTTCATTTGAACTCACCCTTTGCATTTAGATCTAATATTTGTGCCTTCAAGCGATTTGTGTACTAGAGTGATGTGCAACATGAGAATAGTGATTGTAGCAAATTCTTCATAGTTTCTTCTAACTTTAATTGTGTACAGTCCTTAAAATTGCTAGTAAGTGTTCTATTCTCTCGTACTATGATTTTTAGGGAGTTATTAGGTATTTAAAGGGTAATTAACGAGAAGGGGTTGAATTTCCATTTTAAAGTGTCACACCAGTGAGTTTAACAAAATGGCATCATCTTCAACTTCATGAAGGGGTAGCGTTACTTCTCTCCTTCATGGGATTCAAGACATAGATGTTTAAGGATTAGAATTCATACCTCTATTGGGAGTTTTGTAGAAGCCAAACCCTCCCCTAGTTATCACTAACCTTGGCATGAGATGCATGATCCCTATGGTAGCATTTCCTCTTACTGCCCTGTATCCTAAGTTGGTTATTATTTGTGCCCAAGTTTATCAGCTAGATATTAGAACTATTATGGATGGGAACTAGTCAATTATGTGTTCATTTATTCTTGAGGCCTTCAACACCATGCTCAGAATTCCTCTCAAACTTGATAGTATTACACTTACTTTGGACGAGTGTTGTCAGTACACTGAGGAGAACGATAAACTATTATGGGACATTATGAATTCCCTTGGGCTTGCTAGAAAGAGGTAAAAGGTCCCAAAATGTCAAGGAGTCTAAAATTGATTAAATTTAGTGAGATACCTAAATACATGATTTCCATGGTGGCTCGAATATATGGAGTGCCCACTATGGAAAATTTTAAACCATGGATGTTCTTGATCCTAAGTTATGTGTTGGAAGGAAAGAAGAAATTAGACTAGGCAACCATTTTGAGCAACAACTTAAATAATCAAATGATGTAGCTCCAAAGTGCACTTTCTTAAAATGAAACATTTACAGGTACCTTCTACATGTCCTCTTATTTAATGTATAGTTTAGTGCATAATAGGACCTTTCAAGGGCTCACCAAGAACCATTCAGGAATGAGGATTTATGACGTGTACCTAGAGATTACTTTAGAGGGGTTCAAAAATAATTTATGTAAAGTTCACAATTTATTTTTTAATACTATGATGAGTGTCTTTTTCCCACTAAAGAGGCTATATAGAATGACTAAGGTGGTTAAGAAATCAATTGATAAATATGGCACCTCGTACATTTAGTTTAAGACTTTCACATATATCATGTTAGTGGTTACAGAGGATCTTTATATAAGTTACCAAGGTATCTGGATGACAAAGTTGCAATAATGGATTTGAGCAAGCAGATGGTGCATGCACATGAGTTGATTACTACTAAGAAAATTAATAATCCTTTCAAATTTATAATTGAGATAAGATACTACACTTATCCTTCTATTGTCAAAGCTAAAGGATTAGAGTAATAAATGGGAAGTTGTAGTATTAAAAATATGCCACATAGGCCAAATTATGATATTAGATTGTTAGTAAATATTGTGATGAATGCAATATTGCATCAACCACACTATGAAGATATGTAATTGGATAGCACCACTAAATAAGATCTTTAAAAAATTAACTTCATGAGGTTGAAAGCATATGAGGTCCTTGCATACAATGTTGTATGTATCCCCAAGGACATGCTAGAAAACAAAATCACACTAGCTAGTGTGTACAATGATACCAATGTTAAGGCTTAACCCATATCACAACTAGATTTCAATATCATGAAAGATGACTTTATTGCATGAAGGGATTCTTAGACCATGAGTAGAACCTTCTAGTGGTTGAAGGAATAAGGGGTTGACCTAGGTGCCCATGATACCCCTACCCTCCAAGAGCTTAGACAACTCAAAGAGTTGAAGGGTTTTCTTCCAACATACACCAGTGATCTTTCATCTCTAATGGCACTAGTAAAAGGCAAAGAGAAATACAAGATTGGTGATATTGACTTCACCAAGATTATTGATACATAATCACTAATAGCTACCCAATCCAAAGTGGGATTGTCATTTTTAAAATTGATAAGTCTCACAAAAGATTAGGACAAGATTGCAATAATAGAAGTGCAATTGTCCAGTGCTTCTCCAATATCTATCATGGCTGAGGGAGCTCCCATAATGACAATAATTCTAATTATTTCCCTATTTTATTCACCTACATGATAAGTATAAGTTGACCCTTCTCCAAGGGCCTTTACAAGAAAGAGAGGGGTAGAGGAAGAGCCAGAGCAACCTAAAAATAAGAGGCCAAAGAAAGTATTACAACCTTTGGTCGAGAGTCCTAAGAAGAGTAAGGAGGTTGCATTCAAAGATGCACATTCTAAAGAAGCCTCTGTGAAAAAACAAAAGACAAATCCTTGTATGCCAAAAAATTAAAGGACATGAGTGATAATGAGATTTTAGACAATGGCAGGCATATTGCTGAGATGATAAAAAGACAATGTGTATTCAATCCCCCTTAGGTAAAAATGGGGTAAAGTACTCCAAGGGAAAGGCCACAAACCCTAGTCAAGGCCCCGATGGAGGGATTATCTACTGAACAAGACCCCTCAGGAGTAAAGGATGGATGTAGTGAAGTAGATGTCTTGACCTCAAATAACCCTCTACCTTTTGAAGATGTGGTACGAGTTGGGATCAAGGCAGTTACATAGGCCCAAGTTCTTCCCAAAAAAGAAATAATCTCCTCAAACATAGAGGCATTTGTAGAGAATGTTATCACCAAACTGTCAAACCAAGACAAGTGTGGTGAAGTTGGTAATGTATAGGCATCTAGGGATAAAACTGAGGAGCCAATGCAAAGTGAGCAAGTTCCCACTGGTAGTGAAAAGGTGGAGGTATAGAGAGAAGTTCAAATGGATGTTATGGTAGTTTTTAGAGTAGTACCACATTTTCCTTCCCCTCCAATGGTGTCAAGCTCCACACCAGAGGGAGAAGTTAGTATTGGAGAGAATGGGGAATCAATCCTACAAATGGGTACCCCTACCCATTCAAAAGTAAATAAATAAGTGGATCAATTAGATAGAATTATTGAGGTAGGACTTTCTATAGGTAATACTATAGTAGAAGTACCTTGAGGTATTGTCCCCCATATTAAGGTCCATGATCTTGTTGATCATAGAAATGTTGAAGTTGTGATTGGTATAGAGTTTCTTAAGGGTGACAAGGAGAACAACAAAGATTTTTTCATCCAGGTTGCCCAACCAAATGTAGAAGACAAATTGGTTGTGGAAATTTATACTCAACCCCATAAAGAATGGGAGTTCCATAGACAAATTTTTCTTGGGGTCCCAACAATCAATGGAAAATTTTGAAGTCCTAGAGCAAATAGAGTTAGGCAAAGAAGGGGAATAAGAAGTTGACAAGAAGGATGCTGAGTTAGCAAGTGATGAAGAGACCAAGTAGATTGTGTTAGGCTCATAACCAACTCTAGTTACACTCCCCTTAACCCATATTCTGGTGAAACCACCATTCAATTCATCGAGTCCAACATCGAGGTCCATGAATCTAATGGGATTCTAGACCAAACCTCTTCTTTGGGTCAAAGAGTAGGTAAAAGAGAAAAAGAATATCTCAAGTAAAGTTGGGGACATAGATATCATAAAGATCACCTAGGTGTGCAAGGCTAAGCCCCCAAGAAATCCAAAATGCTCTCATGAACCAATTTCACTGAGAAAATGGAAAGAACATAGGAAATACCCATTCTTCTACTAGGAGCTACAAAAAAAGATGCTCCCCTCAAGAGCTACATAGTGTACAAACATGATCTGGGGGAGCCATCAAAGAATGAAATAAAACATAGCTCACAAGTTTTGAAAGGTATGGTAGCACACCAAATGGAAAAAGATAAAGCTTCAATGGAGGAATTAAAGGCATGAAACTAGGCCATGATCCAGTTCTTGTAAAAACTACTAAGTGAGCCTAAGGTAGTAACTCCAACTGCCAACAACCCCTTGGTTACTCCTATATTTTCCTTAAGTGCACTTGATTTTGGCCACTGTGAGGATTTGAAAACTAAGGGTTGGGCCATAGAAGATTGGAAAAAATATTTGAGCACCCAAGCCAAAGAAGTAATTCACTTAAAACTAAAATGTCTAGATGACATACTAAACATGCAAGGAGAGTGCAGCCCCATAGTATTTATGTATGATGTAGACATCAAGAATTGGGAGAAACTAAGGCTAAAGATGGATGAGATTTTTAATATGGGAATAGACACTTTAATAGTATAAAATATCATCTCCTCATATGATTGCAAATATCTCAAGGAGTATCAGATAGTGGTAAAACATTAGTTGGTGGTGCTTAAGGAAGGTGTTTTTGATTTAGAGGAAGAAGAGTAGTCCCTCGAGGCTACAAAGATGGAGATTGAATCCAACCTGAGGAAGATGGTAAATCTAGATAGTGCATATGACATGATGGAGGAGGCATTAAATTATGCCCTAAAAATCCTCATTGATGGACCTCGAGGAGCCTTCAACATCTAGAAGATCAGAGAGATGGTGTCGCTACAAAAATCATGTGACTAATTAAAAGCATTAGTTGGGAAAAGGTAGGTAATGTTCTAGAAGGTTCGTAATTAGCTTGGCAAATATAGCACTAAATTCAAATACCAAGTTGACCTAGACCAAAATATTCTTTCCACTATAATTGAAGGGTACACTGCATATAAAAGTAGGTTGGTAAAGGACTCGATCATCAGCATTGATTCTATAAAATGATCAAATAATTTTGTTTCTTCTAAGCTAGTGGCATATCATTCCTCTCTTCTTTAATTTTCCTTCTATTCTTTTTCCTCTTTTCTCATTTCCCATTAGGAAACCATTGTACTTTTCCCATTAGTAGCATGCCCCTTTCAAAAGTTGGTTTTTTGCTTAAGAAAGGGACATTTCTATTTGTTGTGTAAGTGGACAAAGGTTTGTTTTGTCATTTTTGGGATTGATCTCCATGTATATAACTAAAATATTCTAACAAAATGGAGTAACAAGCTTGTCATCATCATAGAGGCATAAGCATAATCCAAGGAATTTTGTTTGTTACACTGTTGAACAGACTCTAGGCCCATGAAATAATTTTCCATCTGGAGCATCCTCAAGAATATGCTAGGTATATCTATAATTGTATAAGTAAAGGGAGTGTGTCCCTTTATAATGGCTGATCAATTTTTGACTCAAGAGATATAGCCTCAAAGAGTTTTTTCTTGTGTAATTTTCTTTGGTGTCAAAATGATTTCTATTGTAAAATGATTGGCAAGCTTTGAGATCATTTTATGATGCATCCCTTCTTATAGAGATTTATTACATAGTGGTAGACTATATGTTATTCAAAATAATAATGTATATAGTTTAATTTAAAATTATTAATGAAATTTGCTCATGGTTATTATTCTCTTCCTATAATTGAAGTACATTTCTCTATTTCCCTTGATTAGTTGATTGGTTGTCATAGATGTTTATCTTTGTGGTAGTCATGTAGAAGATATATGTGGATTATAAAGTCTTTTCTAATTTTATGAATTCAGGATTGGGGTATTGATAGACATTTTCAAGGGTAGTCCTAGGCTCATAGATCTAATGGGAAAGAATACTTGAAGGGTAAATTTAGAAGAAGAGTTTTTACCAATTCTTGATGCCTGAGATATTCAGGTTCACAAGATCTAGTTCAGTATTTCTAAAGACTCTTCCTTCATTATCCATTGATAAGTAAAGTTCGGTTTCTTCCATTTTTTGCTTCCTATGAGTTGCCATAGTTTTTCATTTGAAATTTTCTCATAATAGATCATAAAGGGTCTTTATGAAAGCTCTCTTGTACTTAGAAACACATTCAAGTTCTTTTTGGATTGAATTGTAAACAATTGGGTTTGTTCAAGTTGCTTTTATGCAGGTTCTAGGGTTTTAGAGATTTAATGGTAGGATATATACATGCTTTTGTCTTATACATGCCCTGAATTTTATTTAGACTTTTCCTTTTAAACCTTTGCATTTTTTTTCCCAAAAGATTTGTTATTTTTTCTTCTTTTGCTTGTGTGGCACCTATGTAGCATCATTTTGAATCTTTCATGACATTTTTCATAATTTCCCTTGGTTACTTAGCCTTTGGTATTAAAATACCTCCCCAAGATCTTTTCACTCCATTGGATCAATTCTTGATGATGCAACAAGAGTCATTGGATCATCCAAGATGCATGTATTTTATATTTTAGACTCAGGGATATCTTTTCATAAACATAATGTAAACTTTAGGCTAAAACATTCATGCCAAACTTTATGACAATGTGCTTCATCCATAAGATCATGATCTGGGGTCCTACTCTTGATTAGAGCATCCTTTATGACTTTATGACTTCTTAGCTATGCCTTGATCTATTGGATCATCCTTTGGTGATGTAGTATGGATCATTAGATCATCTGAGTTGCATGATGTTTATTCTTTGCTTGATCTTTAAAATTTTAATCATTGGCATGTTCAAGGTATCTCCTCAGAGATACCTCCAAAGAAAATTCCATTAGTGTGCATCAAGGTTCTTACCAAATAAAAATGTGTCATGGTTATATCAAATCCATTTTAAGGACATTTTTAATTAGAATGAAAGTTACTCCAAGTTCCCTCAAGGTATCTCCTAGGAGATACCTACAATAAAATTCCAATCATGTGCATGTTCAAGGTATTTCCTAGGAGATACCTCCAAATAAAATTTCAATAGTTTGCATCATGGTTCTTGTCAAATAAAAAGGTGTCATGGTTATATCAAATCCCTTGCAAAGACCTTTACAATCAACATGGAATTTATTTCAAATCCCCTTGAGGTATCTCCTAGGAGATACCTTGAAATAAAATTTAAATCATGTGCATGTTCAAGGTATCTACTAGGAGATACCTCCAAAAAAAATTCCATTAGTGTGCATCAAGGTTCTTGCCAAATAAAAAGGTGTCATGGTTATATAAAATCCCTTGTAAGGACCTTTTCAATAAACATGGAAGTTATTCTAAGGCCCTTCGAGGTATCTCCTAGGAAAGACCATGGAATGAAATTCTAATCATGTGCATGTTCAAGGTATCTCTTAGGAGATACCTTGTGTGCATCAGAGTTCTTGAAAAATAAAAAAGGTGCCACTATTATATCAAATCCTTTACAAGGACCTTTTTAATTAACATATAAGGTATTCCATGGCCCTTTGAGGTATCTCCTAGGAGATACCTTGAAATAAAATTCCAAATTGTGTGCATGTTTAAGGTATCTCCTAAGAGAGATCTCAAATGAAAGTTCCAATAGTGTGCATCAAGGTTATTTCCAAATAAAAAGTTGTCATGGTTATATCAAATATTTTTCAAGGACCTTTTCCAAAAAAATGGAAGGTATTCCAAGGCCCTTCAAGTTATCTCCTAGGAGAGATACCTTGAAATAAAATTCAATTGTGTGCATGTTTAAGGTATCACCTAGGAGATACCTCGAAAGAAAATTCTAATCGTATGCATCAAGTTTCTTTCCAAATTAAAAGGTGTCATGGTATATCAAATCCCCTCCAAGGACCTTTTCAATTAACATAATAGGTATCTAAGGCCCTTTAAGGTATCTCTTAGGAGATACCTTTGAAATAACCTAAGCATGTCCATTGAATCTATTGCAAAAACACAAGCAACAATTCATAGCAACATTGGAAGAGGTAAAACCATGATCATCTGAAAACATGATATTTTGAAGCTTAATGGCTAATTACCAACTACCCTCTTTAAGTTGTTTGAGATTATTTATTTTTGATAAAGGAGAGAGAAGGAAATAAATGTTTATTTTTTATCAGACAATCATCCTTGAAACACGTGGATTTATATAAGCAAACTTATCATTCTACTAATTTTTTGGCTTGTGGGGACATTTTACATCTTGCATACCCAAAAGGTAAGCGAGGAAATTTTCAAAAAGATCTCAGAGCTTGAAAATCCTTAACAATATACCATGTGTAATCACTTCTCTTTTCAAATCCAGGTGATCAGGCCATCAGTTTCTCTTTGCACCTTGCCCACCAAAAGATAAGTGGGGTAATATCCAAAAAGGGCCCTAAATAAATAAAACGCCAAGGACCCACTACATGTCCAACTTAGATGTTAGCTCAGACTCCCAACCAAATTTACACTTTTTCACCATCCTTATTGATATAAAAGGGTGAAAGATTCTTTTGATCCCTAAAAATAGTCTTAAGAGTCTCCTGAGATAACCATGTGTCTTTCATTCAGCTCATTGAGCAATTCCTAACCTCAATCACCAAAACACATTGAAGGTTCGACATGGTAATTTCACCCAAGGCGCTAGAACATTTCTTCTTTAAACATAAGTAGAAAATCAATGTTGCAAGGAGACTAGGATATATTTCTATCTTCTCATAGTATATCTTCATAATCTAGACTGCTTCATCCAAGGCATCCAATAGTGCCTTCCATGTAAAGGAAAATTGTACACCTTCTGTGAAGGAGAAATCCACTCTTGTCCCCGATTGAGAACCTTGAAGGGGAAATTCACTCTTTTACATGTTTGAAGGTATATAATATGATAATAAGAGTTGAGACCAATTCTTGATGCCTGGGATATTTAGGTCTATGAGGTCTAGTTTAGTATCTTTAAATACTCTTCCTTCATTGTCTATTAATAAGTAAATCTTGATTTCTTCCATTTATTGTTGCCTATGAGTTTCCATGGTTTCTCTTTTATAATTTTCTCAAAATATATTGTAAAGGGTCTCTGTAAAATCTCTCTTTCACTTAGAAACATAGTCCAATTCCCTTTCAATGAAATTGTAAACAATTAGGTTCATTTGAGTGAATTTTCTGTAGGTTCTAGGGTTTTGGAGCTTTAATGGAAGTATATAGAATTTAAGCTTATACATGCCTTGTATTTTATTTATACTTTTTCTTTTAAACCTTTGCTTTTTAATGCCCACAAGATCTACTATTTTATCTTCTTCTACTTGCATGAAAAATATGTGGCATCATTATAAATCTTTCATGACATTTTTCATAATTTTTATTGGTTACTTAGCCATTGGTATTAAAATCCCTCCCCAAGATCTTTTCACTCCATTGGATTAATTCTCAATGATGAAATGAGATTCATTGGATCATTTGAGATGCATGTATTTTAAATTTTGTACTCAAGGCTATCTTTTCATAAACATAATGTAAACTTTAGGCTAAGACATTCATGTCAATCTTTATGATAATATGTTTCATCTATAGGATCATGATCTAGGGTCATGCTCTTAATTGGTTACTTTATCAGGTAGGACCTATTTACTTTTAGTCTTATAATGAGAGGATGTCAATTGTCAGTCATTTAGGCCTTTCATATCCTTTTGACTTCCCAATTGTGCCTCACTCTATTGGATCATCCTTTGGAAATGCACCATGGACCATTATATTATCTAAGTTACATGATGTTTAGTCTTTATTCAACCTTATTTTTACTCCATTCAATCAAGGTTTAGTGATGCAGTGAGATCAATTTGATCAATTGAGATGCATGATATTTAATCTTGGACTTAGAGATACCTTTCTCTATCTAATCAATGTCTAGCAATGAATCAAGATCCATTCAATCCTGTAAGATACAAGGGAGTTAAATTACAGACTGAGATAATGAGCAAACATAGGCTAAGAGGTTAAGGGATTAATAAATACATCAAGGCCTTACTATTAAAACATAAATCAAAGGACCAATCTAACTTAAAATTGGGCTTGGGGTACCAAATTTTAAACTAAGGTGTTAAGAAATAAGGTCCTAAGAAATAGTTCAAAATAAAATTCCAAGTGTGCAACAGGATTCTTGCCAAATAAAAAGTTGTCATGGTTATATCAAATCGCTTGTAAGGACCTTTGCAATTAATACAAAAGGTATTCCAAGGTCCTTTGAGGTATCCCCTAGGAGATACTTTGAAAGAAAAATCCAATCATGTGCATGTTCAAGGTATCTCTTAGGAGATACATCTACTGCATCAAGGTTCTTGCCAAATAAAAATATGACATGATTATATCAAATCCTTTGCAATCAACATAGAAGGTATTCCAAGGCCCTTCGAGGTATCTCCTAGGATATACCTTGAAATAAAATTCCAAATCATGTGCATTTTCAAGGTATCTCTTAGGAAATATATTAAAAGAAAATTTAAATAGTGTACATCAAGGTTCTTGCCAAATAAAAAGTTGCCATGGTTACATATAAAACTTATGCCTAGTGGATGACAATCATGATATAGGGAAAGAGGCAGAGTTCCTAATTTCTAGTTTGAACAAAATTTGGATGGTATGAGTAGAATAGTGAGATCGTGACTCTCATAAAATGTAATAATGAAAATCTAAGCCTATGTTGGTGGGTCTTAGAGATCCACGATCTATGTTTAATCAAATATCAAGATCCAATAGTTTCAAAAGAATAGAGCTTCATGCTGACTCAATTGGGGCCAACCATTGAATAGAATGCCCTATAGATATATATAAAAACCAATATCCTTAGATTGGTTTTCATCTATAGATAATTCAAACCAAGACACAAGACATAGAGAAGGTACATTATAGATAGATAGATAGATAGATATTTTAATAACATCCACAAGACAAAAAATAGTCTATGGGATGGGGAACCCCAACAAAAAATCAAAACCCAAAGAAGTGAAAAGACCATTCTTGGTCAAGATTTTGACAACTCATTATTCAAAGCAAGGCATGACATGTCTATTATAGATATGAAGATCTTATCCCACAAATGATAAATAGTGTAAGATCAATGGAACAGAGCTTGGGGATTTAAAAATTAGTTAGAGCATTAAATTCTAGCTAGATTATGGATTACCACTTTGGGTAAACTCTTATCTTCTAGTGCACTTTGCTTGATCCATGGCTGATTTTAGGGTTAACCATAAATATCTCCTTCATGATGATTTGTTTTGATTGGACCATAAGCATGATACTGACACCTTGAAATTTGAAAACTCTTTGGTTATCAAAAAGAACAAACTTTTCCCCCCTCTTTCTATTTTCTATATATAGAGTCTCTATGCCAGAATAGATATAATCAGAAAATCATTTGATCATATGATCTCTCTCTATCTTTCTCTTGGTTTCTTATCTTGGTGAGACCAAACTCTACCAAGATGGAATTTTTAACCTCTTAAAGTACTAGAAGGTTATGCTTTGATTTCATTGTTATGGTAATAGTGCTTACTTATCTCACCTAGTTACTAGTTTGTCTGCTCATATATGTTGTGTTTAGTGTTCTAGTTATGTTTAGTACTCTATATCTTTTAGTCAAAATCTGGCATGTGGATAATGTGATTTGTTAGTGTCTAGTTTAGACTTCCCCTTTCATTTCCCTTAGCCCAGACCATTTGGTGAGCCTCCACATGGATGTTTGATAGATAGTTCTTTTTTTAGCCCCATCTTTATTCTTTCACTAGTGTTATTCAAGTCAAGTAGGGAGGATTGACCTATAATTTTGGTGTATCACCCTATTAGCTTTCTTATAAGCCCTTACCCCCTTTATACCCCTTTTCTCATGAAGTACTAGGCTTATTTTTGGTTTTAGGTGAGCATCAAAGATAAAGTTGGCATACTCTGGAGGTTCAGCCCCAACATAGGTGACCCATAGAATGGAGTTGTCATTTTATAGCTAGATTGGGAGAAGCCTTAAAACCACTTCTCCTAAGGGTGTGAGTTAAAGCTCTAATATTTTTTGGCATGACCGATGGGACAAAAGACTAAAGCAATAAAAGAATTATTGGTGTTATTCTTTTGCATATCAACATTTTAGTCATTCACCAAACATTAATGGTGACTCTAAGCATCTATCACCTGGTTTGAGTATTCCAGTGCCTAATCATCATTATCTAGTATGTAAAATCAACCATAGCCATGCAAGGAGTGGATAGAAAAACCATAGACATACAAGGAGCAAATCAAGCAACCATAACCCAACTCAATGAGCTTAGTTTGCAAGAGTACCAAGACTCTTTATTTCTCCCTCAAGAGCCACCAAAAGAATCCTTCAATTTCCCTTGTTGGAAAGACACTCTCACTAGCTGCAAGTAAGGATAATTTTTTCACCTTCCCAACATCTACCTCTTGGGATAAAAGCCTATTGTAAAAAAGGTGGAGGATGAAATTTTAGTCATAAGAGAACCTAAAGAAGATAATTCAAGAGCCTATGATGAGGAGATCATAATAGATAGCCCACTTCTTTCAAAAGATGTAGAATTAGGTTTAGAGCTAGATCTTGATGAAGTTGATCCTTAGGATGAAATTATGAGGGAGGTTGATGAGCAAGACATTACAAGTGCTCAAGAGATGTAGCTTGAGGGACCCCAAACCATCACCTTGGGTGATAAATATGGAACTCAAAGATTAATAGAGCTTTCCACATAAGCATGATCTTTAAGAAAAAGGCTTGGGAGACTTGTTCACAAACTAGGGAGAAAACACTATTCCTTTCCAAAGGGACTATGATTTGATTATACCCAAAGAGCATGATGATCTAGCAGTAATATGAAAAAGCAAGGTGATATCCAAATGCTTAATGTTTGTATTAATAAGAAGATGCCTTATCAAGTACCTGGCTCAATTAGAAGATGCCAAGGAGGAGCCACCATAGGTTTTTCTCAATTCAGAGCACAAACTTGAGCTTCAACAAGAGTAGGATCAACTTGATTTTCCACTCCATGGAACCTACATGACCAAGCAATCAGATTGGGAGGGTGATTTTATTTTTGTTCTTATTCTATGAGAAGCATACCTTCACATTGCTAAAATTCTAGCGCTTATCCACATATATTTACTTCCCTCTCTTGGTGAGACCAGACTTTGTCAAGATGTAATTTGTAACCTCTTAAAGTAATGGAAGGTTATTATTTGATTTCACTATTATGATATAGTGTGTACTTATCTCACCTAGTTACTAGTTTATCTACTCATATACGTTGTGTTCAGTACTTTGTATCTTATGGTTGAAATATTGCATGTGGATATTGTGATTGGATAGTGTCTATTTTATACTTACCCTTTCATTTCCCTCAGCCCAAACCATTTGGTGAACCTCCACATGGATGTGTAATAGATATTTTTTTTCTAATCTCCATCTTTATTTTTTCATTAGTGTTCTTCAGGTTAAATAGGAAGGATTGACCTATAATTTTGGTGCATTGCCCTGTTAGCTTTATTAGGAGAACTTATCCCCTTTATAACCCTTTTCTCATGAAGCACTAGGCTTAGTTTTAGTTTTAGGTGAGCATAAAAGATGAAGCCAACCTACTCCATAATTTTATCCCTAACATTGGTGACCCATAGCCTGGGTTTGTTCCCATTTTATAGATCCACTAGGAGAAGCCTTAAAACCACTTCTCCCAAGGGTGCAAGTTAAGATATAACAGTTATATCAAATCCATTACAAGTACATTTTTATGTAATATGGAAGGTATTCCAAGGCCCTTCAAGGTATCTCCCAGGAGATACTTTGAAATAAAATTCTAATTAGGTGTATGTTCACGGTATCTCCTAGGAGATACCTTGAAATAAAATTTCAAAAAGCCTTTAGGGTACTTTGAATTTTCAAATATCCCTTAGGTTACTATCAATAAGCCTGAAGTACTTTCAAAAATCCCTTAGGGTACTTAACTGCTTACAAGGGTGAAACTTTAAAGTAAGTTTGGGTGCCCCTTTATATCTTAGACTACTTCATCCAAGGCATCCATTAGTGCCTCCATGTAAAGTAAAATTGTACTCCTTTCATGAAGGAGAAATCCACTTTTGACCCTATTTGAAATGTTCTTAGGAGATACCTTGAAGGGGGAATCCACTCTTGTTCACACAAGTCATTTGAAACATTTATTCACACAAAATGTCTTATGCAAAGACTCTAAACAAAAAATTATAAACACCCAAAGTTCTTGATTCAAACATGAAATGGCCCTTGTATAGGAGCACCATCAATAGATATGGAGGAAATCATACACTGTAACAAAAATTCAAAGACAAAGGAGTGATAATAAAATTTAGGCATCCACATGATCCTCCCCTATTGTCATACCTAAATGGATGGATTTTTTATTTGTAGAGGGCCTAATTGTGAAAATGTTTTGACATAATGGGATCTAGTATTTTATGATAGGAAAATCCAAAATTGGGGTCGATGGCATGTCATGTGGGCCATGCCCATAAATTGTAATTTATCTTGGATCCTATTTAATATTTTTCTTTGTAATTTATTCTTATCTCGTAATCTCTAGATTAAATGAATTTTTTTTATAACTTCATGGTATGCTTAATTATATCTCTTCCAACTTGGTAATTTTTGGTGGTAACACAAGACTCATAATAATATTACCATAATTGTGTTAATTTGAAAAAAATTAGCCTCAAGTAGTGGACTAAAGTAATGTTTTGGTAATATTGATTTTATACATTGAGAAAAATTTATGGTAAAAACAATTTTTACATTTAATTAAAGTATTTTTTAATAATTTAACCAATATAAAAGCATATTTGTGTAATGGGTATGTATTTCAATTTTACCTTGATGTTTTAAATTAATTCAATTTTTTCAATTATAAATAATATGCCCAATGGATTAAAATGGCCATGTTTCTATGCCTACATCAAGACTTTTTATGTGTTAATTATTAGTGTTCACCTTATATAAAAGGAATCAACTTATTATTTATGGGTTTTTGGTGGTATACAAGATGAATTATCCTTGGTTCATCATTGTTGATAACTTCCATATTATTTTTATAAAAAAAATGAATCACATTGAAAAGACTAATCACGGTTCTTGAAGAGGCTAACCATTAGCCATGTAACCTTACAAACCATTTTGTGTCAATATCACTTAGAGGAATAAAAATTAGAAATATCCTAATAAACTTAGTGCATCTTAACCCTCTATGTTATTACCTACAATTCAATGAGTTTTTAAATGGAGTTTTGCAAATGGTTCCTTTAAATTTCCTCATCTCTTGTGTTGTGGACCATGTTTTAATATATTATGAAAGGAATTGCACCTATTATTATTGTTAGCATATTCTGATTAATTCTTTATCTTTTATAAGATACAATAAATAAATTAATGTTCAGCTTTTATGTCAAATACTATATCTCAACTAAGAGTGCTTTTTATCCTACATCTGATGCAATTATCTGTCTTGATGACATATAGGATGAAGTATCTAGAAGAACAAGGGGATATATGCCCCGATTTATAGGGTTCCTTTTCCTGATAATTTTTTATCCATGGATGGTATTTTCACATGTTTTTGAAATCATGAATTCCTCATAGGGAAATCAAATATTTATACTATGGTTTGAGATGTTGTTGGTTTGTTTATAAATGATTTCATTTCAAAAATTTAGTCACCCATCGATTAAGACAACCTTTGTTAAGTCACATGTTGATATTATTTTGGTAAATCATTATGTCACCCCAATACATGGAGATAGACATAGGTTGGTGTTAATCTATTAATTTGGTTTCCTCATCCATTTAGTATCCTTATTATAGGAATCCATTTAGCCTTCAAGTATGTGTCCATACCTATAACTTGATTATATTTTTATCTATCTTGTGCCCTTGGTAGTCTCTTTACAACACCATATATTTTATATATCCATAGATAAGTTTTTATTGGAACATAAATCCATGTTTATTAAATAAAGAATTGAACGTGTTTCATTTCATATTACATATTTTTGTACTTGAATGGGTGTTTTATTTTCATTATCATATAATGAGACCTTGATTGTATATGTTGGTGATTATCACTTGTTTAATGGACATAAACTGTTATTCTCTTGATATTTTATTTATATTATTCTTGTAGACACCAAAATTACATCACACACATGTATGTAACTCCCTGTGCCAAAAACCTTTTTTTTCAACAATAACAATTAACCTCCCTAACCCATGCTTTTACCCCTTACACATTTAATTAATTTAAAATACTTAATTAAGTTAATTAAAAACCCCCATTACCACCTTACCTAGCCACCTTTCCCTATGACTAATTCTCACCTGATGAGTCACCTCAAGACCTAGTCACCTCATCCTAAATACCCAAGAATTATTCCCACTTCCAAACTAAATTCCTAATCGACTATCTCCTTCTTAACCTCTTATTTTTATCATTTTGTAATAGGTGCCACACTTTACACCAAGAGCAATAAAAAATAGGAAAAAAATAGCAAGGTTTACCTATTCTAGGATTGTCAACACTGACACTATAAGCCAAACTCTAACCTAAAGTTCAAGTCAATAGAAATCAAGAAAATTCATTCTTACTTGCATTCAAGCTTTTAGCATTATATTTTCAACATCCTAGATTATTGTCATCTTACGTAAGTCAATCATGATCAAGAACTGAGCTCTTGAGGACCAAAAACACCCATTTATTCTCTCTATTTAGGCATTCAAGTTCAGACTCCCTAATAGGGACCATCAATCTGGAACTTATCATTTAGTAACCATAGCTAAGTACATCACTTATTATGTAGGTCTTTTAAACATTTATTCTAATATCACTTTATATCTACTATGCATTGATTTATACACTTCTGACTGAACCCCTGTGAGGGAGTTACAAAGATTCCTCACTTGTTTTCCCTTAACCTGACACACCAAACCTCTGACTATATCTACCCAAACCACACTCTCTCTCTTATAACTCACCCCAACCTCCCAAACTTGATCAAAACCATATTCTAGACCAAAAAAATCCTTTTATAAGCTCCCAGACAATTATTTACCCTATCAACCTTGTCTACCTCTCCTCCACCTATATAAAGTAGTAGTACCCCACCCACTCGACCTTTACACTTAGAGGAGTTAGTATTATCTACTCCCATAATTGACTATAGACCTATTATGCCTACTCCCATTATACCACTCTTGCCCCTTCTTTTACCTATGGAGGATCATACTTTGCCTATGCCTTACCCACATGTTGAGGGAGGCATAATACCTGTGCTTTACCCTCTTGAGGAACCTTCTTCACTTACCTCTCCCCCATCCATGGTAGACCATCTTTCTTCTCCTATCTCTATCGAAGAATACCCCATTGTAGTTCTTTCTCATCTTTGGCCCAAAGTAGTAAAAGCTAATAATTTCCCTCTTTCCCAAACACCTCAACCTTCTAAAAGCACAATAGTAAGGCCTAAGTCAACTTCATCTAAACACTTCTCATTTTTGGTGAAAAGTCTAGAGTTTCTTGACTCCATGAAGCTATATCATGCAGCATTTTGGGACTGACTTAAAACTCCTTATCCAACACAAAAAATGTCAACCTTTGCCACCAACCCTCTCACTACCCTTTACCCTAAGGTATTTTAAAAAGTTAGAGCTTCTTCACCAAAATCACCTAAAGATCAGCCATCTATGTCAAAACCCTTACCCTCATAGGAATCTACCACATTAAAGTAGATTAGGCCCTTAGGTGTACACCCCATCTCTAATTTAATTTATCCACAGGTGAAATTAGATTTAGCTCCTCAACCACAAGTTAGAGTTCCATGACCTGAATTAGAAAAAAATGTTCAGCTTCCTAGATCTTGTCGATCCCTACCCTCAACTTTACCATCCATTTTGGGACCACACCCCTCTACTGTAGTTAGAGCATTACCGACCCAAGAAAAATAAAAGGTAAAGTTACCTCCACTCCTACCTTTGCCATCTAGTAGACCTTTCACATTTGACACTAAGAAAGTAATATCAAAACACGTAACTCCATCATCACCAGATAAATCACCATGTAAAATTACCTTTTCAACAGCACAAGTGTGAGCCCACCTATAGGCTCTCAGAGTTCTTTCCTACGTCAGTTATTGTAATATTCCATAATAAATATTCCTCCCATTAAGCCTTATAGTCCTCTTAGAATGAAGCCATCTTGGTTTAATGATACACAAGTGTGTTTATCTCATCATTTACCTAGACATGATACTGAGAGTTGTAAAGCCCTCACAATAGTCATTTAGCAACACTTCAATGTCAACACTCTCTTCGATGATTCTCCCATTAACCTTCCTATTATTCCACCTTTAGCATCTACAATGCCTCTTACCATTCCACCTCAATTCAAACTCAAATAAGTGGTCATAACCCCTTTATCACCTCCTTCAACACAATTAATGTGGCCACATGGTCACAAAACCAAAAAGATAAAGATAAGGAAAATGTCACTGCTCCTTGGGTGCATCCTTTTACCAAAGACACTCTTCCTCCTAATCTTAATATTTCCATATTGGGTGTTCCTAAAATAACATCTTTGGACATTATTCAAAACTCAATGGTGAAACATCTCCACCAAACTCTTATGAAAATGTCTTTGTATGAATTAATCCAAAACTCATCCCAACACTGTCAAGATCTGATTGGTGCCTTAAAAGTGATTGAGGTACAATTAGATGATCCCTAACCTCTTGTAGCTTTGGTTATCTCCCTTAATTATGTCTCCTTGATTTCTTTCAATGATTCAAAAATCCCACTACAACACTGTGAAGATCAAGATTTTATCCTTTGTATTATCACATATATTGATCAAACTCATATCAAGAGAGTTGTGATTAATGGGGGAGATAGTATTAATATTATTTCCACCCATCCCTAAAAATAGCTAGCCCTTCCCGATAATTGCATATCTCAAACCAATGTGGTACTCCACTCCTTTAATGATATTATAGCTACTACGTTGGGCACTGTTGTCTTACATATATATGTAGGTCCCTACACTATTCTTGATCTCTTCTATGTTATGGAAGGAGAGTTAAAATATAACATACTACTTGGATGACCTTGGATACATGTTATGGAATTTGTACCCTCAACTTTGCACTGTTGTGTCAAGTTTGAACATGATGGATAAGTACATGTCATACCTGTTAACCCACCTCTGTTTAAAACATGGAACATGACTTATAGTCCCAATGATGTTCTCATTCCATTGAAAACATCATCTTTTTTGCATGATACTTCTAAAGCTTCCACAAGTTCCACTCCCCCAGTTACATAGATATCGGCAACACAAATTCCTGACAAGGATCCCATGAAAGAGACCTTTCAATGTTTGTCACTTAGTGAATATCATTTGTTGACACTCAACATATTTTATACTCTATAATAATATGTAAGGCTTCACATGCACCCAAATTATGATCCCCGTATTGGTATGGTCATCCCTTATGGGTCCCCTAACCTTCAAACCAATTTCACATATAGGGGAATTGATCAAGCTCCCACTGTCAGAAATCCATCTTCTTTGCCACAACCATTTACCTGTGACTTCTCTTTCCTGAGTAACCCTAGATTTGCTCACACCTATCTCTATAGGTGTGCTTGGAAAGGATTTAGTTTGGGTCATTACAAAAAAGGTGTCCATATGCCTATTGAATATCCTACTAGCAACACCATTAAAAATTCCAAAAAGAGGCATGGAGTGGGATATGATGAACCAACTAAACTCATTAAGACTTCCCATGTACCAATTATCAAAGAACTAGTCTCTCCTTCTCTAACTTCTTCAACACCATCACCTATCAAATTAGAGGTATATATACCTCCTAAATTTTTTTTCAATAAATGTAATCCATTTAGGGCCTCTCACCTATCATCAGGGTAAGGAAACAAGGTCCCTTCCTTTCGTTCATCCTAAAATAATTGATGAAGACTCTCCCACTATTAACACTATCCAATGCCAAGATGATGATACAATTATCACCTACATGGGTGTGAATGATTTCTATATCCAATAATCACTCCCATCTGAAACACAAGCTATGTTAAATGAATCAACCATTGACATCAACTTGCCCTCTCATGATAACCCTTACATTTTCAAGATTGGCTAATCTTTAGATTCCTATGAGTAAGTTGATTATGCCACATTTATTAATGACCATAGCAAATCCTTTTCTTGGTCTTAAAATGACCTGCTTGGTATTGACCCCTCTATCATTACCCATAAGATTATCACCAATTGAGATGCAAAACTTGTTAAGCAAAAGCTTTACAAGATGCATCTTTATATTGCTTTCCTTATAAAAGAAGAGATCCAACACCTCCTTTTTGTTAACTTTATCCAACCCATCGACTACCCATAATGGATTTCCAATATTATTCATGTCACAAAAGTGATCAAAGAAATCCATATTTTCATCGACTATAATGATTTAAACCTCGCTTATCCAAAAGATGACTTCCCATTGCCAAGTATCAACCAACTTGTTAATCTGATGATCAACCATGAGATGCTATCACTTATGGATGGATTCTCTGGATATAATCAAATCCTAATTTCTCCTGAGGATCAACACAAGACAACCTTCGTTACCTCATGGGGGACTTTTTGTTATCGAGTCATGCCTTTTAGCTTTAATAATGTTGGTGTAACCTACCAACATGCCATGACCTACATTTTTCATGATCTCCTACACAAAATTATAGAAGATTACATGGATGACTTACTCAGTAAGTCTAAACTTCATCAAGACCACTTGATGATTCTCAAAACTAACCATATTTAATCATCTCCTTCAATATAACATTTGACTAAACCTTAAGAAATGCATCTTTGGTGTTTTTTATAATCTCATAGGTTTTATCATTTCTCTCCGTGGTATCGAGGTCGATCCTGCTAAGGTTAGAGCAATCCTAGAGATGCCTCCACCTACTAATATCAAATAACTCTACAACCTATAGGGCAAACTTTAGTTAATTCATCACTTTATTTCCTAGTTATCAGATCATTTCCAACCCTTTCACCATCTCCTCAAAAAGGATGTCTCCTTCCATTTGAATACCAATTTCTAAGAATCTTTTGATGCACTTAAACAATATCTCCTTTCCCCATCAATTCTTATTCCACCTAAGGAAAATTAGCCTTTCTACCTATATATCTCTGTAACAGACCATTCTCTAGGAGATATGATTGCACATTGAGATGACAAACATTGAGATAAGATGGTCTACTACATAAGCCACACACTTATTGATTATGAGACTCGATATACCCATACTAAAAAACTTTACCTTGCATTGGTCTTATCTACCTCCAAGCTTCACCATTATCTCCTAAATCATAAAACCTATGTGGTCACCCATACTGATCCCCTCAAATACATGTATTCCAAGCCATATCACAACCAACATCTAGCTCAGTGGCTCGTGATTCTTGTAAAATTTGACTTATAATTTATTCATCAAAAGTCTATTAAGGGGAAAACAATCACTGACCAGTTCACTACTACCCCTTTACCTAGCAATCAACCTTCAAACCTTAAATTCCCTAATGAATCCATCACAATGCTCTCCACTGATGACGTCTCCTATCAAATGATGATGTTATTTGATAGATATAAATTTCAACATGGTGGGGGTGTGAAGGTCATTCTTATTTATCTAGATGGTGAGCCTATGCCTTTGTCATATAAAATAGATTTTGAATGCACTAACAATATGACTAAATATGAGGCTTTGATTCTAGGACTTCAAATACCTCTCTTCTTGGGTATCAAATCCATAACCATTTTTGGTGATTCTCATCTAGTGGTTAACTAGATTAATGGTTCTTACCTATGCTAAAATGAAATTCTACAATGGTATAAACATTGTGTAGATACGTTATTGGGATCATTTGACTCTTATCTCTCACAAACTATTCCTCAATCTATAAACAAGTTTGCTGACATGATGGCTTCAGTTGCTTCACATACCCTATTTTTTGAGAATCTATGTCACTGTGCATCGCTTAACATTACTTTCCTATGTCTCAGCTAAAATCCTCTTTGTCATAAATGTAACAGCCAACCTGCATGACTTATGGTACAAGTAACTCACATATTATATTTCCTTCTCTCTTACCCCTTCTAATCTCTCTAATAATGGGAAGTGTGCCTTCATAAAATGTGCCACTCATTACACTATATTAGGGGGACTTCTCTACAAGCAAGGTTTTGATGGTCTTCTCCTTAGATGCCTCATTAGTACTAAGACTCCCTTCTCTATTAAAGAAGTCTATGATGGGATTTGTGGTAGGAATTTCAATGGTCATGTAGTTTTTAATCATATCTTTGAATTGGCTATTATTAGCCCATACTTCATCAAGTGTCAACAACACACTAATATCCTTCACATCCCTAGTCATTCATTACAAGTCACCAAAGACTTTTAACCCTTATCCTAATGGGACTTAAATCTAATCAAATATATTTGTAGACACCAATATCGTGTCAACCCTCCTTGGTCCCCTTCTAAACGTTAACACTCCTAACCCACACTTGAACCCCTTTCACCTTGGACACCTCACCTAGACACCTCACCCTAAGACCATTTCTTAGCCTATGAGTCACCCTGAGACTAGGTCCTCTAAATCCTAACTACCCATGACCTATTCTCACTCCATCTTAACTCCCTAACCAACTCCCATGCCTCATAAACCCGTGTTTTAACTATTTTCCAATAGAAAAGGCACTTGGCAGGTGGAAAAATGGGCAAAGAGATAAAAATAGCCCTTTTACCTCTTCTCTCTCTGTTGACATCAGTCAACCCTCAGCTGACACCGATGGGATCACCGACATCAGTTACATAAGCCCCCCACCTCTTCACATATTGATGCACACACTCTAAGACCACAAGCACCAAAATTTGAGTATCATTCTCCTGGCTACCGAAGCTCTGTACAAGTCATTCCATAGACTAGATTGAAACATTGTACAAGGACCTCAACATCAACCACAATGGGAATAAGCATTCTGACACCTCTAGTTCTTCACCTAATAGAGCTAAGTATTTTGGTTCTCATTTCAATTTTTTAGAATACATTGTTAATTAGTTTCCATTTGATATTTCTAAATATTTGTCAAGAGGCCTGACTTTTCCCATGGAGGGGTTGAAAGGCCTTCCATTTATTCTTACCCCCTTCTCACACCCTCCACCTATACACTTCCTCAAACCTCATTCACCTTCCCACAACCCTGAACCAACCTCTAAACTGCCAAAAACCCCCTATGTACCCCAAAAATATTCTAAAATCCGTCCAAGGCCAACAACCCTTACCGACATCGGCAACCCAACTGACGCCGATGCCATTTACCCCACTGACCTCGGTAGACCTACCGATGTTGATGACTGTGACATATAGAGTGCAGGGAATAGGTACGTGCTATCTATTTTTCTCTTTCTTAGTCATTTATCATTTCTTCCTTACAAAACTCTTTTCTTTAAATAGTGGACTGTCATCCCTTAGGGAGCTTTACACTTCTAGGACCGAGTGTGTAGCTTGGCAGTCCACCATATCCTCTTCTAACATCTTCTTTGTTTAAGTCTTATTCTTACTGTAGGTGTTTCCTCCACAGCCAAAGATGAGCTCCCACAAAGCTTGGATACGGTGTGCACTAAATCTGAGTAACATCAAACCTAACCTCTTAACCTTAGTTTCTTCCTCCTTTGAATGCAATAAGTAAAAATATAGAGAAACATTCTGGCATGCCCAGTGGGACCCTTGGATTTTTCCTTGGGTTCTTTCTTCTTCTTCTCAAAATCAAATTCTCATATAGATGCATTAGGAAAATATTCACTTCTTGTATCCCCTCTTCTTTGCCTTTATTTCTTGAGAAATAAAAAACTTAGCTTCTCTTAGCTTCTTCTATCTTTTTGTTTCAAAAGGAAATCAGTAGTAGAGGTTAAAAAGAACATCTATTTTTATTTTTGTTACTTCTTGTCTGCATCATAGAGTAGTGAAAAACTCATACTCTTTACCTCTTCTCCATTTGTTTGCATTTGAATAACATATTTTGATTTGGGTTAAAAACTACTACATTTCATTCTTGCTTGAATGTATACATAGCCCACTTAGTAATTAAAGCATTATGAATGAATCGTAGTGCACAAATGTTACACAACCAAACCACAATCACTTCAAATCAAACACATAAACTTACTTGAGACAAGGCCCATCTAGGATTTCATCACCTAGCAGATACCTTACCCCACCTAACGATCCTACTTGGATTTCACCACCAAGACGAGGACCCACTCTATTCTCTGGCAGAGTATAAACTATAGGGAAGGTATATTTTGGCTAAGCAGCCCAACTTGGCTCTGGATTCATGAAGTGAAGGGAGCAAGCCCCAGCACTAGGCCACGTACTAACCCTAACATAGATATTTTTTACCACCATAACACAATCTGAAACCAGCCATAGACTTCCTCTCTAGGACCTGTTCTACAAGCCCAACTCCCAACACATTCTCTTAAGGCATAAGTCACCACGACTTTAAAACTCATTTCTAATAATCTAACATTTTAGAGGTTGCTTGTCTAATCATCTATTCTGCTATTTTTATCTGAGTGTTTGAGCTAGTAAGGTTGTACCATTCTAAAGTCCAAAACAACTCAGAATATCTTCTCCTTCCAAAAACCATCAATATTCTATGTTTTTGGAATTACACAAAAATTGACATCAATTTCTCCACTAACATCAGAAACCAAACCTTCACCGACATCGGTTAACTACCTGACGTCGGCAACACTTTCTAACCAATATTGGTTATACAACTGACATCTATCACTGTCAATAAATAAATATTTTCCAGATAGCAAGCTTAAAACCCAAATTTCTTGTTGTTTAACACAAATTCTAGTTTTTTGAAACTAAAACAAATAGTTTTTAGAACCTAAACCCCTTTCACCTTGGATGGTCCTGACACGCAGTCAAGCCAAATCTCTTGTTGACCACATGAGTCAATATCCACTCCCACCTTCACCCTTCATGCCAAGTCATCTAATGGAGCATACTTCAGACACTAAGCATACTCCTATCCAACCTACCCTCGATCAACCTCCTATTATTCCCAAAGGGGATCAATATTTTGAGAGATTCCTTAACCACAACGTCAAGGCTCTCCAACATTATCTCGTTAGAAGCCAAATGCAAGATCCTTCAGGTAACCCTATTTATGGGATGCCAACTTCTTTGGTTGAAGTGGCAATGATATCAACAGCCTCCACTACCCAACCTATGGTCACTCAAATCACTACCTTGACTAGTAACTCAACCATGGCCAATGTCCAAGATTTAGCCTCCCCTCCTATCCTTTCTTACCCTACCTCCATCGGGGTTTTCATACCCCCTCAACCACAAAAAATTCAACCAAGTTTGACACCTTTCCAAAACTTGATTGTCTCTATCCCACCAACTCTTGCACCTATAAACATGAGAGTGACCACCTATCCTTTAACTAGTGTTGCCACCATTCAACCACCCTTGGTGACATCTAGTCAAGTTGTGCCCTCCAACTTCGTGACACAAGCCCCTTAGCCTCAACATCAGCCCCTATGACAAACTATTAGTATGTTTCACCTACACAAATGCAACCAAGTATGTCATACACCCCTTCTAATGCCTTCCAAGTACCCTATAACTTAGGGGGTGCCCCTCATGCCAATCCATCTATCAATCTAATTAAGATGCTAATGGATAAGAAGTCCAGCCTTGAGACATCTATTTCAAGTTTGAGGAGTGTTCTTTTGTATGAACAAATCTGTAACGAACCTATCCACCCTTTAGTTCCTATTCAAACATACCTTAGTTAGTGGGAACTCCCAAAATTTACTCACTTTTAGAGTAAAAAGGACCCACAACAACATCTACAAGTGTTTACACACGCTTGCTACCTCATAGCACACAATGATGTGTTATTACTTTGCACATTCCCTATGTCACTTGCTGGTGCCACCCTTGACTGGTATAGCTCCATTACCAATCATTCTCTCTTCACCTTCACTCAACTCGCTCAGCTATTCCTTGATCATTTCTCAATCAATATTACCAAGAAGGTCTCCATCACAGACCTTTATTCCATTAGACAATTCGAGGATGAGTCAATAGCTGACTTTGTCGCCTATTGGAGAGGTTTGATTAACCAAATCTCCTTCTCACTACCTCAACTTGAGCTCATTGAGATTTTTTCAAGAGCATGTGCCAAGCACATCTCATCCACTTTACCAGTTCAAACTTTCCACACATTCGATGAAGCTTTCACTATGGCTTGAAAGCTTGAGCTCTGCGCAGTCGAAGAAGATAGGGTTAAATTGCATAGCAAAAATACCAATGCAAAATCCAATGACCCTTCTTCTTCCAAACCTTCTTCTTCCCACCCCAAGTCTAAGGGATTAGTGAACACTATGGTCCTTAGGTCACCATCTTCTACCACAACCAATCAATCTGAGCCCTCCACTTCGCAAAGCATCACTAGACAATTCCAACAACAGTATGAACAGCGACAATAAACTCCAATAGGAGAATCATATGCTTCCATATTAGATAAATTAGTGAAGTAGGGAGTCCTCAACCTCTCTCAAATCTGACCACCTATCCAATTTGACCCCTCACGATCCATCCCTGCATGGTATAGGGAAAATGACTTTTGTAATTATCATCGTGTCAAGGGTCATGACACAGATAATTGTAAAACTCTAAAAAACATTGTTCAAGACATGTTAGACAAAGGGGACCTTATTTTATATAACCCTAATCTATCAGCCAACCAAAACATGGATGTCTTTAGGCAACCATTTCCTAACCATCCCCCAAGTTAGAATAATGTTCAGACCATGGTCGATGACCCTCAAGAATGCAACATACACACGATTGACATGGTATTTCCTTTCATTCCTAATCAACATCTCCCACAAATTGAAGAGGTTAGTCAACCCATTTCTCCACCACGAGTAGAAGAGCCTATTTTACCCATACCACCCCCACACAATGAAGATCTCCCTTTGCCTCATCCTCTTCCTCACGTGGATGAACCTGTTTCACCTGTATCACCCCCACGACATCAAGCACCTTCTCTACCCATTCTTCTACCTCATGAGGATCCTATATTACCTGTTCCTCTTGCCCCCACCTTCCCTCTTCTTCTACCATTGGAAGAATTTACCAATCATACTCCATGCCCTCATGTAGAAGGGGCCATCATCCCTCTACTTCACCCTTTAGAGGAGCCTTCCTCTCCTATTTTTCCTCCATCAATGGAGGATAGTCCTCCATCTACCCCCCTTTCACACGTAAGAGAGTCTACTTTGACCTCTCCCATATTGGAGGATGCTTTTATGGTACCAACACCGGTGGCCCCACCTTTATCCTTCATATTACCAATGGAGGATCATACTTTCCCCGCTCCTAGACCACATGTGGAAGCCATGATCATCCCTGTGCTCTATCCGCTTGAAGAACCTAATTCTCCAATCCTTTCTCCACCAAGAGAAGAGCTCACCACCTCACCCACTTTGGCTGAGGAAGATCTGGTGATGGTTCTCTCTCGCCTTTGGCCCATGATCACTACATCCAACATGTTTCCACTCTCACAATTGCCCAAATCCACTGAAGGACTGACTGTAAGGCCTTGCGTAACATCATCTAAACCCTTCTCTCGATTGGCAAAAATCTTAGGATTCCTCCATTCTAGGAACCTAAAGTATGAGGCATTATGGGAGTGACTTAAGGCTCCTTATCTTACACATCCTGCTTCACTTTATACTACCAACCCCTTCATGATGATTTACCCCAAAGTCTCTGACGAGGATCAGGCTTCTACTTCTAAATCATTAGAAGCTCAGCCTTCCATGTTTGAATCCAAATCCTCACAAGTGTCCACCATGCTGAAATAGATTAGATCTCTCGGTGTTCACCTTATATCAAACCTCACTCACCCACAAGTGAAGTTAGATTTGAACCTCACCCTACATAGTAGTGGTCCTCACACCATACTAAATAAGGATGCTAAACCACATCGGTCTACTCCTCCCCCACCTTCACCATTGCCCTCTATCTTGGGTCCACATCCTTCCATTTTAATAGGAGTGCTCCCTATTCCAACACCTCACAAAGACAAACTACCTCCATTACTCCCTCTACCTGTCAAAAACATATTTCATCCAAGAAATTTGACACCTCTCATCAAGAAAGTGCCATCTACGCATGTGGCCACACCACCAACCAAAAAAGTGGTATGAAAAACTCCCCCTATAACTCCTAAATAAAAGTTGTCATCCCCTACTACAACAATGAGTGTAGACCCATTAGTGGGGTCCTATGCTTCAATGTTATGCTAATTATTGCAGTCTTCTAGCATCGTTCTCCCACCCATTAAGCCATACCAACCTCTTGGATCAAAACCATCTTGGTTCGATGACACTCAAATTTGCTTATATCATTGCACACCTGGGCATGATACTGAGAATTGTTGCACTCTTAAGGTTGTCATTCACCAACACCTAGAAAAGGACACCCTTCTCATTGAGGATTCTCTTGACCACCTTTCTAACAAACTACTGACACCATCCCATGCCTCCCAAACCTCCTCACTTGAATCAGGATCCCAACGCGAGATTATGGACCCTCTACCACCTTCTACCCCTTTATTCAAAATCAACACTATTAATGTGGCCACCAGGTCCCAAACCCTAAAGGATAAAGGAAAAGAGTAGGTTTCTATCCCTTGGACATATCCATTCGTCAAGCCTTCTCAACCACAAAATCCCAAGATTTCTATCTTGGGCACATCTCAACCAACATCTTCAGAGGCAATTCGTGACTCTATGGTGAAACAACTTTACCAAACCCCTGTGAAAATGTCTTTGTATGACCTAATACAAAGATCTCTACAACATCACCAAGCCTTGATCAAAGATTTACAAGTAGTGGAGGTCCAACCTAAAGACCCCCAACCATTGGCTGCTTTAGTCAAATCGTTACCAATCATTGCCTCTATCACCTTCAATGATTCTGAGATTCCTGCCTCCAACTTGGAATATCAAGATGCCACCCTCTTTATCACAGCTTACATTGATCAAAATCACATTAAGTGGGTTATGATTGATGGAGGTGCTAGCATCAACATCATTTCTACCCATGCATATGATAAACTAGCCCTTTCGAAGAACTGCATGTCAAAAATTGATGCAATTCTTCATTCTTTCAATGATGCCACCGCCACTACCGTTGGCACTATGGTCTTGCATGTTCATGTTGGCCCACGTACAATTTTGGAACTCTTATATATCATTGAGGGGGAGTTCCAATATAACATGCTATTGAGATGACCTTGGATACGTTCCATGACGTGTGTCCCTTCCACGTTGCATCATTGTGTCAAGTTTGAACATGAGGGACAGGTTCATGTCATTCTTGCTAACCCTTCCCCCTTTAAAACATGCAACACAACCTACCAACCTAATGATGTTCTCATCCCTTTGAAAACATCCACCCAAACACCACCTCCACTTATGGAAGCCTTGACAAGCTCGCAGACACCGGTCATACCTACACCTACTCCTCAAGTGACTATGAAATATCTTATGGAAGATACCTTCCAGCGCCTTTCACTTGGGGAGTATAATTTTATTACCCTTGAGATGTTCCAAACTCTACAGGAATATGGAAAACTTTATCACCACCCTAACTACAACCATCGCATCAAAATGGTCATCCCATATGGTCCTTTGGATCTCCAAACTAATCTCACCTATGGAGGGCTAGATCGTGCTCTTACTGTTGGAAATCCTCTCTCATCACCTTGACTATTCACTTGTGATTTCTCCTTCCTCTAAAACCCTAGCTTTGCTTGCACATATCTTCATAGGTGTGCATGGAAGGTTTTGGCTTTGGGCATTATGAACAAGGTCCCCACAAGCCCATTGAGCCTCCAAATGATGAGGCAATCAAAAATGCCAAGAAACAACATGGCATGGGTTTCAAAGAACCTACAGAACCCTTTAAGATCCCTCACCATGAAACTATCATAGAACATTCTCCTCCAAACTCACCTATTCCCCCACCCTCACCTATAGAGTTGGTGGTCTCCATCCCTCCTAGTTTTTTTTTCATAAATGCCATTCACTTGGAACCCCTGACCTATCAACTAGGTGGGGCATCAAGGTCTCTTCCTCTCATTTATCCAGACATGATAGATGATGAATCTTCTAGCATCAACACTATCCAATGCCTGGATGATGATGCCATACTCACCTACATGGGTGTGGATGACTCCTTCATATAATGATCACTTCCTTCAGAAATATAGGTTATGTTAAACGAATCAACTATTGACATTAATCTCCCATCTTTCAATGTTCCTCACATTTTAAAGATTGGTCAATCTTTAGATGCCCAAGAACAAATCGACTATACCACATTCCTTACAGATCATAGCAAAGCCTTTGCTTGGTCCTATAGTGATATGCCTGGTATTGACCCCGACATTGTCATCCACAACATCGTCACAAACCGTGAAGCTAAGCCTGTCAGGCAAAAGCTTCGTAGGATGCATCCTCACATTGCAGTCCTTATCAAAGAGGAGCTTCAATGTCTTCTCTCTGTCTCATTTATCCAACCCATTGATTATCCACAATGGGTGTCAAACATTATCCTTGTCACAAAAGCAACAGGGGGAATTTAAATTTGTACCGACTATTGCGACCTCAACCTAGATTGCCCAAAGGATGACTTTCCCTTGCCAAACATCGACCAACTTGTTGATCTTATGGCTGGTCATGAGATGCTATCACTCATGGATAGGTTTTTAGGATATAACCAAATCTTGATTGCCCCAGAAGATCAACATAAAACCACCTTCATCACCCATGGGGACATTTTGCTATAGGGTCATGCCTTTTGGCCTCAAAAATGCAAGCGCCACATACCAACGCGCCATGACTTATATATTTCATGATCTCCTCCACAAAATCATGGAGGAATATGTGGATGACCTATTGGGGAAATCCAAACTTCGTCATGACCACCTAACCATTCTCAAAACAATATTCACTCGCCTACTACAATATAATGTTTGACTCAACCCCAAGAAATGCGTCTTTGGGGTTCTCTCAGGGAAGCTTTTGGGTTTCATTGTTTGTCTCTGTGGCATTGAAGTAGATCTAGCTAAGATTCGAGCCATACTTGAGATTCCCCCACCAGCTAACCTAAAATAACTTCACAGCCTGCAAGGGAAGCTTCAATCTATTCATTGCTTCATTTCGTAGATATCTGACTGATGCCAACCCTTCCATCACCTCCTCAAGAAAAACATCTCCTTTAACTAGGATAAGGATTGCCAAGAGGCTTTTGAGGCTCTTAAATCCTATCTTGTCTCTCCACCAGTCCTTATTCCACCTAAAGATGACCAACCCTTCTATCTTTACATTTCAGCAATAGATCATTCCTTAGGTGCCATGATCATGCATCAAGATGAACAACATCCTGAGTAGGCGGTTTATTATATAAGCTAAATACTCATTGACTACAAAACTTGGTATACTCACACCAAAAAACTTTGCTTGGCATTAGTCTTTTCCACCTCCAAACTCCACCACTATCTCCTCAATCACAAGACTTATGTCATCACCCACATTGACCCTCTCAAATACATGCATTCCAAGCCATACCAAACCCAACGTATGGCTTGTTGGCTCATGCTTCTCATTGAGTTTGATTTGGAATTCATTCAACAAAAGTCTATAAAGGGGCAAATGATCACTGACCAACTAGCAGATGCCCCTTTACCTGATAACCAACCCTCTAACTGTGAATTTCTTGATGAGTCTATCGCCATGCTATCTAATGATGAAATCCCCTATCAAATGATAATGTTCTTTGATGGATCCAAATGTCAACTCGGTGGGGGTGTGGGGGTCATTCTCATCCCTCACGAGGGTGAGCTCATGCCTCTATCCTTCAAACTCGACTTTGAATGCACCAATAACATGGCTAAGTATGAAGCCTTAATTTTGGGACTTCAAACTACCATTTTTTTGGGCATTAAGACAATCAATATCTTTGGTGACTCACAACTAGTCGTTAATCAGGTTAACGGTTCATATCTTTGTAAAAATGAAGTTTTACAATGATATAAAAATTGTGTTGACACATTGTTAGGGTCTTTCGACCGTTATCTCTTACAAACTATTCCTCGCTCTATGAATAAGTTTGCCGACACAATGGCCTCTCTCACCTCACACATCCCATCTTCATCTGCTTCTTTGAGAATCTATGTCACGATATACCATTTGGTGTTGCCCTCATATATCTCAACTAACATCAACTTTGTTGGCAATATCGACTCTAATCCACATGATGTTTGGTATAAACAAATTTTTGACTACTTGACTTATTCTATCATTCCTCCTGACCTCTCTAGCAATGGAGGGCAGGATTTTATCAAGAGTACCACTCGATACACCATGCTAGGGGGTCTTCTCTACAAATGAGGTTTTGACGGCCTCCTTCTTTGATGCTTAACCACCATTGAAACATCTCATGCCATCAAACAAGTCTATGATGGGATTTGTGGAGGACATTGCAGTGGTAACTCAATTGCAAAGCGCATCCTCTACCTGGGCTATTATTGGCCCACTCTTCACCAAGACTGCAGTGACTATGTTCGGCGTTGTATCAAATGCTAGCAACATGCTAACCTACTTCATGTCCCTATCCATGCTTTACAAGTTGCTAAGGATTTATGGCCCTTTTCCCAATGGGGCTTAGATCTAATTAGTGAGATTAACCCTCATTCATCTCTTTGACATTAGTCTATTATCATAGCAACTAAATATTTCATTAAATGGGTGGAAGTTGTTCCCCTCATCTCCACTAAAGCTGACAAAATCATTGACTTCATTAACCACCACACAATCTATCATTTCAATGTACCTCACAATATCATCATCGATAACGGCAAATCTTTCAAAAACAAAACTGTCCAAAAGCTTTGCGACTCTTTTGGCATCAAACTCAGCTTCTCCTCACCTTACTATCCACAAGTAAATGGACAAGCAGAAGCTTCTAATAAAATCCTAACCAAAATCCTAATGAAGGTGGTCAACAACACTAGAAGGGATTGGCACACTCACATTTCCTTTGCTTTGTGGGCCTATCACACTAGCATCTGAACCCTTATGGGTGCTACACCTTTCTCCTTAGTGTATGGAATCAAGGCCATCTTGCCTCTTGAAGTACAAATACCTTCTCTTCACATCTCCTTGCATGACATACTCTCTAATGATGACTTTTGTCAAGATTGATTAACACAACTCGAGTTACTCGACGAACGTTGTCTTGCTGCTCTTAATCATCTTCATATCTACCAAGATTGCATCAAGCATGCCTACAACAAAAATTTGAAAGAGAAAAATTTCAAAATCAGAGATCTTGTCCTTAAAGAAAACCAACACATGACCAATATGGAAAGAAGCAAATGAGGCAAGTTTGCTCTTAATTGGCTCAGACCTTATATAATAATGCACAAGTATGGATCAGGTACTTATTATCTATCTTCTCTCGAAGGCTGGCTAGAATCTGAGCCCCTTAATGCCTTGCATCTATGACCATTCTTCTGTTAACCAAGTAATCATTCACTTGATGTTTAACTTGAGCTCATCCCTTGAGCAACCCCCGTCATCCTCATTCCTATTCCTTTCAACCCTTTTTCCCTACAAACATTAGTTAACCCTTTTTTAAGCATTAATGCTTTGTCTTAATAAAAGGGAAACTGATGAAACCAATCTTACACAACTCTGTAACCCTCAACTGTGAGCTAACTTCATATACAGGCCTATTTAGTTCAAGCATTCCTTGCAGCCCTATTTTTCCTGTTTATTGGCCATAACTCCTTTTTAGTTAACTCAATCATGAAATTAAAACTATTTTTGGATACCCATTAAGCTCTTTTATAACATACTGAAAAATCTCCTGAGGTTACTTTGTACGGATTTGTACTTTCTTCTTTAGACCTTGTTCTAATTAGCCCTCCTTTTATGCAAAATGTCTTGTCCAGAGTGATGTACGGACTTTATAATCAAAAAAATCACCATTCCAGATACCCATTATCTTATTACAGGTGAATCAATCATTTATTAGGGTACTTCTTTGGATAAATCCACTTTTCCTCTATTGGCCTACGTTCATCCCTTCACATGCACCTAGGCTCCACTTGGCAATTGACTTTTTCCGTACTTATCCGTACTTTGGCACCTTGAAACCACTTCCAAAAGTTTTATAACATCATAAAGGGTCAAATTACAAAGTTTCAAGAGTTTTCAAGCTTTAAAACTCATTTTGAGGGTTTGAACCTAATTCAGAATTTTCCCATGACAGTCACAGGCTGCGAGCTAATTATTTTTGCTGGGGGTGTTTTAGACAGTTTCAAGGGCTCTAATCACTTGTATAAGGTCTGTTTTAACCCCCTACACCTTCTCCAATAATCATCTTGGTCATGTCAACCTTTTGTACCTTCTAATGCTCAACAACTTAGTGTCTTTTGACTGTATTTGTATGACAGTCAGCAGGGTTCAAGATTTTTCTTATTTATTTCAATGATCAATGGACTTCAAAATGTTATACAAACATTTCCATACCTTAATTGATTCCCCTATTCCCATACTTATAACAAATAAGACCTTTTCAATGCATTTACCTTGCAAAAACATACAAATGTTTGACCCTTGCCTGTATACTGTCACCTACAGGCCTGAATTTCAACAGTTGAAGTTTTGAGATATCAAAGGGATTTCTAAGCCTGTTTCTTCTTCATTTAGGTTTCTAATTACCTTATAGACCTATCTCCATACCATTATGAACATCATGCAACCATTTTCACATGGGGTTTTCTTTGGGCAGTGGGTTGTAATTTAGATGCCTGAATACCTTGTTTAGGCCTGTTTGGGCTTTTTATAGCATTCAAAGTTCTAAGATCCTTTGTTCACATAAATACCAGTTTAAAATTATCCTCAACATGCCAAATAACCAGTCTTTCTTAATATGCTATGAATAACCATCCTTCACACACACATTCCCATACATATATATATAGCCCTGTTTACAGAATTCATAAATGAAACAAATACATTCTTTCTTTCTTTCATAGATCAATTGGAAGACTTACAATTTAATACCAGAATCCATGGCTTTCCAAACCTTGATTTCTCCTTCTCTCATTCTCTTGACTTCAATCAAATTTTCTCCTTCTCTTTTCTTCAACATCTCTTGAGTGAGGTCCTCCCTCACTGTTTCTCTCCTCTTCTCTTCATTCTATCTTCTTTCCTTGCATGAGAGGACCTTTCCTCTCTGTTCTTCTTCTCTTCTACAGCCCTCTCATCCTCCTTATTTTCTCATCCTCTCTATTTAATGAATTCTTCTTTGTTTTCTTTTCAAGGATTTTCTTCCAACTTCTACGCCCAAATTGGGCTTAAGGCAAACAAATGTTGTTTTTAAGTTTTAACAATATTCTAAGGTTGAAAATAGTTTCAACCATTTCCCCCTAATTTACTCAACAGCCTAACCATTACTTTTTACCTTTTTACTTTCACTTTTTGATAATTACATTTTACTTTCAAGGTGAAATTTTGAAATCTCACAATTTGGAGGGAAAACCAAAATTTGAATTTTTTTACACTAGAATTTGAAACTTTTTGTAGATGCTCCTGCATCAGAAACCCCTAAACCTCTATATTCTAGTCCATGATTAAAATTTCAGTTAACAAAAAAAAAATCATAAAACCGGGATGCCTAACAAAATATTAAAAGGTCATAAACTATAAATGTAGATTGCTCCCTTGAAGGATAGCTGCATGATTGCTATAATTAATAGACTGCTCCCTTGAAGGATAGCTATTCAAAGAAGTCAAAACATACAAATAAAAATATAGACCACTCCCTCAAAGGATGGCTATGCCCAAATTTTGCTACAAAAACAACACCCTCTCAGAAGCTTCCCGCATCGATCAGCTTCACATGACCACAACACAAAACAACATCCCCAAGTAGACTTCCCGCATTGATCAGTCTACCAAAAAAAAATTGACTCACAAAATAGTAAGTCATGGACTTGCCTATAGTCCTTCTCAGGGTCACCTATAAAAGGGTCAAAGTTATCCCTACTAAAAAGGGTTACGCTATCCTCACACATCACATAATCACACCTATTACCCCAACATACCCAAGGGATTTTGAGCTCACTTAACGTCAAGTGATTAGAATACATCTCTAACAAAAACCAATGGTCAACGATGTAATGCATGAATGGAGATTTTGTTTGCAAAAACCTTATCTATGTTATCATTATGGTCCTTGTCAATGAAAGAGCAACATGCCTTTCACTTCTTACACACCTTTGTCACATGCAACCAAAACATTTTCTAACCACTAACATAACATCATGATTTATTTAATGCAAATACCAATTTGTGTTATATAAATTATCATAGCCCATTCACATTAGTTTCTATGGAAAATAATACACATGGAAACTATCAACCAAACACAATTTATGTCAAGCATATACCATCACCAATATGGAAACTTGTTGAAGCATAAATAAACTCATTTTATTTTTAGCATACACCATCACCAATATGGAAAATTACTAAGGATGAAAAATCATATAACCTATGTTATAGCATACACCATCACACAATATGTAAAAGGTTATAACATCATCATACACTCATCATTTCAACCATGTACCATTAAACATATGGGAAATGCTAAAAATACTAACATAACCAAAACAACTATCAACCACTTTGACTCTTCTTCCCTTTTTGGGAGAACTACATTGGCCTGAGGCCCTTAAAATAGGGGCTATGTAGGTAGCACTCTATTAACATGGGGTCTTCTGAGGTTAGCTCGGCCATTCATTCATTTGTCTACCTAATGGACCAACTATCTAAACCAACCCAAAATCATGACCAAACAACCAGCCCTGACATTATAGAAGTCACCTTAGACTTCTCATGGGGTGCATTAGAGATCACATACATCTCCCTAACCACAACAAACAACACTTGAGATCACTTATATCTCAGCCCGACTCGACAAACGACCTCTGAGATTGCGACTATCTCCTCAGACCATGACCACTTTCGAGACAACTTTGCCTTGGTTTTTTGATTGCATATGCCACCTCACGACTAGTTAGAAAATTGTATGTGCCCCTCACACCTATTTTTGGATCGTGACTTAGTTGATCCCCAATATCTATGACATTTTTTTGTTTTCTAAGAGCACTTCCTAGCCCAGATACTTGGAACATGACACCCATTAGAGCTATAACTTTGATCATTTAACCCAATCAGCTACCACTAATAAGCTGGGGAATAGTTACTTCGATTTTAGTCCTTGACCTTGCCAATGATAATTTGACCTGCCTATCAGGTAAAGTGGTATACGCGCTATCTCAACTATTATAGTGTTCACACTCCAACCTCACCCTACCCATCTACTACCTATCAAATTGACACTCGATTTCAGATTCCCTTCTCTCGATTCCTGCTTTGAGGGGGAATACCTCATCCCATACCTAGGGTAACCTACATCTATTTTTGTCTTACAGTTCATCAGAATAAACCACAAGACAAAAAGGGGAAAATGTAGACACCAATATTGTGTCAACCCTCTTTGGTCCCCTTCTAAACATTAACACTCCTAATCCACACTTGAACCCCTTTCACCTTGGACACCTCACCTAGACACCTCACACTAAGACCATTTCTTAGCCTATGAGTCACCTTGAGACTAGGTCCTCCAAATCTTAACTACCCATGACCTATTCTCACTCCATCTTAACTCCCTAACCAACTCTTGTGCCTCATAAACCCATGTTTTAATCATTCTCCAATGCAAAAGGCACTTGGTAGGTGAAGAAATGGGCAAAGAGCTAAAAATGGCCCTTTTACCTATTCTCTCTCCACTAACGTCGGTCAACCCTCGATCGACGCCAGTGGGATCACTGACGTCGATTACATAAGCCCCCCACCTCTTCACATATTGACGCACACACTCTAAGACTGCAAGCACCAAAATTTTACTATTGTTCTCTTGGCTACTGAAGCTCTACACAAGTCATTCCATAGACTGGATTGAAACATTGTATAAGGACCTCAACATCAACTACAATGGGCATAAGCATTCTGACACCTCTGGTTCTTCACCTAATAGAGCTAAGTATTTTGGTTCTCATTTCATTTTTTTATAATACATTATTAATTAGTTTCCATTTGATATTTCTAAATATTGTCAAGAGGCCCGACTTCTCCCGTGGAGGGGTTGAAAGGCCTTCCTTTTATTCTTACCCCCTTCTCACACCCTCCACCTATACTCTTCCTCAAATCTCATTCACCTTCCCGCAACCCTACACCAACCTCTAAACTGCCGAAAACCCCCTGTGTACCCTGAAAATATTTTAAAATCTATCCAAGGCCAACAACCCCTACCGACATTAGCAACCCAACCGATGTCAGTGCCATTTACCCCAGCAACCTCGGTATGTGATATACCGACATCAGTGACTATGACATATAGACTACAGGGAATAGGTATGTGATATCTATTTTTCTCTTTCTTAGTCATTTATCATTTCTTCCTTACAAAACTCTTTTCTTTAAATAGTGGACTGTCATCCCTTATGGAGCTTTACGCTTTCAAGACTGAGTGCATAGCTTGGCAGTCCACCATATCCTCTTCTAACATCTTTGTTTAAGTCTTATTCTTATTGCATGTGTTTCCTCCACAGTCAAAGAGGAGCTCCCACAAAGCTTGGATACGGTGTGCACTAAATCTAGGTAACATCAAACCTAACCTCTTAACCTTAGTTTCTTCCTCCTTTGAATGCAATAAGTAAAAATATAGAGAAAGAATATTAACCCTAATTCATCTCTCCATCATCATTCTATCATTACTTCCACTGAATACTTCACCAAGTGGGTCGAAGCTATCCCTCTCATCTCTACTAAAGCTGACAAAATTATTGACTTCATCAACCATCACATCATCTATCATTTTAGTTTCCCTCATAAAATTAAAATAGATAATGGTAAATCTTTCAAAAACAAGACCATTCAAAGTCTTTGTGATACATTCAAAATCAAATTAAGCTTCTCATCATTGTACTATCCACAAGAAAATGGAAAGACAAAATCTTCTAACAAAACATTGACCAAAATCCTCATGAAAGTATTCAATGATACGGGAAAAGATTGACACATGCATATTCCTTTTGCTTTATGGGCTTACCACACTAGTATTCAAACCCCTATGGGTGATACACCTTTTTCTTTGGTATATGGGATGGAGGTTGTTTTGCCTCTTGAATTCCAAATTCCTTCTCTTCACATTTCTCTACAAGACATACTTACTAAAGATGACTTTCACCAAGAACATTTGGCTCAACTTGAATTGCTTGATGAGCATCATCTCATAGCACTCAATCACCTCTAAATCTATCAAAAGTGTATCAAATGCACTTACAAAAAAAACCTCAAAGAATGAGATTTCAATATAGGAGATCTCATCTTAAAATGAAATCAACACATGATGAATATGGAGAAAAGCAAATGAGCTAAGTTTGCTCCTAATTGGCTTGGACCTTATATCATAACTCACAAGTATGACTCAGGAACTTATCACTTATCTTCTCTTAAAAGAAGGCCAGAACCTAAACCTTTAAATGTCTTACACCTATGACCATTCTTTTATTTAAAAAGCATCACTTCAACTCGTGTTTAACTTGAGATCACCCTTTGAGCATCCCTATTACATTAATTTCCCTTACTCCTATATACTTAGTTAGCTTACTTAGTGGTATGGTTTTGTCCATAAAGTGAAAAACTCCTAAGCCTCTATAGTCTTTTCCATGACTAAAAAAAAAAAAAACAAATGGCATATGTGACAAGTTATAATGTCTTAGGTCATGCTTCTCAATGTAGATTACTCCTTTGAAGGATGACTACGTAACTTCCCTTTGCTACTATCAATAGACTTCTCCCTTGAAGGATAACTATTTAAAATTAAAAACAAACACTTAAACCACTCCTTTGAAGGATGGATAATCCATGCTTTATTCTCAAAGGGAAATAAAAATGAAAAAGGCTTCTCACACTGATTAGCTTTATATTACATTAACCCATACAAAATCCCAGTATAGGCTTCCCACATTGATCAGCTTACACAATAAAAAAAAATTAAGTCATGGAATTGCCTATAGTAGTTCTCGGGTCACCCATAGTAGGGACATATCATCCCTACTTCTTAGGTTATGCTACTCAAACATTTTCCCTCATTTTACCCTTTTTTCACTCATACTCTTTCAAGGGACTATGAAGCTCACTTAATATAAGTTAAACATGATGCTTCTCAAATAAACACAATGATTCAAAGATATAAGGCATGCAAAGGGCTCATTTTCCTGAGCCTATTTATGTTTTGATTATGGTATTTACTAGTGCATGAGCATTCTACCTCTTTATTTTCCCATCCACATCACATGTCGATCTCTCTATTGAGATGAATAAATAATGTCATACCAACACTAACAAAGACTACTCAATTTAGTTTATGCATACACCATCATAAATATGGAAAAATGTTAAAATAAAATAACATAACCAATTTATTAATTTTAAGCATACACCATCACAAAATATGGAAAAACATTAAGATGAAACTAACAAAACAACTATGCATATACCATCACATATATGGGAAAGGCTAGTCTAGCTCAACTAACATGATCAGCATTAACATAACATTAAAATAATCATCATCTATATCATCATCATCTATCACAATACATACATCTCAACATAACAATAAATGAGCATCTCATATATATATAGGATCAAAATACATGTCCATAACTACATCACCATAATATCATCTCTCTCTCTCTCTCTCTCTCTCTCTCTCTCTCTCTCTCTCTCTCTCTCTCTCTCTCTCTCTCTCTCTCTCTCTCTCTCTCTCTCTCTCTCTCTCTCTCTCTCTCTCTCTCTCTCTCTCTCTCAAAATATACATCTCGCATCTTCAATTCACTGATCAGTATACATGTAATATATATAATCAAAAATGGAAAACTCTAACACTCAAGGTCTTCAAGGCTCTCTGCATGGTTTTGAGGAAGTAGTGTCATCACCACTTTCCACTCATCTATGTCTACATGAGCTAGAATTCATGGCATGTGATATAGACCTCTCCTATTCTCTGAACTCTAAATATCTCTAAATCTAAAAAACTCTCTAATCTCCCTCTCATAGTAGTCAATATCATCTAGGGTAGTCATATATCTCACCAAATATATAGTCTATGGAGGTCCCATAACACCTAATGATGTCCCAGCCTCTACTGGTCCCTATAATCACTATAATCACCTAGCCCTATAATGTTGTAACCTGGCCTTGTAGTGCCCCAACCTAACCCTACAACATCACCACCTACCTCTATAAGGTTAATACATATGCCTAGGTTGTATCTCTATCCTACACTACTACATCTTGAGCCTATAACATTGCATCCCTCTCTCTCTCACTAACCCTTTTAAATCTGGTGGTGGTCTCCTGACCTCCACTACAACATGTAACCTACCCACCAAAGCTATATATGCCATTGTGCACCTTAGATATCCAACCCCTAGCCTTGTTATTAGCTCCTCAAAATTTGGCCCATTTGTCTCCTGGGGTAGTGGCAAGGGTGCCTCTATGTCATCCCTCCTATATCAAGGGAAGGTAGGTAGAATATCTTGAACTAGACCAAACTACCTCCTAACCCGTGTCATGGGTACCATCTCCAACTCACCAGCTCATCTCCCTTTGACCCATAGTGATCTCTATAAACCAAAAATATATTTTACATATCCTCTAAAAATTAGGTATGTCAGGTAGGCTCTTCATAAAATATCATTAGGGATCAAGACCTCAATTATGTGCCTATAATAAGCAATGTCTCATACCACACCATCTACTTAGTTCTGTGCCATGACCTCTAAAACCAACCCTGAAGCTAGCTAGGATCATGGTAGGTAACCCTAATGGTCATGTCACCACAATGGGCTCATAAGCCCAATAGTGTAGTAGATGTTTGACACATAAACTATATCACCATCATAATCTCATACCCCATAGCTCTCTATATAACTATGTTAAAAATACTAGACCCCAAGAAAAATAGTCCACCGCTCAACCATCTATGTAAGCACACCTATCAATGTAGCTGGGAATCTACCACTGTCTCATCTAGTAATGCATACACTGTGATCTTGATCATAATCAAGATCCTCAATTGATGTTGCTCCTTATCAGCCATATAGAGTGACTCATACTTGAAACTTGTTGAATGGTATGTCACCTCACTAACATGTTCTCCATATAATATGACCATGTGTATATCATGGTCCTCTCTCAATCATGTGAAGAGTTCCTCACCTTGGAGTGGTAGCTATAAAATATTATAAACATCCTCTTGAGTCACTGTCAACTCTCTAGTCAACAAATGGAAGGTGTTGCTAGTGTGATCCCACCATTTAATTAATGAAATAATAAGGGACACATCTTTGGCAACTCGATAATACCATCATACTCTTCCTAACCCCATATCTATTATATACTCCCACTCATTTAGAGTGACATACCTTCTCATACATGTCAACAACCTCGGTAGATTATCTCATAATGTCAGCTCTATCCTCACCTACATCTATACACACAACTCAAGTCACGTACTTTCTAATATATTTTATCATTTCCATTTTCCATTCTCTTTAGGAGAAATACATTGTTCTAATGCCCTAAACTAGGCTATGTAGGTAGCACTCAGTCAACATGAGGTCTTCTGAGGTTAACTCAGCCATATACCCACCTAACCAACTACCCTACTTTTTTCTCTCAACCCTAGGCTTCACTACCTCTCTCTCTCTCTACCCTAGGATTCACTTCCTCTTCTCTTTCCACCCTAGGCCTACCTACCTATCACAACTCTAGGCCTCACATTGTAAATCCTTAACCCTTGATACTATGCTCTATCTTTTCAGCCCTAGACCTCTTGATTTATCTCAACCTACCTTTTTACCCATTTCTCCTAACACACATTTCAGCCATACCTTAGATCTTTTTCCTAGGCTCTGGGAGAACTACAATGGCCTGAGGCCCTAAACCAGGCTATGTAGGTAACACTTAGTCAACATGGGGTCTTCTAAGGCTTGCTCAACAATTAGGCTAGTTGACTACTTCCACTAGGGATCCAAATTAATCTTTTCTCCTCTTTTGATAGTTTTTTATAGTCACTAACATTAGTATGAATACCAACATCACTACTTTGTAGGCCTAAGTATCAATCAACATCAGTAGACACCTACCAACCTTAGTGTCATGTCAATCAACATTGATGGACCTCACTGATGTCAGTGACTAGTTTGGCCCTAGGGATGAATGACTCAAACCCAATATTACAAATTTCACCTAAAAACCTACCCAAATAACCCCCTAATTTATCCTAACACTAACCCACCCTATTTTCTACCCCTCTACTAATTTTTTCTATGCCCCCACCTCTATATTAGCCTAAAAAATATAAATACCCAAATCAAAGTTCACAACAACTAGTAGAGACTCTTAACTCATCTCTTCATCTCCTCCAAGCTGGCACAACTGGCTCTTATGGTGGTGTGCCTCTCACTGGGTCCCTTCCTTGATCTACCATCTCAGTCTCTCTACAAGCTCTACTTTTTCTCTCCAATCACAAAGTTGTAAGTGAGTTTGGTCAACTATTAAACCCCCTTTTTTAGGTTTGGTCGGTCACTGCCATCAACATTCTTGACCTAATCTACTGATGTCGATGATTACACCTATCGACATCAATAACATTACCCTATTGTGTTGATGTTGGCACTATTTATTATCAATATCAGTAATATCACCAATGTCAGCACCATTACCTCCACTATTTTCCATAAACTAGCAACCCTAACTTTTAGACTTCACTTATACACTGGGGTAATTACATATCACTTAAATATTCACCCATGATAAATTTTCTTGGAAATCATGAATATCTCCTTGCTCATTGACCATTTTACACTAATTGTGCATCATTTTTCATGATTGCTTATGATATTCTATTATAGTTGGCTATTGTGCACACACATGTATATTAGGTGTTTTGGATGGCAACCAAGCTCATCCTATCACTTTTAACCTTTTTGTGTTTCCTAGGGGCACTTCTTACCTTGGATACTTGGGATACATTGACCATTAGAGCTACAAATTTTATTGTTTTGACCTTTCAACTATCACATACAAAATGTGCTTTGGTTAAATCTATCTGAGTCCTCTTTAACCTTTCATATTCTTGACTTTGTCAACTATAACTTGTAGTAGTATGCATATGAAGTGATACTCAATTCTTCACCATTCACCCAATTACCTTTTTATCAAATTGGTACCCAATTTGGGTTTCTCCTCCATTGATTCTTATTTTGAAGGGGGATACCTCATCCAATACTTGGATCATATAACTCCTATTTTTGTCTTGTGAACTTGTTGGTAAAAATTATAAGACAAAAAGGGGTAAATATAGACACTAAAATTATGTCACAAATACATGTGTAATTCCCTATGCTAAAACCTTTTTTTTCAATAATAACAATTAACCTCCCTAACCATGCTTTTACCCCTCACATGTTTAATTAATTTAAAATACTTAATTAAGTTAATTAAAAACCCCTATTTCCACCTTACCTAGCCACCTCACCCTATTACTAATTCTCACCTGATGAGTCACCTCAAGACCTGGTCCCCTCATCCTAACTACCCAAGACTTATTCCCACTTCCAAACTAAATTCCTAATCAACTACCTCCTTTTTAACCTATTATTTTTAATGTTTTTTGATGGTTTCCACACTTGGCATGAAGATCAATATAAAATAGGCCAAAAATAGCAAGGTTTACCTATTCTAGGAACATCGATGTTGGCAATATAAGCCAAACTCTAAACTAAAGTTCAAGTCAATAGAAATCAAAAAAATTCATTCTTACTTACATTCAAGCTTTTGGCATTCTATTTTTGACATCTTGGCTTACTATCATCTTACATAAGTCAATCACGATTAGGAACTGAGCTCTTAAGGGCCAATAGCACCCGCTTGTTCTCTTTATTCAAGCATTTAGGTTTGGAATCCCTAATAGGGACCACCAATCTAGCACTTATCATTCAGTAACCACAGCTAAGTACATCACTCATTTTGTAGGTATTTTAAATAGTTATTTTGATATCAATTTATATCTAATGTGTATTGTTTTACACACATCAAACCTCTGACCAGATCTACCCAAACCATACTCTCTCTCTCTCTCTTATAACTCTCCTCAACCTCCTAGACTTGATCAAACCATTTTATAGACCCAAAAAATCCTTTTGAAAGCTCCCATACAATTATTTCCCCTACCAATCTTAGTAGCCTAACTGACATCAATCACCTTCACCACTAACCTTGGTATTATAACCAATATCGATCACTCCCCTACCAATGTCAACAACTATGGATTCCCTAACCTTTCCAAAACCTACCCAAACAACTTCTAAAATATAAAAAAAATACATCACCTATACCCTGTCACTCTCTACTACATATAGGTTGTTAATAATAGTAATATTATCTCTCTTTCACTCTCTCTTTACCTCTCTTTTAGTTATTTATTACTCTTTTATCTCTCAAAAGTTGACTATCATCTCTAAGGAAGTTTCACACTTCCTATAATAAGCACGTAGCTTGGTAGCCCACTCATTTATTTGCTAATAAACATCTTGTAGAAGTGATTTCTTACTTATAGGTAGTCCTCCCCAACAAAATAGGAGTTCTCACAATGTCTAGATACGATGCACAAACTAATTCGGGTTCATTCTAATCACTTATCCCCATCATTCTTTTATGTTTTCCTTTAGACTTGAAATAGACAAAATTTATTGAAAGAATTATTTCCATTATTATTGAGTGAGAATTTTGTATCCTTGAAAGAATATTACCATCTTTGATATGTATGCATGTTGGTTAAATTTATTTTTATTAACTTGTTATAAATATTTACTAGCATTCCACTCACTATTAAAAATTATAGTTGGTGTTAACTAACTACATTAAAAATTTTATTCTTCCTCATTATCTTAATCTACCATATTATATCTCATCAATGTGATATGGATTCATACATAGATATAACTACCAAGGATTGATAATACTTATGATTAGTCATGATCTCTTTGAATTTATTATGATCAACATACATGGTTATTACTAATGGCTATATAGATACCATACATGATTTTGAATTATCTTATATATGATATATATGTTTTTAGGGTACTATCTACTTATAGGGGTGAAACTTTAAAGTAAGTTTGGGCACCCCTTCATATTTTAGATTGATTCATCCAAGGCATCTAGTGTGCCTTTTATGTAAATTAAAATTGTACTCCTTTTGTGAAGGATAAATCTACTCTTGTCCCTATTTAAAATGTTCCTAGGAGATACCTTGTAGGGGGGATCCACTCTTGTTCACATAAAGCCATTTGATACATTTGTTCACACAAAATATCTGATGCAAAAACTCCAAACAAATTTTTTTGAAGACCCAAAGTCCCAAATAGAAATTTCAAAGACCAAAATCCATCAGACAAACTATTCGAATAAAAAATCCAAAGACCAAAATATAATAATAACACCTAATCAAAATGTATGAGCACCTGGCTAGGGCTTATGAATTATCTGAGGTAGCTATTGTGAATACATATAAAACTACACCAATAAAAGCACTAGTACACATTTAGAAATATGAATCAACTTGATCTCAACTATCTTAATTAACACATTCATCAATCATCACCAATTTATTTCTTATTATCCTCATTATCTTGATATACTTTATGTGGTGGTCGATGAATCCTATTAGCTTGGGTGAGGAGTCTTACATGTTCTCCCTTGGTCAACTAAAAGCTACTCTTGAATAGTTAAACTTTAGTGACCTTTTTCTTTGTGGCACATAACTCTACCTCTTTCTTCTCCAACATTAACCCCTGGAGACTTTATTTATCCATCATTTCTTTTACAAGATGATCAAAATTGATCCTTTTGATCAATTTTTGTGTGGAGAATTTTACCTTAGATAACTTCAAATCATGAAATATCTAGAGAAGTTGAACCTCATGACCTTGGTAATTATGGATCAAGGGCCTAACTGACTGCCTACTCCTAGACTACAGGTATCTTCCCCATGGTCTAAGAATTGTATGTATCCTATTGGGAGAAAATAAATAATGTAGCCATAAACTTGAAGCCATCACTTGGGTTCATCATGGACTCACAGTGACTAAGTGCACAGGTGAGTGCAACCTTAAAATTTAAGTCCAAGTCCATTTTGATGATGACACGTGTCATTACTACACTCCTTAAAAAAGAAGGTATTTTTTTTAAATAAAAGGTGCACCATTGGCTCAGGGAAGTGGGCCCCATTTTTAACAATAATTTCAGACGTAGTTTAGATGGAGACACACATCACCACATTGCTACTTACATATCCCTAAGATTTCATACATGAAGTTTAATCTATCAGTCTCTAAGTAAATGGGATGGATAAACTTAACATAATCATGAAGAGTCACTTACCCAGTGAACTTGAAATATTTTTCAAGTGTTAAAAGTTTGATGGTTCATGACTACATGCCACATGTCCTTGACTATTGAAAAATGAAGTCTTAATCTTAATATCATAGGTACGCTTGAAGGTATTACAAGGCCCTTCAAGGTATCACCCATTACTATGATCAAACCTTCAAGGGTACCCATACACATGTTTTAAATGTATCTCTTAAGAGATACCTTCAAACCTTTGGGTCCACAATAGAGGTTCAAACCAAATACAAGATCCCAAAATATATGAAGCTAATCATTTTCCATAATTTTGTTCAAAACCCCCATTACTCCTTATCATTTTGTATTGTAATAAAATACATGGTTGAATATTAATTTAATTATCTAATTTTATCTATGTGGCTATTCTGCTCTGATGCATGTTTGAAATTTATCTCCTAGGAGATAAATTTCAAAGTAGGATGAAGCAAGAATTAAAGTATATAGTATATGATATTAAAATCTATTATTTTTTTGGATTGACATAAACTGTGTCATTAAAAAAAATGTTATACATTACCTTTTAAACATTTTTATGTTTTAACATATCTCCATGCTTATGTTATGGTACAAATATAGCTTTATCTCCTACATACAAGTATGCATTGGATTGATTATATAAATAACCTGATTAATAACTCTTCTCATGTCTTTTTCAAATGTCCAACTAAAAAATCATATGTCAATGGCTTTCCAATGTGGAGACTATGTTTCTCTCATAAACAATGGTAAGGTCATTGGTAAAGGAATAGTACACAATGTGGTGGGTCAAGATGTTGAATCTCTGGAAGCCATAAATCTCACTTCCACATGCCACAATGAGGAAATACCTATTGAATGTGTGTAAGTGTTAATATGATTAAAGATTTTGATCTGGCTCTACTACTTCCATTTCCTACAGCTTTTGTTGATAATTTTGGGTATGTAGTTGATACTTTTACTATATAGAACACAAGAATGATGAAACATGGCATAAAAAAGATTTATATAAATAATGACATGGAACAAAGTCAAAATAATTTGCATCTAGTTCTGTATATACAACTATTGCAACAATAAAACCCTTACTTGGATTCATTTATTTAGTATATTGATGATCTTACCACATTTCAAATCTTGAAAAAACCTTTTTTTAGAAAAGGGTACATTTCTTTCACAAATGTATAGCTCTTGTAAATGATGAAACAATTTCTTTTGGTTATGTTGAATTTGCACAACCAAGGGATATTTGTTGTTACATTCCTATACCAATGTTAGAAATTAAATTGGTAATTTACACAAGGCATGTTATACAACATTGTGAGACATGCAGTATAGAGGCAATTGAAACATTTATTGTTAGATGGCCTTCCAAAAAAATAGTGGACATCAATTTACCATACATGACACCAAAAGAGAAAGAAATAGGAAATGTTTGTGATGTTTTGGATAATTAAGTCACTCTTTTCCTAACATTCCTAGTGCAAAGACATCCAAAAAAATTAGTTTGTTCCTAAAAATACTTTTCCCAAAAGTAAATTAGCCAAACAATTCACTTGGTCAAGTGAGTTTGATGAAAGCATTGATAGTGAGATTACAACAATGTATGCAGATAAATGTTGTACCAAAAAATCTTTTCAATTAGGATTGTCATTTAAGATTCTAAAATCTAAAAAGATGAAATTGTTTGATTCCACCACAAAAAATAGGAGGCAACATGTCTTAGATGCCCTTTCTATCAATTTGTTTAAGAAAAATAAAAACAAAACTGGCATTGATTTTTAGGGTACATAGATCTGTTTGGAAGCTTGGCTTAAAATATATGGATTAAAGAGAAGTAACTTTTTTGACATTAAAAATTGTCACAAAAATTGGGAATGAAATGCATTCTACGTAGGGAGATTTTAACAAAAGCCACATAAGACAATGGTAGCTAAATATTTGTTGGACCAATTGGTGGATGATTTTGCAGATGTTTCTCCATGACTAACATGCCACGTAGATATAGATGGCTAATGAGAAAATTTTTGACATCTTCCAGCATATTTCACTCAAGAATTTATGATGTGCCACATTAATGAACAACTAGCAGATATGGAATATGATCCAATATCCCAACCAAAATTGAATAACATGTGAAGTATTAATTTTCAAGATGTGACCATTACCATGTTTGATGACTTCACTAGGTGCAAAACATGCATCTTGTTGACTCAAAAAAATCACTCTGGGTCCCTCTCTAGAGATTAGGAAGAGCATATCGATCAATAATTTATGATGCACTCAAATCAAATACTTTTTTCAAGACAAATTTATTCCACACATAAATGAATATCCAAGCAATACCCTAAAGAATTCCTCAGTGTCATTCATGATAAGGTGGAATGTCAAAAAACATTTGTGCTGAGGATAGTGACAAAAAGAAAAGAAGTTACTGAAAAAATATTAGAGTTGTTAATGGAAGGGATTATAACACATGGTCATAGTGCAGGCATATATGGGCATTTTGTTTACTATATGTTATTAGAGGGTCTAGCTTACCATCACCTAATTAAACAAGTGCTTCATAGATATGTAAACAAAAATGCTAGATACTTATGGATATTTACTATATTAACCTGGATCTTACAAATATCCATTGTATGATGCACTTTTGTCTTATAACTATTACCTTGAATGCAATAAATATAAAGAAGAAGCACAATCAATTGGTGCCTTCAAGAAACTTCCTTCCAGGATATACCTTCAACTAGACAACTATTATGGGGACAATAAGAATAGGTAATTCCATCCATAATTATATTTTAAAAATGTTGAACCTTATATGAAACTAATGCTACATTCAAAAATTCACAAAATATTATCTATTTGTACAAGTATTTGTTGCAATATTTATCTCTCCTTATCTACAAAGGTGTTTTCCTCGATGTTGAGGTTGGATTTTTGCCTATAAGACATACCCATGAGGACATCAATGACACATTTGGAAACCTATCTCAATGTATAAAGAAGAAATATGTATGGAGTGTGGTAGAGATGATGGACACTTATAGAAAGTGTGAAAATAAAAGAAACTTCATCCCATATTTGATTGAAGAGGTAGTGGATTTCAAAGAGTATGCTAATATTTACCAGTTGAAGGGAAGAAATGAAATAGTAGGCTTGAGAAAAGGTTAATACTTCATTCTATGCATGGAGCAAGTTTAGCTCATTATGCATTACAAAAAATATATAAGAGATAAAAATTGGTCCCCCCCATTACATTATGGGGAATAAAAAAAATAGTGAGACAAACGTTATTGAAGGTAAACTGACAAAAATATATTTCAAAGACTTGAAAAATAGATAAATGTCTCAGGATTCCATTGTTGCTAAAGACTTAGATAGAAGTAGAAAAAACATTCAAAAAGAAATTAAATATAACTTGAATAAGTATGTGTAGCAATTCAATGAATTTGGTTTGACCAAAAATAGTATGTGGAAGGATATAGCATATTACTTCTAAACCATCCATGACATAATGAAAGATGACATGGTCCCTTCTAAAGTTGAGTGCACAAGAAATTTTTGGCCTAGAAATCATCATGACATACCCCTGCATAAAGATTTGCACAAAATGGTTCATGATATCACCCTTGATTTTGGAGTGGCATCTACAGATACATATGTTGGTCCAAGAAGAAAAAAAATAAGAATTGCATTTGATCCAACTCAAGATGTGCAAATTGGAGACATGTTATTTTTTAGACCTAATGATTCTACAAGAGTGGACTAAATAATATGGGTTGATAGAGATAAAATCAATATTGAGATACTACAAAAAAAATAGGGATATAAAATGAAGGGTCAATGTATTTTGGTTTATATCATTTCATATAGGGAAAAAAGATGTAGAAGAAGTTGAAACTTATTCAATCTATTTGGACAAGAAATGGAAGCCAAACCCAACTGACACATCTTTACCATCCATACTCATAGATAGTATCATCTACGATTGGAAACCAAATAAAATTTGGAGAGGTCATACACTTTTTCTCACTAATTTTTTTAAAGGCATTGTGAAAGACTATTTGAATGCATCATCCCACTAGGCACTAACAAAAATAGTGATAAAAGTATTGGGAAATTTTAAATGGTGTTTCCTTAATTTTGGAATGAGAAATATGAATGTTTTTTTTCAAAATTTAGTTCATTTTTTCAGAATGTATAATGTTTATTATTTTATTTATTTCTATTGGAACTTCACATTTTGGGTCTTGGGAAATACACTTCAGCTTTTGAGTCTTATATTTTCTACTATGACAATTCAGTATTTTGATAACTATACATCTATTTAATAGTATTTGACTATTTAAACATCCACTTTGTATTTTTTCATCCTTAAAAATGATCTTTGGTAAAAGGTCTTCATAATTTTAATAAATGATAATTTAGTACATCTCAAATTTTGTGTTTTGTAAAATATAATTCGACATTACTATGTATGCAAAAAGGTCTTCAGGGTTTACACCTCAAAATGTCCCACTTATACATCAAGATTTGTTCTTTAGCATTTGTGTATTGATAAATTTATTCATCTTTTCACATGGCACCCCAAATTGTGAAAGATAATATCAGATAAATTTTGATGGTCGTTAAGACATCACTCGAATCAAATTAAACATATAGTTCACAATCCCATCAACTGATGACATGTGGTATCCCAATCATCCCAGAAGTTCTAAATCACATATCGATTGAGCACGTGATTGTTGTGTGAATTATTTCTCATTATAAAATATGCCACCAAGTCTTATAATATCTATAAATACATGGTTTGTGAACCAATTTGAATGGTCACATAATTTGGACTTATTGAAAATATATAATATAGATGTGATTTATTTGTTATAAGTCCAAGTAATTCTTGATGAAGTCCAATTTATTTATGATTGTTTTCAAATACTAATATATAATTATTTATGATCATTTTAAATAATTTGGACTTATCAAAAATACATTAGATAGATATGAGTTATTTATAATAAGTTCAACTTAATCTCAATACAATCCAATTTAATCTAAATACAATCCAATTTATTTCTGATAGTTTTAAGAAATTTGGATTGTTGATATGTCCAAATTATATGAAATATTCCTTCCATGTTGAAATGGGACAAATTTTTCTTTATTAAAATTTCTAAGTCATTTAAGTTTTTAGGACCCCTAGAAAATGCCATGCAACGTAGCCTCATGAACTTAGAACCATGTAAGGTTAGAGTAAGGTTAAAATTTTAAATTCCTCATGGTCCCAATCTCTGAGGTATTAATAATTATCACAATTTAATGAACCTAGAACCATGTAAGGTCAAATCAAAGTTAATAGTATAAAGGACCCAAGGTCTTGAGCTCTAAGGTCTTGACAGTTGGCAAAATTTAGTGAACCTAAAACCATGGAAGGTCAAAGAAAATTTAATAGTCTAATTACCCTATGGCCCCATAGTCTAATTTCTCCAAGGTCTTGAGCTCTTAGGGTTTGACAATTGTCATAATTCCATTAACCCAGAGCTTCAAATGGGAATATCAAGTTAATGTCCCTGTGGCCTCGAGGTCACAAGTCTCTGAGTCTTTACAGTTCTGAGATCATGCCATGTGTAAACATCTTGTTACCTAGAACCTTCCTAGAAGAATACATAGTTCAAATTTCAAACAGTCATGGCCTTGAGTCTTTGAGTTCCCACAACCCCAAGAGCACTCCACATGACTCAATTTTGTTAACTCTTATCCCTATAACACATAAATTAATATTATAAGTTTGAAGACCTAAGTGAACTAGAGATAGAAAAGTTTCATGAACTAAGAGATACATGGCTAGATTATACATAAATGAGTTTTATACCTAATTAAATTTCATAAGCTAATGGCTAACACCTATCTTAAAAGGGATGACTGGACATACATGAATCAATGAAAATTTTTCATTTGGTAAATAAATAAATGCACCAAGGGTGACTGACAAATTTAAATCCAAACAAAAAAAAATCAAAATTTGTTATTTGCATTTATTTCACACAAATTATGCATTCAAGATGTAGGATTTGGAAATATATTCAAAATCCAAGCAAAGGAAAGTCACTTTGCCATTAATCTACAAGTTAAACATTATAATTATGAGATCTCAAATGACCAAAAACCCTGGTTTTTTGAGTGAATTTGTAAAAATAGTTTAGACAATTTACAAATAAATTATACATCCCCATATTATTGAAATGGCTTCTCCAAAATCCACATGCATCTAGGCTCTTTATTCCTACTCCATTATTGGAAACACCAAATACATAGACATTATTCGATAAGGGTGCCCTAGATTTCAAGTTTCCTTACTAATCGAATCTCTGGAATGTAATAGAATCTATAGAACCATACTCCTCATAGGACTGACTATCCTAGGAGGAGAAGTAGTAGATTAATTATTTTCTACCAATCAAAACCATGAGACTCCATCAAATGGTGGTGAAACTAGAGGTAAAGCCTCTATCAATTTTATTCATGATTTGTATTCAATGTTACTTATTCTAAGGACTATATGCATATTAGAAAAGGGTAAAATATAATTTCATATGTTTTTTTAGGGGAATTTAAGAGGTAACTTAGGGTTCCATTTCCTGAGGATTCCTATAGCTAAGTCTCAACCAATTTATGTTTTGAGCACAACACTATAGAGGGAAGATTGAAATAGTTCCTAGTTAAGGTCTAGAGATTAAACCCCAAGGGAGGCATTTTCTCCAGTAACATCATCAAATTTAGGTCTAATATTAGAATAGCCATTATTCTTCTAAATAGATTATACATCTTTACTAGCATAACTTATGTACATGTGGAATGGGTCCCATTGTTGGACATTCTCTTGACTTCTGAAAACATTCTTTCCCTAAGAGAGATTATTAGTGTTAGATTAAAGGCACAAATGTTCAAACATGAAAAAAGGCTATCTAAAGGGAATTTTTATGTGATGTCATATTTATTATATGCAGTCCTTGGGATGGTCCATAGGTCTCTTGGAGAATTATGTCAATCATTTTTAGACTATGTAGATAACATAATATATGAGGAGTATTCTTTTCTAATTATTTACAAATTCAAGAATGATATTACAAGACTATTGGAGGAAATTTATCCTCAAATTTACCAATCCATTCATGGCACTCATATGCCTATAATATCTAAGAATTTGAGAAGCATATATAAAATGGGGGATTACTAGTACTATCTAGACTATACATGATCAAAATTGAAGGAACAAGAGCACCCCTTCTATTTTTACCACACCACATTCTAGACAATCTTATATAACAAGAGGTGTCCATTAATTTAAAATAGTATAGATGAATAATTTGGCCTTAAAAATTAGGCCTATTACTGTAATACCCCTTTAAGCATTGGGCAACTCCAGTTTGTGGTAAGGGCACATTTCAATCAGGTGGGGAAATTAATATCGCATTACAATTTAAAGGTGGCCCAAAATAAGGAATAAAACCCCAAAGTAAAAATCAAAAAGTATGTACAAATCTTCAATGATAAAAATGGAGTGACCATTACATATGGTCACCAAGAGTATAAACATGATGATATCTTTATGAATGCATCAAATGATTTTGAAGTTTGGACTCGTATGAGGGATAATCAAATGTCAATGATTATTTTCCAAGCCATTCAATATGATTCAAGCATTAAAAAAGAGTAATAAAATTATATGGTAAGGTAGTAATGAAAATATTAGATTCATTAATGGCACCCACTATAGTCATATGATCCAACATAGCAACATGATCAGCTTCCCTCTCCTATATAAAGAAAGACCCATCTACAAGAGGGAGAGTCCAGTGGTCAAAGGGAGGAGAAAATATAGATTAAAAAAGATATTATTATAATTCTTCATATCCCTCATCTACCCTCCACAAATTTAACTACTACTATCATGGTTACAACAACTACATTGAAAAGGAATGCACCTCCTTAGGATAGACAAAAGAGCACATTCTCTTTGGTACCTTTCCCTCCACTTATAATAGCTACACAAGTATCCTAGAGTTTTTTAAAGCTTCCTTGTCATCTCTCTCTCATACACTTATACATCCCCTCAAAAAAATCAATAGGGTCCATCTCCATCTATTCATCAACAATCCACCAATATTGTTCTACTTTTCCTTCCTTCACCACCACCTTCATTGGCAGTCCTACTACTTCAGTTCCTTCACTAGTTTAAACTTCTCCCTCACCTCTTATGTCCACCATAGTAACATACCAAAGTAAATATATGTCAATCCTTTCCTCATTCAAAATCTAAAAACTAGAGGAAATACCATCATTAGGTCTTGATACTCTAGGAAGATCCCTTCAAGAAGTAGAGGAAGAAGAGCATAAGCATGTGATATCACTAGTGGATTATCATATGGATGAGGAGGGGAATGTATAATTAATTAAGGTACATAAGAAAATTTTAAGTGAGGATAATTAATAATTTTAGATAGATGATGCACAACTATAAAAGTCCAAAGCAATGAGTTTGGGAAGCTTACAAGAAGAAGAAATTCTAGCTAGATCATTAAGCCCACAGATCCTAATTGAAGAGAAAAGATAGAATATCAATAAGGTAGTTTATTATATTAATATTTTTTATAATTAAGTTACAAATTTTTTTCTTACCATTCTAGGGACATCATTTTCAAGTCCAATTGGTTCCATTGTTTCAACATCAACACAAATAAAGGCTCTTGAAAAAAGAGTCTATTTTGAGAATTTAGTTTTAATTTCCATTTTTTATCCATAAGGGACACTAGTCACCCAAAATAATTCATCTCAATTGGATTTAAATTTACCACAATCTACACTTTTACATTCAATCATAATAATAGTTGTGAAAACTCCAGGCTTAACTAAGTATGTAGCTGAAGGCACACCTCAAAGGGAAACCTCAGGATGGCAAAAAATTATTTAGCCACCCCTCTAGTTCCCTATTAAAATAATTACTTAATTTACACATCCAAAAATAATTCACCCTTTAATGATCACTCCACCCTCTACCTCCAAACACCCAAGTCAACTCAACCAGAATAAGAAGGGGAACTTATTACTCCCCAGTGGGTTAAATAGCTTCAAGGAAAAAGGGATGAGAGTTAAAATTTGGTCATTACATAAATACGTATAGTATCCACCTATTTTTATAAATAGAGTGGCATAATTTAGAGGGTGAAAAAAATAACTTGGTGAATATAAATACAAGGGAGGAGATAGAGATTGAACAAAGCGAAAACCTATTTCCCTTAGACAAAAAGTCCAAAAAAAATCCAAATGATAAAATAGAATATACATAGGATTTTTCTTATTTTATGGATTCAAATGGAGAAGATATGAATCAAATATATAATATCAAGGAGGGTGCACAATAAAATCTACTTTAGAGATAAACTATCCATACCCATTGGTAATTGTAGATAGTGTATAGAGTGCAGCCACAATATTATACAACATTTTGAATAATATTCAAGTCTCTAGGGGAGAAAGTAATCCTAAGAGAACTAAGGTGCTTAAAATATTGAACCAATTAAAATAATTTTAAAATAGGCTCATTATTTTAGTTCAGTGTGCCAAAAGTAGTGCATTTAATCACATGAACCTAATGTCTATTTAAGATGATGCATAAGCCCTAAACTATGTAATTACAAAAAGGGATAGTTCCCTTAACTAGAATACACAAATGAAGGATTTGATAAGACATTTTCCAAGCCATGATAATGAATCATTATAAATTTTAAGAGATGAGGGTCATGAATGTGATAACCTCTATTATAGAGATAGTAAATAAGCCCAATTTTAAAACACTCTTCAAAGCAACTAAAAATAGATTTAAGGAAGAATTCAAGCGAACTATATACAAAAATAATGATGAGATCATGTGTCTGATCGATTTTTCTAAAGATGAGGCCCTTGGAGCAAAGTTTTAGATATTATAATTAGAACATATAAGGTTGATGGTTGAAGCCATCAAAATATTTAAGCTACCTCACTCAATTTTTATATTATTAATAAAGAGATTGAAAATGTGCATGCATTATTTAAAAACTTAGATCCACAAAGGGAATGTAGGGGTTAGTACCAGGAATGAAATCAACTACAAGTGTTTTCATGTCATCATAGGGTCACCAATTTATGGGATATGCAATAATCCATACTTCAACAAGGCCACTTTTTATCCCTCAAGGAGCTATAATGACTACTTTTGTCTCCATAGCTGTCACTCAACTATTTTCTACTTCTAGCAATGTCACACCAACACCACCTAAATATAATATGTATTTACACATTTAAAATTAAGTTGAAACTAATGGTTCCAAAAAAATTTGGCATATATATATGGTATTTTGGTTGAGATATCTTATTTATGGATACACTTTTTTACATGTATGTTATGCATGATTTTGACATAGATTTATTATTAGAGACATAAATTTAGACTTCATTTGGAGGATTATATATATATATATATATATATATATAATCCTCCAAATGAAGTATATATATATATATCCTCCAAATGAAGTGTGTGTATGTATGTATGTATGTATATATATATATATCCTCCAAATGAAGTGTGTGTATGTATGTATATATATATATATATATATATATATATATATATATATATAATTTTGGTTGAGATATCTTATTTATGGATACACTTTTGCACAAGCATGTTATGCATGACTTTGACACATAGGTTTATTATTAGAGATATAAATTTATTCACTTGGAGGATGAGGCATCCCCTCCCCAAGCCTATATATATATATATATATATATATATATATATATATATATATATATATATATATATATATTGAGTCCCACCTTAGGTTATATCCATCATCAATCCACACATCTCAAGTATATCTATATTTATATCATATCTAAACCATTTAAGGTAAACAACTACTTTGCTCGTCACTATTCCACCAATAAGTTGTTTATCAAATCAGGGCACAATCAAGGATCAACTAGATAGGTTAAAATAAATGAGGATAAATATGTATTAAGTATTTAAATATAAATAAAAACTCACAAAATAAATAATCTTTTCTTCATAACAAAAAGTGGCATTGACATTAGGAAGGTACATTATATAGTGAAGAATTAGGTCACCCAAAAAGGTAATTAGCTCAACTCACAATTTAAAAATGACTTAATTTCCCCTAATGATGTATTATTAACCTAATAAAGCTAATAAAATATGTAATTAAAACCACATAGTGGGAAAAAATCTATGCTAACACCTCCCTTAAGTATAGTTTAGGTGGGTATAAGAATTGGGTCCCAGCATAGAGGCATGATGAAGTACCCAAGTACATAGAGATAAACCCCTAAAGGAGGAATATGAAGATGATTAGGCCCTAAGAAGAGCCTAAAAATGAAGATACTTGATCTTAATGAAGGGTTTGGTGAATATATCATCAATTTGTTTCATTGTCTAGATGTAGCATAAATCAATGACTTGCTCATGAATGATATCTCAAATGAAATACATGTGAATATTGATATTCTTGGTTTATTGATGGAGGATGATTTAAATTTTTAGGTATTATTGGTGTATTATTCATAATTTAGTTAAGGGTCTAATCTAATTAAATTAATAAATAATATTTTAATATTTAAGCTACTGATTTGTATAAATTAATTATATTTTTACCCTTTTTATAAATAACAATAAATATGAAGAAAATAAGACTTAGTTGAAAAGTAACTGAGATGGTTATTGTAGGGTCTAAAATTCATTGTGCATGACTAGGACATTGTCATAAATCAAGATCTAGATTGTGTTTTATGATTAGATAGGATCACCAAAATAGGGCACCCAAGGGTCTAGCACTATAGTATTATTCTACCACTATTATCTAGGAGACCTGAGCTTTCTAGGTTTTGTTCATTATGTCTATGTGAACCTACCTATGAAATTTTGACTATCAGATGTCTATAGAACTCCCTATAGATCTGATTTAGTCTTCAAATCCTAGACTCCATTGTACTTTGGTAAACTTTGGGAAAGAGGGGGGGTTAGTGTGTGTAATATATATTGAATGTGTATCCACACCCCTTATGTGGGCACATTTCTTACAGACCAATACTTTGAAGAGGGATCAAGCCATATGTAGTTCTCCCACTTGATGTGTTTTGTGTAATAGTGTGTATGAAGATGCAAAATGCTAAAACTAAGTGTGCTTGAGGTGGCTAGGGACTGGTGTGAGGGTTTGAAATAGCTTGTAGGTGTGTTGGATATATGTATGTAGAGAATAGGGAAACATGCATGAGTAGTCTTGCTTGTATTCTTCTTTGCTTTGTGATATTTTCCAACCCCTTCTATATGAAATTTGAATGGGTTTTTATAGAAATATATTGGTCATGGGTTGAATGTATTCACATTAGGTTGACAAGAAGAGGAATAGGACCTAGAAGGAACTGACCATTAGAGGTAAAAATACACTTGGATAGGAGTGTCATAAATAGACATCCTAGGGTTCAATTCTATATTCCAAGTTGGGTGCTATTTTCTTGAAGGAATGGGACCTAGAGGGATGGAATCATCATTGGAAATGTTGCCTAGAGGAGGTGGAATCATTGTTTAGAAGGATACAAATGACTAGGAATCAGTGAAAAGATGCTTATGAGAATTATGAGTGCAATCAAGAGGGACCTATGGATTGGGTGTCAGCGGCCTCACTCAAGTTACCAATTTTCACCTTTTATATGACTACATTTACCCCCCCTTTATTCTAGTGATGTAACAAAGTGAAATACTAGGATAAACAAAAAATAGAAAGTGTACTTGAACTTACCTATAAGGAGGAAGATCATGAAGTTGTGTGATGTTGGGTGTGCATAGAGAGCACACTGTAAAGTGTAAATATGCAAAAATAAAATAAAAATTAGATCAATTCTTACTAAATACACTATATCTAAAATAAGAACATATAAAGCTGGGTAAGAGAGAGAGGAAGAGAAAGGAATGAATACACCTCCCCAGGTACATGAACTAATACAAAACTTGTTATGATGTTGAGTGCCACTAAGTAGTGATGAGTAATATTATATGATGTTGTACCAAGAGTAATATCATGAATGAAGTTGAGTGATCAATTCCCTGAGAGTGGCTCAAGAATGCAAAGGCTGGCCCTTTAGCTCCATCATCACCCATTGAGTGAATCTAGGTGATTATGGATGTGTTAATTAATATTTGGACTATGTATCCAATCCCTCTGATTAGGTGGCTCAAGAATACAAAGGTTAACTAGTCCTTTGGCTCCATCATTTCCCTATGAAGTGAAGCTATAAATTGATACTAGTATGAAATGTGTTTCATATAAGATGGATCTTGAAGCCCATGAATTATCTATAATCTAACAATGTGGCATGGATATCTAAATGTATGTTGGAAACTAGGCCACTCTTGGCCACTCTAAAAGGTGGAGATTAGGCTTGTATGAAAGCCACTCCAAAATGATGCCAACCACATACAGATGGAATAAGGTACAGAACTACTAAGAATACCTAGGTAATGTACTAAATTCTAAAAGAAAAGAAGACAAATGTGTCATGCATATGTTAGGATCTTAGAGTACAATTGATTACTTTTATATAAGCAACTAAACATAAAATTGAAACCAGAAGTAATAAGTAACTAGAAATCAGAAATAGCAAATAATAGGAGATCCAAAAAACAACCAATCTATATTAAACTCTTATGGAAGGAAATACAATGAAGAAATCTCTCTCTCCTCACACCTCGCAGATGTACAGTAATTCTCCCTCAAGAGTTCTCTCTCTCTCTCTCAATCAATTATAATTAACTCAATTACTGAGTTGTCCATGCTATGAGGATCTAACCCTAATATATAGAATCCTACAACACTAGGGTTCATGAGCCATGCATTCACCACCCTTAGATCCACCTCTTAAATCAAAGGCTCAAATCTGTTTTCCTAAAAATAAAAATTTTGGAAACGCACAGAAGTTAATGTCAATTTGAAGATGACCGATGCAGGTCGACCCCTAACTGATGTCAGTTGGTTTTGATCGATGCCAGTTATTGTGTAAGCCCAAAAACCTCCACATTAGCTCATTAGTGAAGCTTTTATCTCCACAACTCAACAATCTCCCACTTGGAGATAAATAACTACACTTGTACCTGTACAGCAACATCCTCTAAACATCTCTGGCTTGTTTCTCCCTCTTCAAGTTCAATCATGAAAACCAACAAAAGTTGAATGAAGATTCAACTTCTCCTTTGTTATTGGCTTTGTTAACATATCAGTAGGGTTCTTATCCATATGGATCTTTTCTAGCTTCAACTGTCCATCCTCTAATACATGTCTAATGAAGTGGTACCTAAGCTGTATATGTTTGGTTCTTAAATGAAATGCTGAATTATTTGCCAAATGAATTACACTTTGACTATCACTATACAATCTTCAACTCTCTTGCTCCTTTCCCAACTCTTCCATGAACCGAGTCATCCAAATCATTTCCTTGCTAGCCTCTGTGACTGCAATGTATTATGCCTATGTAGTATACAAGGCAACAACCTTTTACAACTTTGAAATCTAGCTAACCGTCATTCCACCAATAGTGAACACATATCTTGTGGTGCTTCTCCTACCATCCAAGTCACCTACCATATCCAAATATACATACCCATGTAGAGAAGTGTTTGACCCTCCATAGCATAAATGCCTACTGCTAGTCCCTCTCAGATATCTGAGAATCCACTGAACTACTTTCCAGTGTTCCTTTCTTGGATTGGCCATAAACTTGCTAACAACTCCCACTGCTTGGGCAATATCTGGTCTAGTACATACCATTACATACATCAAGCTCCCAACTACTGAAGCATATGGAACTCTACTCATGTACTCAACCTCATCATGTGATTTAAGACACTGTTCTTTGCTCAACTTGAAGTGTCCAGCTATAGGTGTGTTTACCGATTTTGCATCCTACATATTGAACCTCTCCAACACCTTATTCACATAATCCTCTTGAGACAAAATCAAACTATGATTTTTCCTATCTCTCTTAATACTCATGCCAAGGATTTTCTTTGTTGTTCCTAAATCCTTCATGGCAAATGTGTGAGCTAATTTTACCTTAAGCTCAGTAATTTCCTACATGTGTGAACCTGCAACAAGCATATCATCTACATACAGTAATAGGATAATATAACTGCCATTATCTAATTTTTTAAAATAAACACAATGGTCAGATTGACATTTACTAAAGCCATGCTCTGTCATAAACATGTCAAACCTCAAATACCATTGTCTTAGAGCTTGCTTAAGACCATATAAGCTTTTCTTCAACTTGCACACAAGTTTATCCTTACCTTTGACCTCAAAACCTTCCGGTTGATCCATATATATCTCTTCATCCAAATCTCCATGAAGAAATGTTGTCTTAACATCAAGCTTCTCAAGATGCAAATCCTCAATAGCAACTAAAGACAATACAGTCCAAATAGAAGTCATCTTTACTATAGGAGAAAAAATTTCACCAAAATCAATACCTAGTTTCTGTACAAATCCCTTTACTACCAACCTGGCCTTATGTCTCATTTATCCATTCTCTCCTTCTTTTAACCTGTATACCCATTTGTTTTTTAGTGCTTTCTTTTCAGCTGGCAACTCAACCAAATCCCACGTATGGTTCTCTTCCAAGGAATCAATTTCCTCATTCATGTCGTGCTCCCACTATTTCTTGGATTCTACCTGCATTGCCTCATCAAAACTTTTTGGTTCTCCACCATCAGTGAGCAAAAATTAGTATAAATAAGGGGAATAACGAATTGGAGGTTTACTTACCCTTTTAGACCTCCTTATGGGCATTTGAGACTCATTTACAACTTGTTGTCTGCCTAAATTTTCTTCTGATAGTGACCGATCCCAGTCATCTATGATCAATGCCGATCTGCACCCAACTGATGTCGATTCCTCCTGATTGATGCCAATTTCCACCTGACCAATGTCGGTCTCTATGTTTTTCTGTGAGTGATGATTTTTACCCGCAAGCTCATTTTGGATCATAACCTCTTCCAAATCAAGATTACCCTGCTCAGAATCATTCAGCCTCTTGAGCTGATCACTGTACATCACCTTCTCATTGAAAACTACATCACAACTTCTAATAATTTTGTTAGTTTCTAAATTCCAAAAATGAAATCTAAAATCTCCAAAACCATAACCAATGAAAGTGCACCACATAGATTTAGCATCCAGCTTCTTTCTATTTTCTTTATCAATGTGCACAAAATCTTCAAAACCAAAAACTCTAAGAAATGAAAGATCTACCTTTGTACCTATCCAAGCCTCTTCTGGAATTCCACCACCTAGTGCAGTAGAAGGTCCTCTGTTAATCAGGTAAATCATAATATCTACAACTTCTACCCAAAACTGTAAGGGCAAACCAACATGCAACCTCATACTCTGTGCACACTCCATTATTGTTCTATTCATCCTTTCAGTAACTCCATTTTGTTGAGGTGTCCTTGGAACCATCCTTTCCCTACGTATTCCACTCATAGAATAGTAATTTTTGAATTTATTGCTGCAGTACTCACCACCATTGTTAGATCTAAGGCACTTTAATCTCAAACCTGTTTCATTCTCAACCAAAGCTTTCTATTTCTTAAATGTGTCAAAAACATCATATTTACTTTTTATGCAATAAACCCATACCTTTCTTGTAGCATCATCAATGAAAGAAAATAATACTGTGATCCTCCAATAGAAGCTACCTGAGCTGGTCCCCACACGTCTGTGTGAACAAGCTCCAACTTGTGCTTCTTCTTTGTTGACCCAATTTTGAGAAACATCACTTTCTTCTATTTTCCAAAAATACAATGCTCACAGAAATCTAGATCTATGATTTTCAAATCTAAAAGCTTACCTTTTGACTTTAGAACATTCATTCCCTTCTCACTCATGTGACCAAGCCTACAGTGCCACAACTTTGCATCTACATCTGAAGTAGTTAAAATAGAAGGATAATAATTAGTAATACAAGTAGATAGATAAAGTGTACCTACTCTCTTACCTTTTGCTCATACAAGTGCACCCTTGGAAACTTTCCAAGATTCAGCTGTGAGAGTTACTGTGCAACCCTCATCACCCAACTTTCCTGTAGAAATCAGATTCCTCTTCAGGATGGGTACATGCATGACATCCTTCAACACCCATGTGTTGCCATTCTACAATTTCAGCTACACTTTTCCTTTTCCAACAATTTTACAAGGCTCATCATCCCCTAAATAAACTTTTTCGAAATCTCCATGGACATAATCATTGAAAAATTCTCTATTTGGGGTTGCATGGAAAGAGGCACCAGAATCTAAAACTCATGATTCTACTTTATTATCCAAATAAAATATAAGAGCATCCTGTGCAACAATATCTGTAACTTTTGCTTCTTTATTACCTTCATGTTGATTTTATTTGTTATCCTTCAACCAAAAATCTTTCTTTGCATGCCCTTTCTTTCCACAATTCTAGCAGGTTATTCTTCTATTTATGGATTTAGATCTACTTCCCATCTTTGACCTTGATTTCCCTTGCTTACCCTTCTCTCTTTGCCTTCCCCTACTTTCAATACTTAAATCATTACCTGATGTTTCTCTTGTGCTTTTCCTATGAATTTCTTCATTCAAGATTACACTAACAACATCATCAACTTTCAAGATATTTGAAGCAAATGCAGTATTACTAACTGCCATTACCAAACTATGCCAACTTTCAGGAAAAGAGCATGAGATTAAGAGAGCCTTAATTTCATCATCAAAAATTATTTTGATTGAATTTAATTGATTTACTATTGTATTGAAATCATTAAGATGACTAGATACAGATCCACCTTCCTACATTTGCAAATTAAATAATTGCTTCATAAGATATACCTTATTTGAAGCTGAGGGTTTTTCATATAAATTTTTCAAAGAATCCATTAACTCTACCATTGTCTTTGCCTATGATAAGTTGGAAAACATAGAAGTTGCAGGCTCAACCTTATAGATCCAAGAGCCTTTCTATCAAGAACATTCCATTATTCATCTTCCATATCTGTGGGCTTCCTTGAAACCCCACCCAATGGTAAATATAGATCTTTCTGATACAGATAATCTTCAATTTACATCCTCCATAATTGATAATTCTTGCCATTGAATTTCTCCATTCTTATTTTACTTTCTTCTGCCATTGCTTTGCTCCCACTCAATCAAAAACCCTTGTGAGTGAATTATGTAATCAACAAACACTAACATGCTCTGATACCAGTTATTAGGATCTTAGAGTACAATTGCTTACTTTTATATAAGCAACTAAACATGAAATTAAAACCAGAAGTAACAAGTAACTAGAAATCAGAAACAATAAATAATAAGAGATACAAGAAACAACCAATCTATATTAAACTCTTTTGGAAGGAAATACAATGAAGAAATCTCTCTCTCCTCACACCTCACAGATGTAAAGTAATTCTCCTTCAAGATTTCTCTCTCTCTCTCAATCAATTACAATCAAATCAATTACTAAATTGTCCATGCTATGAGGATCTAACCCTACTATATAGAATACTACAACACTAGGGTTCATGAGCCATGCATTTGCCACCCTTAGATCCACCTCTTAAATCAAAGGCTCAAATTTGTTCTCCTAAAAATAACAATTTTAGAAATGCATAGAAGTCGGTGTCAGTCTGAAGATGACCAATGCCGATCAACCCCTAACCGATGTCGGTTGGTTCTGACCGATGCCGGTTACTGTGTAAGCCTAGCAACCTCCACATTAGCTCATTAGTGAATCTTTTAGCTCCACAACTCAATAGCATATTTCCCCCAATCACTGGTGTTTGAAAAATGTATTATAATCTATAAGTTATACCAATTACCCTATCTAAAAATGGAAGTGAGATTCATCATGCCATGCATGACACCCCTTATATTTATATTCTCTAAGCAAAATGTACTGAAACTACTGTAACCAAACTAGTCTGAATGTACAAAACTATAGTTGAACCTACTTTTCTACCTATTTCTAGAAAACCTAATTTTTTTATTGTTTGGAAAAGAGAGCTAAAAATAGACACCCTATTATCTGGTGTTATTTTTCAATCTTATCACTATTATCCTAGGCTAATTTTGATGACTATTCTATAATTTTCAGTATATGCCTAGTCTGTTCTGCCTAGTTTGAAGTCTAGTTGTTGTTCTGGGTGTTTTGAAAATTGATTGTTGGCCCCTCTTATGAGGGTAAGAATGAATAACCTAAAATGACTACCCTCAAAATAAAGATCCTTGTAAGTGTGTTATGCTACAAGAATACATGATATCACAATGATAATTGACAAGATATCTCAAGATATAGCATGGTTTATAATGGAGATTTTTAGATCAATAGGGGTGTGCCTAGATAGATATAACAATGTAATATCATGTGAAATATAATGAACTATAAACATAAGTCTAGTTAGTTGTTAGTTTTCATGGAAGGATGAAGCATGATGTCCATCATGACATCCAAGAAAGTAAGATAATGCGTGATGTGGATCATGGCATTGCCAAGAATTGAGAATCAAATCAAGCAACAAGCATGCAAGGAAATAATCATACAAGAGTGTCCAAGGGTCCAAAAAAACAAGAAACATGGTTACATGTCACTCAAACTGGAAAGCAAGCATACAAGGCATGTTCAAATGCCACATGCACATACAATTGAAAATAAGAAAGATTGGCACGAGGGACATAATCACATAAAAGAGTACAAATAAAGAAAATTGGAAAATGTACTAAGGCACATAAAAGAGAAAAAATAGGAAATAATAAATGTAGTCTCATCTAGCTACGTAAATCAAGAAAGGAAATCATGTAATATACTAGAAATATAATTGCATCTAATTAATCAAAGAAAGAATTGAAAGTATGTAAAACATGTATTACAAGACTAGGATATTTTAAGAAATACACAAGTGTTATATACTATTGAGTGTCAATAGAGTAATATATGTAACCTAGTAAGTAATATATATCAACATGATAACTATAGTGTGTGGTGTAGGAATGACATAACCTAGATGGTGTAGTCATGTAGAATATGCCCCTAGTGGGTATATATATATATATATATATATATATATATATATATATATATATATATATATATATATATATATATATATATATATATATATATATATATCAGTATGTGTCTCAGATGTTAAGTAGGATGTCCTCTCAATGGGTAGATTGAAGAAATCAAGGATTTGGATGTCACTACACACACTTAAATAAGATCAATTGAAGCATGGTAGTGTAGATAAATCAACAAACAATAACATAGAATAGCAGAATGTAAGTCTAACATAGTAGTAGAAATGTAAAACATGGAGAATGCATACAATTTAAATGTTTTTGGTGTTTTTGATTTATTTGAATGTTTTTATATTTTGACAAATTTGAATGTTTTTGTATTTTTTGATATATTTGAATGTTTTTGATATTTTTGATATTTTGAGGTATGTACAATCAAACATTAGGAGACTATGTACAAGTAATATTGAGAAGAAATGATACTAATTGATGTGTCTTATGGGAGACTCCCTATCATGGTATTTTATATCAAAAAAAATAATTGTGCATGATTATGAAGCACAAAATAATGGTTAAGAATATGACTAAATATTTGGACTCATTATCAGTATCTTGGAAATCATAATAACTTGTATTGTTCCACTCATCATTATCATCTTGATTTTGAACCAATGGACTACTAGTGTTGAATTTTGTTGTATTTGGATCTTTTCCTTTGATAAACTATGTTTATGAATGATTTGCTTTAGGATGTTGAATAAATCACAAACCTTGGTGATAAACATTATCAACTACTAGAATAGGAGTAGTGATGCCTTGAGCCTGCTTACCCAACCCTTGACCTTGATAATCAAACTTTTGTAGATATTTTTGACCAGACCCATATTGCTTTGAAAGTTGATCCTCATTTTAGAGAGGTAGATTTACATATTTTTCATTCTTTATATGTGCTTTTGGTATTGCTTCTTGCTCTGATTTTGATTTTTTATCCTTTTATTGTTCTAAGTTATGCTTTGGTGACCACTTTTGAAATATTTATGAATTTGACCTTTTTTGAATGTGTTCTTATTTCACTATGAATTGCTTGATTGAGTTACCTTATATAGGGTCTTCATTAGTAATTATTTGTTGTATATATTTTTTTAATGCCAAACATGAATTTGTGTGATGCCCATGCATTCTGTGATATGCAAAATAATATCTAGATCTTCTCACTAGATGTAGAGGAGGTAGTCTGATCTACTTAAATTTAATCATTTCCCTTAGTATCTCACTTGAACTCTTATTTGATCTTTGAATTCTTTTTGAATCACTAGTTTTAGTGTTACTTTGTTGTGATTTCTTATTTTGATATGTAACATTATTTGAAACCAATTGACTAGGTGAAGGTGCATATACATGATTGACACTGGGGTACCTTTGAGGCTTGTGTATTATAATCTAATTTTCCAATGTTTTAATATCTTCATGTAATATCTGATTCTACATTTATAAATTTGAAATTATCTTACTCATACTGGTGATTTTATTCCTTAGAGTCTCACAAGTGCAAACCCTAGTTGCTTCTAATCATACATGTAAGCACATATGTTGAAAAGGTTTGAAGAAGCTATAGGATGAATGTATGCATTAGGAATAATAGTATAGGCTACCTCATCTTTTGGAGGGGTCATAGCATAGACTTGGTTAGAGGGAAAATAGTTATCACCCTCTTAGGGGAGAGGAGGACAAGGAAATTCTTTCCTAATATGCAATAAATTGTCATGTGAAATTGGAATACTATGTGCATCTATGTTATCCTTGAATGGAATGCATGCATTATTTTCATGTGCAATATGAGAAGTAAGAGTAAGAGAGTTATCATTTAGACATTATTTTTTCATTTTTTGAGAAGATAAAGTAGAGTTAAAAACATGATATTGATCATTTGAACTATGCATTGCAAATTTGATTCTATTTCATTTATATTGTTGTAATTTGAACATAGAAGTAGCAAAAGAGTTATATGCATTTAGGCAGAAATGATTTATGTAGGATGAAATGCATGTAATTGGAATTATAAGTAGTATAACAATATGATTATAAAGAATATTCCACATGAAAGATAGAAAATAAAGGAGAGAGAGCACGAAATTGTGCATTAATGCAGAAAGAATTTTGACATGTGCTATGACATTTCTAATGTATTTATCATGATAAACTTTAAAAAAAAAATCATATGAGAGATATAAATCAAGGGATAAAAATCATGAATTTGTGAATTAATGCATAAAGAATTTTAAAATGTGTTACGACATTTCTAATGTATTTAGCATGATAAACTTGAATTTTTTTACATATGACAGATATAAACTAATTAATGAAACCTTGTGTTAAAGACAAGTAATCATTGGTTTGAAGGAGAGGGATCTTACTATGTTTAACAATAACTTTCTTAATATCCTCCCATATTATGAAAAGTAAGCATGAAATGCAAATAATGATGCTTTATACTAACGTATGATAAACTTCATCATTCCTGTACATGATAGGACCAAGTATGGTCTCCTTATTATTTTAAAAAACTGCAAGAGATATGTGTAAATAAGTGAGATCCATTTTTACTATTATGTGAAATCTGATTTTAGATGTAAGGTGATACCTCAAGTAAACAAAGGGGCCTACTATATGCAACTAGGGTTTAGAAGAAAATAATTTTTTTAAAATTATTATGGAATTTTAAAATTTGAAGTGAATTTTTGATTTAAATATGCAAGTAAAAAATCAAAAAATATTTCTAAAATTAGAAAGAAATAATTCCTAGGGTTTCTAGGGTTTTTGTGTGAAAAAAGACCTAGTAAATTTCAACTAGGGTTTGGAATAAATTATTCTTAAAATTAATAAGGTAAATTTAAAAAATTAAATGTAGGATTATGATTTAAATATTCAATAAAAATAGAAAAATATTAGAGGTTTCTAGGGTTTTTATGCACAAACAAAGCAAGTCGGGTTCACCAAATGATTTAATTTTTTTGGGAATATTGGTGTGTTATTCCTAATTTAGTTAAGGGTTTGAGCTAATTAAATTAGTAAATAATATTTCAATATTTAAGCTATTGATTTTTATAAATTAATTATATTTTAAACCTTTTTATTAATATCAATAAATGTGAAGAAAATAAGACTTAACTAGAAACTAATTGAGATGGATATTGTAGGGTCTAAAATTCATTGTGTAAGACTAAGACACTATCACAAATTAGGATCTAGATTTCATTTTATGATTGGAAAGGAGTGTCAAAATAGGACACCCTAGGGTTCGGCACTATAGTCATCTTCTACCATTATTTTCTAGGAGACCTAAGCTTTTTAGGTTTTGTTCGTTGTGCCTATGTGAGCCTGCCTATGAAATTTTGACTGCTAAATGTCTGTGGAACTCCATATAGAGCTGATTTAGTATTCAAACCCTATAATCTATTATGCTTTGATAAAATTTTGGAAAGAGGGGGGGTTAGTGTGTGTAATATGCATTGAACGTGTATCCACACCCCTTGTGTGGGCATGTTGCCTACATACCAATACTCTAAAGAGGGATCAAGCCATATGTAGTTCTCCGACTTGATATGATTTGTGAAATAGTGTGTATGAAGATTAAAAATGCTAAAATTGAGTATTATTGAGGTGGCTAGAGACTGGTGTGACGGTTTGAATAAGTTTTATTTATGTTGGTTGGTTGTATGCAGAGAATAGGGAAATATGCTTGGATCATCTTGCTTGTATTCTTGTTTACTTTGTGATATTTTCCAACCCCTTATAAATAAAATTTGAATGGGATTTTATAGAGATCTATTGATCATATGTTGAATGTATTCATGTTAGGATGACAAAAAAATGAATAGGAACCAGAAAGAACTAACCATTGGAGGTAAAAATGTACTTGGATAGGAGCACCATAAATAGACACCCTAGGGTCTGACACTATTGTCTAATTTAAGTGCTATTGTCCTAAAGGAATGGGACCTAATGGGATGGAATCATCACTAGAATTTTTCCCTGGAGGAGGTGGAATCACTATTTGGAAGGCTATGGATGACTGAGAATCAGTGAAAAGATGTTTATGAGGGTTATGATAACAAGTAAGAGGGACCTATGGGTTGAGTGTCACCAGCCATGCTCAAGTTACCAATTTTCAGATTTTATATGACTATAGAAGACTAGATTCCTATAGATATATATTGTGATTTTGTTGTCATAGAATATGACTTTTAGTTATCAAAATTGGATGTCAAACTCAGTGAGAATGCCCTAAATATAAGTAGTCTAAGTGGAAACATTAACATCTCTATATTCTACCTCTATAGAAGATAAAGTAATATCATTTTGTTTCTGGCTTGACCAAATAATTAGACCTAAACCAAGGGAGAAAATTTAGCTTTAATTAGACTTATACTCTAAGTATCACCATCTAAATATAAATCTATATAACCATTCAAGTCAATGTTGATGCCTACTCCATAGTGAATCTCAAACTATGACTACCCTGAATGTAGTGGTGAATCCACTTAGCTACTTTCTAGTGTATCTCATGTGGTTTTTACATGAATTTAGAGACCATACCCACTACATATGATATATCAATTTTAGTTTGTATAAGGTAGATGATACTACCAATAAGTTTTTGATACAAGGTAGCATCAATCAAAGGAGATGAACAATCAACCTTAAGCTTCACACCAAATAGAAAAGGAATCAGATTTGGCTTATAGTCATCCATGTTAAACCATGTAAACAAATCAAGGGAATACTTATATTTTGAAATATTTATCTTAGATTTAGACTAATAATTTCAATCCTAAACAAGCAATGAAACAATCCCAAGTTATTCATTCAGAACCTATAAGACAAATTAGTTTTCACTGCTATGATAGTGGATTAATAACTCCCTATAATCAATAGGTCATACTCATAGATAATCAGAATAAATAGTTAATCATCCTTCTAAAAAATGTATACATTTATATCAAAATGGCATTTGGTGAACCCAACCAAAATAAGAAAGGAGCCCATCTTTACATACCAAGCTTGAGAAGATTTTTTGAGGCCATATATATATTTATGAATTTTGTAAATTAAGGAGGAATATTCCACAAACACTTGTGATTTTTCCATGTAGATTTACTCTTTAAGGTCACCATGAATAAATTCACTATTCACATCTATCTGATGAACATCCTATCAATGTGTTATAGTAATAGCAAGAGTGAGTTAGATTGAGTTAATTTTGTCAACTAGGGAAAACATCTCAGTATAGTCAATGTTAGGTACCTAATAAAAACCCTTTGCTAAAAAACATGATTTAAAATTATTTATTGACCCATCTACTCTAAATTTTATTTGTAAATCTACCTAAATCAAAAAAAAAATCTTCCCTTAGGAAGAGGGACTAAATCCTAAGTGTTGTTCCTCATCAAGGAACCATATTCCTCTTCCATAGAAGTATCCCACTTAGGGGTGCTTTATGCCTCATGAAATGATAATGGATCAAAAGCATATGTAATGAAATCATGTGGGGAATTCTCTAATTATGAATGGGTTTACCTGGTGTCTATTGGATCTCCAACCCATTAGCCAACATTTTATTATTTATGTCTAACCTAAAGAGGACCAATGCTTGGAGAATCAGGAGGAAATTACTCATATTTTAAATATATTTTGGGATAATAATGATGGGAATCCTCATCACTACTCTCATCATCATAACTATAAGAATAATCTTGATCATCAAGAAGTTACTTAGGTAGATCTAAATCATCATAACTATCATCAAATATAAGTATATCCTCCAAGGAAGAGGGAGAGGTGTCAAGTGTGGAGTCTAAAGGACCCTCTTAAAAATGAACACTCCTCGTAATGAATAACTCATGAGTGTTGGGGTGAAGAATCATGTATCCTTGAACACCTTCAGGGTATCTAATGAAGATGTAAGGTTGAATCTGAGATTTCATTTCCTTATATTTATTTTTTAGAATATGAGCCATAGAAGGAGATTTAAACATTTGAAAGTGCTTCACTATGGGTTTTTAACCACTCTAAGATTCAAAAAGAGTGGCTCCATTCAATTCTTTATGAGGAACTTGTTTATAGATATAATAATAATAGTTGATGGCCTCAACCCAATACTAAGGTGCGAGAGACTTGGATTGTAGCATATAGTTGGTCATTTCCTTCAAGGACTTGATCTTGCATCAGTAATACCATTCTATTGAGGACTATGTGGAACTATATGTTTTATTTAAATCCCATATAATGTACATAATTACTCAAAATGGTTAATGACATACTCACCACCATTTTCAGTGTGAAAAATCTTGATGGCTTTCCCTGACTATTTTTCTGCAATCACCTTAAATTCCTAAAAATGATTAAACACCTCTGATTCCTACTCAATAAAATACACCTAAACATACCTCCAAAATTCATCAATGAAAGTAAGCATGTAATTTTTCATATTGAATGAAGGTTTTGGAAATGGACCAATAATGTCACTATGGACAATATCTAATATCTCTTCAACTCTTTATGATTTTCTTTTATCATACTTATCTTCAGGATGCTTACCAAGTATGCAACCCTGGTAAACTCTATCATAAAACTTGACTTTTAGAAACCCTAAAACCATGTCTTGATGATTGATTTGCTCTAGGTAGTGATATTTGAGATGGTTGAATTAATCATGCTATAATTTACTCACCCTATAAAAATGAGTGAGTAGTGCATTAAAGGGTTGATTAGGATAAAAATGTGATAAATTATACAATTGTGATTGGTGATCTAATTTTATAAATGCAATAATGGAGTCACTATTTATGTGTGAATGGCCCTTGTTCTTGATTGCACATAACTCTTTCATGCTTAGTGCCTTGGCCTTGCATGTCAAAGAGTGATTTAGTGTCTCACTATAAAAATGGGATTGTCCCCCAAAGTGTGGGACTCTTGTGCTCTTTGGGATGAAATTTTGGATTAGGCCAGCTTCCTTCTATTCTAGATACACCTAATCTAAGACCAACACATATACCTATAGCGTATAATTAAATATATAGCTAGTGTTAAACCTGAACTTTAAAAGGGAAAAGAGATGGAAAAGGTAAGAGAGTATTGGAATTAAAATGTGATGCACCAAGAATAAAGTGAGAACCTCACCTACTTGATGACAATAAAATTAAAATATTGAATATATAAACTCCAAACTAGATGCAATGCATAAGTGTTTTACATAGAGATAAGGGAACTTAGCACAATGCTAAGAGGGATAATGAATAGTCCATAGATAATACCTACATAGATCCATGTATACATAGAATACGACCTATAATAAATTTTGGTTTTGTGTAGAGGTACAAAGGTATGATGGCAAATAGGGATAAATGAGTTGCAACCAAAGATCAACAATGATGAATACACACAGAACATAGAAAATGAATAAAGTAACTAAACTCATATTAATCTCAAGGTCTAAGGTGATATAACAAGATTGAATGGGTATATCTTAGTTATACTAAGATAATGATCCTTAGAGGGCAAATTTTGGTAGCAATATAGTGCTCAAAAGATATTGACCCTTTTACAATAAAATGAGGTTTTATATAGCATCGAGCAAGGCTCTATGTGATCACTTCACCATCAAAGGTGGTAGGTAGGGACTTGAATTTAGAAGTATAATCCAAAACTCATGTCCAGTGTAAGATTAATCAATATCTTCACAATAAATACTATAATTCATGTATATCCAACCTAGGCTTGACAATTTGATTATTGAAGTAGCTAGAATGTCACTCATGGATCCATGTGTTCATATAATAATGAAGGCATTTGGGTAGCCAAGGGTGGCATGTGATCATATTATTACACTCTAATAGATTCCATGCATTTTATTATATTCTAATCTGGTCCCTTTGATGTTTAATTAGGATCAACTACCATTCCCATTTATGGTGGTCACCTACCAACCCATCTTGGCTAGCCTGTGGACATAAGACTATGTAAGCATAGCTTTGGGTTCTGAATCATCACCTTAAATAGGTATAGGATTTGTTTCTTGCATCCCCTTATCGGATCATAAGCACATTAGTCTATGTTCACCCCCTTATTTATGGAGTCTTACACATAACTGTGCATAGATAACTAAGTACATTTTGTACAAAGGGTGCGTACTAGAGATTGCATAGAGAGTTGGTTGCATAGTATGGTTGTGATTCTTTAAAGGGTGATAAGGGATATACTCTATGGGAATGCACAAGGCTAAAAATTTTTATGTTCTTAGTATCTTCTCATGGTCTTCATAGTCTATGCCATCATTAGAACCTACACTAGTCTGCAAAGAGAATGCTACATAATTTGAGATCATAGTCTTCATTTTACAAGGGTACAAATGGGAAACTCTAATATTTTTATTGTGAATTCATTATTTAAGTTATATTAAATTATTTTAATAAGAGCATGTAAGAATATGGAATATCTTAAACAAATTCTTCATGATCTATAACCACTCCTCGTACACTTCTCTCTTTCTTTGCTTGAAGTTAGGAAGGCCTGTGCACTTTGACTTGCATGTCATTCTAGTGTAATGAAGGATATTTCCATGGGGCATGCATTAGGTCCTCCTTGTGGGCATGAATCAATACTAAGTTGATGAATGGACCTGAGTTAATTATTGAGTGAGCACATGGATAGGAAGCATCAGTGCACAGACTCATTTTTGGGAACTTAATCACTATTTGAGCACATGACTATTTATGTGGTCCCTTTGTGTTTAGTGTCTAATGAAAGGGGAAACTTGGAAATTTAATGCTTTTATAAACCTCTACAAACCTCTTTCCTACCAAGTGAGAATCCAGTAGTCTTGAATTCATCCATTGGGTATGGAGTCCTCTAAAATTCCTTAATCTTCATTATCTTAACTATGATTTAATGTGAGAATCTCATTTAACCTTAGAAGGAATTGATATACCTTACATAAGGACAAACAAAGAAAACAAATACACTGATCAGTGATTAGAAGAATGATAAAACTAAGCTGATAAATTAGAACTGTGCACAAGCACTTGGAGGAAAAGAAACTATTCTAAACAATAACATGTGCACATGACACTTATGGAATTTAAAACATATAAACTAATATTTATAGGGTCATTCATGATAATCATAGGTAGTACTTGAGATAAATCCCATTGATGGAGATGTTGAACATTATCATTGATTAAGGGAGAGATTGTTGAGTATTTTCATTGATAGTTGAGTTGTTAGAATAAGTGTTGTCATTGATGTCAATCTAATGTCATCAATGTCAAAGGTTCTTGTGAAGGGTGAATGGTCAAGTAAGTTTTGAGTTCTATGTATGATAAGTTCTATTACCATCATAGTAAGTGTTGATGTATGAAGTAGTAATGTAAGAGAACTATTTGAAGAATGTTTTGATGTTAGCTTGAGTGAAATCATTGAGAATCAACATGAGTGAGTACAAGTCAGTATGTCAAGTGTCTAGTAACTTGAAAATATTTATCTAGACCTTGTGAGATTGAATGTTTAGGTATTATGATGAAATGATTGAGCTCTAAAGAATAAATTATATTCTCTAAAAATCTAAGTAGTTATAAATATGTTCTGAATGAGATATGAAGATGAGAATGCTCTGAAGAATACTTGATAGTGTTTTATCATGAGAGAGGTTGTTTGAGTTTGTACATGAGGTGTATAGGGCCTTAAAATGATTATACGGTCAGCTCTAAAGATTTGTGTGTGCATCTCTGAAGATGCTCTGAATGAGCTATGAAGATCCTTAGTCGATCTCCAAAAATCTATAAGAAGCTCTGAAGATAATCTATTTCAGCTCTAAAGAAGAGTAATTGTATAAGGTTGCTTGAGCATACATAAGAGGCATTGAAGAACTCAGGATAATTTTCAAGGTGAAGTCTATAGGGGTAAGTACTTCAGTCCAGGTCTATAACTAGACTAGTTCTAAATCCTACTTGGTCTAATGAGGCATCATGACCTATTGACAAGACATATGAAGGATTTATAATAGTATTTAAGCATGATAATATATTTCATGACATATATATGAAGTTTTGGGAGCTTGGACAATGGTTAGAATATCAACTTCAAGACCTAATAAGATTTGTAGGTCAAAACCTAGAAATTAAGAAGAGAGATGGTGGCCAGATGGAGTATCAAGATTAGTTTCCATGACATGGGTGATCACTTAAAGATTGAAAGAGGTGATTCAAGTTTTTTTAATTATTTGCATGAATTTGTAGGTCATGGTTTTCAAGAAAAGGTTTTAAAAAGTGTTTCAAGGTTTCTCAAGTGCATAGAATGAAGGATGGTCTACCCAAGAAGGTTTTTCAAGTGGCCATTGGCATGTGCAACATTTTCATGAGAATATAAGCTATTAATAGTAGATGAATAAGGGTTATATATCAAATTTTTGAGCATTTTTTTTTGGAAAGAGGGGATAAGTTTTATGAATGATCATTAAGACTAGAAGATGGTCTAAACCCTCAAAGAACTCTAACAATGACCTGATGTTGAATATCTTATTCTAAAGGGTTAAAAATGGTTTTATATGGATAGTTAAGTGATTGGATGTTGTATTAAACTCTCTTAGGAAACTCTAGGTGTGATTGGTTTCTTAAGTGAGTGAATAGACCCTTCAGGCAAGTGCTTATTTTTTAGAGATTTATTGTAGAATATAGAGTTGACCAAGTCAAAGATGATAAATAGATGAAGTTTAAAGTGTGACACTTGTATCTATTTTCCATAAAGGTTTATGGATAGGTTACATATCTCAAGTGTGCAAAATTGGTGATCCAATTTGGTCAGTCTCTAACAAACCAAGTGATGTAGACAATAAAAAATTAGGTAGAAGCAAGAAGATGATTCTTGATGTGTTTTCATGTAAGAGTGATGCATTGAAGTGCATGATGATGTTATTTTAGAATTTAATAATCTATCCATGATTTTCATAAGCTTGAAAGTTAGTGTAATAAGTTGAAACATTGAAGCCAAAATGGCTTATCTGGCTTAGTGGAGTCTATGAGAGAGAAGGTCAATAGATTGATATGCAAGACCAATAGTTTCCATCAGAGCTTATGATTTGTTTGATGTAGGTTGCTCTGAATATGGTATGATACATTTCTCATGCATTTGAATCCCTTAATTTCATACAATCAAGTGTTTTGGACCTAAATTTAAGTTGGATAAGGTCTATTAGAGTGGAATATGATGTTTTCCTACCATGTGATATTTTTTAATATGTTTCAAAAAATATCAAAAGGTAATGTGTTGTTAAGAAGACCTTTAGGTCTCCTTAAAGCCTAAAAGAGAAGTAAGGGTTAATTGAGTTATGGCCAAACTAATATATTTATTGATTCATGATTAAGGCATGTTATTTTAATATGTTAATACCTATTCATGGCCAACCTAAGAGATGTTATGTATGGCTGACTAAGAAGGATATGATCAAGTGACTTGTATACATACTAGGTAGTTTAGGCCTATTTGAATGGTTAGAGAGTGAGAGGAGAATAATAAAATGATATATATCATTGGTTATTATAATTAGGTAATTTAGATCATCAAAAAAGTGTCATGAATATCTACTATAAGTTTTTCATATGAGGATCAATGTCATAAGACCTAATAAAACCATGAAGAGGGCTAGTTGAGCAAAGAAGGCTAGAGGCCAGTTTGAGAGGGATAGAAGTGAGAAAAGATATGAAGATGAAGATAATAATTTATTATAAAAGAAATAATATTTTTTAAATTTGATCAAGTGTATCAGGTGGCTGAGTTTATGTTGAGTCATCTAGGGGGGTGGTGCCTCCTTGCAAGTGGGTGCTTATTAAAGCTTAGCTAAGTTGGTGTTGAGCTAGTTAGGGTTGGTGATCCATGTGAAGTGGGTGCTTCACTAAAGATTGATGTTTGTCCTATATTAATATATTGAATTTGATTCATCATTAGGTTTTCTTCCCTTTAAGGGTTTCCCACATATATGTTGTGTCCATGTGTTTCATGCTTTTATGATTTGGTGCTTATGCTTGCTAAGATGAACATGTTTTTTAAAATGGTTCATATATGATTAAGTGGAATTGAATGAAAATTTTTGAAGACTGATTGATCCCCACTTTTATTCATTTAGCTTCCAATAGGGGATAGGTGAAACTTCTCTATTTGGCCTTATAATCTAGTATGCATTGGCTTACTTGCAAATGACTATGGTATATGGGTTGCTCTATATAGCATTAAATTTTGTATGGCTTAAAAAAATTTCTCTATCTGCATCCCATTTGAGTACCACATCTCCTTCATCAAATATTTTGTCAATATCTCTCCTATCAAATGTTATCTTGGTTTGTGCCCACTAAAGCTACATAGTGTGCATGGCCTGCAACCTAAGCTATTCAAGCTCCATTATTTTGGATAATTGTATTGTCATGGGATCACTCTCAAGTAACTCCACTTGTTGAGATAGCTCTAGTGAGGGAAATTTGAGATATGTGGGCACCCATGCTTCCTTCCCATACACTATTATGAATTTCAAATTCCCCAACACCTTTTTTGGCATTATTTGATCTACCCATAGGGTTGTCATAAGCTTGGTATGCCAGGATCACTAATTATCTTCCATGGTTTACTTGATGATATGAACCAAGTTTTTTATATTTGATTTAGCCAAACCATTACCTTGGGGATAATATTTTGAAGAGGTGCTCAAATGGATGCTATGTTTGATCGCCCATCCATTAATATTGGCTTCAAATAAAAGTAAGTGCATTATCTAAGATAATAGTGTTTAGGTCACCAAATCTTAAGATATTAATTTAATAGAAGTACATAGTAGATACCTTATTAGCTTCCTTGAGCAATATCACCTTCATCCACATTGTAAATTAGTCCATTATCATGAAGATCCATTTATGTCCATCACTCGATGGTAAATTTATCATGTCGATGAAGTCCATACCTTGTTGCTCAAAAGGTTGATCATCTTATTTTGGGCATAGGGGTTGGGCTACCAATTTCTAATTGCCTAAAAATAAGGCACACTTGTTATAGTTTCACACCTATGTATGCACATATTTAAATAGAGTTGGCCAATAATATCTAGCTCACATGATTTTCACCACAATAGTTTTAGGGGAGTAATGGCCTCCTAGAGATATATCACGTAAATCTTCTAGAATCCTACTCACCTAATTTTAATATATGCATCATAACATAATGCCATTAATGTATCTTCTAAAAAGTGCACCACTAACAAGCATATAGGGAATAGATTATAATCTAAAGTGGCTATGCTCAGTTTATTCAATCCCTATGGAAATGTGTTGGTCTAAAAGAAGATCCTTATGATCTCAATATAGCTTGTTGGGGTACTTTGGTCTTTTGGTTGGTTCTCATGCACTCTAAGAACTATGTAATCTTCATTATTCAAATTCTTTGCTAACTACTTATAGATACCCTCGCCTCACACTAGCTTGGCAATTTGGATGTCTATGTATATTCATTCACCTTTGTGACCCAATTAGCTTTCTTCTTGCCTATGCCCTTGCTGAATAAGAATTCCTTTATACTTGAGTGTGAGACAATAAGGTAGATCTTATTATTGGAGAACATGTGCCTAAATTTCTTGAGCTCTCTTATTACCATAAGGATATTCTTCTCTATAAAGTTATAGTACAACTCATAATCTTTGATCACCTAGATAAAGAAAGTGATAGGATACTCTAGTTGGTCATTATTCTACTATGCAAGAATAGATGAGATGCCTTCATATCTTCCAAATGTATAAAGGATAAAATCCTTGATGTAATCTAGGTTTATCAATGTAGGAGCTTCTACCATGGTTCACTTGATGGCCTCAAAATTGCTTTAGCCTTCCTGTCTCTAGTTAAATGCAATGTTATTCTTAAGCATCATCATAAGGGGCTTGACTAGAGTTGAGAAACATGACACAAAACTTTTGACTGAGTTTATTTTTCCAAATAAGATTTGGAGACCCTTCTTATGACCTAGGAAAGGTAATGATAAAATAACCTCAACTCACTCAGGGTTGATTATGAGTCCCTATTTGGAGATGTTTTGTTCCAAAAACTTGCCTTCATGTATTGTGAATATACACTTATTTGGGTTCAAATAGATCCCAAACACTTGACATTTTTAAAATAATTGCTTTAGGCAACCCAAATGATCAGTTTCATGCCTTGAGAAAATGATTATGTCATCAAGGTAAACAAAGATGATGTTGTTAAGGAGTCTCTTGAATGCCATATTGATGGCCCTCTAGAAGGTAGCTCTTGTGTTTTTCAAACCAAAGGGCATATTTTTGTATGCGTAGGTACCCCACTTAGTGTTAAATGTAGTTTTGAATTGATCTCACTCACTTATGAGTAATTGGTTATACCTCTAATAACCATCTAATAGTGAAAACCTTTTTGCACTTGTGACTATTTGTATAATTTTCCCCATTGGTAGGAAGGGGTAGTGGTCTTTAAAGGAGGCTTTGTTGAGGTCCCTAAAATCTACACACAAGAAAACATCTCCAATATTTTTATGCACTAGGACCCAATTGGCCACCCATGAGGAATGTTTGATTGGAAATATTATGTTGGCCTCAATGAGTTTTGAGAGCTCTTTCCTCATTAAGGGCTCAAGATTTAGATTAAAGCCTCTACTTTTACCTGACCAGCTTGGTATTGGGATCAAGCTCAATCATATGTTTGGCTAGTCCTAGATCAAAGCCTCTAAGGCCTTTATATCTCCATGTGAAGATATCATCATACCTTCTTCTTAGCTTCATTAATTATTTGAATTTAGATGGGGAGCATACCTTACCATATTTCAAGAGCTTGTCACTAGAGATGGACATTGACTTGAAGATCTCCTCTTTCACTATCATGTTTCTCCTTTCACCTTTCAACTGGTCATCAGAATTGAATATACTTTCTAGTGTGACTAGCCCCCTAGGAAACGTATTTCCCTTCAGTTGAATGATCTACTCTTTGTCTTGAGCTTGGAATCAAGGTTGATTATTGACATAGAAATTAGCTTCATTTTGTAATAAGTTGATGATTTTTTCATTAATCTTGAACACTTTCCAATTGCTTATGTTATTTCAGACTATTGGTTTAATTACAAGTCTTACAATTTGCTTGGACTCTCTCTTTATACTACATAGGAGGTCATATTGCATTCCCACATTTGTGAGACTATTGACATCATCATTCCACACCCTTGGTATGGAATAGATATCAAAGGAATCAAACCCTTTGATCATGTCCAATGCTCTATGTTTATAATCTCTTTGTAGATTGTTTTTAGACATGTTCCATTCTCTAACCTAGTTTACCACCAATTCATTGTCTCTGAAAGATTGAAACAAATTAATTCCTTTCTTATGCACCAATTGGAGACCCTAGATTAGCATCTCATATTCAAAAAAATTATTTTCAGCCAAATTAAAATCTAAATGCATGGAAGTATTTATCCTTTTGAAGGGCGACCATTATAACACTAGCCCCAACACCATTTTTGCTTTAACAACCATTGAAGTATAACTATCATATACATTTGAGATCTTCTTATGACTTTATAAGGTTAAGTAACAAGGTGTTCTCCTCAATAATGCACTATGTGCCTAGCCCTATTTCCTCTACATTGTCATATGGATTGCACTCAGAATGTTTGCACACCCATTCATTAATTAAGTCATCTAGGACATCTTCAAGGGGTATGGTGGTCTTGTGAAGAACTAGATTCTCTTCTTGATCAAACAAGGTGTAGTTTGCATCAACTTGGATAGGAGTGTATGGATCTATATGATTATTTGAAATAGGCTTAGCCTTGATGGTCACCTTGGTCCCATATCTAGTACTAAGTAGCATGTGTGACCAATCTGAAGATAATTATCTTCCCACCTTCATAGTGAAATCTCTAAAGAGGCATATAATAAAGTAAGGGGGTAAGTCAATAATTGTGATGTCATACATAATGGAAAGGATCAAACATGCATGTAGAGTGAGACTCAAGTCCTTGATGATTCTCATAGTTTTAACCATTATCTCATCTAATTAAATGACCCTTTTTTATATGAGAGCATATGTTATGCCTATCATGTCTATGATTTTATTTGGCATCACTGAAATACTCTCACCTAAATATATAATATAATTATACATGAGATGTTCATAAATTATTATAAAAATATAGAATTGGGGGCTTGTTACTTCTATTCACTTTTTCCTTAGGTTGTCATAAATTTATGTGTGTAGTGAGTGCAGTCTAAGATGGCTCATGAGGTTGGAAACCCCTTAGGGCATCCCATAATAAATTATTTTGGAAAGGAATGGCAAGATAATCCCACATAGAAATGTTCATCTTAGTCTTATTCATCTTCTTGACTATGTTAAATGGGATTTGAGTCCCTTTAACCTACATTTTTTGAATTGCACTCTCTTCTTCCACCCATGCATTAGTCCAGGACTAGATTTATTTCAGCATAACCTATTATGCACATGTTGGAGGTTATGTAGGTTATTTAAATTGGGTATTTATGCACTTAACCTTGGGCAAAAACTTGAATTTATTGAATAAGAAGGTTCCCCCATCATTTCTCTCTTCCTGAATCTTGTGTTAAAATCAACTGGGTTACTTTTTGCACTTGGCACTTCATTCTAATTCACATAGTTGAAGTCACCCTCCTACCAATTTAAGAGGGTGGATCCATCATGTTCTTACATTCACACCTATGATTCATCCCTTGGTTGATATGAAATATATGGAGGCTCTTAAGGAGGTGGCACATTCTATATCATAGGTACCTAATTTATTAGTCCATTCATGCACACAACTTGATCATGTGGTTGATCACTCAAATAAAACCATTCATAGTCCTATGCCATGTTATTTTTCATAGGTAAAAGAGCTATATAAGTGCTCAAAATTTTAGTATTTTGTGCATAGGGTGTCTTATTATATGTGGGTTGGTTTTGAGTCGACATAACATGTTGGTAGGGAGGCATGTTTGATTGATATGGTTGGTTAAAGGGTTGATAAGTCTTAGAATGCTATGATTGTTTCCTTTTGAGTGCCACTAGCTCATTTACAAATCTCTATAATAAGGATTTAACCTCATTAAACTCACTAAAGGGTGTAGAAGTTAAAGGAATTAGCAGGTTAGTAGTAATAAGAATAGGGGATAGAGTTGGAACAAGAGGTATAAAAGATGAACTTGTACATGGGGGCTTAGGATATAAGGGCATATGGTGTCTTGTAAAAAACTTCCCTTATTGAATAAATAATTTTTATGTGTACATAATGACCTCATAAGCATCAGGTAATATCACTCCACCCATTGATTGGATCATTACAGTGACATCATTATTCAACATTCTCAAGAAGTATAAGAATGTAGTGTTAGGATTAGGCCTTACCAAGGGTGTAACTTAGTTCCAATTCCTTTCTAATATGAAATTTAAGTTGACCATATACTCATGTGGATCCATTTTTATGGTTGTGATTTGTTCCATCAGTGACAGGCGGTCACTCTTTTATTTAAACTACCTATATAGTGTCGCATCTAACTCATCCCAATTATGAATATAAATAGGTCATAAGATGTGATATTATTAAATTTATCTACCTTTCAATTAATATTCAAGGAGTCTCACTATGATTTTATATTAAATCACATTGTGAATAGAATAAATATTTACTATGCCTTGTATGTGCTCTACAGGCATAGTTAAATTTTCTCCAGTAAATTAGGGGATGCTCTTAAGATAATATATGGGAATATCATCATATTGGGGAAGGACCAATTCAATACCTCAATTTAATTTAATAAATGGTTTATTTATCTATGTAACCATGAAATGAATATGGAATAGTCTTCCTATGGTGTAGATAATTGGCCAAATGGAGGTGTAGATTAAGCGCTAGGAGAAGGTCATATTGCATCACTTGCCTTCCTGATGGGAGACAAATATAATTTAATTTACATTATTATAAAAACTTTAGGTAGCTCAACTAAATGAAACTTAATTCCCCTTGAAGATAATCTCATTTGTCTTGGCATATAGATAGAAGACTGGTCTTACAAACTAGGAATGGTTGGAGTCGTTAGGTTCTCTACTAAGTGTCTTCAACACTTGAATTTTTTAGAGTATCACCAATATATTAGATTATTTTAAAATTTCATCCCACTAGGTGTGCCATAAACTTTTATCACTTAAAATTTTCACATGTGTGCAAATGGCCCTCATCCTTGATTGTGCACAACTCTTTTGTGCCTAGCACCTTAGACTTACGCATTGGAGAGCAATTTAATGTATCACTATAATAATAGGATCATCCCCCAAGGTGTGGGACTCTTGCACTCCTTGGGATGAACCCCTGGAGTAGGCCATATTCCTTATATTATAGATTTACCTAATCTAAGACCAATACACATACTTATAAGAGCATAACGAAATCTACAACTAGTGTTAAACCTAAACTTGACAATGAGAAAATGGAAGGAAAGGGTAAGATATTATTGGAAGTAAAAGGTGATTCACCAAGAATAGAGTGAGCAAATCCCCTTCTTGATGAAATAATAAAATTAAAAAACTAAATACATAAACTTAAAACTAGATGCAATGCATAATTATTTAGCATAGAGGTAAGGGAACATAGTGTAACACTAAGACATCCATAAATAATGCCTACATAGACCCATGTATACACATAATACTACCTACAAGAACTTCCAATTATGAATATAGGTGTGAAAGGAGTATGGAAATGAGAGGGATAAATCATTTATAGATAAATATCAACAATCATGAATAAACATAAAATACAAAAAAAATTGGTAGTGTTATAGTGCTCAAAATATGTCAACTCTTTTATAAAAAAATAGGGTTTACATAGCATCAAATAAGGCCCTGTATGATCAATTTTCCATTAGAGGTGGTAAGTAGGGACTTAAATTTTTAAATGTCATCCATAGATCATGGCTAATTTAAGAATCATCAAGATCTTCACAATAACTTCTATAATCCATGCCTATCTAATGTGGGCTTGATAATTTGATTATTGAAGTAGCTAGAATGTCACTCATGGATCCACATGTTTATCTAAGAATGAAGGCATTTGGGCAACCAAGGGTGGCATGTAATCATGTTTTGACACTCTGATAGTTACCTTGTATTTGATTCTATTTTGATTTAGTCCCTTTGATGTCTAATTAGGATCAACCACCATTCCCATTTATGGCACTCATCTACCAACATGCCTAGGCTAGCCTATTGACGTGGGATTGTGTAGGCATAGCTTTAAGTTATAACACATCACCTTGTATAAGTAGTGGATTTATTTCATACATTCCATTTTAGGATCATATGTGCACTATTCCATGCTCAATCCATTCATTACAGAGTCTTATGCATAACTATGTATATATAGTTAAGTACATTTTGTGCAAAAGGTGCATACTAGAGATTGCATAAAGAGTTGGTTGCACAGTGTGGCTATGAGTTTGTGAAGGGTGATAAGGGATATCCTCTATGGGAATGCACAAGGCCCAAAAAATTTATGTGCCTAGTCTCTTCTCATGGTCTTTACAATCTTTGCCTTCATTTGTAACTTGCATTGGTCTATAAAGAGAATGTTGCAAGTTTGAGATCGTAGTCTATGTTTTATAAGGGCACAAATGGGAAACTCTACTATTTGGCTCAATAATTCATCATTTGAGTGATATTAAAGTCTTTGAATAAGATCATTCAATAATATGGAAGATATTAAACACATTCTTCATGATCTAGAATCACTCCCTACACACTTCTCTCCTTCATTGCTCGAAGTTAGATAGGCCTACATGCTTTGAATTGTGCATCATGTTGGTGCAATGAGGGATTTTTTATGGGGCATGCATTAGTGGCTCCTTGTGGGCATGGATCAATTCTCAGTTGATGAGTGGACCCAAGCTGATTATTGAGTGAGGGTGTAGATAATAAGTGTTCATGTGCAAACTCATTTTTTGGGAACTTAATCACTACACAAGAATGAAACTATTTGTGTAGTTCCTTTAAGTTCAACACCTATTAAAGGGGTGATTTATAAATTCAACAATTATCTTTGGCCTTATAAGACTTCTATGTTTATGAAATCTGATTAAAAGACTCAAGGACACTGATGTTGTCCTTCTCGATCATCTTAGTTGGTCAATCTACGTCTTCATGAATTTGGACTCATCATGCAAAAATTTCTTGTAATAGCCACTTGATTTTCTCTTTATTGGATTGCTCATTTAAAGAGGAGGACTCTTTTGATTATTTGGACTTAGCATTAAATTTAGGACCCATTCTTTGTTCTAAGTCCTTATTTTTATGTTCTCTTTGCTACCATAATCCTTTTATTTGTCATGACTTACAATTAAAGTATGTGATTTAGATGACTTCAATGTACCCATTTGAATGAGATTTTATTTCTCCTAAGTTAAGTCAACATCAAAGTCATCCAAGGATGACATGGTCCATGTAGCTCTAAGGGCACTCTTGGTGGTATGGAAGGTATAAATGAAGACAATATAGGTAGATCCCAACGTGGAAAGGATGGAAAGAATCAATTGATATTCTTATTTGTCAATGTCACATAGTTTCAACTACAACTTGAGTGATTTGAACTCTGTGAATAAGTCTTGTATGGTATAAAAAATGTCTGGGCTCAAACTAATTAGCTTGTTATCCAATTCATGACCTCTCACTATGTCTTGCTTCCCAAAGATTTTTTCTAATATGGACTAGACTTCATTGGGAGTAGTGGAAGATTCAATACGAAAGAGTAAGTTTGGAGACACAGACATGAATCAAATACTATAGGCTTCATCACTTTTATTGTACCATTTCACCTTCTCTATGAAGTTAAAAAATTTAACGAACTAGAAAACCTATAGAAAGTGGATTTTGTATGACTTCTCCAAAATATAAAGGAGACCCAGTTGGTTTCTTGAAAAACCCATAAAAATCTAAATGGTTTTTCCTCAAATTTATCATAAAGTATGGATTTTTATAGATTAAAAAAATAGCCTTAAGACCCTCCAAAAATGGACTGCCACAAAACTAGGTCATGTTTAAAATTGTTCTTAGGGTTTACCATCTTTTAAATCCAATGGTGTTGTCCATTTTTCATTTAGAGACTCTAGGGATGAAAATTTTTATGTATTTATAATAAACTCCATAAAACCCTATAAAATTGAAATCAATGAAAAAAATTAAACAAACAAGAATGTAAGATCTCAAAATAAAATCAATGGATTTGTCTACCAATGTAGCTCTGATACCATGTCAAAGTGGACCACAATCGAGGATCAACTATATAGGGTCAAATATACAAGGATAAATATGTATGGATTAGTGAAATATAATGAACAACTCATAAAATAAGAATCTTGATCTCAAAACAAAAAATCACATTAACATTCATTAGCCAAAAATTACATAGTAAGGTACATTATATAATGAGGAATTAGGTCACCCAAAAAGGTAATTAACTAAACTAACAATTATAAAATGATCTAAAGTATATTTCCCCCAATGATATATTATTAACCTAAGTAATCTAATAGACCATGTACGTAAAACCACATAGTGGAAAAAATCCTAAACTAACTTTTTTTACAAAATCCAATACCCCACAACTCATGCCTAGGACTAAATCTCCTTTCACTAATCCTAAAATATTAGAGGCTACCTCGTAAGGTTACCTGGTATGCATAAATTCCACATCAACACATTGTTTGGGTTAAATAAAAACAAATAAAATCATGAAATCCTTAAATCAAGTGCATTAATCTCATCCATCCATAACATCCATAAAAACTTATATATCTATAATCAACATATTATACATGAGACCCAACCCTTCTAATCATTCACCCCACACCCTTTCATTTTAACCATTGATCCTTCAATTTGTCACATTTTTCTCATTTTGATATCCCATCTATGTCTTTCATCCACACCCACACTATTGATGGGACATCTCTAACCAAATAAGCACTTGATTTCCATTTCCTTTACCATCATTCCACTAGGGGCATCCTCGAGTACCCATTTTTCTTCTACATTATTTCAAAATCCACTGCTTCTTCTAGTCATTACATCCTTTTAATATGGGAAAATGTAGACACCCTAATTATTAAACATTAGTGTCATCAATCTACTATCATTGGCATTCATGTTTCATCATAAATATCCTGGGTAATTTTATTTAATGTTATAAAACCCTAACATCACCACATTAAACAATTAAATCATCATTATGACCTTATATTAAATCCACTAATATCATTCCATGATTATTTAACTAATTAATAATTATTATTTAATTAACTAATCACCAATTAAATGCATGCAAAATAAATAAATCAATCAATCAATTATTCAACTCATCAACCCACTTAACCACCTCATTAAACTACTTAATCACCTTCCTCAACCTACTCGACTAACACATTAACTATTCAACAAACTTATTAAAACCACCAACTAATTCATTAAACCATTTAATGGCTTCCCTCAACTACCTCAACCAATTCATTAATTATCCAACCTCCTCATTGAATGAAAAATGAATATAAACCATATAAAATAGAATTATCTAAATAAATACATATTTATCCCAACCATCCTTTCTCCATTCAAGAAATCTATAAATTTGACAATTCTTCTTCCATTCATAGAATCATGAGATATGTGTTTTTCAAGCTAAAAAAACTATAGAAATTGTAGTCATCATGTCATTAAACAATCAAAAAATTGAAGGTACATGTTGTCGGAATTCTTACATAGAAGTTTTATGGTCAACCACAAATCAATCAATTGTGAGCTAGTCCATGTCAACAAATGAGAGTTTCACACATTGGTAAGTGAAAGTAAGCTATTTTGACTTTTTTATTTATCTCAATCAGAGTTTTATGTTAGGTTTAGATTAGGAATTCACATTGCTCTAAGTTTCTGTTCAAGTTTTGAATATTTTCATATTACAAGGACCAACCTATTTAGCAGTGTATTTCAAAATTAATTTTTTAAATCAATTCAAAATGTGATTTCCCATCCATTTAAACACACAAAATTAAAATAATATATTAAATATAATCAAATTCAACTACAAGATAAACTCTAAGTGTCAATATAATGCCATTTAAATTCCACATGGATGCTAAGTTAAGGTACAGGTTGTGTAGGATGAAAATTATATAAACAACAATACTTGTTGAGAAATATTGATGTATGTAATCATGAGTTTAAATTTCACATTTGAAATATTTTTTAAGGTCATTAAGTGTTAATAACTAAACATTTATGCTTTGAAGTGATAAAAGTTACAGTTTTGAAGGTGATTCACATAGTTGTAATCTCTAAAAAATCATTGAAGAGGGAAACATCCAAATCCTTCAAAGTAATTTTTGCATATGTTAGTATTGGTGCATGAATACATCAATTCTCTTTGGTTTAGTACCAAAGACTGATAGGTATCCATTCCACCAAATTCACCAAGGTTGTATTCCAATGGTCTAGATGGTTAGCCCTAATTTTGAGTATGGTACCTTTATAATTACTAAATACTAATAAGTGGGTATGATGCATTGATTTGTTGGATTAAATATGGAAATTCATCATGGAATAGGTACATTTGAGATTTTGATAAACCTTACAAATGGTAAATTTTAAATTAATTTAATTTATATATTAATGTCCACTAATTGCAAAGAATGCCTAATGAGACAAAATAATATATTACATCAATTTGGTAAATAAAAGGAGTGCCAAATGTATCTCCAAAAGATGGATTAAAAAAATATAAAAAAAATAAGTAATAAGTAATTATTTTTAGATTTAAAAGTAATATATCTTGAAACCAGTAAACATATATGCTTCATTATAGATCTAGGGTATGCTATCTAGATATATATTCTCTTTTTATTCTTGAATCCCATTGTTTGGAAGTAAAAACTGATATTTCTAGACATATTTATATTTGAAGACTTTAATTTGGGTGTTCTTTATCAAATTTTATTGGGAATTGAAGTGTCTCAACCTTGACAAGTCAAGACACTATTCATGAGACACTATTCATAGTCACTATTCATTTGATGAGGTGGTAATGATGAGTTGACAATGACTGTGTAGGTAATATGGTAGGTGATGCAGTTTTTGATGTGGCTTTTGATTATTTAGCATGGCCCATGGAGGAATATACATGATGTAAGTGAATGTGAGTGGAAGTGGGGTGTACCACTCCACTAAGGAGACAAGTTGTTGTCTTTTAAGATGCACATGATTTTGATTTAGGTGAAAAATGATAAAATAATGGATATGGGGTGAATTTATAAGTGACCTCATGATCTTGAGTGGAAGGACAAGTCAAAATTTGATGGAGAGTCTCTTGGAAGCATATGGAGTCACATGGGATAGTGGGAAACAAGTTACTATTCCATATTGGAGGCACATGTGAGAGTGGGGTGTAGTTTTGGAGGCTTATGAGATTGGAGGATGATGTGTCACAAGTGGAGGATCTATTTTTGACCAAAGAACAAGACTACAAGCATGTTACTATTGCTAAATGGTTGTGCCACTAAAAAGTGGCAAATTTATTCCTTGTCCATGAAGTTTTATCCATATTGTAATCTTATAAATAAGATGTATTCTCCTTTGTAATTTTAATATGCAAGTAATTCATGAAGTAGCTAAGCTTTGTAAGCTTGTAAGCTAGAGAGTTGTACAAAGGCACTGAAGCTCTATGTAACCAATTCTTCTCCTAGGTGTAGTATATTGGTGATGCTCCTGGAAGGTTGCTCTACAAGTGTATGGTGTAATATTTGTTATTCGATTAATACATTGGGTTGATTTGGAGTGTGAGGTTTTTTTCCTGAAAGGGTTTTCCCCATGCAATCACATGTTATGGTATGCTTATGATTTTACTTGTATGTGTTTTTTTTTTAATTGTGTAACAAGTATTCAAATTGTTTGCATATTATCCTTTCTTGTTTAGTGTAAGGAATTATTTTTGTGATTTTGTATTCTTTTCAAGTGGTATTAGAGCTTGGCCATTTTTGGTTCTAGTTGTGGGTTTGTTGGATTTTTTAAACTAATCTAGTTTGAATGGGAGCTTGTGCAAGGAGATATTTGGATTTCTTAGTTGCAAAAATTTTAATATGGCAAGCACATCAAGGAGAATGGAGTTTGAAAATTTTTAAAGTAAGAAGTCCCAGGGGATATATGAATCTCCTAGAATGTCCAAGGTGAAATTCTAGAATTATGGAAATCTTGGTCACTTCTAAATGAATTGTATAAAATAAAAGAAGGAAAAGAAGAAGTATGATTCTAATTCCGAGTCCAAGAATGGAGGTAGTGATGCTTTCATTGTAGCCTTAGCAATCCATGTAGGTAATGATGCATGGTTACATTTTTTGAAGCAAGTTTTAAAATGGTTAGAGGTGTTATGGTGATAGCTAAAGGTGTCAGTATTGGCACTTTGTACAAGTTTGATGCATGCATTGTTTAGTGAAATAGTACTTATATGAAGACTACACCAAAGACTACTCCATTGGATAAATATGTAATCACTATTTCTATAGATGGTCATGGTTTTGGGTACCTAAGGGTGCTCATTCTATGGAGTTAAAATTACTTGCAGAGAAGACTATATTATGGCACTAGATACTTGGCCAAATTGGGGAAAATTTTCATAGGGACTTGAAGAATAAAAACCTTATTGAAGGTTTGATTAACTACAATCTTGAACTTGATTTTTATGAGCATTGTGTTTATGGTAAACATAGCTGCATTCAATTTTACTCTAGTTCTCATAGATCTAGTGGTGTATTGGATATAATTCATTCTGATGTTTTTGGTCCTATTAATGTTCATTTGATTTCAAAGTCCATGTATTATGTTTAATTTATTGATGAGTATAGTATAAATACATGGGCTTATTTTATAAAGAGTAAATATGAAGTTTTAAATCACTTTAAAGAGTTTAAAGCAATGCTTGAGTTGAAGATTGGAAAGAAAATAAAGTGTTTGAGAACTAAAAATGGTGGTGAGTTTTGCTTTAATGATTTTGACATATTCTATAAATATTGTGGTATATGGAGATAAAATACAACTCCATATTCACCTTAGAAGAATGGATTTGTAGAAATAATGAACATGACATTGATGGAGGAGGCTAGGAGTATGATTAGTGGTGCTAGACTCGAACAAAGGTTTTGGGCCAAAGTTGTATCCATTTCTTGATACTTGATCAATAGGTCTCCTACATCAAAGATTATTGATAAAATGCATATGGAAGTGTCGTCTAGCTGCAAGCCCTCATTGAGACATCTTAGAGTTTTTAGTTACAAGGCATATTCACATGTGTCAAAGGAGAAGTGGAAAAAATTGGAGAATAAGGTTGTGAAAAGTATCTTCATTGAATATAGCTATGGTGTGAAAGGATACAAACTTTGGGATATAATAACATAAAAGTTAATATATTCCAAAAGTGTTATTTTCGTTGAGACTAAGCCTTCTTATATGATACTATAGCTAGAGAAAATAGAAAATAAATAAGTTATTCAACTTCCTCATACACCTAAGAAAGTTGAGTTGAGGCCACGAGAGAGACAAGAAGTTGAGGAGAGCTCATCAAGCTCTGAGTATTTTGAAGAGGAGGAAGATGAATAAGATCCTCCACCTCAACTTATTTGAAGGCCTACAAGGCATAAGCTCTGAGTATTGGTAGTAACCTGGGATACCACTAAAAAGGTATTGTCCCAATGATTAGAGATGTATATTTGCTTTGAGTACTAACATTGATGAATTGAGATCTGCAAAGGAAGCTTTGGGTATGAATGATGCAAAGTTTTGAAAGGTTACTATAGAAGAAGAGATGGAAAATTTAAATAAGAATGATAGCTGGTACCTTTTACCATTACTTAAAGGACAAAATCTTATTAGTTTTAAATGGATGTTCAAGAAAAATATTGGTTCAAATGGTAGTGTTGAGAAGTACAAAGCTCGATTGGTTGTTAAAGGTTACTCTCAGGTTGAGGGTATTGATTACATTGAGATTTTTTCTCCTATTGATAAAATGACATCCATTAGATTCTTGCTTTATATTGTAGCATCTCATGATTTATAGATTGAGCAAATGGATGTGAAGACTAAATTCCTTTATGTTGATTTGGAGGAGGAGATTTATATGATATAGCCAGAGCACTACATGGTAAAAGGTAAAATAAATTTAGTTTTCAAGATAAATAAATCCTTGTATGATATTAAGTAGAGTATTAGGATGTGGTACCAAAATTTTGACACATATGTATTGAGTTTAGGTTTTAAGCAGTCTAAATCTGATCATTGTGTTTATTACAAAGTTGATAGTGATCATTTCATAGTTATTTCCTTATACATTGATGATATGTTATTTGTTGGCAATGGGAAATTTTTGATTTTATAGATTAAATAACAAATCTCATCAAAATTTGAGATGAAATACCTTGGTGTTGTGAGACACATTCTTGGGATGAAGATTAGAAGAGATATACATAATAGAAAGCTATGGCTTGGCTAGAGTAAGTATGTGAATTATATATTATAGAGGCTTAACATATAGGATTATAGACCTTTGTGTGTTCCTTTTTTCATTGGAATGAAGTTATCTATTTCATAATTTCCTATAAACCCATCAGAGATAGAAAACATGAACAAAGTAATTTACCAAAGTACAGTTGGAAGTCTGATGTATGTTATGGTCTAAACTAGACCAGACATTACCCAAGTAGTGGGAGTTCTTTCCCATTATATGTCTAATCCTATTAGAGTTCATTGGGATGCAATTAAAAGTGTCTTTAGATATTTATGGGGTACTTCAGAGTATTCCTTATGTTATCATGGTAACATGATTGGAGATAGGCATCCTCTTGACATTCTTGGTTATGTGGATTCAGATTGGGTAGGGGATGTTGATAGTAGAAGATCCACCAATGATTATGTGTTTACTTTGTTTGGTGGTACAATAAGTTGGATGAGTAAGTGATATGATTTGGTCACTTTTTCCACAATGGAGGTAGAGTATATGGCATCTACTCATGTATATAAAGAATACATTTATCTTAAGAGACTATGTTTAGATATTGGGTTGAAATAGGGTGTAGTGACAATTTATTGTGATAGTTAGAGTGTTATTTGCCTAGCGAAAAACTTGAATTTTCATTCCAGAACCAAACATATTGATGTGCAATATAATTTTTTGAGAGACATGGTCGAGGATGGCAAGGTGAAGTTGATAAAGTTAGAGACTTTGATGAATGTTGTAGATTCATTGACTAATCTTACGAGCATAAAGAAGTTCATATGGTGTTTGGAGTCTATGAGCCTCTTATCCCCTAATTGTTAATTTCACGTTGGTATGGTTCCTCTAGGTCTTTCAAGGTATTCAACAAGTGGGAGAATGTTGGGAATTGAGATGTCTCAACCTTGAAGTGTTAGGACACTATTCCATGAGACACTATTCACAAGCTACCTTTCTTAGTCACTATTCATGTGATTAGGTGGCAATGGTGAGTTGAAAATGACTTTGCAATTGATGTGGTAGGTGATATAGGTGGTGATGTAGGTGTCGATGTTGCTTTTGATGAATTGGCATGGCCATGGAGGAATCTACATGATGTAAGTGCATGTGAGTGGAAGTGGGTGTACCACTCCAATAAGGATACAAGTTGTCTTTTGATATGCACATGATTTTTTTTTACTTGAAAAATGACAAAATAATGGATATGGAGCAAATTTCTAAGTGGTCTAATGATCTTGAGTGGAAAGAGAAGTCAAAATTTGATGGAGAGTCTCTTAGAATCATGTGGATTCACATGGGATAGTGGGAAACAAGTTACTATTCTAGATTGGAGGCACATGTGAGAGTGGGGCACAATTTTGGAGGATTGTGAGAGTGGAGGATGATGTGTCATAAGTGGAGGATCCATTTTTGACCAAAAAATAAAACTAAAAGCATGTTACTATTGTTAAATAGTGGTGCCACTAAAGGGTGGCAAATTTATTCTTTGCCCATGAAGTTTTCTCCATGTTGTAATCTTACAAATAAGATGTATTCTCCTTTATAATTTTAATATGTAATTAATGCATGAAGTAGCTAAGCTTTATAATCTTGTAAGCTAGAGAATTTCGCAAAGGCATAGAACCTCTATGTAACTAGTTCTTCTCCTAGGTGTAGTATACTAGTGATGCTCCTGGAAGATTGCTCTGCAAATATATGGTGTAATCTTGTTGATTTGATTAATACATTGGGCTGCTTTGGAGTGTGGTTTTTTTTTTTTTTTCGAAAGGATTTTCCCCACATAATCACATGTTATGGTATGCTTATGATTTTATTTGTATGTGTTTCTTTTAATTTTGTAATAAGTTTCAAATTATTTGCATATTCTCCTCTCTTGGTTAGTGTAAGGAATTATTTATGCGATCTCGTATTCCTTTCAAATTTGAGGTGTCTCATAGGTAAAAAGAAGTTAAACATATTTGTTCCTCATAATGAATAAAGGGCCTTAGGTATACATGGGAATATATAAAAATATAATGGTAACTTCCACAAATCTCATAGTAGATAGGGCACCTGAATAAAAAATATTCTTGTCTTTCAAGTTATATAAAATATAATTTTTAAATATGCTTGTTTTATGGGAGGTTGTGATCAGATCCATCTAGAGTTAACAAAATTAACTTAAAATAGAGACAAATTGATCCTTAAGTAGGATGGAAGAAAATTCTTCATGTATTCAGAAACTTAGATTCCATCCTCATAGAATTATAAATAAAATTGAAAATAATTAAGATTTTTTTGTTTGAAAGCCTCTTTGGGATTAATATATGTAACTTTAAAATATTATTTATTAATTTATTAATGAACACATCTATTAACTTTTTGTTTAATTAGTTGAGGATATAAAACCTAGGAGGATGAATTATTTCTATATCAATATCCAACTTCTCTAGGAAAGCCATAACTATATAACATATTCCATGCATCAGATCCTATGCAACATAATGGTAATGTGGAAAACTAAATGGATATAGAAAGGATATACCTTGAACTCTACAAAAAGAATAAAGAGAGGAATTAGTGTTTTGGCTTCATTATTCTTTAATAACATGGAGATGAAAACTCTTTACATGTGTTTGAAATCATTTTGTTTCAAATACGAGCCTAATATCTTATATCCCTAAAATATTATAGAAGTAACTAACATATGAAAAAGTTGAATCTTTGTCCAAATATCTTAACATTGGAGTAGAAAAAAATATCTTTCTAAGGATGCCAATGATGCATATACTTCTATATGTCTTTATTCAATTATAGGTATAAGGATAAAATCTAGTCCCCAAAAAAACATACCCAAGTAGGCATAAGAGTACCCGTTGTCCTTCGTATGTCACTTATAGATAATAATTTATTGGTTACATTGAATTCCATGGTTTTTCTCTTTATAAGATATAATTCAAGCCCATTTTCATCACAAAAATTACTCAATACATCAACTTCATTTTGAATACATGTAATTGAGTATGAAAGAAAAAAATATCATCTTTAAATAATAAAATAGCAATGCAAATCATAAAGAGACTAAAATCACTCATATCACCCAACTATTTGGAGATAAAATTGTCTACGCCATCAATGTAGAGCCCAAATACTATAAGTGAAGGTGGACTACCATCTTCCACACCTATGGTACTATTTATGACATATGTATTACCTATTTTTGTATGAATATGCTCAATACTTGCCTCATATAAACTCATTGTCATATAAATTACTAAATCTAAAAGAGCTAAGTCTTTAAGCGTATGAACCAAAATATGCCATGTGGATATATCAAACCAGGTTACAAATGTTACAGAATAATAATAATATATGTTACATTTTTTATCCTTTAATTCCTCAAGAACAGTAGTAGGAGTGAATATGTGATCACTTATTTTATGATTCTTCCTAAATCCTACTTGACATTTATCCCATTTTAATTTGTCTTTACCCAATTGAAGATATAATCATCTAAATATGTAGGGAAAAAACCCAAAGTATGCCTAATCATGATGATAACATAATTCCTTGGTTGAAGATGAACTTTATATTTAAAGATGAGATAAATAATATGATGTGTCCAAGTTGTAGGAAAACCATATGAAACAATGAAATTAAAAATATTAGAGATACGAAAAGTAAGAACAGGTGGGCTATACTTGATGAATTCAACATTTAAAATTTTCAAATCTTGAGTTGTGTTAGACTTGAGTTTAAACATTCCATTTAAGACCATCCTTTTTGTAAAAAAATGGCAGTTACATGGTCTAAAAATCATTTGAAGACCATCTTGTCTGTAAAAAAATGACAATTACATGGTTTAAAAATCACTTGGATGGGGGTTGAATTTTAGAATCATATAAAAAGATGTTATATGTATACCATGTATAGGAGTCAATAATGGCACAAATAGACTATTTGGGTTAAAATGATCTTCAAAATGACTTTGGATTGAACTAGATTTGGTACAAGATAGTTCTTTAAATTTCATAAAGGTATTGTCATTTTTCTTTCTAATAATAAATCTACATATTTTTTTGGATGTACTTGGAATTATAAGGTGATTCGGTCATAATACACTTGGTCAAATTATGCATATATTTACAATCAAAATCATACCAAGCATTTTGATGGAAATGTAGATGGGTATTATGATCACTCAATGATTAAGACATGTCAATTCAGTGATTTTATTACTAAGAAAAATTAATATTGTTTGATTTTTTTAGAAGTATGCAATTTATTTCATTAGATAAAAATATAATACATTCCATATCAAAATGTTGGTGGTATAAAAGCACATCCAGAGCAAAAATTATTGCAAAAATCATATCAACAAGAAAAAATTACTAAGTACAAAGCACAAAGGCCCTAGTCTAAAAAGAATAAAAACACCAAACCTAAATAAGACATTATTTTTTTAAGACCATGAAACTCTCCTAACTGAGTTTTCCTTATTTTAATTTGATTTGGTCTTCTCTTTTTGGATGTGGGGATCAACTACTAAGACTACAATATCAAACCAAGGTTTCAAAACATTGCCAACATACCTAGGTTTTTGATAAAAGACAACATCCAAATGTTTCTTTGATCATACCTTTCTCAAGTCTCTAATAAACTTTTAGATGGAATTTATAGGCCAAAGCAACCTCATATATTACCAATTCCATAATCTCGTGCCTAAAACAAGCATCAATCTTAGAGGGGAAATTTTTAAGATCTTTAATGGGATCGAAAATAAATCTTATTTTAGGATTTTTATTTTCCTTTTTGGTGATAGGATCTTTATTCTCTCTTTCGATGTCTTTCAAAAAAAATTATGGAGCCATTACCTCAGGGCTTCATCACATTATTTCATATCTAAAATTAGAAAAGGTTTGAGACTTATTCCAACTTAACTTTCTCCTTCCCTTTCGAGTTAGGTTTATGGCCTTTCTTCCCCTTCTTAAAAATTATTTGAAATGCATCTTTTTCAATAGTTTTTCAGCCATTACCTTCAAGAGATAAAAATATATTAAATGTCCATGAATATGACATAATAAACACTAAACATGAATATTATCATTGTTCATTAATTGGTCAAACAAATTTTCTTAGAATTTTTAACAATTCTTTTTGGATAAGACTTTAATCACATCTACTTTAAAAATTATCTTAATATAAGAAATATATATTTTTTATTGTGAATCTCAAAATAAACACAAATCATTTCTCTGACATATTTACCAATTTTTAAAAGAATTGAGGTGACCAACAATTGTACATGAAAATTAAAAGACCATTATATTGAGAACACTTTTAATATTCTCATTAAAAACACTACTTATTCAATACAAGAAAGTATCAACTAAATTTTAATATAAAAAAAATAAAAGTTACAAAATATTTAGAAATAATATTCTACAATTATAATTATAATTATAATTAATAATTGTATAAAAATATCATGTTCGCAATATTAAAATGAATAAAAATAATGTATACATTTTGATATATATATTACAATAATTATTTTGAGAACACTTTTAATATTCCCAATATAATGTTAAAAACAAAATTTATCCAATACAAGAAAGTATTAACTATTCTACGATAGTATATTATAAATGGCTTAATGAATGGCCATATTATAGGATTCAAATATTTTTTATAAATCATAATAACCCGTTCATAATAACGATTTGTCAAAAGTTCTACACAAATCAAAAGAAACAAAAAAATAGATTAGAGAGTTATAGCATAAAGAAAACAAAAAGGCCATTAGAGATTTATAATTTCTATTGAAAAGTTTTTAAAATAAAATTATTTAATTTCTTTAAAACAATTTATTATTTAATTCTATTTAATATATAAAATTTTAAGAGTTTATATAAAAAATTTAAAAAAAAAAAAAGCAAAGGTATAATTATAATATACTTTGAGCTATCACTGGAAAATGTTCGAATAGATAAGAAATAGTCTTCAATAACCTCTGCAAAAACATAAAAAAAAGTATAAGTATATTATTTTTCAAATTCATAATTAAATATATATATAACTATTTCATTTTTAAAAATTTACTTTTTCTTTTATATAATATATTTTTTAAAAAAATTATTATTACAATATAAATTATTTATTATAATAAAATATTAATAAAATTTAATATTTATTAATATTAAAATATAAATTTTATATAATCCTCATTTAAATATATTAATTAAATTTAACTTTAAAACTAATGAATAACATGTAACATAAAATTACTACATACCAAAACTGCTTCACCAAGTTTTATAGGCGGTTCTATGAAATCTTGCACATTCCTGTTTAAATAATAAAAATTATAAATTATATAAAAATTATATAATATACAAATTTAAGTGATAAGTCATAATCTAACCTTATGAATAGTTTTTCTCCTTGTTTCTCACAATGAAAAAAGCTGCAACCTCTTGTGAAAGCCAATGATCTTCCTTCCCATTCTGTATTAATCAAGTAAATACATTTAAATAGTTTTATGTAAAACAAATTATTAAAAGATTAAATATCTATAATTTTTTATACTATTGTCTCAAGTAAATACATTTAAATAGTTTTATGTAAAACAAATTATTAAAAGATTAAATATCTATAATTGTTTATACTATTGTCTACATACCTTAGAGTTTATATATACATTTGCAAATAATATAAAATTACTAACCTAGATGCCAAAGCACTACAACACTCAAATCATCTCCTCCACTTATGTCTTCTATTATAAATTTCATGCCCTTTCCCATAGCTTCAGTGAAGTCCTCCATAAATTTTAATATCGCCTGCATATTATAAAATTAAAAAACTTCAATAACCTTGGATCCTTCTCCATACTTCAAAATGACCTACAATTTTTTTAAAAAATAACAATAAACTTTAAAATATTTTTAAATATATTAATCTTAAGATATAAGAAACTTAACTCTATCTAAAACTCTTAGTATTATGTATTGATAGTTGAAAAGAACTATAAAATTGAGAGTACATATTATTATAGATATTTAATATTAATTAATAGTTAAATGAATAAATAATTTTATTTATGACTTAAAAAATAAAAGTTAAGTGATTTTGTTAACTCTCATAAAATATATAAAATGTGATATTATAATATTTTTATGAGAATAATTAATCTATTAAAAATATTTTATATAATATTTATTATTTTATACATTATCATTTTTATATATTAAATTATTGAATATTAAATTATTGCATCTATATAACCCAAATTAAATTGAGTTATATATATATATATATATATATATATATATATATATATATATATATATATATATATATAATTTTTAATTAATGAATTGAAAGGGTTGTAGTCTAATTGGTGAGGATGTTGGTTGCATATATCTATTTAACAAAATATAAATCTTTTTATATATTTGATACGGAAAATCTGTCTCATATGATGGGACACTCTATATAATTCAATAATTCTTTTATGTAATACTTAATGATTTCATGTATATTGAATTAAGTTGGTGGAAGAAGGCAAAAATACCTAGAGTAAAGTCTAAAAAGTGGTAAAAATTTGACCATATCTACAAAAAGAAACATCACATTAATAATTTGATACTAAAGTAGAAAGAGTAAGAAAAGGAGAAAAATTAAACAATCTCAACAAACATGAACGTCAGAAGAGACGGTGGAGACAATAAGCCCTGAGACTTACCACCCTATCCTCTCAAAACAAGTGGATCCTCATCCACAAAAAAATATATATTAAAAACAAGAGGAAGTGATTGACTAAATAATAATAGAAAATGTTTTTTAAAGATGTAACAAAATTTAGATTTTGATTAAATAAATATATATATAATTTTATCTAAATTTATAATTTTGATTAATATTTATATATTAATTAAATTTTTAGATTAGCTTTAAATATAAGAAATTTCAGTTTATTAAATTTATCAGAAAATGAAATTTCATAAACTTTTTGTAAACCAAACAATTTCACCACCCAATTTTAAATGACTTCCCCATTTTCAACTTTACTCTAAGGCAACTTTCTATTCAATATTACCCTTCAAAAACTAAGCCAACTCATCTTTAAACGTAGATTGAATATATATTTATGCTAATTAAATATATTTGAGTAAATAATGTTGACATAGAAAAATCAAACTCACCTTTTTCCCCACAAACGCATCTGGAAATTGCGAGTCGTTGAGCACGCAATTGTCTGCGAGCAGATCAGATAATGCATTCACCTTCTTCCTATTAATCCCCTCGTAGAATGCCATCACCACGGGAATCGCAGTTTTTTCTTCTTCTTCTTCTTCTTCTTTAGGGTGTTCCACTTGACCATCACCACTCCTCTCAGACGCGGGCGGGAGGCAAAGAGACTTGAACTCGTGACGTCTTGAGGGTAACACCACGACGGGGGCCTTACTTCCGATCAGCCTGACAAAAGAACCAGAGGGCGCACGAAAACGCGCAAGACAGAGAGATTGTTGTGATTTGCTTCGCACGGGGATTCGAACACCGGACTTGGCAGATGACAATGAAAGTGCCGCATTGAAGGAGAGAGCAGCCATGGAGTTTTTACAGGCAATTCAGGTGAAAATTCAATCCCAAAGATATAATGTTTTGAAAGGTAATAGTTTTCGTTGGCAGGAAGGAAATGAACGATTCTAAAGTTAAAGTGGATCTCAATTGAGATGGATTAAAGTCGTTGTGTACGAAACGAATAATGTTAACGCCTTGTTTCTTTAGATTTTTACCGTCGTCTAATGTAGCTTTTCTTTTCGTTGTGTACCCTTAACGTAATTCGAATGCTGTTGATTCCGCCTAAAAAGGATTCCTTCCTTGCCATTCATCGCTCCAAACTTCACTCTATGGATATTATAATTGCTTTTTTTAAAGTATTGGAAGTTGCACGGTATCATATATTACCAAAAAAAATAATAATACATGAAGATTCTATAGTAAGGTAGTTTGTTGGTATTTACAGTTCATATTTCATGTTTGAGGAAAAGCTCTGGGTTAAAACATAAGTGAAAACAAAAAATAACGCTGGACTAAACATGATATTTAGTAACAAACATTGATATTACATACAAGTAGTGGCTCTAAGGGAGTAGGAAGATGATCATCTTTTGGAGGCAGAGTCACCCAAGCGAAAGGTTCTGCAGAAGGATGATTCGGGGCCACCTAGCCATCCTGGGGATTCGTGGTCATAGCAACAACCCAACTATTAGTTGGCTTCATTTGAGAACCAGTGCCCACAAGAGAGACTCTACGAGAGGGAGTAATGTCAAATTTTCCATGTGGTGGCAACGAGTCCAACCCTCTTGGATGGAAGCGAGGGGAGAAGTGGTTGTAGCTGTGTGAATGGATTTTGCGCTTTATTGGAGGTGGTGGCAGTGATCCCTAAGGCGGCCCATCTAGTGGCCCCTGATTGATGGTGCAAGGGGCACTCCCCCAGTGATCCAATAGCTCCTAAAGGTGGTAGACTTCCATAGCAACCTTATCAATTTGGACTTGAATCTACATATAGACCAAAGATATAACAAAGACCTTCTCGTTAAGTGTAAAATCACAAGAGCAAGCATCATTATTGAAAATAACATTATTTTTGGCCTTTCATAATTGGAAAAGAATGATGGCTCTAAAAAAATTTGATAGAGAAGTAATAAAAGTGGGCCCGTTGGCCAAGTCCCCCAAAAGAGCAAGCCACCAAGAAAATGGCTTAGGGTCATAAGGCTAGAATAGGCTATGGATCCATTTCCAAACAGACTGGGCACGTGGGCAAAACCAAAATAATTTTTTGAAAGACTAGGGTCGAAGGCATGTAGGACACTTGGGTGGAACAATGCTCATGTGAGAGAGCCACTCCTCGAATGGGAGGCCTTGGTAAATAAAGCACCATAGAAAGTGGGCAAGCTTAGGTTCGATCTTGGCATGCCAAATTTTGTCAAGTCTAGTAAGCCAAGTTCTAGGAATTAAGTCCCTAGCACCTATTGAGATTATAGAGAGTGGTGTAACAAGCACATTTTTTATATTAATACTGAGATAAGTAACTATGATATTAGAATTACAAACAGAGTTAGCCCAAAACATGTAATGAGATCCATAACCGTGTTATAGCCAACACAAGGACTAGACCAAGTCAATAAATCAACAAGGACTTTATTAGGAAGCATTTTACCCACTAAAGTATTCAGATAGAGGCGAGTCAGTGTATAACACTCATGCACACATATCCACGTACTTTATTTATGGCTTTCCTAGCAAAGCCATCAGTAACTTAAAAAATTTCTTGAGTACTTGTACAAACCATAAAATACTTTGCACCTCATTGGGTAAGTTAAAAGAGTTCATAAACTAATTGTAAAAGGAGAAATAGATTCAACAGAAGAATCATCATACTAGTTCCAAGAATTTGAACAAAACCACTAGGGTTTGGCACGGGGATACACAAGGTACTTAAGCAAACACCTAAAAGGGTAATAGGCTTTAGGATGCTATGGGCCACTTGAGATCTATAGAGGCTATCCAATTTTTTGGCATGCACCAAACTATAAAAAGACCTGTAAACTAGGTTAAGGCTAGCACGATCAAGCACACAAAAGATGCAGTTATCTCTAATGGGTATAACCATAGAAAAGTGAGCTAGAGGAGATTGATACTCAATGCTTAAAGGAGGAGAAAGCAGTATAATTGAATCAAAGGGCATTACCAGGCAAGAAAAGTATTTCAAAAGTATGCAACTCTATTAATTGACAAACGGTTTTGGAAGGGAAATGACATTTTCAAGAGCAATAGAGAGAGAAAGAGATCATACAACTTCAAAAACCTAAGCTAATGCCTTTTCTCAAATCAAACTATCTCTAGCATATGAATAACTAAGAGATTGCCATTTTAACCAAACTAATTAATCCAATTAAATACAAAAACATATACCAAGTAGGGTAAAAATTCAAAATCAAGCAATCAGGGTTGAGAGAATGCATATAATTCAAAATATACTCTAAATATATCCAAAACAAGCTAAATTAACATGCAAATAACAAACTCTAGTATACATACTACACTAAAACAATGGAGTTTCACTTTGCATAGCAAAGTGCCCTCAGATCAAGCTCAAAAAACAAAGTGCATATGTTCTACCAACCAAGAATCTAAGCTTGACATGGCAAAGGATGAAGACTAGGGCTACAAGATAGAGCCAAGTCCAAACCAATGTCTAGGCAACAAAGAGGAGGTGAAGTGATAACTACAGGGGTTTGAGAGCTCAAGCCAAGTGCACAAATCAAGTACAATGCCAATTATGGAAGTTAAGAGCAAGCCACAAGGAAACAGGAACAACTAAGGGCAACAATGAAGTCACCAAACTGATGTGTAGCAATGCATCAAATCCCCTGTCACCAATCTAGCTCAAGAGTGCCAAGAATGAATCAATAGGGATTCAATAAGGTATGAGAGTCAAGAGTGTGAAAAAAAATCAAGGATCAAGATAAAAATGGATGAACTAGAGTGATATAGGGCATCCCCAATCTATTAAAGACCAAAAATAACCATTTATGGCCATTAGAGGCCAAAAAACACATGGTTTGGCCTAGTTGTGACCTAGGCCTTAGTTTGGGAGGGTGGATAACGTACGGCCTAGGCCATGGGTTTTTCCCATAAGTCAAGGCCTCGGTCAAATGCCCATCCTAAGTGGTCAACGAGAGCCCATAAGAACTCCAAGAGGCATTTAAAGGGTCTGTCAGTGAGCAGAAAGACCAAGGAGGTGTAAGGGATGTACATGCGAAGTGAGAGGGTGTATATGCCAATGTTAAATATCTCAAATAGGATCACCTAGGTCAATAGTCTATATGTGAGCTGATATGTAATCATAGGGAGGAGTAGGGTCCTAATAAGTATGATTACATATGCACCTGAGGTACAAGTAGTCAGTGTTTGAATAAACAAGGAGTGTTGTGCAGTACTTGGAAGACATAAAATAAAAGAAAAGCAAGAACTGAAATGATAAAATAGAATATTACCTACACTTACCAGATAAGGATGGAGGTGGAAGAAGTTGATGGTGTGATCCATGGGTAGAAGTGTAAATTCTGTATAATCTAAATCCAAGTCCAACTCTAGCTATAGCCCCTACATAGAACTGATACTAGTGATATCAAATCAAATTGTCTAATCTAGAATGACATTCACTAGAGCATCAGCACTAGTGTTGTCCCTGTAATGGATATGGGTGACCTAGACATCCTCGAAAGAGGAAAGAAAATCATGCACCTCCTCAAAGAGGGGGAGCAATTTAGAGCTAGGGACACCCCAGACACCAGTGAGTTTGGAGATGGCCAAGAGTGAGTCACAAAATAACTTCACATACGATGTATCGAACACACAAGCATCAATTAGGGCACCAATAATTACATAATACTCGGTGATGTTATTCATCTCACTAGTAAGGAAGAAACCAACTGTAGAAAGCTCATGGTCTCATGGACCATTGATGACCCAAGCCATAGTGAAAGGTCCTGGGTTGCCCCGACTGCCACCATCTATGTGATCACCACTGAGAGGTGCACCATGATAGGGGTCGAGGATGTAGGAATAATGGCCACATAAGGACTATCTCAAGGCAAAGCAGCCCAAGTGAGCTGCATAAGGGAGGTGAGGGATAAAATTGAGTCATAATCAAGGTGGTTGATCAACATTGGCCATAGTGAGAGATGATAGGGGAAGATGGTAGGAAGTTCATAAAAGATGAAGACTAAGTAGCAGAGACCAGAGCAAGTCTTGAACCACTACAACCAGCAACCAACACCACCTACAAGAACTATGATGAAAGAAAAAAATGGGAGTTAGAATGGATACACTATGAAATTTTAGATATATGACTAAATAAAATAAGCAAAGTAAGCAACTTCTATCCCTGGTGCCTACGACATGGGGCACAGGACCGAGAGGCTGATAGGGACGTAGAAGGGGTTTTAACGACCAAAAAGGGCAAGAACTGGCCCAAGAAGGCCTCTGAGAGATAAATGGAGGCCACCATCTCACTATAAATGGGATGAAACTCCTAAGAATGAGGTTTCATGATCCAAAATGCAATAGAGGGCAAAAAACCCAAAAAGGGGCCTGTAAAAAGCAAAAAAGAGAGACAAAAAGAGATGAAAAATGTCATTTTCACACTCATTTTCACTCTAATAAATTCTAAAGAGATCCAATAAGCAACTAAATCCAAAAAAAAAACATACGAGGATGCAAGGATCATACTATAGGTGCACAATATGGTCTAGGTAAGTCCTTTACACATTGGTTTTGCAAATTTTGTCAATTTTGGGGTTTGGGAGGCCCTGTAGGCATTTTGGTTGATTCCAATTGATTTGGAAATTGAATTGAGTGAGGAAACCAATAAAAATGATTGGGAGGAGTATAAAAACTCTCTAGACCAAGTGGGAGGCCAAATGAGGGCCTGAAGAGGGAGTGTTGGGAAGCCCTATGGCTTCCAAGGCTTCCCAAGATGCCATGGTCTAGGCCGTAACTTGCCTAGGCAAAGCCATGACTTGGCCCACTACAAGGCTATGGGATCTATGGCTTGGCCCAGTTTTAGGCTGTGGCTTGGCTCAGGAAGTCGCAACCTGAGCCAAAAAAGGCCCTAGAGAGCCCAGAAAGGCTCGAAAAAGGCTTGGAAAGGCCAGAGGGGGGAAAGCAAGAAAATAAGTTTTTGAACTTGCCTTAATATTACTTTCTCATTCCACTACTTGCATAATTGATCCATTTATATGTTTCTTGGTTTTATAAAAATGAGGAAGAGTCAGTATGCCGAAGGAAGGATATACTTTTTAGGCAAGCAAGTGACCATTGCAGGGAGAGAGGCCCTACGAGGTCACTAACGGGGAAAGAGTACCAATATGGTTGGTCGAGGAGGCCCACTCTCTTCCTATAAAGGACCATGATCTCATGTGGAGTGTAGGATTATGGAATATGGTACACATGTCATCTTTTCATTAATATAGAGACCTGGTGAACACACTAGTGACCACATGAGTACCTAAGAGGCACATATTCCATCTGGGATCTGATTTAGAGGTCACTCTCAGCATAGAATTCATCTACCAGCTCTACAAATTAGAGTCTACAAACCAAGATATAGAGTTTCCATAGGTGTAGGACACAAAAATAGCATAACTCTATCTAGTAGGACACCATAAGGAGTGGAACAACCATAGGGTGGTGATCACATAGAGATCCTCTGGGATACCACAACTATAAATAGTGAAAGCATGCACTATGATCGAGAGGCTCTATGTTAGTTAGAGTAAAATGAGGCTACCAACATCATGAATAGCATTTTCTAGAGAGCAGAGGGGGACATGGATATGCCTAGGGCCTATACATCTTAGGAGGACTATACCAAAATATAGACCATATCCACCGCATAAGAGTAGGGGGACTGACCTAGCCCAACTTACTTCTATCTTGGGCCTACAAGAGACTCCTACTAACCTGGCTGAGGGAACCATGGAGTGGCAAGGCATACCCTACACTAGTAGAGGGTATTTCATGGGCCACTCAGTTTGTGGATAGGACATGTCCTCTATGAGCCACCATAGACTAGGTAGTAGACAACTATATATATGATCTATACATGTCAGTGGTGTGGCTAGAGGATGTTAGAGTGGAGGCCTACATAGTCTAAGAGGAGCTCTAAGGCTCGTAGGGACCATACTAGCATCTAAGGCAACAAGCTATGGCAACATGAGAGAGGTGAGAGTAGCCTAGGCCAGCTAGAGCCAGGTAGGGAACCCATGATGACAAGAGGTCACCACAATAAGGGCCAACACCACCACTAAGAGGAGTACATCTAGCAAGAGGTCCTTAGAGACTAGGGTCATGACTAGGTAAGAAAAGTGTATTTTTTAGACAACACATATCTTTTTAGTACTCTTCCTTCAGTAAGAGATAATATATGACTAACATATTTTCTTTTTGTGTGTGTAGGAGACTAACCCAATTGGACTAGGTCCTAAGTGGATATTCTACTAAGGGAGCTATTCTTTGATGTGGTAGTGAAACTGACCATGGAGAGGGTGCCACATCTAGTAGTGAGGGTGGAGCCACACACCATCTACTGGTGGGTAGGTGTACAAGCATCACTTGAGCTAGTGAGAGTGTGGTATCATATCCCATGACTAGAGGTAGAGTCAACTGACACAAGGTAATGATGACAAGGGATGAGGTGCAGATGGCTTGAGTGGAGGTTGAGATCAATCAGCTATGAAATGTTTTAGCTCAAGAGCAGGCCAAAAGAGTGGATGCACTTGAAAACATGGCCAACTATGTGGTAGACCTAAAGGAGATTGTGGCTCAACTAGTCGAGATGCAGAGATCAAGATATCCACACTAAGCATGACTATCATAGATAAAGAGCCCATCATAGGCTGATTGGAAATATCATATATGTAGCCACACTCATGATAGTTTTGGGGATGGAAATCCTAGGCTCAAAATAAGCCATGTGATGTACCTAAAGAAACTTATGTATTTTTTGAGATATATATACAATTATTTCTCATTATTAGCACATGTGTATATGAGTTGGTGTGTGATGTTTATGCTTTATCTAAGATAGACTACTAGATACATGTGATTAGATAGTGAGAATTGATCATAAATAACTCATGTGTATATACATATGCAAGTGGGATGTAAGTTCATTGTGTGAGAAGAGGGGAAAGATCCATCGTACCACCACAGGCAAGTTTTCCAGGAGGACTATATGATCCCTAGACATGGAATGTCTTGAGGTGGAACCCATTGATTGGGTGACATAGGATATCACCCTCAAGAGTGGAGAGATGATAGGACCCATTATATAAAGTGGTGGTGATCATGAAAGGGCCAAACAACTTGTGAATGAGTTTTCCCTTCTTCTAGTGCTCTTTGTCATAAATGAAGACCATATCACCTACTCAAAATGGATGCAGATGCACTATTTTCTCAAACTGGTGGCATTGGTGATGTTGATAAGCCTAATTATGCTCAAGAGCTTCAATATGGCACTCACCCAACTACTCAATCTTAGTGAATGGATTGGCACATATTTACTCATTGGATAGCGATCTAAATGTCTCAACCCATAGATAAAGGATTAAGACCTCAAGAGGAATATGACCTCAAACCTATATACAAGCACATATGGGGTTTCCCCTATGGCCATATGGAATTTGGTCTGATAGTCCCAAAGAGTAGGATAGAGCATGAGATGTTAGTCATGCCTAGATTGGGCAATGGTAAAATAGAAAATCTTCTTCAACATATTATTTAAATATTTATCTTGTCCATTACCCTGGGGTAATGTGTGGAAGAGAAATAGAGATTGAACCCAAAATGTTTAGTGAACTCATGTATCTTAGGGCTTTGGAAGCCTGAGCCATTTTTGACCATGGTTGAGATGGGGATCTTAAACTTATAAATGATTTGGTTTAGGACAAATTTAATTATCATCTTCCCACTCATGCCATTAAGGATCATGGCCTCAACCCACTTTGTGAAATAATCAGTGGCTATGATGAACCAACATTGGCCATCAAAGGAGGTAGGTTTGAACTCATCAACAAAGTTGAGATCCCAAATCAAGAATAGCCAAGGGGTTAAGATAGAATGTAAGGGGTATGTAGGGGCATTAATAGTATCCCTAGTGAATTGGTAAATCTTGCATGTCTTGGCATACTGGATGACATCCTTAACAAGAGTGGGCTAGTAGCCCATCTTAATAATACACTGAGCAGTGGCTTGTCCTCCTAGGTGGCCACTAAAGACACTCCTATGAGACTCCTCTAATGCAAGAGAGGTGTCCTTGGGGGTGAGGTACTTCATCAACACATCATCCAAACCTCTCTTGATTAATATGCCACCTAAGATGACATAACAAGTGGAGAGATTATAGATATAAAAACATTCTTATAAAGGGGCATCAATGGGATAAGATTAGGTCTCAATATATTAGACAATGTCTTGGTACCAATCATATTCAAAAACCTTAATTCGATCAACCAAGTAGACCATCCCATCGAGAAAGGCATCACTAACCAACTCTTCACTAGGGTTAGGTATAAGGAAATCAGTGAGTTACTTAGCTATTGTTAAGCCCTTGGTGTAATTTTGGTTAATGATGTGTAAGTTGAACTCCTAAAGAAGCATGATCCACCTCATGATTTGATTGACAAGATGTGTCTTACTGAGTCAATAACAAATCAGATCAAACTAAATGTTTAGATTGGTGGTTTGACCCAACATGTAATGTCTCAAATTATTTGTCGCAAAGATGAGGGCAAGGCATACCTCTCAAGGGTAGAGTAGTTGAGCATGGGGATAATTAGTGTGGGAGAGATGTAGTAAACACCTCTCTCTACTAGTATTATCCTTTTAACATAGCATGCCCCTAATAGATATATCAGTGATAGAGGTGTACAATATGAACTCATGACCCTTAATAGGTGCCATCAAAATGGGAGGGTTGTGAAACATGTGCTTCAACTCCTCAAAATCCACCTGGATCTCAAGGGCCCATAATAATGGGGTGTTCTTACGTAAGAGACACATAATGGGTATGGAATTATGTACATACTCCTCAAGGAAATGTATAAGTAAGTTGAGTATTTTGAGGAAGGACTGCAACAAAATGAGGTTTCATGAGGGATGCTTCTCAAGGATTGATTTTATCTTCTAAGGATCTAATTTGATACCTCACTACAAAATGAGGAAGCCAAGGAGATTTCTGGTGGAGATGCCAAAAATACACTTATAGGGGTTGAGGTTGATGTGATACTCCCTAAGATGCTCAAAGATTATTATGAGGTCTCACAAGTGCTCATCCCACTTAAAGGATTTGTTGAGGAGGTCATCAACATAGCATTCCATGATCTTGTGGATGAGGTCGTAGAAAACATGGATCATGGTACACTGATATATGTCCCCAACATTATTCAAGAAAAAAGGCATGATGGCATAACAAAAAGTGCCCCATGGGGTAGTGAATGTCATCTTATGTTGGTTTTTGGGTAAAATCTAGATTTGGTTGCACCCCAAGAAACTATCCACGAGGGACATGATCTTGAAACTAGTCTTGGAATCCACAATTTAGTCAATCAAAGGAATGGGAAAGTTATCTTTTGGATAAGGCAAATTGAGACCTTATAAATTGATGTAGATAAAAATGTACCCATTATTATTGAGAATCAAGATTTTGACAACCCATCATAGGTAGTTAATGACCATGATGAAACTGACTTAAATGAGCTTTTCTATCTCAACCTTGACTAACTAGGAGAATTTGACCATCATTGATCACTATTTTTAGCAAATGGGATAGGCCTCATTATATATAAAGAGGTTATGTAGTATAATATTAGGGTCCATACCTTGCATATTGGCATATTCCCAAGTGAATACACCCAAAAATTCACAAAAAAGGTGACCAAAACATCTCATTCTTTTTAGCAAGGCTAACACTGACCTTAATGATCTTTGGCCTTGCAGGGGTACCGAGGTTGACATCTATGGATCCTTTAATATCCATGGCATTGCCTTTCTTAAATCACTTAAGATCAGGAGGGAGTAGTTGGTCTAACTCTTCAAGGTCAACCAACATGACATGCATTATAGGGATACCAAGATTTGGGCCATCACAAAGCAAAATATTCAAACCTAGATTATCAAGAGGGTGGCATTGCTTATAGAAAGATCTCATGAGCTTGATGTATGCATCTCTCTCAATGAATAGGTTTTGTGTCATAACATGGATGAAATAACACTCATTATCAAACTCAGCAACTCTAGGAGGCTTGGATGGAGATGCATTAAGAGAGTTGATACTTTGATGGGAGAATCATAAGAGGGGAAGCTCAATGTTTAGGGAAACATCCTAAAATAGTTCTCTGAGAAGGGAAGAGATAAATTGGTGGTGAGGGGAAGAATAATGTGGTGGTGAAGTATGCCAAATTTAGGATTAAACATTGATCAATACTGAGTTGGATCAAAACATTCATCCTTGAGAAAATAAGATTCATAGGTGGGGGTCTTGTATGAATCCATAAGACCCTGTAGGTGACAGCCAAAGCCTTACAAGATGGCTTTGTCTTATCATAGAGAAACACCTAGGGATCTAGGTGTTTCAAATATATTTAATCTTATATTTCAAAAAAGGAAGAAGAAGAAACTAAATACAGGTATGGTAGAATAACCTATTTGGTTATGTGTGCATTGAATCAGATGATTGTCAAAAGCTCCTCTTTGGCTTGGGAGGATTACCTGTAAATAAGAAAAAACTAAAGTAATGGTTGGTTAGATAGATAACTGGGTTGGATTTCATAGCACTAGCTAGAACCTGAATCAAGAGCTTCTTTGAGGGCTATCAATCCACACCTTTTGAAATAATTAAGTTTAGAAATTAAAAGATAAATTACTTGCATAAATGATAGAAGATACTAAATTTAATTACATGAAGTGCTTGATAAATAAATTGATAAAATTAACTAATCATAGAAATAAGTGGGTCAATATTAATTCTAAATAATTTGAGTATGGTTCATAAAATAGGTCAGAGCTCTGTGAACAGGTAGAGACAAAGAAAGCTAGATTTGGTTGAGGGTAAGTGGGTGAAAATAATGTGTTACTATTTTATCGCATGGTGACCATCAGTGGTTGAGGTGATCATCAGTGTTTAGGGAACCATCAACGGTTGAGGTAACCATCGGTAGTTGGTATAGACTATTGGTGGTCAAGGTGAGTATTAGTGGTTACCATGGGTTGGGTCTAGGTAATAAAAGTTTGATTGACAAGGTTACATAATAAGATTCTAAGAGATTGATTTAGGCCAGGTTGATTGTAAAGTACAAACAAAGTGACTAAATAATTAAAAATAGATACTTATCTTTTCGATGGTTGATCAAATGAACGATTGAGGTGGTTATCTCATTGGTAGAGTCTGAAGCAAATTTTGGTAGAGTAATGGTACTTGGCTATTGGATGATAGATGGTAGCACATCAGATCTCTATTATAAAGGTTGGATCACTAGAATAATACCTAAAAATAAACTCTATATACAAAAGCTCTTGATAATTTCTAGATCCTTTTCACCTCCTACTCTTTTCTTCTTATAAGAAAAAAGAAGAGGTGGAAGTGTAGGTTCAAAATTTGTTGTCTAAATATAACTCATGTATGCATTGGCTTGCACATGAATTAGATGAGGTAATTATAAAAAATCAAGGTAGAGTGATGTGGTAGTTTAGTGGTTTAGGTGGTGGACACCTGACCGTCAATGGTTAGGGTGACCACCTATGGTTAGGGTAATTATTGGCAATCGAGGGTCAAGGTCAAGTTGGGTTAAAAATGTGGATTTAACTAGTAGGTCAATCTGACTTGGGTTAGGCCTAGTTTGTGGTTGAACAGTCAAAGCTAGTCCTAAGGGGGTCTTGAGGTGGTTTAAGGGTGTTTTGACATCTAGAACCATTGTGTATGGTTTTATAGTGTCTACATTTTGCCCCTTTTTGTTATGCAATTTGTATTGGTAAGTTTTAAAACTAAAATAGATTATGGGTCAAAAGTTAGTTTCCCCAATCATGGGAGGAGGTGTTCCCCTTCAAACTGAGAGTTGATGGGGTGAAACAAAATCAAGTGTTGGTTTGATAAGTGGTTAAGGTAGTGGTTAATAGGTTGGGCACTAAAGTGCAAACACATGCACAAAGTGATAGGTTAACTTTGAGGTAGGGGCTGTATTAAATTGATAGGTTAACTTTGATAGTCAAATATAAAATTGGTTGTTTTAGTGATTGTTTGATTGGGTGTGGGTAGTTGTTGACCTAGTTTTAGGGTTTTTGGTTGTTTAGGTGAAATGTGTAGGTAAAATTCAAAATTGGAAGGGTAGAGTAGGATTAAGGGAGGTTAGAATAGGTGTTAGGTAAATTTGTGGTCTAGTTGTGGTATTTGGATGTGTTATAGGGTGGGTAGGGTTAGGTGTATTCCATTGGTGGTCACACATAGTGACCATCAATGGTCATACTTGATTGTCGATAGTCAATGACCATCGATGATTGGTTGTTTGACCATCGGTGGTCACCATGATCATTAGTAGTCGACTAGGGTGGAAAATGTGTTTAAAAGTGTTTGAATGATTTTAAAGTTTTTGATAGTTTTTGAAAGTGTTCATAGTTTTTAAAGTGTTGATTAGTTTTTTGAGGGTTGAGGTGAATATTTTAAGGGTAAAGGTTAAGTGTTGTAGGCATAATTGTGGTTGATTAGGGTAAAAATAAGATAGGTTAAAGTTTTGGCCTTGGAGATAAGTTGTAGGCATAATTTTAAGTTTATAAGCAAAAAGTGTATAGGTAACTAAGTTTGGTTACAATCAAAACCTACAAGCATGGGAGCAGATCCAGATGTGGGATCAGGTGCCTCAAATTTTTGCTAAGATTCACTGGGGGATGACTATTGTCGATTGGGTTCATATGGAGGAGGTGGGGCTTGGTACAATGACACTCTAACAACATGTGTCATGGTATGTGCTGATGATCATGGTACTTATCGAGAGATGGGAATCCACTATGAACACCTTCCTATAACCCATATGTGAGATAATGATTTTACCTAAGGATGTGTACAAGATTACATGGCTACCCATTTGGGGTGAGATAATTTATCATATTGAGAAGGAGAGGCAAGATGAATTTATGGAGCTATTGTATGAATATGACCATCATTTTTCTAGGTGGCATGCTGGGGGTTTCAATTACACTCCGCTATACTAGAGGGTGAGAGATGATAAGAGGCTGATGACCATGATGATGATTTTGGTCTTATGGTTTTCCATTCTAGATTTGAGTAGTGGTAGGTTCTCATATTTGCTGCTAGGTGTACTAGTTGAGATGTTGTTGGGTCACATAATGTTTAGTTAGGTGCATGTGCTTTTAGTCCAGATATGTAGGGAGATGTGGGGTTTCATAGATTATAAGAGGTATGGCATTAGCATTGGATTTGTTCTACACTTCTGGGTGTATGAGCACATCTAGGTGTTTAGACCAATGGGCCTTATATGGGAGAGTTATGCCCACATGGACTTTAGAGTTGGCTTCATGCGGTGGAGAGATGATTTTGCCCTTTTAGGACTAGGTGGAGGGGTTCATGACATTGATTGGTTTAGAGGCATACTTAATGCCTTAGTTGTTGGTGATGTGATTTGGAAGCCATACATTAGGTTTCCAAAGTGGGCTCATTATAGGAGATACACACTATCCCTATAGAGCTATAGGTGGATCTTTGACAAGAGAGAGGGTGAGATAGAGCTCATCCCTTTTAACAAGATGTAGAGGTAGTTCATCCTAGTCTAGGGTATCTTGTTTCCATTCTTGAGATATAGGTAGGAGGATGTAGAGCTTCTACTTCCTGAGCCATACCCTATATAAGTTTTTCTTAACCATAAGCAGTTGTTAACTAGGGCTGAGATAGATGATGAAAGTTTTGTAGATGGGTACCCATCATGGTACTAGGTACTATATGTTATAACTAATTTTGGGGATGATGGTAGTGGTAGGCAATTGTTGGATGTTGATCCAGATAGTAGAGGTGGACCATAATAGGTGTAGGTATAGGGGTTGTCCTAGATGTATAGGTAATGACTGCATAGAGGGATCTGGCACAAGTGGCATTAGTTGTGGTGCAGGATTCCATTGTAGCACTATAGGTTAAATTGGAAGCAACATAGGGTCAAGTGGCTATAGTTATAGGTGAGAGGGACTAGGCTAGAGCTACATTAGCCTTGGTTACCCAGGAGAGTGTTTCCTTGAGATAGGTTGAAGGATAAGCCACAAAATTTATAGGACCACTGAGCACTATCCCCATGGCATGTTACATATCCACAGTGGAGGAGCTCCATTATTACAAGGCCATAGTCTTGAGATGTTATCTTGATGAGCCCTAGTGGGGTGAGTTCAGAGCTAGTTTGATAGGTGAAGCTATCATGGTGACATAATTCCAATGGGTTACTTTTTATGTGGATAGGTAGGTACCTTGAGAGGATAGGCAATAAGAGGCAGTGGTGCCCCAGGGGCATAGTTATGATATGGTTATGAGATATTATATTTTATTGTATACCATTTTGAAATTAGCATGTGAGCCAATGCAATGAGATGTATATTTTGAGAGAGATACATGTATATTTTTTGTATACATGATGATTATGTGGTTATTTATGACTATAGACTCACGTTATTTACATGTTATTTATTGTTCATGGTGTTGATGTTCATGTTGATCATTGATGTTGTTATGGATTATGGTTATGATATAAATATGGATGTTGATATGGAATCACCTAGCTAGGCATGTGATGATATTTCTTTTGTTTATTCATGGTTATGATGATGTTTATGACATGTATGGTTATGATGATGATGTTCATGCTAAAATTTAATGAGTATATGCTTCCTCATTTAGATTTAGACACGTGGTGAAAATGGTTTATTTCTCATTTATTTATGGATGTTATGTTTTTGATATGATGTTGATGGATATGCTAATGATGTCTATTTGTGTTCATGATATATGTTGATATGATGTGATATGGTTATGATTATGGTCATTTTGCTTAAGGTAAAACACATAAAGTAAGTTGAATAACAACACTAGATGTGAGAAAGAGAAGATACTCAAGAGACAAATGTCTAAGTGAATATACTAACTAGTTATGAGAGGATAAGAAGAGGTTACAATGCTTCATATTTGACAAAGACAAGAATAAGTCCAAAGTTAGATCAGATTAAGGAACATAATCCCTTTGAATGCTTCAAATTAGCATTTTTTAGTTGGTTAAAAGGTGTCTTGATCACATAATTTTTAGTTGGTTAAAAGGTGTCTTGATCACATAATGTCAAGTGAGCTCAAAATCCCTTGTTTATAGTGTATGAAGGGGAGATGGATGAAGATGGAACCTTCTTGCAAGACTAACATGCTTATTTTGGAGGTTACTAAAGAGACAGTATAAACAAGTCTATGTTATATAAGGTGTAGAATGATCGATGTGGGAAGTCTACTCATGAGAGCTAATTATGGATTTCAAAATTACTGTATATGAGAACCGATTATAGCTTTTAAAATTCTTTTGTTTTCTATGATGCTTGATAATGGGCCTTTGCTTATTTTGTTTGCTTGGGAGGCTTGGGGAAGTTGATCAATACGAGAAGCTTCCAATAAATTGCTATACTTTGACAAATGCTTTACTCAATCATCCTTCAAGGGAGTGGTCTAAGTATATGTGCTTTATTTAATGCTTTTGATAGCTTTCCTTGAAGGGAGAAGTATACCTTATTTTGAGCAATTTATGATATGTTTCCAGTAACTGTCCTTCAAGGGAGTAGTCTACAAATGCTAAGAATGACCCCTGATTGTTTTTGGTTATGACATTGTTTTTTTCTTGTTTGATTTTTTTATTGATATATACTTGATTATATAAGATTAATGGGTTAACCTTTATGAAGGAAAAACTAAAAGCACAAGAAGGTTAATTAGGTGTAAAGAGGTTTAGGTGACAATGATCATGGGAATATGTCTTATAAAAAAGGATAGAAAGTACCATGAGAATCATGCCATGGGTAGATCCATGGTACCCATGCTTAGGATTAGGCTAAGGTTGTGATGGATAATCACATGATTCAGTTTTAATTGGTTGTCCCTAAAATAGAGGAGATGAATTTTTGAAAGTAAAGGATGAGCTTAAGTTAGACAAAATGTGAGTTTGATCCTTTTTAACAAAATAAAGGATGTAGATGTAAATAATTAAGGGGCTCAGGCTCTGGGTTTACCTCAAGAGAGGATAACTGATAAGCTCCTGATCCATATTTGTGGGTTATGATATAAGGTCCAAGATAATTGAAAGCAAACTTACCCTACTTACTTTTATCCATATTAGTTACATGTTGGTTTTCCTTTAATATGAGGTCTCCAATATTGAATTCTCATACTTTAAGGTGTTTTTTATAAGAATGCTTGACTCATTCTTGATAGACATGAATGTGGGTGCAGGAGGCTAAACAATGCTCATCAAGTAGATCAAGCTAGGATAAATGGTGTTGATGATAATCATCTTCAAAAATCATATCCTGTAGGGATATGTGGAGCAAAGGAATTTAGAATTTGAGAGGCAAGATAGCCTCTGATCCAAGCATAAGAGAGAAAGGTGTAGCACTCGTAAGGGTTTGAATGCTAGTTTGATATGCCCATAAAGCAAAGGGGATATGCAAAGGCCAATCTCTATTAGATACATTGACCTTTTTAGTGAGCATATTGTTAATAGTTTTATTAGAGGCTTTTACCTATCTATTTGCTTGAGGACGATAGGGTGAGGAAAGACTTAACTTGATCCCAAATACAAAAACCTTTGACTTGTTTGTTTTTAAAATATTTTCCATTATCGGTGATGATTTTGTGAGGAACACTAAAATGGTAGATGATGTGATGGTTGATAAAGTCTATAATATTTTTAAATTTTGTCAAGACAAGGGGAATAGCCTCTACTCATTTGGTAAATTAATCAGTCATAGTGATGATAGAATGATGTTGTTATGAATAACGGGGATTAATTTCACTAATAAGATCTAGACCCCATTATGAGGACCAAAAATCTATGGATACACAAATACTATGGCTAGGTGTGTGATGTAAATTGGCATGTTGACAGTTAACACACTTTTTCACATAATCATAGCAGTCTTAGTTAAGGGTAGGCCAATAATATCTAAGGAAAAGGATCATTTAGTGACAAGTAGGCTACTAAAGTGTCCCCCACATATCTCATAATGTGTTTCCTTGATAGCATGAGAGGCTTTGTGACTACATAAGTAGCAGAGAAGGAGACCATCAAAGATACATTTATAAATAATTCCCTCTAGAATGGTATATCATGAGATACTCTAGATAAATGATCTATAATCATTTTCTAAAAAGACCAGAAAGACTGATGGTCAAGTTAAGATAGTCAAAGGTCTGTTGATACCAAAGGTCAGGTTGGGTCTCCTCCCCATTGAAGATGGTGGGAGAGTCCGGTTTGACATAAGAAGGCCCAATTAGTTGATGTATAATTATGGATAACTTAGAGTCAGAAGATGAAAATGGTATCTGAGAGGTGAGGGAAGCCATGGTGTTAGAAAACTTGTTTGTAGATCACAAGGTGGTTTGGATATGGTAGAGTTTAAATGATGTTAAGAATATGTCAGCTAATTATTTGTACTATTGCAAAAAATTATTATTACACTAGTAAGAGCCATTGATTTGATTGACCACAAGTTGAGAGTCACCAAAAATGTTGATCATTTTGACTCTCAAGTATAAGGTAGTTTGAATGCCTATGACTAAGGCTTCATACTCAGTCATGTTATTGGTGCATTTAAAATCTAGCTTGAAGGATAAAGGAAGAGGTTATCCATGAAGGGGGATAAGGATGATTCCAACTCCCCCACCACATTGACACTTTGATCCATCAACTAACATGGTCACTTGATAGGTGAAGTCTTCTTGAGAGAGGTTTGTGATGGACTCATTGGGGAACTGAAGGAGAGGAGGTTGGTTGTCTACTAGAGGTGCATCAACCAATTAGTTGGTAATGAATCACCCTTTAATTAACTTCTACTTTAAAAAATCAAGGTAAAACTTATATAAAAACATGATCCACTTGGCCATACATTGGTTTTGGTATGGCTTAGAGCGCATATACTTGAGTGGGTTTATATTGGTTATGATATAGGTCTTATGGTTGAGAAGGTAGTGGCAAAGTTTGGTGGCCACAAAGACCAAATATAGGCAAAGTTTCTCGATATGGGTGTATCAAGTTTCATATTCTATAAGAATGTGACTAATGTAGTGTATGACTTAATATTTGTGTTGTTCATCCCGTGAGCAAGTATTGTCCCTAGGGAGTAGTCGGTGGCAGAGATATAAAGGTATAAAGGTTGATCATCCTTTGGAGGGGTGAGGTTAGATAGAGATAAAAGGTACTATTTAATTGAATTAAAGGCCTTTTGATAGTCATTATTACACTTAAAATATACCTCCTTCTTCAGAAGGTGATGAAAGGGTTGGCATTGGTTTGACAACTGGAAGATAAAGTGATGAATGGATTAGAGCTTCCCTTGAAAAATATAGAGTTGTTTGAGGTTAATTAAGGGAAGCATGTCGAGGATTGCCTTGATTTTGGTGAAATCAACTTCAATCCCATGAAGGGAGATAATGAATCTAAGGAGTTTTCTTGATAAGACCCCAAAAATTTAACTCTTGGGGTTAAGGCAGACATGGTAATGGATGAGTCTCTCAAAGATAATTTTGAGAACAACCAAATGATCTTTATGATATTTGGATTTTCTAAGAAGGCCATCAATATAGTCTTCTATAATTTTGTGGATGAGGTCATAGAAGATGTAGGTCATAGCATGTTCATAGGTTGCACTAGCATTATTTAGTCCAAAATGCATTACCCTATAGTAGAAGGTCCCCCATGGAGTGATAAAGGTGGTTTTGTGTTGATCTTTAGGGGTAATTAGGATCTGATTATAACTCAAGAATCTATCCATGAGAGATAACATCTCATTATCAATTGTAAAATCAACTAGTTGTTCAATGCTTGGTAAAGGGAAGTCATCCTTTGGGCAAGCTAGGTTAAGGTCACAAAAGTCCTCATAAATATGTACTCCCCCTATGGATTTTATGATAGTCATGATGTTTGATACCCATTAGGGATAGTCGATTGGTTGAATGAAATTTATGGATAGGAGGTGTTGAAGTTCCTCTTTAATGAGAAGGGCTATGTGAGGGTGCATCTGATGAAGATTTTTATAGATAGACTTAGCATACTAATTAGTGATGATGGTATGGGTGGTAATGGTGGGGTCAATTCTAGGCATGTCAACATATGACCAAGCAAAGGCTATGTTGTGGTCTTAGAGGAAAGAGGGGAAGTCCTAAGTTCCTCAACATTCAATGATTGGCCAGTTTTTATAATGCATGGGTTCTTTGAAGTGACCAAATTCATATCCATGGTGGATTTATTCAACATGGTTAAAGTCTTTGGAGGTAGGGATTTGTGGACAGAGGAATCTGGGGTGCCAAGATAGTTGAGAATAGAATCATCATCTTGACATTGAATGGCATTAATTATAGGAGAGTCATCTCTTATCATCTTAGGATGGGTCATAGGGAAGGTTATGGTCACCCCATCCTTATGATAAGTCAGGGGTTTGAGGCTAATAATGTTGATGAAAAGAAAATCTAGGGGGTATTCAGAATCTTTAACCATTGATAGAGAAGGGGTTGGTGAGAAAGGGATGCTTTCCTCAATGGGAGGTGGTTTGGTTTGCTTTTTAGGTAAGGTGAAACTGAGGCCATATTTCTCATGAGGTTATCAATTTTTTAGTGGAAGCAACTGATGTGGCCCATGTTTATACGGACCTAGGCCAAATCCCTTCCAAGCACACCTATAGAGGTATGTTTTGGTAAATTTTGGTTTATCTAGATAGGTGAAGCTGAAGGTGAATGGTTGAGGTGAGAAGGAGGTGGCCAAAGTGTCAAGACGTTTTTAAAGTCCCCCATAAATGAAATGGGTTTGATAGTTTGAAGGTCCAAGGGGAATAATGGCTTCAATATTGGGGTCATACCTAGGTTGGTTGTTAAATTACCCATACTCATGAGGAGTAGGGAAGACATCAAGGGTCAAGAGGTGATATTCCCTGAGTGAGAGATGTAGGAATGTTGATTCCAAGGGGTATATTATGGGGATTTCGTATGAAGGATGTGATGAACTAATAGATGCCTCATTGGTAGAATAATATATGGCTTGGTATTATGTGGTTGAGGGCTTGCTAGGTGAAGGAAGGCAAATGTCATTGGGTCAATATGTCATGTTACATGATGAAAAGGGGCTTGGCTCAACTTGTCTAATGATAACCTAACCTTCATGCTCAAATTTGATGTAGCGATGTAGGGTAGAGGGCACACAACCCATGGAGTGGATCCAAGGTCATCTTAGTAAAACATTATACTAGAATTTGTCTTTCACTACATAGAAGAGCTTTGAGAGTGTGCGAGGTCTTAAGTAAATGTAAAGGATAATAGTTCCTAGAGTAGTGGCCATGGTGTCATTAAAGGATCAGAGGTTGGATAACATTTTAGACATGACATTATTTGGTAGTTTAAGTTGATCATAGGCACGAGAGGATATGATATTAATATTGGCTCCTCTTTTAATCATAACCCTTTTGATGCAAGTCTTGTTGATGTATGTAGTGATGAAGAGATGGAGATCTAGATCATCTAGATGGATAGAGGGTGTTTTATAATCCTTGAAGGTGACAAGGATATAAATCTGGAGAGCACAAATAAAGGATAATAGAGGTTGAGGATCTTTTAGTTATACCTTTATTGACTACAAGGCATGTATTATTGCTTGGTGATGATGGGGTGAGGTAGAAATCAATTTGTATAGACTCATTTTCACTGGGGTTTGGTGAAGTTATTTGAGAACTGTTGTCAACCTAGAGTTATGCCCTGATTTGAAGACGTGCGTGAAATGGCCAGTCCTCTATCCAGCTGAAACAATGGGATCTTCTCACGAGGGTGGGTGCCTCAATAGCGAGCATAACCTCCAGAGAAGGCTGGTTCCCGTATGATGTATCAATGAAGATTCCTACTCTACGCTGCTGATTGCCATGGAAAAAGGAGAAGGAGAAACTTAAATGGAAATCCTACCTAAAAAGGGGTGATACACTAGAACTATGATCCTACTCAGCTCGGAACCTTGAACACTGAGCAAACAACAGAGAAGGAAGACCTTAGACTTCAAATTAATCACTTGTGCATAAGTATTTCATGCAGAGGTTTGGTTCAATTACTAAAACCTGAGGGAAATGGTGGAGAGAGGTCTGATTAAAGACACTTTACAGCTGCCTACATCCACTTATAGTCTCATCAAAAGACAATAAAGAACACTTTAGCATGACCTGCACAAGGACAATACAGCAACTAGGTACGAAACGGAAACTTGGGAAGGGAGAAAACTCTACCACTTATGCAAATTGCTGAAAAATATACACTATGCCAAGCTTGAAATCTGAAAGTACACTCCTGCTTATTGATCGAAAAGGTTACACAACTCTTAATGGCAGAGTCTGGTCTAACCAAGAGAGATTGGATCTTTTTTTTTCGTCCTTTAAAACAAGGCTGAAAGCCATTATATATGAATTTACAATAGGCCAAAGATAGCCGCATAATTTTGAAAAGCAAAAATTTACCTTTTTTAACTCAAGCTTTACTTGGTTTAGAATAAAATATATTTCTCTTTTTGCCCATGCATGAATTTTCCTTGTTTGATGAAGCGCACTCATCCTTGTCTTTGCATGGAAATCTTCTAATTCTGGATGTGGTGTTTGATTAATCAGTTAACTCTGAGTATGGACAATCAACCCCTGTTTGATCCAAATTTAGTCCTTCGAATGCATGCTGTGAATGAAGACAAACAGGGTCTAAAATAATTGGTTAACTGAAACTTGGACTGTTTATTCAAAAATAGATTCAGCGTTTGAAAATAGACTCGCATTTGCATGAAGGTATTCCAATTCTGATCATGTCTATTGCTGGCAGGACTCCCTATGTAACTCTTCGTCAGACTATCTATTTTTTGCTCCTCCGCACAGTCAGCTTGTTTTATTTTTTGGATTTTTTGCTATTTTCTACCAACGGCTACTTCCCGCGGCCTAAATTTGACGGCCTGCGGGACGTCACCGGCATTGTCACGTTTCACTCCAGCAGTCTGCGTGTCTTTTTTTTGTGTCAAGATTTTTAATGCTTGGCCTGCTGATGCGGACTGCTGACATGGACAGCTGACACAGCCCTTGTTTTCCATGCAGCCTGCTTGAATCCCTTTGCGGCTTGCTCTTTAACTACTCCTCGGGCTTTTTAATGTTTTGTTGGGCTTTTTGATGGCTCCTCACACGGGCTTTATGTTTTACCTGAGTTTGTATTTCCACAGACTTTCAACAGCTCTCGTCAGGCTTTGAATTTCCCATGAACAATTTGTCCACAAAAATTCTGCCCAGCCTTTTGCTATAACCCGCGGACCTTTGTCCGCGGACATTTCCCGCGGATAAAAAGTCTGCAAAAATTCATTTTTTCACTGCCTTTGAATTTAAACCATGCTGAATCCTTTTGAAAAGTCTGGTTTTTTTTTTCTAATGTGCCCTTCGCCAGTCTTCCGCCAGCCTGCAGTCCAATCCACATGGCCTCCAAGTTGGCAGCATATCAGTCCGTACGTCCTCCACATGGCAGCAGTCATCCAAGTTGGTAGCAATGTGGCATCCACATTATCCTTGCATCCTTCGGCTGCTTTGAACCCGACGTTGAACTTGGAAGTTGAACCATTGAACCCGTTGAACCTCTTCCTGCACAGTCCGTAGATTCAAGCCTGTAGAGTCCATAGATTTAAGCCTGCAGAGTCCGTAGATTTAAGCCTGCAGAGTCCGTAGATTTTTTTGAGAAGTTTGTTTGATTGAACCAAAGAAGTGAACAGACCCTACACTCTCTAAATTGGTTTTGAAACCATTGAACCTTGAAGCAATTGAACTTCAAACTTTGACAAATGTGCTTAACTCTTGCTAATGATGTTGAACCTTTGAACCCATCGAACCAAACCTGAAGATGGCTGAGTGCTGGAACCCTGCTCTTTTATGGCCAAAGTCTGACTCGTGGAAGATTTGCCAACATTCTGGTGACTCGGCTGGGAAGCATGCCTACTATGCTTAAAGACCCAGGCCATGTATAGACGTTACTCGAATTTCGAAGTGGTGAACCTGATCTCTGATTGAAAATCTGCTCTGATCATTGTTGTAATAACCTCTTCCTTCAAAATAAGAAGGAAAACACACGAAAGCGAAAAACTAACTAAAAACAAATGTGCAAGTAAGCACTTATTGAACAAAATTGAAGCAAACTACTGTGCTTTTATAGCACTTGGAGAAAAGTAGGAACAACTAAAATAACCTAGTTAACCATGATAAGGTACAATCCGCTTGGATAAAATGGAAAATTCGTGAACTCGCTCCTTTTGAGAGATGGTATAATTTGCAAGGAAGGTTGTTTATTAATCATAACCTTTGATGAGTCAGTTGCCTTGTCGACCAACTATATTAGCACCCTCTTGAATGAGTCATCAACAGCAAACCAGTCACCAATAAAGATAAACTCACCAAGTATTTCCTGACTGTCCTTAGATTGCTTGGCATCTATCACCATGTCAAGTGATACCCCATTTATGCATGGTTTTTGAGTGGCCACGTCCTTCTTGTTGACTGCTACTAGTTCATCCAGCTCTTCAAGGAGCTTTGAATATGCAACCCAATCTATACTAGGATCTTGAATAGGTGTTTCTTTATCAAGATGCTCATAAACATGTTATTTAATAGCCAACACATATGTACAAAGCTCTTCAATCTCTGATAGAGGCTCAAGGTATAGCTGCCAATCATCCTTTTGTTCTTCACTTTGATCTATTTGAACTAAAATAGCTGTCATGCTATCTAGATCCTCCTCAATAGGAGATACCTGTAACTCATGTATGACTTCCATTTGTACCAGTGCCTTTTAAAGTTCCTCTATAGTCTTCTCACTCTCATTTATAACTGGATGCTCAATCACAACCTCAAGAGAAGTATCAATAGGAATTTCATCCTTAAACACTTCTGAAGCATCCTCTACACGTTCTACAAGAACCTGACCTGTAGCTGCAACCTTTTTCTCAATACTCCGAAGAACAGGGTCTTCTTGAGGAAGGGCGATGGCGGGAGCGTGATGAAACTCACTTGTTTGAGAGGTAAAATGAAGCATGGGAGATTGATCATGATCGGATTTTGGAGTCTTGAGGGAAAAGGAATCATCTAGGGAGTTTGGGAAAGAGAAATTCTTAAAAACCTCTGTATTCTATTCTTTCCACTTGGCCATTACCTCATCAAAGTTTGGAACCTGTTTGTCCTCCTGGACAACCTGAGCTTGAGAGATGATTGGTGAGGTAATGATGGGACTATAGGAAGGTCTAGTCTCATAAATAGCCACTTGAATAGGCTCTTGAATAGACTTTTGATTAGGCTCTTGACTCCAACTAGGAAGCTCCCTTGGCACATGCTGGGCATGGTGAAGAGCTTCATAAGAATAAGAAGCACCATATCCTTTTGTAGACAATTCGTTTAACTCGATTCTCTACTGTTCCCAAGCCTCTATCTTTTCCAATGTAAGGATACATAGTCTATTTATCTCTTTTGGATCATTAGACGTGTTTCGAAATAGGCCATTTATTTCCTCATACTGAGAGTTAGAACAAACTTTTCTTGCATATGCCAGTATTTTGAGCTCTATTTCATTCATTTTTTCTTAAAGGCGATATGGCTCATATGTGACATCATAACCATATGGGGAAGATGAAATATGATCCTGAGACTAATATGGATTACCAGGCAGGTAAGAGTCATGTTCTTGATAATAAGGATCATGAGAAACTTGATAAGGCTGGACATAGCTTTGATAATAACCTTGATTAGGCTCATATATATCATGACCATGCTGGTATGTTCCATCATTAGGCTGATAAGGAAACACAGCATAGGAATTTTCTCCATACATAGCCATCAAAATTCATCCGTAATAATAAAAATAGACTTACATGGAAGCTATCTTGAACTGTTAGAAATAACTGCTTGAGCTTGGAGTCACCGAATACCTCTTAAAGAACACTATTGTAATTGCAATTAACTGTGATTTCATAAAAACTAGGAAAAATGAGTCCCACCAGGCGTGCCAAAAATTGTTGTCAACTTGGAGCTGTGCCTTGATTTGAAGACGTGCGTGAAATGGCCAGTCCTCTATCTGGCTGAAACAATGGGATCTTCTCGTGAGGGTGGGTGCCTCAATAGCAAGCAGAACCTCTAGAGAAGGCTGGTTCTTATATGATGTATCAATGAAGATTCCTACTCTACGCTACTGACTGTCATGGAAAAAGGAGAAGGAGAAACTTAAAGGGAAATCCTACCTAAAAGGGGTGATACACCGGAACTATGATCCTACTCAGCTCAGAACCTTGAACACTGAGCGAACAATAAAGAAGGAAGACCTTAGACTTCAAATTAATCACTTGTGCATAAGTATTTCATGCAGAGGTTTGGTTCAATTACTAAAACCTGAGGGAAATGGTGGAGAGAGGTCTGATTAAAGACACTTTACAGCTGCCTACATCCACTTACAGTCTCAGCAAAAGACAATAAAGAACACTTTAGCATGACCTGCACAAGGACAATAAAGCAACTAGGTACGAAACAAAAACTTGGGAAGGGAGAAAACTCTACCACTTATGCAAATTGCTGAAAAATATACACTATGCCAAGCTTGAAATCTGAAAGTACACTCCCACTTATTGATCGAAAAGGTTACACAACTCTTAATGGCAGAGTCTGGTCTAACCAAGAGAGATTGGATCTTTTTTTTTTGTCCTTTAAAACAAGGCTGAAAGCCATTATATATGAATTTACAATAGGCCAAAGATAGCCACATAATTTTGAAAAGCAAAAATTTACTTTTTTTAACTCAAGCTTTACTTGGTTTAGAATAAAATATATTTCTCTTTTTACCCCTGCATGAATTTTCCTTGTTTGATGAAGCGCACTCATCCTTGTCTTTACATGGAAATCTTCTAATTCTGGATGTGGTGTTTGATTAATCAGTTAACTCTGAGTATGGATAGTCAACCCCTGTTCGATCCAAATTTAGTCCTTCGAATGCATGCTGTGAATGAAGACAAACAGGGTCTAAAATAATCGATTAACTGAAACTTGGACTGTTTATTCAAAAATAGATTAAGTGTTTGAAAATAGACTCACGTTTGCATGAAGGTATTCCAATTCTGATTGTGTCTATTGTTGGCAGGACTCCCTGTGCAACTCTTTGTCAGACAATCTATTTTCTGCTCCTCTGCACAGTCGACTTGATTTATTTTTTAGATTTTTTGCTATTTTCTACCAACGGCTACTTTTCGTGGCCTAAATTTGATGGCCTACGGGACGTCACCGACATTGTCACGTTTCACTCCAGCAGTTTGCGTGTCTTTTGTTTGTGTCAAGCTTTTTAATGCTTGGCCTGCTGACATAGACTGCTGACACAGACTACTGACACAGCCCTTGTTTTCCACGTGGCCTGCTTGAATCCCTTCGCGGCTTGCTCTTTAACTGCTCCCTAAGCTTTTTAATGTTTTGTCGGGCTTTTTGATGGCTCCTCCCACGGGCTTTATGTTTTACCCAGGTTTGTATTTCTGCAGACTTTCAACGGCTCCCGTCAGGCTTTGAATTTCCCATAGACAATTTGTCTGCGGAAATTTTGCCTGGCCTTTTGTTATAACCCGCGGACCTTTGTCCGCGGACATTTCCCGCGAACAAAAAGTCTGCGAAAATTCATTTTTTCGCTACCTTTGAATTTAAACCATGCCGAATCCTTTTGAAAATTCCATTTTTTTAAAAAAAATGTGCCCTTCGCCAGTCTTCCGCCAGCCTGTAGTCCAGTCCACGTGGCCTCCAAGTTGGCAGCATGTCAGTTCGTACGTCCTCCACATGGCAGCAGTCATCCAAGTTGGTAGCAATGTGGTGTCCACGCTATCCTTGCATCCTTCGGCTGCTTTGAACCTGACGTTGAACTTGGACATTGAACCATTGAACCCGTTGAACCTCTTCTTGCACAGTCCATAGATTCAAGCCTACAGAGTCCGTAGATTTAAGCCTACAGAGTTCATAGATTTAAGCCTGTAGAGTCTGTAGATTTAAGCCTATAGAGTCTATAGATTTAAGCCTGCAGAGTCTGTAGATTTTTTTGAGAAGTTTGTTTGATTGAATCAAAGAAGTGAATAGACCCTGCACTCTCTGAATTGGTTTTGAAACCGTTAAACCTTGAAGCGGTTGAACTTTAACCTTTGACAAATGTGCTTAACTCTTGCTAATGATGTTGAACCTTTGAACCCATCAAACCAAACCTGAAGATGGCTGAGTGATGGAACCCTGCTCTTTTATGGCCAAAGTCTGACTCGTGGAAGATTTGCCAACATTCTGGCGACTCGGCTGGGAAGCATGCCTGCTATGCTTAAAGACCCAGGCCATGTATAGAAGTTACTCAAATTTTGAAGTGGTGAACCTGATCTCTGATTGAAAATCTGCTCTGATCATTGCTGTAATAACCTCTTCATTCAAAATAAGAAGGAAAACACATGAAAGTGAAAAACTAACTAAAATCAAATGTGCAAGCAAGCACTTATTGAAAAAAACTGAAGCAAACTACTGTGCTTTTACAGAACTTGGAGAAAAGTAGTAACAAATAAAATAACCTAGTTAACCATGATAAGGTACAATCCGCCTGGATCAAATGGAAAATTCATGAACTCGCTCCTTTTGAGAGATGGTATAATTTGCAAGGCAGGTTGTTTATTAATCATAACCTTTGATGAGTCAGTTGCCTTGTTGACCAACTGTATTAGCACCCTCTTGAATGAGTCATCAATAGCAAACTAGTCACCAATAAAGATAAACTCACCAAGTATTTCCTGACTGTCCTCAGATTGCTTGGCATCTATCACCATGTCAAGTGATACCCCATTTATGCATGGTTTTTGAGTGGCCACGTCTTTCTTATTGACTACTGCCAGTTCATCCAGCTCTTCAAGGAGCTTTGAATATGCAACCCAATCTGTATTGGGATCTTGAATAGGTGTTTCTTTATCAAGCTGCTCATAAACATGATCTTTAATAGCCAACACATCTGTATAAAGCTCTTTAATCTCTGGTAGAGGCTCAAGGTATAGCTGCCAATCATCCTTTTGTTCTTCACTTTGATCTATTTGAACTGAAATAGCTGTCATGCTATCTAGATCCTCCTCAATAGGAGATACCTATAACTCATGTATGACTTCCATTTGTACCAGTGCCTTTTGAAGTTCCTCTATAGTCTTCTCACTCTCAGTTATAACTGGATGCTCAATCACAACCTCAAGAGAAGTATCAATAGGAATTTCATCCTTAAACACTTCTGAAGCATCCTCTACACGTTCTGCAAGAACCTGACCTGTAGCTGCAACCTTTTTCTCAATACTCTGAAGAACAGGATCTTCTTGAGGAAGGGTGATGGCGGGAGGGTGATGAAACTCACTTGTTTGAGAGGGAAAATGAAGCATGGGAGATTGATCATGATCAGATTTTGGAGTCTTGAGGGAAAAGGAATCATCTAGGGAGTTTGGGAAAGAGAAATTCTTAAAAACCTCTGTATTCTGTTCTTTCCACTTGGCCATTACCTCATCAAAGTTTGGAACTTGTTTGTCCTCCTGGACAACCTGAGCTTGAGAGATGATTGGTGAGGTAATGATGGGACTATAGGAAGGTCTAGTCTCATAAATAGGCTCTTGAATAGACTTTTGATTAGGCTCTTGACTCCAACTAGGAAGCTCCCTTGGCACATGCTGGGCATGGTGAAGAGCTTCATAAGAATAAGAAGCACCATATCCATTTGTAGACAATTCGTTTAACTCGATTCTCTGATGTTCCCAAGCCTCTATCTTTTCCAGTGTAAGGATACATAGTCCATTTATCTCTTCTGGATCATTAGACGCATTTCGAAATAGACCATTTATTTCCTCATACTGAGAGTTAGAACAAACTTTTCTTGCATATGCCAGTATTCTGAGCTCTATTTCATTCATTTTTTCTTGAAGGCGATATTGCTCATATGTGACATCATAACCATATGGGGAAGATGAAATCTGATCCTGAGACTGATATGGATTACCAGGCAGGTAAGAGTCATGTTCTTGATAATAAGGATCATGAGAAACTTGATAAGGCTAGACATAGCTTTGATAATAACCTTGATTAGGCTCATATATATCATGACCATGCTGGTATGCTCCATCATTAGGCTGATAAGGAAACACAGCATAGGAATTTTCTCCATACATAGAAATCAAAATTCATCCGTAATAATAAAAATAGACTTACATGGAAGCTGTCCTGAATTGTTAGAAATAATTGCTTGAGCTTGGAGTCACCGAATACCTCTTGAAGAACACTGTTGTAACTGCAATTAACTGTGATTTCATAAAAACCAAGAAAAATGACTCCCACCAGGCATGCCAAAAACTGTTGTCAACCTGGAGCTGTGCCCTAATTCAAAGACGTGCATGAAACGGCCAGTACTCTATCTGGCTGAAACAATGGGATCTTCTCACGAGGGTGGGTGCCTCAATAGCAAGTAGAACCTCCAGAGAAGGTTGGTTCTTGTATGATGTATCAATGAATATTCCTACTCTATGCTACTAACTTCCATGGAAAAAGGAGAAGGAGAAACTTAAAGGGAAATCCTACCTAAAAAGGGGTGATACACCAGAACTATGATCCTACTCGGCTCAGAACCTTGAACACTGATTGAACAATAGAGAAGGAAGACCTTAGACTTCAAATTAATCACTTGTGCATAAGTATTTCATGCAGAGGTTTGGTTCAATTACTAAAACTTGAGGGAAATGGTGGAGAGAGTTTTGATTAAAGACACTTTACAGCTGCTTACATCCACTTACAGTCTCAGCAAAAGACAATAAAGAACACTTTAGCATGACCTGCACAAGGACAATACAGCAAATAGGTATGAAACAAAAACTTGGGAAGGGAGAAAACTCTACCACTTATGCAAATTGCTGAAAAATATACACTATGCCAAGCTTGAAATTTGAAAGTACACTCCTGCTTATTGATCGAAAAGGTTACACAACTCTTAATGGCAGAGTCTGGTCTAACCAAGAGAGATTGGATCTTCTTTTTTTTCATCCTTTAAAACAAGGTTGAAAGCCATTATATATGAATTTACAATAGGCCAAAGATAGCCGCATAAGTTTGAAAAGAAAAAATTTACCTTTTTTAACTCAAGCTTTACTTGGTTTAGAATAAAATATATTTCTCTTTTTGCCCCTGCATGAATTTTCCTTGTTTGATGAAGCGCACTCATCCTTGTCTTTACATGGAAATCTTCTAATTCTGGATGTGGTGTTTGATTAATCAGTTAACTCTGAGTATGGACAGTCAACCCCTGTTCGATCCAAATTTAGTCCTTTGAATGCATGCTGTGAATGAAGACAAATAGGGTCTAAAATAATCAATTAACTAAAACTTGGATTGTTTATTCAAAAATAGATTCAGCGTTTGAAAATAGACTCGCGTTTGCATGAAGGTATTCCAATTCTGATCGTGTCTATTGCTGGTAGGACTCCCTGTGCAACTCTTCATCAGACTATCTATTTTTTGCTCCTCCGCATGTCAGCTTGATTTATTTTTTGTATTTTCTGCTATTTTCTACCAACAGCTACTTCCCACAGCCTAAATTTGACGGCCTGTGGGACGTCACCGGCATTGTCATGTTTCACTCCAGCAGTGTGCGTGTCTTTTGTTTGTGTCAGGCTTTTTAATGCTTGGCCTACTGATGTGGACTGCTGACACGGCCCTTATTTTCCACATGGCCTGCTTAAATCCCTTCATGGCTTGCTCTTTAACTGCTCCCCAGGCTTTTTAATGTTTTGTCAGGCTTTTTGATGGCTCCTCCCATGGGCTTTACATTTTACCTGGGTTTGTATTTTCGTGGACTTTCAACGGCTCCCGTCAGGCTTTGAATTTCCCGCAGACAATTTGTCTGCATAAATTCTGCCTGGCCTTTTGCTATAACCCGCGGACCTTTGTCCGCAGACATTTCCCGCAGACAAAAATTCCGCAAAAATTCATTTTTTCACTGCCTCTGAATTTAAACCATGTCGAATCCTTTTGAAAAGTTTAGTTTTTTTTTTTTTAATTTTAAATGTGCCCTTTGCCAGTCTTCTACCAGCCTGTAGTCTAGTCCATGTGGCCTCTAAGTTGGTATCATGTCAGTCCGTACATCCTCCACGTGGCAGCAGTCGTCCAAGTTGGCAGCAATGTGGCATCCACGCTATCCTTGCATCCTTCAGCTGCTTTGAACCCGACGTTAAACTTGGACGTTGAACCATTGAACCCGTTGAACCTCTTCCTACACAATCCATAGATTCAAGCCTACAGAGTTCATAGATTTAAGCCTGTAGAGTTCATAGATTTAAGCCTGTAGAGTCCGTAGATTTAAGCTTACAAAGTCCATAGATTTAAGCCTGCAGAGTCTGTAGATTTTTCTGAGAAGTTTGTTTGATTGAACCGAAGAAGTGAACAGACCCTGCACTCTCTGAATTGGTTTTGAAACCGTTGAACCTTGAAGCGGTTGAAATTCAAACTTTGACAAATGTGCTTAACTCTTGCTGATGATGTTGAACCTTTGAACCCATCGAACCAAACCTGAAGATGGCTGAGTGTTGGAACCCTGCTCTTTTATGGCCAAAGTCTGACTCGTGGAAGATTTGCCAACAAGAATAACTCTTCAAATTGATTCAAAGGGGTTAAATTGAGAGTTAGCCAAGATAGATACCTTGGGTTTGGATAAAGGTGAATTTAGACATCAAAATTATGTCACACACATGTGTGTCACTCCCTATGTCAAAACCCCTTTTAGCATGTTTTTTAATAATAACAATTAACCTCCCTAACCCATGATTTTACCCCTCACAAATTTAATTAATTTAAAATACTTAATTAAAAAACCCCTATGCCACTTTACCTAGCCACCTTGCCCTATGATTAATTCTCCTCTGATGAGTCACCTCAAGACCTGGGCCCCTCATCCTAACTACCCAAGACTTATTCTCACTTCCAAACTAAATTCCTAATCAGCTACATCCTTCTTAACCTTTTATTTTTACCATTTTGTAAGGGGTTCCACACATGGCATGAAGAGTGATAGAAATTAGGCCAAAAATAATAAGTTTTACCTATTTTGGGGCCATCAATGTTGGTCAACCCACAACTGACGTCGATGGGATCATCAATGTCGATGATATAAGCCAAAATCTAGCCTAAAGTTTAGGTCAATAGAAATCAAGAAAATTCATTCTTCCTTGCATTCAAGCTCTTGACATTCAAATTTTGACATCCTGGCTTACTGTCATCTTATGTAAGTCAATCATGATTAGGAACTGAGCTCTTGAGGACCAACAAAACCCACTTATTCCTTATGTTTAGGCATTTAGGTTTAGACTACCTGATAGGGACCATCAATCTGGCACTTATAATTTAGTGACCATTATATCTAAGTACATCACTTATTTTGTAACTCTTTTAAACATTTATTCTACTATCATTTTATATCTATAGTGCATTACTTTACACACTCCTGACCAAGCCCCCATGAGGGAGTTACAAAACTTCCTTGATTGTTTCTCCTTTATTTGACACACCAAACCTCTAACTAGATCTACCCAAACCATACTCTCTCTCTCTCTCTCTCTCTCTCTCTCTCTCTCTCTCTCTCTCTCTCTCTCTCTCTCTCTCTCTCTCTCTCTCTCTCTCTCTCTCTCTCTCTCTCTCTCTCTCTCTCTCTCTCTCTCTCTCTCTCGTAACTCTTCCCAACCTCCTAAACCTGATCAAAACCATTTCCTAGACCCAAAAAAGCCTTTTACAAGCCCCTAGGAAATTATTTCCCCTACTGACCTTGGAAACCTAACCAACATCGATCACCTTCAACACCAACCTCAATAGTATAACTGATATCGGTCACTCCCCTACCAATATTGGCAAATTTGGATTCCCTAACCTCTTCAAAACCTAACCAAACAACTTCTAAAATACAAATAAAGTATACCACCTACACCCTGGCACTCTCTGTTACACTTAGGTTGTGAATAACACTAATATATCTCTCTTTCAATCTCTTTTTACCTCTCTTTTATTTATTTATTACTCTTTTGTCTCTCAAAAGTGGACTGTCATCTCTAAGGAAGTTTCATACTTCTTGGAATAAGTGCATAGCTTGGCAACTCACTCATTTATCTACTAAAAAACATCTTGTGGTAGTGATTTCTTACTTGCAGGCAGTCCTCCCCAGCCAAACAAGAGTACTTATAATGTCTAGATATGGTGTGAAAACCAATCCAAGTTCATTATAATCACTTGTCCCCATCATTCTCTTCTATTTTCCTTTAGACTTGAAATAGATAAAACTTAGCAAAACATTTCTGGAACATCCAGTGGGACCCTGGAGTTTTCCTTGGGTTCATTTCTTATCTTAAGCATTCATATAAGTCTATTATAGTGAAAAAATAATTTATTTCACTTTCTCCTTCTCATCTCTCTTAAAATAAAAAATTCAACATTTTATTTTCTCTTTAAAAGCATTAAACTAAAATTTTCTTTCTTTCTTTTCTCTTTGCCTCTAAAAGTAATTTATCATTTTTTTTACAAGTTAAAAAGAATCTCTTATTTACTTCTTCTTGCATGCACATTAGGATAGTGAATTTCATTCTCTACTCCTATTTCATCTTTGTTTTCATTCGAATCTAAACATTTCAAATTTAGGTTTAAAACTTTCTGCATTTCATTATTTGCTTGCTACATATTAACTCACCTAGTTAATTACAAGCATTTTGAATAAATTGTAGTGCACCTATGTTACACAACCAAATCACATTCACACAAACAAACATATAAACTCACCTATGAAAATGCCCATTAGGATTTCATCACCTAGTGGATCACCTTACCCTACTCGGCTATCCTACCTAGATTTCACCACCAACGGGATAACCCACTCTATTCTCTAGCAGAGTATAAACTCTAAACAGAAGGTATATTTTGGTTAACTATCCTAGCTTGTCTCTAGGTCCATGAAGTGTAGAGAGCAAGATTTTATAACAAGCCACATACCTAGTCTAACATTGATTTCCTCTTGAGCACTAAAACTAACCTAAAACTAGCTCTAAATTGATTTCTAGTACCTTTGATAACCAAATTCTTTTTTCACTATCTGATTAATGCATAAACCAACATGAGACTAAAAATTAATCTCTAGGAGTTAATAGTTGTTGGATTTATGTTCTTTTTTTGCTTTTCTATGGTCTTCTATATTTTGGAGTTGGTAAGGATGTTTTCCTATTGATTCACAAAATCAATACTATTTCTAATACTTAGTTTGTATAACTTGTTATCTTAGGTCTTCTAAGTGTTCTTCCTTCTTACACAGACCTCTTTCATCCACTATTTTACCTAGTTTCAACTTCTAATTTCTTAAAATGTTAGATTTTCCATCTCCCACGATATCACAGTGACTGACATTGGTTAACCCTACTAGCATCAATAGATTTTACCTACCAACATCGATTAATCCACTGATGATGGAAAAAAATTCTACTGACATCAGTCAAGTGACTAACACCGACAATTGTGTAATTTTCATCTACACAAAATAACAAGCTAAAATAACCCACTTACCCACACTCAAACCTAGTTTTTACTTAATTTGTCACTAATATAGAGTATTAAGACTATTTATACTTCCTCTTGCATGGTATTGATGCGAGCTCAAGCCAAAATTCTTGCTGATTATGCAAGCCGATAACCACTTCCACCTTCCCCTCTCACTTTTGATTCTATCATGGAGCATACTTTAGATACAGATCATAATCTCAGTCCTAACCAAATTCCCATTATGCCTAAGGGAGATAAAGATTTTAATAAATTTCTTGATCATAATGTGGTAGCCCTTCAACATTCCCTTGCTATGAGCCAAACCCATAATTCTTTAGGTGAACTAATCTATGGTATGCCAACCTCTATAATGGAGACAACTTTAGTTTCATTTGCCTCCACTATTTTCCCCATGCTTACCCAAACCACCAATTTGATGAGTAACCCAACTATAGATAATGTCCAAAGTTTAGCATCTCCAACTACCCAATCCCACCTAAACCTTGGTGTGACTTCCCTACTTTCACAATTATAACCAGTTTAGTCAAGTCTTACCCCATTTCAGAATTTAGTGGTATCTATTCCATCTACCCTTGCACCTATAATTACCCAAGTTATGACTCACCCTTCATCTAATCTAACCATGCCAATAATCCAACCTGTAATAACCACAACCAACCAAATCATAATATTTAGCCCAATGGGACAAGCCCCTTTTCTTTCTGCACCCCAACCTATGACTCATTATCCTTATGTTGCCCCAACACAACCTTAGCAAGCTATGTCATACACTCCCTCTACTTTCTATTAGGTTGCCTATAATTTAAGAGGTATCCCCCAAACCAATCCCCCTCTATACCTCATTAAAATGTTGATGGACAAGATGTCTAATCTAGAGACATCTATTTCTGGTTCAAAGAATGTGTTATCTTATAATTAGATATTCAATGAACCAATCCATCCTTATGTGCCTATTCACCCTTATCCAATCCAATGATAACTCCCTAAATTTACTTTTTTCTAAAGTAAAGAGGACCCACAATAACACTTGTGAGCATTTAGACATGCTTGTTATTTGATAGGGCATGATGATGCATTACTACTTCACACTTTCCCTATGTCTCTTTCAGGTGCTGCCTTGGATTGGTATATCTCTATACCCAAAAACTTCTTTTTATCCTTTACCCAACTCACACAAATATTCTTGGACCATTTCTTTATTAACATTTCTAAAAAGGTTTCTATAACAGACCTTTATTCTATCAGACAATTTGATGATTAGTCTATTGCAGATTTTGTCACTCGCTGGAGAAGCTTAATCAATCAACTCTCCTTCTTCTTACCCCAACCAGAGCTTATTGAGCTCTTCTCAATGGCATGTTCTAAGCACATCTCATCCACTCTTTGGGTACAAACTTTTCAGACATTTGATGAGGCTTTTATAATGGCACGAAAACTCAAGGTTTGCACTATAGATGAAGGCAAATTCAAGTTGTGCAGTAAGAATCCCACTTCCAAATCAAATGACTCCTCTTCTAAAACTTCTCATTATAACAAAAAAGCTAAAGGTTTCACCAACTTGGTGGTCATTAAGTCAGCTTCTTCCATAACCACAAACCAATCAAATTCCTCAACTTCCCAAAATCTGACCAAGTAATTCCAACAACAATATGAACAAAGACAATACACTCCCATTGGGGAGTCATATACATTCATTTTGGAGAAATTATTAAAACAAGGTGTCATAACCCTTCATCAAATCAAACCTCCTATACAGTTAGACCCTTCCCATCCTATCCCAACTTGGTATAAAGAAGATGAGTTTTATGGTTATCATCAAGTTAAAGGCCACAATTATAATAACTATAAGACATTCAAGAACATTATTCAAGATATGCTTGATAGGGGTGATCTTGTCTTGGATAATCCTAATGCACCCCCTAATCAAAGTATGCATGTGTTCAAACACCCTTTTCCTAACCATTCACCAAATTAAAATATTGCTTAGATGATAACTAGCTCAGGTGATCATAATATCCATATGGTTAATATGGTCTTTCCTTTACCTCTAGTTCAACTTTCCCCTCAACAAGAGAAACCCATTTCATCAACTACTCTCTCACATTTAGTGGCATTTATTTTTCTTGTTCTTCTTCCTTAGGTAGAAGAACCTATTTCACCGGTTCCACTCCTTCATGAAGAAGAACCTCTTTTACCACATCTTTTACCACCTGAAGAGCCTGTAATGCCAATTCCTTTTACACTAATATTACCTATCCTCTTACCACTTGAATACCACACCCTACCCATTCTTCAACCACATGTTAAAGGGAACATCATTCCTACACTATACCCTCTTAAGGAACCTTCTTTGCCTACCTCTACTCCACCTATAGAGAGTAGTACCCCATCCACTCCACCTTTGCATGTAGAGGAGTTAGTATTATCTACTCCCATAATAGATGAGAGACTTGTTGTGCCTACTCCAATTGTACCATTCTTACCCCTTATTTTACCTATGGAGGATCATACTTGAACTATGCCTCACCCACATGTTAAGGGAGACATAATACATATGATTTACCTTCTTGATGAACCTTCTTCACCTACCTCTCCTCCATCCATAGTAGACCATGTCTCATCTCCCATCTCTATGTAAGAGGACCTCGTTGTGGTTTTTTCTCATCCTTGGCTAGAAGTAGAAGAAACCAATCATTTCCCTCTTTCCCAAACACCTAAGCCTTCTAAAGACACAACCGTAAGGTGTACATCAACTTTGTCTAAACCCTTCTCATGTTTGGTGAAAAGTCTAGAATTTATTGACTCCATAAAGCTAGACCATGAAGCATTTTGGGACCAGCTTAAAACTCCTTATCCAACACAATGAATGTCAACCTTTACCACCAACCCTCTCACTACCTTTTACCCCAAGGTATTTGACAAATCTAGAGCTTCTTCACCAAAAGCACTTGAAGTTTAACCATCTATGTCAGAACCCTCACCCTCACCTGAATCTACCAAATTAAAGTAGATTAGGCCCTTGGGTGTATTCCCCATTTCTAATTTAATTCATCCACAAGTGAAATTAGATTTAACTCCTCAACCACCAATTGGAGTTTCATAGTTTGAATTAAAAAAAAATGTTAAGCTTCCTATATTTCATCAATCCATCCTTCAACCCACAACTTTACCATCCATTTTGGGACCACAACCCTATACTATAGTTGGAATTGCCAACCCAAGCAAAACAAAAGGTTAAGTTACCTCTACTCCTGCCTTTACCATCTAGTAGGCCTTTCACATCTGATACTAATAAAGTGATAGAAAACAATGTAACTCTACCATTACCAAACAAAGCATCACATAAAATTACCTTTTTAACACTAAAATAAAAGAAGGTGTCCACTCCTACTAGCACAACAAGTGCGAGCCCACTTGTAAGCTCTCAGAGCTTTTTCCTACGTTAGTCATTGTAATCTTCTATAATAACTCTTCCTCCCATTAAGCCTTATAGTCCTCTTGGAATTAATCCATCTTGGTTTAATGAGACACATGTGTGTTTATATCATCATTTACCTAGACACAATACTAAGAGTTGTAAAGCCCTCATAGAAGTCATTTGGCAACACTTCTATGTCGACACTCTCTTCGATGATACTCACATTAACCTTCTTGTTATTCCACCTTTGGCATCCATAGTGCCTCCTACCATTCCACCTAAATTCAAACCTAAAGATGTCCTTTTACCACCTCCTTCACCAACATTTCAAATCAACATAGTTAATGTGGCCACACGGTCACAAAACAAAAAAGATAAAGCTAAGGAAAAGGTCACTACTCCTTTAGCTCATCCCTTCACCAAAGGCATTTCTCCTCTTAATCCTAAGATTTCTATCTTGGGTGTTCCTAAAACAACATCTTCAGTTGTTATTCAAAGATCAATGGTGAAACAACTTCACTAAACTCTTGTGAAAATATTTTTATATGAGTTAGTCCAAAACTTAACCCAACACCATCAAGCTTTGATTATTACCTTACATGTGATTGAGGTACAATCGGATGATCCCCAACCTCTCTTAGCTTTGGTTAGCTCCCTTAATTCCATCTCCCTAGTTTCTTTTAGTGATTTAGAAATTCCACTTCAACACCCTGAAGATCAAGATTCTACCCTTTTTATTACCCCATATATTGATCAAAATCATGTCAAGAGAGTTATGATCGATGGGGGATCTAGTATTAATATTATTTCCACCCATGCCTACAAACAACTAGCCCTTCTCAATAATTTCAAGTCTCAAATTGATATGGTACTCCACTCCTTTAATGATACTACAGCTACTATGGTGGGCACTATTGTCTTACATATCCATGTAGGTTCCCACACTATTCTTGAGCTCTTCTATGTTATGGAAGGAGAGTTTTAATATAACATACTTTTTGGATGACCTTGGATACATGCTATGGCATGTGTACCCTCAGCTTTGCACCACTGTGTCAAATTTGAACATGATGGACATGTACATGTTATACCTACTGACCCACCTCTATTTAAAACATGTAACATGATTTATAGTCCCAATGATGTTATCATTCCATTGAAAATATCATCTTCCCCACATGATACTTTTGAAGCTTCCATAATCTCCACTCCCTTGGCTACACAGATACCAACAACAAAAATTCCTAACAAGGATCCCATGGAAGAGACCTTTCAACGTTTGTCACTCGGTGAATATCATTTGTTGACACTCAACATTTTCTATACTCCACAAGAGTATGGAAGGATTCACATGCACCCAAATTATGATCCTCACATTGAAATCTTCATCCCTTATGACCCCCCTAACCTTTGAACCAATTTCACATATGGGTTAATTGATCAAGATCCTACTATCAGTAATCCATCTTATTCTCCAAAACCATTTACCTATGACTTCTCTTTCTTGATTAACCCTAGATTCACTCACACCTATCTCTATAGGTGTGCCAAGAAAGGATTTAGTTTGGGTCATTATGAATAAGGTGTGCATATGCCTATTGAATATCCCACTAGCCAAACCATTTAAAATGCCAAAATGAGGCATGGAGTGGGATATGACAAACTAATTAAACTCATTAAAACTTCACATGTACCAATTATTGAAGAACCAATCTTTCCTTCTCTACCTTCTCCACCATCACCTATCGAATCAGAGATATCTATACCTCCTAATTTTATTTTTCAATAAATTCCATCCATTTGGGTTCTCTCACCTATCGCCAAGGTAAGGAAATAAGGTCCCTTCCTCTTGTTCATCCTAAAATAATTAATGAAGACTATCCCACTATTAACACTATCTAATGTCAAGATGATGATGAAATTGTCACATATATGGGTGTAGATGATTCCTATATCCAATGATTTATCCCATTTGTAACACAAGCTATGTTAAATGAATCAACCATTGACATCAACCTACCCTCTCACGATAACCCTAGCATCTTCAAGATTGGCCAATCTTTAGATTCCTCTAAGCAAGTTGATTATGCCACATTTCTTTATGACCATAGCAAATCCTTTGTTTGGTTTTACAATGACATGCTTGGTATTGACCTCTCTATCATCACCCATTACATTATCACTAATCAAGATGTTAAACCTATTAAGTTGAAGCTTCACAAGATGCATCCTCATATTGCTCTCCTTGTCAAAGAAGAGCTCCAACACCTCCTTTCTGTTAAATTTATCCAACCCATAAACTACCTACAATGGATATCCAATATTTTTCCTATCACAAAAGTGATCAGGGGAATCCATATTTGCACTAACTATCATGATTTAAACCTCTCTTATCTAAAAGATGACTTCCCATTGCCAAGTATCGACCAACTTATTGATCTGACAGCTGACCATGAGATGTTATCACTTATGAATGGATTCTTTAGATATAATCAAATTTTGGTTGCTCCTGAGGGTCAACACAAGACAACCTTCATTACCCCATGGGGGATTTTTTATTATTGGGTCATGCCTTTTGGCCTAAAGAATGCTGGTGCAACCTACCAATGCATCATGACCTATATCTTTGATGATCTCCTACACAAAATTATGGAAGATTGTGTGGATGACTTACTTGACAAGTCTAAACTTCATCAAGACCACTTGATGATTCTAAAAACCATATTTACTCATCTTTTCCAATATAACATTCAATTGAACCCAAGAAATGTGTCTTTAGAGTTCTTTCCAATAAACTCTTAGGTTTTATCATTTCTCTCCATGGTATCAAGGTCAATCCTACTAAGGTTAAATAAATCCTAGAGATGCCTCTACCTACTAATATCAAATAACTTCATAGATTTTAGGGCAAAATTCAGTCAATTCATTACTTCATTTCCCATTTGTTAGATCGCTGCCAACCCTTTTACCATTTCCTCAAAAATGATGTCTCCTTCCATTAGAATATAAATTGCCAAGAATATTTTAATGCACTTAAACAATATCTCCTTTCCCCACTAGTTCTTATTCCACCTAAGGAAAATCAGCCTTTCTACCTATACATCTCCACAATAGACCATTCTCTAGGTCCTATGATTGCACATTGAGAATAGGTGGTTTACTACATAAGCCACACACTTATTGATTATGAGAATTGATATACCCATACTAAAAAACTTTGCCTTGTGTTGGTATTTTCTACCTCCAAACTTCGCCATTATCTCCTAAATCATAAAACTTATGTGGTCACCCATATTGATCCCCTCAAATACATGCATTCCAAACCATACCACAACCAATGTGTAGCTTGATGGTTCATGCTTCTTATCAAATTTGACTTATAATTCATTAAAAAAAGTCTATTAAGGGGCAAACAATCACTAACCAGTTAGTTACTACCCCTTTACCTAACAATCAACCTTCAAACCTTGAATTCCTTGATGAATCCATCGCAATACTCTCCACCGATGACATCTCTTATCAAATGATGATGTTATTTGATGGTTCTAAATGTCAATATGGTGGGGGTGTGAGGGTCATTATTCAACTAGATTTTGAATGCACTAACAATATGGTCAAATATGAGGCTTTGATTTTAGGACTTTAAATAGATCTCTTCTTGGGTATCAAATCCATAACCATTTTTGATGATTCTCAGCTAGTGGTTAATTAGGTTAATGGTTCCTACCTATGAAAAAATGAAATTTTATAGTGATATAAGCATCATGTAGATATGATATTAAGATCATTTGACTCTTATCTCTTACAAACTATTCTTCAATCTACAAACAAGTTTATTAACACCATGGCTTCACTTGCTTCACACATACCCTCTTCATCCTCTTCCTTAAGAATCTATGTCACCGTGCATAGTTTAGCATTAACCTCCTATGTCCCAACTAACATCCTCTTTTTTAGAAATGTAATAGCCAACCCACATGACTTATAGTAAAAGCAACTCATAGATTATCTTTCCTTCTATATTACCCCTTTTTATCTCTCCAATAATGGGAGACATGCCTTCATAAAATGTGCCACTTATTACACTAAACTAGGGGGACTTCTCTACAAATGAGGCTTTGATGGTCTTCTCCTTAGATTCCTCACTAGTATCAAGAATCCCTTCATCATTAAAGAAGTCCATGATGGTATTTGTGGTGGGCATTTCAATGATCATGTAGTTACCAAGTGTATCCTTCAACTTGGCTATTATTGGCCAACGCTCTATCAAGACTATGCTGATTATGTTTGGCATTGCATCAAGTGTTAACAACACGCTAACCTCCTTCACATTATCAGTCATTTATTATAAGTCACCAAATACTTTTATCCTTTCTCCTAATGGGGCTTAGATCTAATTGAGGAAATTAAACCTCATTAATCCCTCTGTTATTGTTCTATCATTACTACCACTGAATACTTCACCAAATGGGTTGAGGTCATCCTTCTCATCTCCACTAAAGCTAATAAAATTATTGACTTTATCAACCATCACATCATCAACCATTTTGGTGTCCCTCATAAAATTATAATAAATAATGACAAATCTTTCAAAAACAATACTGTTCACAATCTTTGTGATACATTTGGAATCAAATTAAGCTTCTCATCATCATACTATCCATAAGCTAATAGATAAGAAGAAGCTTCTAAAAAAACATTAACCAAAATTCTCATAAAGGTAGTCAATGATATAGGCAAGGATTGGCACACACACATTCCTTTTGCTTTATGGGCTTACTGCACTAGCATTCAAACTCCTATGGGTGCTACACATTTTTCTTTGGTATATGGGATGGAGGATGTTTTGCCTCTTGAAGTCCAAATTCCTTTTCGTCACATTTCTCTAAAAGACATACTTACTAATGATGAATTTCACCAATAATTTTTTGTTCAACTTGATTTGCTTGATGAACACCATCTCATAGCCCTCAATCACCTCCAAATATATCAAGAGCGTATCAAATGTTCTTATAACAAAAACATCAAAGAGTGAGATTTCAATATAGGAGATATCATCTTAAAATAAAATCAACATACGACAAACATGGAGAAAAGAAAATGGGGTAAGTTTGCTCCTTATTGGCTTGGACCTTATATCATAACTCACAAGTATGGCTCAAGAACTTGTCACTTGTCTTCTCTTGAAGGAAGGCCATAACCTGAGCCTTTAAATGCTTTACACCTATGACCATTCTTTTTTTAAACAATCATCACTTCACCTCATGTTTAACTTGAGCATCCCTATTACATTCATTTCCCTTCCTCTTCACCCTTAATCCTATACACTTAGTTAACTTACACATTGATATGGTTTTTCCCTCAAAGTGGAAAACTCCTAAGCCTCTGTAGTCTTGTCCATGACTAAAATCCAAAAAAAACAAATGGGATATGTGACAAAGTTATAAAGTCTCAGGTCATGCTTCTTAATGTAGACTTCTCCCTTAAAGGATAGCTACGTAATTTCCCTTTGCTATTATCAATGGAATTCTCCCTTGAAGGACAACTATTTAAACTTAAAAATGAATGCTTAGACCACTCCCTTGAAGGATGGCTAAGCCAAGTTTTTTTCTCAAAGGAAAATACATATCAAAAAGGGGATTCCCATATTAATTAGATTTATATGACCTTAACCCATACAAAATCGCATTGTAGGCTTCTCGCATTAATCAACTTACCCAAAAAAGCCTTAAGTCATGGACGTGCCTATGATATCTTTTGGGTCACACACAAAAAGGGCATATCATCTCCACTTTGTAGGTTATGCCACCCAAACATTTTCCCTTATTTTACCATTTTTTTCCCTCATGCTCTTTTAAGGGACTATGAAGCTCACTTAACATAAGGTAAACATGACACTACTCTAATAAACACAATGGTTCAAAGATATAAGGCATGAAAGAGGCTCATTTTCATGAGCCTATTTATGTTCTAATTACAATCTTTGCCAGTGCACGAGCATTCTAACTCTTTCTTTTCCCATCCACATCACATGTCAATCTCTATATTGAGATGAAGAAACAATGTCATACCAACACTATCAAAGCCTACTCAATTTATTTTACACATACACCATCACAAAATATGGAAAAATGCTAAGATGAAACTAGCCAACCAAATATGCAGATACCATCACATATATGGGAAAGGCTAGTCTAACTCAACTAATATGATTAAAATTAACATCAAATTAACATAGAATAAAATTATCATCTAAATAATCATCATCCATATCATCATCATCTATCACAATACATACATCACAATAAATGAACATCTCATATATATATATATATATATATATATATATATATATATATATATATATATATATATATATATATATATATATATATATATGTCCATAACTACATCATCATAATATCATCTCTCTCTCTCAAAATATACATCTCACATATTTGGCTTGAAGGCTGGTATACATGAAACATAAATAATCAAAAATAGAAAACTCTGACACTTAGGGTCCTTGAGGCTCTCTATGTGGTCATGAGGAAGTAGTGTCATCACCACTCTCCTCCCATCTACATCTACATGAGCTAGAAGCTATGGCATGTGACATAGACCTCTCTTGCTCTCTAAACTCTGAATATCTATAAATCTATAGAAAATCCCTGATGGTCATCTCATAATATGCAATCTCATCTAGGGTAGTCATATATCTTGCTAGAGATACAGTCTATGGTAGTCCCATAATACTTGATAAACAATCACCTACAGGATGAGAGAACATAGACTGGCATCAGGCCTAAAACAAATCCCAAAGAGATGTCCAAATATAATCTTGAACCCAATTGAGACTCCATCCAAGTTCATGAACTAGTGATGATGCTAGTGGTGAAAATGATGAAGTCTTAAAACACATGAACACATTCAAGTGACTAAATAAGCATCTACATGCTATATAAGGTAGGCTAGTCTTAAAGTTAGAGTAATACACAACATGGTGAAGGGACACTAAGGTATATCTCAGTCAAACCATAAGGTCATAATTCACTCTAAAACTAAAGGGAAACATGTTGAATCATGAATAAGATTGATCAAACTAGGTTTCAAGATCCCTACACAAAGTCACAGGTTATAGTCTAGTTATGAGAAGAATTGGTGTTTTGGGGCCTTTAAAAGCATGATCATACTCTAAAAATTGGTATAGAATATATAATTAGTATATTAATACTTTCATATCCAATTCAAAGTCATACTAATATTGGACATACCCACTATTTTATCTCAGACCTTGCCCACTCCTTTGGCAAGGGGTAGTCTTGAGACCAAGGGGTCTTTTGTGCTCAAAGGCATTTAAAAAGTATGTAAAAACTTAATGAATATACATGAGGGAAATTAAAAATAATGTAAAATGTATTCATACACTTTTAGGAGGAATCAACACTCATTTTTCAAACTAGATGCCCTAGAGGGCTAGCAAAGAGGAGATAAATCTAAACCCCAAAACCCCTTACTAGTACACCATGAGCATATAAACACTAACAAGGAATTTAGAATAATTAAGGGGATTTTTATATAGGTTTATGAACCTCTCCTATAATTTAGATGAAGTTTTGAGTCCCAAAACCCAGCTTGGACCTATCTCATGCTCAAGAAACACTAAGTGTGCCTCCTGAGGAGCAACTTCAGATGATCATACCATAGCTCACACTTTTCATGGGAATATAAGTAATTTTGGATAGTTGAGGATATCATTCAAGAAGGATTTCCAAGTGGAAGGATGTCAATTAATGATCTATTATTTATGAATAATCATTAAGACTCTAAACATGTCTTAAACCTCTCTAAAACCTTGATAGTGACCAGTCATGGAAAAAATACCTCTAATGCATATTACTGACATATTTTGATGCTAAAAACTCTTGTATTTTTTTGAGTAATTGAATGAGGTTACCCACATCTACTTTGATTCTGATTTAACTTTTTTGGACTTGCACAAATGCCCTATTTTTGCATGTTTTTGTTGTTTTTCAAGTGTTATAAGAAGGGGAGAGATTTCCAATCATGGGATGAGTTAATTTGAGATTTCTCCTATCCATTAAAGTCTAAAACCTTGCATAATATATTATTTAGGTTATCAAACTGGGCTCATTTTCCAAGGCAATCTCAAATAAGCTCAAAATGAGGCTAGGTTACAAGGTGATTTCATGGTTTGCATACTTCCAATAGGTCTCAAGACCTTAAAATTAACACGGAGGTTTTTGATTGCCTATATAAATTTAATCACATTATTTTTTGTTATTTCACATGTGTGGCATAATTTTGGAGCAATAAAATTGGGTCCTAAGCAAAGAGGCCTAATTATGGCTTAATTCAAGAGAGAGAAAGGCAAAATAAATGGAATTTCACTCAAATTTAGGAGATGAAATTTGATATTGAGCTATAAATCCATAATTTTTCTTATAATATTACCTTTTTTCTCATTATCATCTATAAAACCCCCTAATCAATGATTTTTTTAGGTTTTTAGGGCTACAAGGAAACTAGGCCTAGTGAAGGCTTAAGGAGAAAAATAAGTTCTTAGGAATTGTTCTAAGAATAAAAATAGTTTTTTTCATACCTGATAACATATTTTAATACTATTCATGAATTTTTTATGAGTTTAATGTTATGCACTTGAGTTTTGGACCACTTGGACCATACTAGGTGTGAGAAATGAAGAGTTTCAGGACATTTATGCACATGAATGATGAAATAGCAGGTCAAAGGAGTTTATTAAGGCATGGAAGATATCTAATGAGTTTTTTGATATAATTTCATATAAAATTAATGATTTTAAGGTCTATTTATGACTCCTTTCATGAAAGGAAGGGCATTTTTCAAGGAGTTAGTCAAGGTGTCAAGCCAATTTGTAACTCCTATGCCACTTGGAAGGTTAGAACTTATTAAGGAGTAAGACACATGGAATTAGAGGTATATTTTTACTTTCTCATAATTCCCATTTATTTTTTTAACTCATTTACACTTATAAATTCTCTTCTACTACTCCCCCTCTCTCTCTTCACACTTCTCTATATAAGCAGCCACTTTTGGCTAATTTTGTAGAATCCACACCTGATATGGTGAACCCCTACTAGTTTGAGTACTATTTTTGCCTTTGAATAAATATTTTAAGTTGGTTTTGATTTTATAACTTCTTGTATAAGTGTGTGAAGTAGTGAATATTTTAATGACAAGTGACAATCATTTATCCTTGTGTTCATCTTACTTTTTCATGTTTTGTGCAAGTAGTTTGCTCTCTAACAGGACACATGAAGTGTAGCTAGTGTCTTTTTATGTCTTTAAGTGTAGGAAAGAGTATTAGTGTCTATAATCATACCTATTTTTCATCCACCTTGAGAAGTACATTCCATATCACCTTCATGTTTTGAAATGCTTATGTTAGAGAAACCTTGTATGTTGAAGCTAGTCTTGTGAGTCATCTTTCATAGTGAAATTACATGGTATTCTAGTGGAGATTAACTTGGTGCATCACCTATTTATATTAAGTTTTGTTCATGTTCCTTATATCTATTTTCAATATCAAACAAGCTAGTAGTATAGGTGATGAGCTCAAATGAACATATCAAGGGAGCTAACCCTTCAATCTAGAGGTTTCACCCTGTTATAGACAACCCAAAAGTCTACGAGTAATCCCATGTTCTACTTAATTTGGACAAGGCTTGAAATACCTCTCCAAGGGTGAAAAATTGAGTGACAACAATTACATTGTGAAACATTGATTATGTGTGTGTTGTGTTTTTTAAGCTTCATTAGGGTTTCTACGATATATATTATGCACTTTTAATGTGTATTCAAAATTAAAATATGGTTACTTTACTACATGCCTCATTACTATATATCAGACAAAATAAGTATATGCCTTGTATTTAATATGTTACATACATGTTTTAATGAAAACCATATTACTATGATTACATAGTCTCCACATGATGACACAATGATACATATTGTTATCATGTGATACAGTTAACTCTTATTTTGAGATGAGTGACTTGCAAGCTAAATCTCTCATCTTAAAATGGGGCATCACAATGGGCTTGTCTTAGAGATTCAAGCTTCCATGAATAAATAAAAATCATATTTGAAATAGGTTACAAGTTTTAAATATTTAAAATATAAGTTTCCAAGATTCATAGTAATTCATAAATCAAACACATGACATATATATGCATAGTGATATAGATTATGAGGGCATATGACATGAATGTGAATTCATTTTTCAAACTCATACACACTTAAATGTATATGCATGGTTATATGCAAAAGAGTTACAAGTTTCACATACAGTTACAATTGAGCATATATATGCATAGCATTTTATATCACTCAGCGTAGTCTCAAGGGGCATGATACTTATTCAAGAATATTTTCAAAGTTTAAAGTTACATTTTTAAAAGGCATGATATGTGTCTATGCACATTTTAAAATTTAAAATGCATGATATTTTTTCATGCATGTTTTCAAATTTCAAAGTTATAGTTTCAAAGATAAATGGTTAGTATTTTATTTTAAATCTATTAGCCATATGGTCATGGTAAGGGCATAAAAATTCTTCATTATATTTCAATCATGAAAATAAAATATAGATATATCTATTGTGATATGATTTGATATGGTATTGGTAATGTATGTTTGATTATAGTGACATTTGGTGGCCTTGGCATTAATTATATCAAACCCATTATGTGGTTCCATATTCTATTATAGGTGATATACATTTGAGTCTAGTGACACTTAATGGCCTTCATTTCACTTCTAGTAACCCATCATGGTTATATAGATACTAAAATATGATTTATGTAGTACTTAGTCTTTTACACTTATAAAATATCCATCATGGTTGTACTTCTCAATAATATACCTTCCCACTACAAAAAGGTTTATGTATACTATCTCTTTGTGCATAAATTATTTATCATCTAATATGGTCAATGTTATTTTGATTACTAGACCTTCTATACTTTTTTAAAATGTCTAAACATGTTCATTATCCTTCACTACCAATTTTGGACATGTACCTATTGTCTAACTTCCTCAACACTTGTATTCTAGATGGATACCTACATCGATGCAAGTGTCCACTTTTCCTATAAAGTGTTCAGTGCCTAAAAGTTATCCAATTTTTAAATGAAATGTACCTTAAAAGTTGGTCTAAGTAATTTAGTGTGATATATTTTCAAAAGTTATTGGTATAAATACAATATCAACCCTCATTTATTCATCACCTAGAAAATACCAAGAACTAACAAGGTAACTTCCCAAGAAGCACTAAATAAAGTATTTAAGAAAGAAAACATGCCCTATTCATACATATTAATATATAAATCATAAGAGCAGTATTATCACATGTCTAAAGAATTCAAAGAGTATTTCATGAGCCATATTTTCTAAGTTACAATCTAGGTCACTACATGTCATTGCTTATCACAAATCACATCCTTATGCACACATAATCCAACACGTAGGTGAGAAATACATAATTTTGAGGCCCTCTTTAGATTATTGTCTATGTAGGCAACACCCATTGATATAAGAGTCCATGGGTTAGTTTGACATTGTGATCCCACTAACCCATTTTTCATAGTCACTCCAAGGGTGAAGAAGCTAGGGTTTGATCATTTGAAAAAGAGTGATACCCTGTGCACACAATTTGAAGACATCAAAAAAAGGGTGATAGAAAACCTAGAAGGGTCTAATTGGTCACATAATAATCTAGTCAGTATTATATACATGACACCTATGTTAAAATCAAATATTTGCATCGATGTAACTATCCATATATGACTCAAGCATATGAGGCCATAAAATGAATATTCCCAAAATCTTATGACTATTTCAAGATCATCTCCTAGTCCACTTCTAAATTATTCTAGATTAGACCTACATGAGCACAACAAACTAGCTAAGTATCATTGTTCCCTATTTATTGAAATATCTATCAATAGTTATACTTTATTATTTTTAGTAATCTCAATTGTATAACTTCATAATATTATTTATTTGAGTTTTTATTAATTAGATTACTCATTAGATTAGTTCAAAATCCTTGTGTAAAAGATAGTCTAATACCCCTTTACCCTAAATATCACACATATTTAAATTTAAGGTTAAACATTTGGTGAACTTAACATTTGATCTCCAAACCCTAGATTAATCTAGGGTTTTTTGTCCTAATTTTTTTATTATTATAAATTGTTTTTTCAAATTCTAAATTTTTCATTTATAGGCAGTGGAAAATTTAATCAAAAACTCATTTTCAAATGGAAGATAAATAAGCCTTAGTCACTATAGATACTATTTTATTATTATATAGCACCTCGGTCTTGTACACTTGGAAAACTTGGACCTTGGTTGTTCCTCTCAATTTCAGACCTTTCCCACCTCTAAAAGTCTTACATCTACTTTATCTTATGCCCCTTGGCATATATCTTAGTCATAATAGTCTTATGTTCATGACATAGACCCTCTCTATTTCCCATAATGCTTAAAATGTACTTATCTCCCACCTCTACAAGTTTAAATCATGTACATATTCTCCTTATCTCTAGACACTAACATCCAAGATAGACACTAGTGTCCTAACCTAACATAAGTGTCTAGTGCTCTAAAAATCATCTAATTTAAAAATGAAAATTATCATAATGGTCAACCTAAGTTTTTTAAATGTGAGTTATTACTCCAAAGGGATCAATATAAATATAAGATCAACACTCATCCATTCCTCTCCTAGAAAAATACCAAAGAGACCAAGGCAACTTATCAAAAGTACTCTATCAAGAATTTAATTGATAGAATCTTCCCTATTCTCTCTTATTTCCATATCAATCATAGGGACAACACATCTATAGGTCTAAAGTACTAAAAAATTAGTCCAAGTTCCTAATTTTTTAGGGTACAAACTAGGTCATTATTGTACTTGAATTATACATATTACATGATTCACACATAAGCCAACACATAAGGGAGAACTACATCAATTTGAGGCCCTCTTATATATTATTGGCTATGTAGGAAGTTCTTGTTGATAGTAGGGTTTTTGGGGTTATCTTGACACTATATAGCCACTAACTCATTTTTCCCCAATATAACTATGACTATGGATAACTAAGGTTTTGTCATTTCACAAGGAGTGACAGTCCATGACCTAGATCTGAATGCACTAGAGTGAAGGCAAAGCCAAACCTAAAAGAATATAGGTGGTCACATCATTTTATAGTAAGTATTAAATATAGGACAATTGCATCAAACCTTAATAGTAGCATTGGTGCAACCATCCCAGGCTAATATAGATCCAGAATTTGATGATTGTTCCAAAACTATCTTCTAACCTTCTTCCTACATGTTTTAGATCTAGCACTATGTTAGAATCAAAACCAGCTAAGTATATTAATTCCTTGTCATTTTGATACATAATTTAGTTGTACTTTCTATATTTAAACTATCTTAATTTTATGAATTCAACATATGCCTATATCTGAGCTTAGCATCTGATTGGCTTGATATAGATCTAATTATCACCTTTGTGAATTTAATTTCTATATAACCCCTTGAATCAAATATAAGGCTAAAACCAAGGCTCTTAGATAATTTTAGGGTTAAAATTTTTGTGAAACTGATCTTTGAACTCCAAATCCTAGGTATATTAAGGTTTTTTGTTTTTCTATTATTGATTCCTAATTTGTATGAATGCAAACTTTTCTAATTCCTAGATTTTTTAGTCAATTAGGGTTTTAGATTACTACATTTTTCACTTCCTACTTACATTATTTTACATAAAACCTAGGCATAGACTTAGATTGGGAGGTGTGCCTATTGAATAGATTGATATTCCTCTTTTTCAACCTAAGATGTCTAAATCTATTGAGGGACTTAACCCTATAGATTATGATGAAACCAGTTTTGAAAATGAAAAACATACTGATGAGGTTATCATAGAAGAAGATTCTGATAATGACAAACATGAGTATAATAAACCCAATGAACATGAACAAATAGACCATGACCAAGTGCAAGTAATTGTTTTGTTTCATGAGTGTATTCATAAAAACCCTAAAGATCTTAATGAAATACTCAAAACTATATTACAAACTAAAAGTGAAAAAAACATAGATGACCAAGTAAGTCCATATATTTATCATGATATTGTATTTATGGTTCATACCCATATACCAATAACCATCCCCTTGAACACATTATCACTTGATATATCTAATGGGGGCACATGTTATGTGTTTAAATCTTTGTTTCCTAAAAACTAAATTACTACATCTACCATGGACACACCCATTATTTTAACCCAAATATCAATTTCAATGCCTATTACTATTCAAACCATGTTTACATCCCCTTTGGTGGCTACTCAACTTGTTAATCTAAATTTGAGTGGGTCGACCATTCAAACACTCCTTCAAGTTATAAATAACTTGGAGGACAAGGTTACAACAATTGACCAAAACACTTTAAATTTTCCTTGTGTTATTGATTTGTAAGATGCATTGCATAACCCACTTGTACTTGATATATCCTTACATCCTTTCCAAATTGGTTTTATTTCGTCTAACATTTCATTTTATGATGTAAAGGGTGATCTTTAGTAGCATCTTTGATCCTTTCATGTGGCATGCGTTGACTATGCCTCCAATGATAAACTTTTGATCATATTATTCCCAAAAAGTCTCTATAACTATGCTTTGAGGTGGTTCTATGATTTACCTCTCCAATTTATGAAAGCATTCAAACCTCATATAGATCAATTTTTGGCACACTTTTCCATTAATATTACTTAAAAGGTTTCATATGCTCAAATTTTCAAAATCAAACAAGGAACATTAAACCTATCAATGAATATGTCTTGAGCTATAAGAAAATGTTAGATAAAATGACCAATCATATGATAGATAAAGAATGACAAGGCATATTAAAGCAAAGTTTGCTTAGAAATTTACATGAGTCCATAGTTTTTAATAAGTTCTAATATTTTGATGACTTATTCCATGTTGTATGGGACTTTGAAATGAATCTTATTTCATTAAATAAACTCAAGTATGTATCAAACACACTAGTTTCATCTAAATTTAGTACTAACTTTACAATCAAATAAAGTTATAAGGTCAAACCTCTTGACCCTAAAAGGGAAACAACCACCACAGTTAATACAATTTCATAGTAGCCTAATAGGCTTGTCTTATCTAAAGCATGAAGGAGATAGTTCTTATGTTTACCTAAGTCCACAACCTTATTACTCATATAGTTAATTGAGTATTAGCTCATATCTTTCCCTCATCATATATAAATTGATATGAGTCAACTTTTACCCAAATTATATTATGTTAATGCTTATTATGGATATCATTAGGGACCAAGGCATTCTATGAATAGATTTTTTTTCCTTGAAACATAAGATCTAAGACCTTATTGATGACCAAAAACTTACATTTGAGGATCCTACAAAAGAATCAAATTCACAACTTGGTGATCACCATAAATAGAAAATATTTAACAATCCTTTACAAGACCATTCTAAGAAGGAACCAAAAGTGCAAATGGAAAATGATGCACATCCTCTTCCATCAGATTATGGGCACCCACTATATGGGAATATTTGTATTTACATGAAACACATACCTCCTATGGTTCAGATACCTTTTATTTCCTTCTATGATAGTGAAATTAAGGATGATGATTCTGATCTTCATTCTCTATTCATTTGAGTATATCTTGATAAACACCCCATATGCAATGTTATGATTGATAATGGTGCATAGTAGAATTTTTGAGCTTAATGGTTTAAACTTTACAATTCAAACTTTCAAATATCAAATTAATAGTTGAAGTGATAGAGCCATTAGAATAATAATTTAATATGTGATTAAACATTCAAACCAGTATTATAAAATCCTAAAGATAAATTCTCTAATCTATGATTAAATGGAATAAAAAAGATAGGAGATTGGATTGACATACTTTAGACTCTTAAATTTGAAATTATGATGACATGATGATATATTATTGGTAATTGACTCAAGGATTTAGCATGGATTCTTCATAAGCTTCCTAGATTGTTTGGTTACTAATTTGACATGAAGGCTTTATGATTTTTTTAGTTGGCTCTAATGGAGGAGTGGAGTGGTTTAAATAGAAAGAAAAGAGAAGAATCAATGGTGAGGTTTAAACTTTGTTGAGGGATATCAATGGATGGTAATTATCTAAAGAATTTAAAACTCTTTGGAAGCCTCTAGATTTAGAAGCTTCTAGAGAGGAGGGGTTAGAATAGAGAGGATTATAGAATTCTCCAATTCTAGAATCCTCATAGGGATTAATTAGGCTTAGATGGAAGATTATATAGGGAGGTTAGGTGAGTTTAGGTGGAATTAGATGGTGATTAGGGACTAGGGGTGTAGGAGAGCCTATGGGTAGGCTAGTGTAGGTGGGTAGGTGGGTTATGGGAATTTAAAATTCCTAAATAATAGGTAAGTGGGGATTAGGATAGGATAATATAGATTCAAGATAAATTAATAATGAAGTGGGATATAATAAGGTTATTAGATGAATAATAATGAAGGGAGATATTAGATAAATGATTAGGAAGGGGGGATAAATTAGAATAAATGAGATAAGTGGAATTAATTTCAACTAATAGGAATATTAGTGATGATAATGTAAGTGAAAAAATTTAGATGCATACATTTTTCCCCTCTTTAAAATGAAAATGTGACTAGATGAACTAGGAGTAATGGTATTTCAGATAAAAAACAATATCATGGATGATGTTAGTATATGGGATTATTGGATATGATGTTAGGGGATATGATGCCCCATTAAGGGGACATGTAGGGAAGAATGAGATGGATGGACACTCAAAAGAAGAAATGAGAGGTGGGATGTAATGGATAGATGAGGGGATGGGATGTGATGGATAGACGAGGGGATGTGATGTTAGATAGATGATGAAGAAGATAAAGTCAACTTGAGCATTGAGATATAAATTAATGATAGTTCCCCTGGCATGGACACATACACAAGGAGGAGAATTGATGGGTGTCATGGTTGTTGACACATCCTAAGGGGGAATCAACTATAACATGGTGATGATAGGATTAAAATACCACAAGATTTATATGTATCCCAAGTAAGCTCACATACAAGGGAGAGTTGTTGGCCAAGATAAGATGATGATTTGATAAAATTAATGACGGGTGTAGATCAAATCTAAATTTGATCAATATGATGAAAAGCATAAGAGAAGAATCAGTATGATTGAGTGACCAAAATAATTAGGATTGTGATGAAAGTGATATTAATGGTAGCCAAGCTATCCTTGGGCATAGAAAAGTGGCCAAGTGATGCCTATATAGTCTGAAAAGACCTCAAGCTAATGTAGTTCTGACTAGATGATGATGATGATGATGATTGATGATTAGAGGATGATGTTTTAGATGATAAGATAAAGATAAAATATTATATGTTAGTCAGATGAGTCAAGAGGATTAGATTAGTGATGAGAATAAGGATGATTAGATGAATGATGAAGGTGTAAGTGATTAAGCCATCATAAATGTCATAAGTCTCATCATATTCTAAGTAATCCATTAAATATGGAACTTGGTAGTATGACCCATAATATAAACATGATCAAGAGGATGTTATGCCAAAGTGCATGGGAAAATAGTGAACTCTGAATCCTCGAGGGCACTTTTGGTATTGATCCAAGCAATGTTTTAGGCAAAAATTTAGGCGATGATTCTACTCCAATTGGTGGTAGAACTTTTGGGAGCCATAACTTTTGCACCATAGCTCCGTTTGACTCCATGTTTAAAACATTGGAAAGCTAATAATAAGGGAAACACTATGAGATAGCTCCAATCTCCACTTAGTGGATTTTGACCCTCAAAAAACAAATTGAAGTGCCCCAAATTTTAATTTTAGTAATGTAGTATATAAATAGTAATTCCTTGAATTCTATATTATTGTAAATCATGGAAGTCAAACAACTTAATCTCCCTCGAGATTAGTGACCTTCCACATCCTCCTCCTACCTTTAAAATGTGTATAAATGAAGGTGTAACCCAAAATTGAAACTAGACATCTCTTCTCAGAGATAGGCATATGTTTGTGTCTGTAAATTTAATCAATAAAACATATATTCTCAGAGATAGCATTATTATAATTGTGATATTCTTATTTTATGAATTATCTTTCAACCAAAGCCTCTAAGTTTTGGATCAATGGTATTAAATCATTTTGTCTTGAGAGTGTATGATCCTGAGGATAAGGTCAAGCTACAAGAAGCTTGGGTGGAAAACAACAAAGCTTCCAAACTATCCACCTATTCACTCCAAATGACCTCAAATGGTAGACAACATTTAGACATTTGATCCTTTCAAGGAAATGGTGAATGAATCCCTCCAATAGCAGCAAGCATAGATGCTATAACAATTCACCCAAATTCTTCAACAAATCTTGATGGAAAATTTTGGCTCCTCATTTACACCCCCACATCCTTTCAGTGCCCCAACACCCTTCAAGGTTTAGGTGAATTTTGATATCCCTAAATTTGAAGGCAAAATCAATGCTGATATAGTAGAAAATTGGTTGGATCAATTTTCTTCCTATTTTTTTGTAAATAAATTCATCGATAAAGAGAAGATCACTTTTGATCTTTCAAAAATATCATTGCCTATCAAAAATTGGTGGGAAGTGTACAAAAAGAGATTTAGTATGGATGATATTGGCCTTGAGGTAGAACCTACCTGGGAAGATTTCATAGAAGCTATGAAGGAAGAATACTACCCCATTGGAGCATATAATGATCTATATATAGAGTGGCAATAACTTCACCAAGGTAAAGAATAGTCTGTTCAAGATTACACTAACATTTTTCATTCTCTATCTATGAGATTGGGCATCCAGGAAAGTGAGAAACATAAGTTTCTCCAATATCATGGTGGACTATAATGGTATATATAGGGGGAGATGGAACTCTTTAATCTAGTTACCCTCAGTGAATTGTACAAGTTCATAGTGAAGATTGAGCAGAAGCATGGAAGAATGAATACAAAGAGTCAGCCTATAAAATGGAAAAATGACAAAGAAGGTCAAACACAAGGCCAAATTAGAAGCAAAAGGAAGGAAAGAATAGGAAATGGTGTGATTACCATAAATTTTTAATGCACTCCAAAGAAGAATGTCGAGCCATCAAGTCCCTACTTTTTGAGTCACAATCCTCAACATATGTTGCTCTACCTCATACACACCCTATAGTTGAAGAGGATGAAGAAGAAATTGTAGATGTTGAGCCTGATGCCATCGTTTCTTCATCACAAACCCATGAGGAGAGGCCAGACAATAAGGAAATGTTGTTTCACTCTAAGTTATGGGTGAAAGGTAAGATCTACATTTCATTCTTGATAGTGGGAGCCAAAATAATTTAATATATGTTAGTGTTTTGAAAATCCTAAATTTACCCATGAAGCCTCACCTAAATCCATACAGTATTAGATGGTTGATTCTAGGGAGAAACCTCCATGTCACACACCAATGTCTTCTCTCATATGCAATAAAACATTTCCAAGATAAGATCTTATGTGATGTGGTCAATCTAGATGTTTGTGATGTACTCTTTGGTTAGCCATTCATGTATGATCGACATGGCATATATGAATCAAGAACTTTAAGGATCACCCTCACTCTTGGAACATAGTGCTATAAGGTACCAGAGGTACCACCTTCTACATTTATCTCCCTGATTAGTGCCAAGAAATTCATTCTCATCATGGTCAAGCCACATGAATATAAAAGGGCTAATATTATATCCCTAACTACACAAACAACACAAAAATAGAAGCAAATAGATACCAAGCTGAAGAAGTTCATGGCCTTCCATCCATAGATTGACAGTCAGATAGAAATGGTGAATAATTGGGCCCTGCATAGCTCCATAAAACATAGTCTATTCCAAGTATGCATTGAGAATCAAATCAAAATACAATTACCACACTTGATGACAAATTTTTATGTAATGGGGGCCATTTCATCTCAAGGAGGGAGGAATAATTTGAGTAATGTTTCAGGTTATAATTTAGGTGATGGTTCTACCCCAATTGGTGGCAAAACTTTTGGGAGCCATAAATTTTGCACCATAGCTTCGTTTGACTCCCCATTTGAACGTTAGAAAGATAAGAATGAGGGGAATATTGTGAGATGGCATTGAGCTCTAATCAATGGGTTTTGACTAAAAACCAAATAGAATTGACCCAAATTTTAATTTTAGTAGTGTAATATAAAAATAGTAAGTTTCTAAAAATAGTAATTCTTTGAATTATGTATTGTTGTAAATCATGGAAGTCAAACCACTTAATCTCCCTCGATATTGGTAACCTTTCACATCCTCCTCCTACCTTAAAAATGTGTATAAATGAATATGTAACCCAAAATGGAAATCAGACATCTCTTCTCAAAGATAGGCATATGTTTGGGTCTATAAATTTGATCAATAAAGCATCTCTTCTTAGAGATAGCATTGTTATAATTGTGTTGTTCTTGTTTTTTGAATTATCTTTCAACCAAAGCCTCTGAGTTTTGGATCAGGTATCTTCATATCATCCTTGTTCAGTAACCAATAGACAAAAAGAGACAAGATGCAAATAAAGCATAAGACAAACAAGATATATACATGATGCAATACATGAAAACAAGACAAATAAAATAAACAAGTAACACACACAAATATATACATGTAGTGTCACAATGTCTTATCTAAGGATGAGATGAGTGATTGGACTAAGTTGCTTATGATGATGATTGGGGACTTAGATTTAGATAGGATGAACATGATTAGGATTAGGAAGAGGTGATTCCCCTAGTTAGGATAGAAGGATGGGTGAGGTGATAAGGTCTTTGAATATTGATTTGGTCTTGAAATCAAATCAAAAAGTGGTCAAGGAAGGTGGTTTAGAAAAGTGATAACCAAGGATTACGAACAGATAAGGCCCTACAAGAGTTCAATCTAGTAAGGAGAGTAGGAGATGATGGGATCAAATACCTTTCATACTAGAAAAATAGTGATTATATGGGTACTAGGTATGAAGAGGAAATGATAAAGGTAGTGATGAGATCAAGTACCTTCCACACTAGTAAAGAGGAGATGTGATGGGTACTAGGTGTGAATAGGCATTAATAGGGAAATGATGGGTGTCAAATTAAAATATTTGATAAGGTGATGCATGTTAATAACACTTAGTCAAAATGATGAGGAAGATATGGGGAGATGGGTGACCACTCCAATTCCAAGATGGAATGTGGTATCCAAAGATGGGAAAATATGAGATGGATGCAGATGGATGTGACTAGGGGATTAGGTATAAGACAAGACATAATGGGCTTATTTTTAGGGTTTTTGACATATTTCAATTTTTAATAATTTTTTGGATATGTATGTATACTTTAAAAATATGGTTATTAGAAAAGGGAACATAAAGCCTAGTAACCAGGGCAAGGAAGGAGGGAATGATGGATGAGTACGACAAAAATATGAGGATGATGTTGAAAAGGGAATGAGGACCAAGGAAGAAGGGACTAGGTTTGCCAATGATCACATCATGAAGGAATATTTCACTTTTTTAGGGATTTTTAGAATATGTATTTATAATATACAAATGGGGTTAATACCAAAGGGAATACTGAGCCTAGTAACCAAGATATAGATGGATGAAATAATGGATAGGATGACCAAAGGGTGATGGTAATGTAGAAAAGGAGATGAGGACCAAGGAAGAATGGATGAAGGATTGCCAATGATCTCATCATGAAGGAATTAGATGTGTAGTTACCTAAGTGTTCATTGGAGGATATGTCAAGATGGTTTGAGAACATGTCTTATGACACCTTTCATTCCTTACGAAGGCAAAAATGGGAAGGAATGCGATATGATGGAAGATGATGGGTAGGAATAATGGACTAGGGGATAAGATGGATAAAGATGATGTGGATGGGTTATATAGACAAATTTAACAAGGGAGGGATAGATTTTTCCCTCAAGTGTTGAGGTACAATGTGGACAATTGATTATTGTGCCATGAATTTAGAAACTAGTTTTTATCATGGTACTTACCCAAGGTGCAAGAAGACTATTTTTCACCATTGGATGAATGATTTATTTATTTTAAATTTTATTGGGAATCTTGATTTATTGGAGAGGGGAGAGATGTAGGAGTGTTTACATTTATGTAATTTTTAGCCAACACCTATTCTAGAGATGGGTGATGTTAGGATCATGTTACTGCTACTAGATATGTGAATGTCTTGGTGGCCTTTGTTGATTATTGATTTAGTGTCCTCCAGATATTTTAACCAAGTTTCTTTGTAACCCCTATGAGGGATGATGCTACCTAGAGATGGGAGATATCATATGGATGGGAGGATGTCATGATTTTAATGATGGAATATAGGATGGGAAGGATGGATGTGATTATGAAGGATATGATGAGATGGGGAGTGGAAATGGGGTTCAATAGTTACATACACCATTAGATATGGTGGAGGGGATTATTTATATTGGTGCCATGAGATTAAGGGATCCAAGATCATTTAACTTGCTAATTCTTTGGTCCAAACATTGACAGGATGGTCAGCCGTATGATTTTCAACTTTATTTATTGATTGGATTTGATATTAACTTCACCCTGGTGTCAGTTTTTGGGTTTCACCATAGGGGATTAATTTTTAACTTGATATATAATGATTATTTTAAATTTGATATTCCCCTAGTGCCTAATTTTGGGCATCACTAGGAGAATATTTTTTGATTAGGCTAATGATTTAACTTTGCTTGATTTTGATGGATAGGATCAAAGATGGTTTGATAATTATTTATGAATTTTAGAATAGGGTCTTAGATATTTGTATTTGGGGCACATGATATTTAATGCAGAGGGGAATACAATTATGCATGTTCCTTTTCATCCACTAGATGGAGTGGGATATAGGGATTATGGAGGTGAGGTGGATGATTAATTTTGGGTGATGGATTAAAGGTATAATGAGAAGTATAGTCCTTATAAAAGTTACTAGGATCCCGAGCCTCAACATCAAATAAAGTGTCCTCAAAAATCTCAAAATGATCACTAAGACTAGTTGTAGTATGTGCATACCTGGTAGGATCAGATGCACTCAAAAAACCTTCAATAGATAAAGTGCTCAAAAACTCAGTTATGACTTCATCATCCTGATTGAGATCCAAAGGTATGCCTAGTGATGTATTGGAGGTACCTAGATTAGAGGTATATTTTAAAATATAGGCATTATCAACATCTACTATATTATAAATGAGGGATGACATTTTAGATAAGATATATGATTTAAATAATGGTGTTGGGCATAATCCTAATGTAGATAAGACTTGTGTTATGAACTTCAATGTACAAGATGCAATGGTTCCAGTATAAGGATGATTATTTGAAATTTTCCTTTCAACATCAGGTGTTGATATGATGGGTGAGAGGGAAATAATGTATGAATGATGGTATAAGCAAAGATAGGTCCATGAAAGGGACTATGGAAAATAGGTGGACTGAGTGTACTATAAATAGACTTGTGTTTGATGGAGGATGTATTGAAGATGGAGGGATCATGGGAGGGGGATGTGATGTCTTGACCTTGGATTGGTAGGATAAGGGCTTGATTGTGGCTAAGAATGGAATATTGGCATTCCTCTTCTTGTTCACCTAGGGAGATAGAGTCATCTATTTCATCCTTGATTATTATATCACCATGATTAATGAGTTCTTAGACATAATCTCAAAAAAATTGACATCATTTAATGGAATTCCCCCAAGTTCAATGATATATACATTATTGGTTTGCTTTATACTAGGAGGGCTTTGGCTTAGTAAGATCAAGATGTCGGATGGGGGGATAGACCATCATGTTGGCGATGACTAGTTGCTTAAAAAGGGATTTAAAGGATTTAGGGAGGGGATTATAATGACCCACTTCACTTTTATATGTAGAATCATTAGAATTTAGATTAGATGGTGTTTGACGTGACTGGGTAGATATTCAAGTGGCCAAGATTAGATTCACTTTACTAGTAGATAAAAGAGTAAGTGGTTAGTTAGGACTAATGGATGAAGGGGTTTATGTTGGGGGTACAATGAGTTGAATGGGATCAACACCCTTGGGAAGTGGGACACCTATCATAATTAATTGTAAGAGGATCTCATCCTTGTTGGTAGCTATGTATTGGTCGATGAAAGTAGGTTCTAACTTCATGGTAGTGGGTGATAAAGGATGGGTGACTTGTTGGGATTGAGAGTTAGATTTGGAAGTGTTGAAATTGGAAGAAGGTGATGGTGATGTCATATTATTAGTAGATGATGGGTTTGATAATTTGGGTCTTCCTTTACTACTATTGGTAGATGTAATATTTGACTATGGACAATTATGAATCGGGGATAAGGGGGTTTAAATAGGGCTAGTGGATGGTGGAGGGGAATGGGATAAGGGTTGATGGTGGACTGGTTTGGGAGGTGACTTTAGGCATATGGGGTCAAAATCATTAGGAAAATGAGCACCCATTTTCCATAGCCATAAGATGAATTCATTTTTATTCTTTATCATGTATTGAGTGATTAGGGTGATCTCATCAAGGAATGTTGATACTAATTTTGATGGGCTAGAGGGTTATGGATGGGGAAGGATGTGGGATGGTGGTTTTGGTAGAATGAGAGTTAGGTCATAAGGCAGGTGATTACCTAATTCTAGTGCTCACAAAAGGATGTCATCCTTGTTGTCTAGGATGTATTGGTCTACAAGAATTGGGTCAAAATCTATGGGGAAAGATGGATGATGATACAAAGGTATACTAAGGATTGTTTGAAAAAAGAAAGGCTAAAGGACTGAGCTAGTATGATAGGTGTTGATGGATGAATGTGATTAGGATGATATATAACTAGGTTCAAATGTCATATGGATAGTGCAATAGATTCGAACAACCTATCAACAAGGTCTAGTTTTCAAGCTATCAAAGGATTGGGGATTTGATGGGTGCCTAGATTCAAACTAGCAAGAGGATGATATGATGGGTGCTAGTATGAATAGGCAAGGTGATTAAACTAGATTAATGATTTATGGGTTTGCTAGATTGATACTGATAAAGTGATAATATGCTAGCAAGGTATTGACTAGGTATGATACCTGATTGAGTGATGAGTGATAGTTTGACTACGATGATAAAATGATATGAATAGGATAAAAAGACTAGCTCATGCCTTAGACTTATTTGCTTAAGATGGGATGGGTATGCTTATGTGATGAAGGTGATAAGGATAAATGGGTAAGGACAAATATATATAGGTGTTGATGAAATTATCAAGGGTAAGATGAATGGGATGTGAATGGTATGGACATGGGTGTGACCTAAAAATATAACTAGAATAAGGTAGGATGAGTTTAGACTAGATGGGTGATATAGACAAGGTCAAAACAAATGATTTATTGTGGACTTGAAATAGGATGTGGATGATAAGACAAAATGTGTAGGATATGGTTAAATGAGGATAAGATTAAAAGATGGAGATGATATATAAAAGACAATATGTTAACAATGATATACAAGGTGTGATTTAGGATATGTGATGGAGTATGACTAATGATTGGTGAGACTAGAATAGGATGTGATTTTAAAAGGATGTACAAAGAGCAATATGTATAATGGGATGATGAAAACAAAGTATGTACAAGGGGAGGATGATACGGATGTTCAAGATGAAGGTATATACAAGGTGATGTTTAGGATATACAAATGATGGATAGGTTTAGTGATAGGATATGACTAGAAGGATTTTTAAGAGTATAATACAAGGATATACAAGATGATATATGAGTGATATGGTGATGACCAATGAGCGGTGGATATGGCTGGACTAGGAGGACATTAAGACAAGGTGGTGATGGGAGATAGTATGAGATGTATAAAAGGACAATGTGGATAATGTATATAAGATGATAGAAAAGCAAGGATATACAAGATGATGTGCACCAAAGGATGATATTATAAGATGATATGAACAAAAGTATGATGGGATAAGGATGTGCAAAGGCAATGGTGAGATAGGGATAGGATGATGGGGTATGATCAATGAGAATGACTAGATTAAGATGGGATAAAATGAGGTGGGGGCAATGATATACAAAGATAATATATACAATGGTATGATGATAAAGAGATATAAGACAAAAGGATATACAAAAGGATGATGGGGTGATGATGTACAAGATAAGACAAGGATATATAAGATGAGTTGGGCAAAGGCCTAGATAAGTGTGTAGGTTTGGGTGAAAGCTGACTTGGCTCACAAACAACATGGGTTTAGCATAAAACACACCCAAACAAGAAAACCACAACCTATGATTATTAAACTCAAGGGTGTGTAACCCTATGCTTTCACCATCCAAATGCTTCATGGGTGAGATTGTAGGCTATTGACCCATTACATTATCGACCGAACCCTCTCAACCCCATTTTTACATGATGGCTACTTTAGAGCTAATACTAACTCCTACAGTGGTACACCTATTACAACCAAAGGCTCATAATCTAGGTATACACAAAGGATTCTAGGTGTCTTCCCTATATACGTCAAGGTATGATGGGTCCCAAGTCTATATAGGATGTTGTCTGAGCACCCTGTGTATTGGAGCTTAACCACCCCTCACTCCATAAAACCCTTTATGGAGAACTTTGCTTAGGCATGTAACGACAGCTCTCCTGATTTTTAAACTCCATCAGAACATGGAGTTTGGACTAGTGCATGGTGGTGAAATCCACGGTCACTAGCCCCCTCATAAAGAAAAAAGGATGGAGGGTTTATAGGTGATTTTTTATCCCCCAGGTATCACCACGAGGATACAAGGGGGAGATCATACACCAACTATAGCCCTCATGATACATACAAGCAAACCAAAAGATTAATTAACCAATTATGATTCAGTGTGATGTATTAACAAGATGCAAGAATATAAAAGACAAAATGATATATACATGACAAGATGATTAAAATGATTTTCAAAGTGCCACAAAGAGTCTTTGACAGGTGGCTTGTAAACACACGATTAGTAGTTTGAGTGGCACTCAAAAAGAGGTAACCTGCAAGATAAGGATTAGTAGTTTTGATTAACAATCTTGAGAGGTAACCTATAAAACAAATATTAGTAATTTGATGATTTTATTTTTGATGGTCATTTTCCCTATAGATTAGAAACAAAATTTGCCTCTACTTATTAATGTACAAATTATTATGATAAATTATAATTACTTTTATCAAAATATTAAAAATTATAAAACAACTAAATTTTTCATTTAAATTATAAAATTATTATTAGTTATCTATATACAAGACTATAATTATTAGTAAAAACTTTTTAAAGGATAATAATACATTAATTATTAACAATTGACTAACATATAGTTATGAAATGATAATAACACATATATACATCTATAAACAACTGAAACATGATAAAATATTACTTATAACTAAAGTAGACTTAAAAGGTCGGTTACTTTAAAATAGAACCTGTATGAATAGCAGATATGAATATAATATAAAATAAGCAAAACTTAATGTATATCACTAATGGCAATAGCTAGCACTAATATCATAAAACACTTGAACTAGACGTGACCAGAAAGTTTGAACCTTGACAGCATTCTATAGGTAGTCGCATCTCTTATTTAACTAACAGTGAATGACACTTTACCACTCCTAGCTTGCTTTGAATGGAATAACATAGGCCTAGAGTAACATGAAAACCTGTGTTAGTATTGAGCGGCTCCAACTGCAAGTACGAGCTAGGACCAATTGGATGATCGTACATGATTATTTTCATAATATTATTATTTTACGCTTACGGGAGATGGTATTTAATACATCCAAATGATGCCCAATCTTATATAGCTTAATGCAATAATATAATGGTCTATTCAAGCTTGCAAGGATTCGATGGCAACACCAGAAGGTTACATAATACAAAACTGGCATAGAAAAAGATGGACGTAATTAACACACATTACTAGGAAACACACATATTCCAACTTCAAAGCTATTTAATAGGTAGTCGACATTACAAACATGTAATATTTTAACTTACTAGCTATTTAATAGGTAGTTAACATTTTTTTAAAAACTTTACCTGTCAACTGATTATAATGAATAAACAAAACCTGGTTAAACTGATATTGTGGACAAGCGTATTATAGAGCCTTGTGTTGGTTTACTATAGCTACTTCACCTTAAATGTGCTAATACATATTCAGGCCAAATGTGGAAGCCTTTTCAAGACCTTGAAACATTGCCTTAAAGCATGGAATTATAGGTTATCAAACAAGGAATTGAATCTGATTAGTTCGCTAAAATGGCATTTTCTAGAAGAGGATATTTATTAAAATATAATTACAAGAGAATTTTCACCCAACATAATGGCTCAAAGAAGGGTTTCGTAGAATATTATGACCACAATGTATGTGAAAAATGAGCTGGTTGAGATCACCCAGGTTTTAGCAGGTGTAAAGCTAAACCCCCAACTTTTTCCAGCATTCTCCTTTTGATCATTGCACCTTTACCAGCATTCACTCAGCCTTTGCTAGCATTTTCCAAAATGGGTACCAAGCATACCACTCTTAAGAGCGATGATATTTATCTCAAGCTTTTTGTAAAAGATTTACCAGTTCTTGGTAAGGAGAACAAATAGTGGCTTCAATATAGTTGTTTTTTAGTAGGATCCACAAAGCACCATTGTCTTTTTCTCGTCTAGTTCACTATGGGAAGGAGGATGGTATTACGGTTTTGATGACAATATTTTATGATCTTTTTAGCTCTTTGATTCATAAAAACAGCTAGGCTCCAAGTTTTGATGGTAACGGAATGCTTGTCTTGCGAACACCACTAAGATATAAACTTCTATGTGGACCTAAGAGCCATCGTGAGGCTATGAAGCACTTTGGAAAGGCACCTGGTGTACCACATAGTTACACCAACCCTACGTCCACTTGAAAGGAAGGAAAATTGAAATGGCTCATGATTTTAAATATAAAAATCTAAACTATATAACTTTGATGAGCTTCAAATAGGTTATGAAAGTCTTATGCCAGATCTGTGATTTACCCTGCACTAATTAGAAGATGACCAAATAAAGGAAATAGTTGTTTCCAAAATATATCACAAAATCATTAGTTTCGATGTCCCACTAGTTATATCTTTTTATACAGACCAAAGACAAAAATATATTTGAATCAACACTGGTGTGGAAATGAATAAATTATAATCCTCAAAACTGCTATTAAATTCACAACATTTCACTTATCTCAACCCAATTATGAATGATGACTTTGATAACCCTGAAATCTCACAGAGATAAAACAAACTTCAAAGAAAACAAGTAAAAATTAAATTAAATTTTATTTCAGCACAACCTGATATATTCACTTAATCAATCATCAAAGTCCCTGGCAAAGTTTTTATTTTAATCAACAAAGTCATAGGTTATGATTTTATGCTCAATTCAAAGACAACAAAAAGAATCAAAATGGACTTATAAATCTCACCTACATTCTTTCCAATGCCTGGATATGGCTATTCATAGAGATTCTTAAATATAGGGCTGCTTATCCTCCTTTTTTTTCTTTTTCAACTTGCAAGCTTATCTTCACACTTCAACTCAAATAGGTTAAATCAAGAGGAATCCCTCCTATCACGGTCACCAATTTGTAGTAGGATTATTGAGATTAATGGTTTAAACTTTACAATTTAAATGCTCAAATATCAAACTACTAGTTAAAGTGATAGATCTATTAGAATCATAATGCAATAGGTGAATAAACATTCAAACCAACATTATAAAATCCTAAAGCTAAATTCTCTACACCATGATTAAATGGAATAAAAAATATGAGGAGATTGGATTGACATACCTTAGACTCAACAATTTGATATTATGATGGCATGATGATAGATTGTTGATAATTGATTCAAGGATTTAGCATGGATTCTTCATAAGCTTCCTAGATTGATTGGTTAATAATTTGACATGAAGGCTTTATGATTTTGCTAGTTGGCTCCAATGGAGGAGTGGAGTGGTTTAAATAGAAATAAAACGGAAGAATCAATGGTTGAGATTTAAACTTCATTGAGGGGGATCAATGGATGAGAATTATCCAAGGAATTTAAAATTTTTTAGAAGCCTCTAGATTTAGAGGCTTCTAGAGAGGAGGGGTTAGAATAGAGAGGATTCTATAATTCTCCAATTATAGAATCCTCATAGGGATTAATTAGGCTTAGATAGAAGATTATGTTAGTGCCCAAAATTGCATTGAATCAATTGAGCCCTTGTTAAGCATAGATGCCTAATTTGTTTAGCCCACTTCATATTTTTAAGTGTTCATCAAAAGTTAAGTTGAATTCATGTCTGAGCACCTTAAGACCCAACTTCTAATTTCCCTAGCTTAGGCCCTTTGATTTAAATTTAAATTGGTGAAGGAAATTTAAGCAAGAATGCTTTTAATATGTTATGGACTTATTTTAAATTTTATACTAAGGTTTGGTTGTGTTTATTAACATGACCAAACCTTAGTCTAAAAGTCATGTTTGGTCCCTTTTTATTTCCCATGGCCCTTGGTCCCTTTTTATCTATTAATGTGGTCTAAGTCATGCTTGGTCCCTTTGTTTTAAGCTGAAATCAAATTCCTATCCTAAATCCTATGTTGTGTTTATTTATGCACCCAAAAACCTAAGGCTAAGACTTTATAATAAGCTCTTTATTCCTTGAGCTTTGACTTAATTGCTTTTCATGTTAATTTTGAACCAATCACTTCCTACCTAACTGATCATAATCAAATGGTGCACATTAACATGGAGCAAGATGAGTTGACGATGTGTGATCAATGTTAAATAGTCAAAGGGACTTAAGACGAGCGTGAATGCACCAAGTATCAAGCTCGTGAGGCACAATTTAAAGCTCATAGCATAAGTCTAAATGAATTAGACCATCATCAGGACATCATATAGAAATGGACTAGTCAATTTACTTATGCATTTTATAATTTTTCTTAGAAAGTGTCTCATGGTTAAAGGATCACATGGAATCAATATTCTAGATGCCATCAACATCTCCTACAAATTTGGTGCCTTCATGTTTTTTCTATCTGAAGATGCAAGCCTTTAAATTTGAAAAAGTAGTGTGATAATCATGCAGACGTAATTGGTGGTCATGCAAACATCAAAGTAAAGCTCAAAAATTAATCATTTGGTGTACAAAGTGTGACAATCATGTGGATGTCATTGATGGTCATGTAGATGTCATTAACAATCATGTGGATGTCAAAATAAATCTTAGAAATTATCCATTAGAATTTAAATATTAGATGTTGCTTGGACATAAATGACAATCATGCAAACATCAAATGATGGGTATGTAGATGTCAAATTTAAGCCATGATAGATATCTATTTGGATTCAAATAATCCAAAGATCAACAATCAACATTTGTCATACTTCAATATTGATGGTGTGAGCAAGAGCTAACTTGTCAAAGAACTCAAGCCGAATGAGGAACTACCACATGGTAGAAGGGTGATAGCTTGGTAGAGATTGACTATGTAAGGTGCAGAGAGCCTGTGGAGCTACCAAATGGCATGATCTTAATCGCCAAGTGAAAATGTCAACTAATGATGTTTGACTAGCTAGATCAGGATCCAATGGTGTGAGATGAACATGGAATTTTCAACAGAGCTCCAGAAAAAACATGGAAGCAATAAGTGTCAAGCTCATGGGACATGATTTAAAGCTCAAAAATGTTCATGTCGATCAACAGTACGTGACAGAGCATACAAATCCTAATCGATGGTGTGTATGGGTCAAGACTTTTCAAAGGGGTACCGATCAAATGTGGTAGTGACATGTGTCACTACCATGATGAAATAGATATATATCTATGGTATGTGCTTAATCCTTGTAGATAAGATCGATGGTATGGGATCAAAGGTTGATATTTCACCAAATTAAAGCTCAAGCATATTTTGAAGATCTAAAGGTGCCTCTTTATATTTTATGTGGCATACTACATGTCAATATGTGGTAAACTTTGGCTTATGAGTTAATATCAATGCTCCTTCATGGATGGGAAAGGATTTGAAGCACAGAGGAAGGTCTATGGGGCATTCTAGAGCATATTTTTCAATAATGATAATGGATCATTTTCTATTTTTACCACAACTTGAACATTCCAATGTAGCCATCATTATAGGTGTATGTTGTTCTATGATGGGCATAAGATGAACGACAACTATCTAGGAGGTTCCATCTATGCATAAAAGTGGTCAAAGGCATCTCCAGGTAGTTTCACATGATGACAAAGTTTGTTTAGCCTCCACTATGAAGTGCACCTTATAGATCATGTAAAAAGGCATCTCCAGTCCAAAGGTTTGTTACAAATATTCATCATGCCTTGTTGAGGTAGTTAGAGTGATGATTTCTTGTAAATGGATGAAGATTTTCAAATGAGGACAAAGGAATATTTTCCAACTGGAAGCATCTTGGCAGAATTAGGAACGTTGATATGCAATTTTGCAAATTACAACCTACAGTCCCAAATTTTAAAGGATAGTAAAAAATGTATAAATAGAGGGCTTATCGTCTATTCAAGGGGTTGGTCATTATTTTGGTTATTGTTGGTCTTTGTTTTTATACAAAGTATAGGCTCTTTTAACTTTTAGGATCACTATTATGTGCATTTTGTCTCTCTTTTTAAGGTGGTTATAGTTGTCTAGCCATTAGAAAGCTCTGAGAGCATCTCTATATGTCTCGCATGTCTAACATGGAGAAAAACTACCATGCTTGTCCCCATGGCAACATTTTGAAATAATGATGTATGTAAAATTTTATTAAAAAGTTAATGAAAAATACTTATGGTTATTACTCTTTTCTATTGATGAAATATAATAATATGTTTTAAAAAATTTATTGATTGGATATCTTGTTCTATGCTCATTATTGGTTGTCATCTTGGGCTTAGATCTAGATTATAAATCCCTTTCTGAATTATGTTTGGAAATATGTTGTTGAATATCTTATTAGGGCACCCTAGGTTTATGGATTCAATGGGAAAAAAAATATGAGATTCTATTTTTAGATTATGTTCTAGGGTTCTATGATAATGTGGGTATTTGCATTTCATTGGCACTAATGGATGTAAATCACTCTTGGTAGTTCCCATTAGCTTGTAAGTCAATATTTTTTGCATCTTTGCAATAAGTGATGTTATGAATGTTTCAAGAATCCCTACTATTTGAAAACCACCAGCACACCACCCCCATTTTATTATTATCAATTATCCTACCCTATCGTACCCTACATATAGCACACCCTTTGCATACTATAAGTGTTATCTTCCCTACAAATGTATAAAATCCTTTATACTTAACACGTGTTTGTAGTTTATGCTTAAAATACCTAGCACTAAAATCTTCCTTTTATCCCCTTATTGTTGAAAAATTATTTAGAATGAAGGTTGCATGCACATCCCCATCTATCTTCAATAGTTTTTATGTGACTTAGTGCATTTGTTCATTTTGTGTGATAACCCTTCCTAGGTGGATTGAATGAGTTTGGTTGTGCCTAGTCACATTTGTGTTTTTTTGTGCTAATAAACCCCATGGAGGTTTAATTACATAATCTCTCCATGTGAGCAAGCTACCCCGTAAGTCCCCTTACCTTGGTTCAGATAGAGCTAGAATTAGTAGGGAGCTGACCATATCCTCTGTCGGTGCCTCTCAGTCATTTTCTACATCTGGTCCATTCTAGATGCCAAACCCTTCCCCAATTACAATGACACATCATAGGGTTTTTCATCTTTGTTTTCCATTTTCCTTCAAGTGTGCAAGGTCGATCATGATAGGTGTACAATTGGGAACCAACACTCATCTGCCACTATTTCCAGGGACACTTCCTCATGTTGTTGAGGACTCTCACAAAGATATGATTTCATAAGTTAAGGTTTGAAAAAAAAATCTCTACCATTATTTTGATACAAGTAATCTCAACTGCATTTTTAGACAAAGTTTATTCATTTTATCTCATGGTTTGGAAGTTGAGGTTATTATTTACTACTTTGTTATCTTGGTCATCAATGATGCAACACTCGACTAGGGTTGTGCCAGGAATTGAGAGATTTGGTAATTTGACATCTACTAAATTTGTTGTAAAGAGCTATAAATTTGTCATGTTTTAAGGTGGTTTTCACTATTTGAAAATGAGTTTGAAAATTTCATTGTCTTTGCTTTCATACATCATCACTAATTTTAGCAAGATATGGTTTCAATATGTATCACTACAAGTTTGTAAATGGTTATATTCTAGAATTTTGCTTCTATTGATGAGTCCAAAAAATCATATGGTTTCAAAGAAAGATCAGTGCTCATTTCATATATCTTTAGCTTTGAGATTTATTTTGCTTGCAAAGATGGAAGGATTGAGGTCATATTTCAAAGGTGACTCATCAAATAAATTTGTCTCGCCCTTAAGTGTTCATCAAATACAAAGGAGAAAAGTTTGGAGGCTTGTTGAAGAGCAAAGTGAAACTACAAAGGACTATTTGGGCTATCAAGATTCTAGTAAATCTAAACTTTTTTTTATTGAACTTCTTATTGCTAAAGATTTTTATAATTTTCCTAGTGATTCAAAATCATATAACCCCATTTACTATCCATCTCCTTCTCAGCCAGTTGAATCCCCTCCCAAGTTCAATCCTCAATGTCCACTTCATTCACCCCCTCGTATCCTTTTTCCAGTTGTTCTTAAACCTCCCATTGAACCAAACATGAGGCATAGAGACCAAGATGAGAATGAGAATCCTGCATTTAGAATTCATAGATTTAGACCTATCAATTTTGATGACATGGAAAGTTATCCTAATGAAGTTCCAAATGAATTAAGGAACCACCTTCAAAAATTCTAAGGGAATAATGAAATGAGTAGTGATCAACACTTAAGGTATTTTCACAATATCATTGAATATTATGAGGTTGAGATGAAGATGTGTGCATTAAGTTATTTGTGCACACGCTGGAGGAAGATGCTCGTGAGTGGTTCAATTCTCTTCTTCCCCATGGATGGATTGATTCATGGGAAGAAATGAAGAGTGTTTTTAAAATTTAGTATGGTGATAGAATTGATTCTATATTTATTTTGGTTGAGTTTAAAAACATCAAGAAAAACCCTAATGTGTGCAAGACTTCAATACATAGTTCAACAAATTTATGATGTGACTACTCGAGAACATCAAGCCCATTGATATAACATGATTAATAAAATACTATGAGGCCTTTGACAAGAAGGTTTCATACTACTTACGAGACAAGTCTCCCATGAACCTATGGTTGGCATTCAATATGGCCATCCAAATTGAGAATAACATAAAGGATATGGGAAGGCCTTTGAACAAGTAGGCTAATGTAAAATTGGTTAATCCAGAAAAATTGTAGTCCACTAAGGATGCCAACCTTGAAGATACTATTAATAATTTGACCTCTGCTATCAAAGAGATGTCCCACAAGCTAGCCAGAGCTAAGAAGGGGTAGCAAAAGAAGTGCCTAATCCATTACATGCCAAGGTAAATGTTGTGAATTTTGATTGTGATATTGATTGGTGTGACAAGTGTTTCCTTCCACATCACCCATGTGATAGTTTTGAACCAAGTGATGAAGATGCAAATGATATTGAGTCTACATTTGATGATGATATTTTGATGTTCAATTATCAAGACTCCCAATGTAAGTTTTTGGCCTTCATAAAAATGATGTGTGCTACTATTGCAGATCAATTTTGGAGTGCGGTCAAAAAGGTATGGGTCCAAACATATGAATTTACTTGTGATGGTAATATGACATAAGCATATGAATTACCCAATCATGATGTAATTAAAGATTTGAAGTATGATCTAACTGAAGTACTACACATAGATGTGGAATTGGGTAACCTCGTTGGGAATGTGGATGTTATTGAGAAACTAGTTGTTCTTGATGTTGGGTTTAATAATAATGGTGTTATTTGGAGAATGTCATTTAATGAATATGGGATTATCTTTTATGCCCCTGAGGATGAATGTTTTTAGACTTATTTCAAGTAGTACTTTGAGTGCATGAATGATATTACTAATCCTAAGGCACTCCAGCTTGGTACTTACCTAATTATAGTCGAGAAACAAGTTTTTTTACAATTGATGGAGTAATAAAATCTTTTAGCAGGGTGTTATCCATATTTGAGATCATGTAAAGAAGATTTGTTTCAACTTGTCATCCTATTATACCCTAGCAGTAGACCTCTTAGGCAAGTGCAAAGATTGGTTTACTTTATCTTAGCCACCAAACTACTAGAAAATTTCAAGAAATTAAGGGATGATGAGATACCCAAACTACCAATTAATGGCACACATTTGAAACATTTCCTCAATTGAGCACATGATAATGTACATAATTATATAGTCATGTTAATTTTTTTCTTTGTTTCCCCTCTGCTTCAGGCCTTGCTTGTATAGTTCCCTTTCATATTTTTTGTCGTGTGTTCATTTTCAAATCCTCTTGATCTATTTTTGTCGAATTACCTTGTTTTGTTAAGCCTCAATGAGTGTTGTTGATAAATTTTTAAGTGTTGACTCTGTGACCCAATGGATTGGCACTTGGTCTTATATTTTAGGGTTCTTTACACACATACAAATAGTATACATCCTTGGGTGAGAACCAATGTTAGTGCCAAAAATTACACTAAATTAATTGAGATCTTGTTAAGCATAGATGCCTAATTTGTTTAACCCACTTCATGTTTTCAAGTGTTCATTAGAGGTCAAGTTGAATTCATGTCTTAGTACCTTAATACCCAACTTCTGATTGCCCTAGCTTTGGCCCTTTTATTTAAATTCAATTTGGTAGAAGCAATTTAAATTGGGATTATTTTAAAATGTTATGGACTTATTTTAGAATATTACTAAGATTTGGTCATGCTTATTAACATGACCAAACCTTAGTCTAAAATTCATGTTTGGTCCCTTTTTATTTCCCATGGCCCTTGGTCCCTTTTTATCTATTAGTGTGGTCTGAGTCATGCTTGGTCCCTTTGTTGTAAACTGAGCACAAAGTCCTATCCTAAAGCCTATGTCATATTTATTTATGCACCCAAAAACCTAAGGATAAAACTTTATAATAAGCTCTTTATTCACAGAGCTCTAACTTAATTACTTTTCATGTTAGTTTTGAGCCAATCACGTCCTACCTAATAGATAGTAATCAAATGTTGCATGTTAACATGGATAAAAATGCTCGGATGGTGCATCATCAATGTTGAATAGTCAAAGGGACTCGAGATGAGCATGGATAATGCCAAGTGTTAAGCTCAAAATGCATGATTTAAAGCTCATAGCAAAAGTCTAAATGAACCAAACTATCATCAAGATGTCATACAAAAATGGACTAGTCAATTTAGTTATGCATTTTATAAGTTTTCCTAGAAAGTGTCTTATGTTTTAAGATCACAAGGAATCAATATTTTAGATGTCATAACAATCTACTAAAAATTTGGTGCCTTCATGCTTTTTATATCTCAAGATGCAAGCCTTTAAATTTGATAAATTAGTGTGATGGTCATGCAGACATCATTGATGATCACGTGGATGTCAAAGTAAAGCTTAGTAATTAACCATTTGGTGTTCAAATTGTGACGATCATGTGGATGTCATTGACAGTTATGTAGATGTTATTTATAATCACATGGATGTCAAAATAAATCTTGGTAATTATCCATTGGAGTTTAAAGATTGACAGTCATGTGTACGTCAATGATATTCATGTAGATGTCAAATGATAGGCATGTAGATGTCAAATTTAAGCCATGAAAGATAGCCATTTGGATTCAAATAATCCAAAAATCAATTATCAAAATTCCATCATACTTTAAGATCGATAACACGAATGAGAGATGACTTGTCAAAGGACTAAGACCAAATAAGGAACCACCACATGGCAAAAGGGCACTATCCTAGTAGAGACTGATTATGCAAAGTGCAAAGAGCCCATGAAGCTACCAAATGGCATGATCTTAATTGCCAGGTAAAAATTTTAACCAATGACATTCAACTAACTAGATCAAGATCTAATGGTGCAAGATGAACATGAAATTTTCCATGGAGCTCCAAAATAAATGTAGAAATGATATGTGTCAAGCTCTTAGGGAATGATTTAAAACTTGGAAATGTTCCCATCAATCGATGATATGTGTTAGAGTCCACAGATCCTGATTGATGGTACATATGGGTCAAGACTTTTCAAATGGGTCCTAGTCAAATGTAGTAGTGACATGTGTCACTATCACGATGAGTTAGATACAGATATATGGTCTATGCTTAATCTATGTAGATAATATTGATGGTGTGGGATCAAAGGTAGATGTCTCCACAAATTAAATCTTGAACATATTTTTAAGATCTAAGGGTGCCTAGTTGGATCTGATGTGGCATTTTACATGTCAATATGTGGAAAACTTTGGATTATGAGTCAAGATCAATGCTCCTTCATGGATGGGCAAGGATTTTAAGCACAAAGTAAGGTCTATGGGGCATTTCAGAGCATATTTTTTAATAATCACCATGGATCATTTTTTTTTACCATAGCTCGAACATTCCAATGCAACCATCATTACAAAAGCAAGTTGTTCCAAGGAAAGCATAATAGGAAAGATAAACGTCCAAGAGGTTCCAACTATGAAAGCAAGTGATCAAGGGCATCTCTAGGTAGTTTCACATGATGATAAAGTTTGTCCAGCCTCCACCATGAAGTGCACATTTCAAATCATGAAAAAATGCATCTCCAATCCAAAGGTTTGTTGAAAATATTCATCATGCCTTATTAAGGCAATTAGAGTAATGATTTCTATCAAATGGATGAAGATTTGTAAATGAGGACAAAGGAATATTTTCTAGCTAGGAGCATCTTGGTAGAATTGGGAGGGATATGAAATTTTTCAAATTACAACCTACAGTCTTAGATTTGAAAAGATAGTAAAAAATTTATAAATAGAGGTCTTCTCCTCTATATAAGGGGTTGGTCATTATGTTGATTGTTGTTGGTCTTTGTTTTTATCCCAACTATAGGCTCTTCAAAATTTTGGGATCACTGTTGTGTGCATTTTATCTCTTTTACTAGGATGGTTACAATTGTATAGCCACTAGAAAGCTCTGAGAGCATCTCTATATGTCTCCCATGTCCAACATGGAGCAAATCCACCATGTTTATCCCCATGGCAGCATTTTGAAATAATGATGCATGTAAAATTTTCTAAAATATTTAATGAACACTTTTGGTTATTACTCTTTTTTATTGATGAAGTACAGTAATATGTTTTATAAATGTTGATTAGATATCTTATTCTATGTTCATTACTAGTTGTCATCTTGGACTTAAATCTAGATTATAAATCCCTTTCTGCATTATGTTTGGAAATATGTTGCTAAATAACTTTTTAGGGCACCCTAGGTTTACGGGTTCAATGGGAAAAATTATATGAGATTATAATTTCAAAGTATGTTATAGGGTTTTAGGATCATTTGGGTATCTAAATTTCATTAGAACTAATGGATGTAAATCACTCCTGTTAGTTCCCATTAGCTTGTAATTCAGTTTTCTCTGCATCTTTGTAATAAATGATGTTATGAATGTTGCAAGAATCCCTATTATTTGAAAACCACCATCACATAACCCCCATTTTATTATTATCAATTGTCCTACCCTACCCTACCCTACATATATCACACCCTTTGCATACTATAAGTGTTATTTTCCCTACAAATGCATAAAGTCCTGCATACTTAACATGTGTTTACAGTTTGTGCTTCAAAGAACTAGCATTGTAGTCTTCCTTTCAGCCCCTTGTTGAAAAATTATTTTGAATGAAGGTTTCATGCACATCCCCATCTATCTTTAGTAGCTTGTATGTGACATAGTGTATTGTTTCATTCTATGTGACAACCCTTCTCAGATGGATTGAATGAGTTTGGTTGTGCTCTAGTCACATTTGTGTTTTCTTGTGATAATAACCCCTATGGAGGTTGAATTGTAGAATCTCTCCATGTGATAAAGATACCCCATATATCCTCTCACCTTGGTTTAGGTAGATCTAGAAGTAGCAAGGAGCTGACCATACCCTCTATTGGTACCTCTCAATCATTTTCTACATATAGTCCATTCTAAAAGCCAACTCTTCCTAAATTAAAATGACACATCATAGGGTATTTCATCTTTGTTTGCCATTTTATTTTGAGTGTGCAAGTCTGAGTGTGAGAGGTGTACCACTAGGAACCAACATATTAAATAGGTAGGCTAGGTGAGTGCTAGGTGGGATTAGAAGGTGATTAGGAACTAGGGGTGTAGGATAGCCTAGGGGTAGGCTAGTATAGGTGGGTAGGTGGGTCATGGGAATTTAAAATTCTCAAATAATAGGTAAGTGGGGATTAGGCTAGGATAATAGGGATTTATAATAAATTATAATGAAGTGGGATAGGATAAGGTTAATATATGAAGAATAATAAAGAGGGATATTATATAAATGATTAGGAAGGGGGGATAAATTAGTAGGATAAATTTTAATAAATGAGATAAGCAGAATTAGTGTCAACTAATAGAAATATTAGTGATGATAATGTAGGTAATAAAATTTGGATGCATACATGGTGCAAGAAAAAAAAAATCACCATGATATTACTTGCGCATTTAGAATTTATTCCTCGTGATTTTCATCCTTCTACTAGATCAGTTAGAGCATTCGATGGGACCTCCTAGAAAGTTCTTGGTGAGATTGATCTAACTTTATAAGTTGGTCCCACACATTTGATTACTAAATTTTTAGTTATCCCTTCCATAGGCATCTTTGATATGTTACTAGGAAGACCTTGGATCCATATTGTGTTGGAAGCATAAGAATAGTTGTATTAAATAAATATTTGTTGTTTGCATCAAAACTATGTTGTCATTTTACACCCCATTCTAATTTTGTATCTTTCTTGATTAATCATGTGAAGGGTTGTGTCTTACCATCTAATTGAGAAATAAAACATTTTATTACTTGAATTTTTCCTTGTAATAATAATAGTTTTGATAGGCCTTTGGGTCAAGGCATGTTTAAAATAGATTTGATCTTTTGGGGATCTATCTTAATGCCTCGTTGAGATATGATGTAGCCAAATAATTTTCATTAAGATGCCTTTAATGCATATTTTTATGGACTTATATGCACATTGTATTTCCATAATTATTCAAAAACATTCCATAAATTTGGATCATGATCATGTTGTTGTTTTGATTTTGTAAATTAATCATCCACATAGTCCTCTACTATTTCAAGTTTATAATCATGAAATATGTAGGTCATGTCTCATTGATAAGTAGCCCCATAATTATTTAGTCCAAAGGGAATGACCACATAATAAAATGTTCCACATGGTGTATTAAATGAATTTTTTTATTGATCTTTTGGATTAGTTTTGATATGGTCGTATCCTAAGACCCTGTCCATGAATGATAGCATCTCATAACTGGCTTTAGAGTCAATAATTATTTAAATGTTTGGAAATGAAGATTTGTGTTTAGGATAATATTTATTCAAGTCCAAATAATATTTACATCACAAAATTTGTCCATTAGGTTTTGAAACTAGTACTATATTATAAAAACATTTAGGATAATCAGTGGATCAAACAAATCAAGCATTTAATAATCCCTATCTCTTCTTTTAAGAATAATACAACCTTAGGATGCATTTTATGAATATTTTATTGTATTGTTTTGGAATATTAATAAATTAAAATATTATGTAATGCAATTTTGGGATCAATTCTTGGCATATCTTAGTAAACCCATGCATATATATCTAGGTAGTAAAGTAGAACTTGTCAAAGTGCCTTTCCATTTTTTTTTGCAAAAAAATTACTAGTAGTATAGGTTTAGTATCCTTATATAAAAAATTTATTTTTTATCTTAATTAATTATAATTTATATATTCCATATAGAGTGTTATAGGAATAGCATATAAACCCTTAGCTTAGATATAGACATTAGTGACTCTATTTTCACCAAATTATACATGGGTGATAGTTGTGTGAGGAAATTTATTATTGTGATAGAAGGAAGGAGTTCATCATATGCCTAGAAGTATTCTATGATATAATCATAATTTTAAAATTCATCTAATGTCAAAATATCTTGATAATGAACTATGTCATCAATCAGCTGAAGGTATACCAACTATATTGTAGATGTATTATAAACTTCTTATGTTGGTTTTAGCTCTGATTTAAAGAAATGTGAATAAATGGTAGTCTTTATGGTTGTTCATTTATTGAATTTTTTTCATTTTTGTATATACGCAAGGCCTTTTCATACTTAATTATAAGAGGATTGGATGGGGTTAACAATGCCTTATGCATGTTTTCCCAATCCTTATCCTATTTATCCCATTTATTATAAATATTTAATCCCAACACCATATTGATTATGATTTGATGATGATGATGAAATTGGAGTTGAATAAGATATTAGTGCTTCAATTAGTTTGGATTCTTGAGAATATGGTTGCATATAAGGAATGTAATGATCCTTGAGTTGTGTTAATACACAATACTTGAATGTTTATTGATCCAAATGGCACTTTTGTGTGTGTGTCCTTGATGACTAAAATTTAAACATACATGTATAGAAGGAAATATGTTCATCTCATTAATCCATAGTCTCTCTAATAGAATATTATAATTGAGTTCATTATGCATGACTTGAAAAACTATGACTATCATTTGAGGGCCTATGATAATATGAAGTATAGTTTGTCCTAATATGTTTCATGAAATGTTTTCAAAACATTGAATATTCATATTTTAATATTTAAAATCCTCTACCTGAATACCAAGTATGTTTTAAAAGGATATATTATAAATGTTTAACCCTGGTCTATTATCCACCAAAACTCGCTTGATTATATTATTTTATACTTGAAGTTTAATATATAAAGGTAGATGTTGGTATCTAATGTGATTATGAGGAAAATATTATTTTTTAAATGAGATTCATTCTTCCATCCATCATAGTGTATTGATAATATAATATACATAATGTGGTTATATGTCATTTGGTAAAGTTGTTTCATGAAATATTGCATAGAGAATATCTTCATAAACAAGGATAGTCTAAAGTATTTCTAACATGAAAATTTTGACATGGGTATTTTTTATTTGATACATGGTGTCATACCCCTTGGGTTGATTATCTTTTTTGGTGGGTGATAGTGCAAGTTGAGGAAGGATATGGTAAAGTCATTTGGTTTGCACTATCGTATGGGTCACTTTACATCTTCATGTTATAACAACATGTCCCATTGTATCTAATATAATATGAGGACCAGTATTAGAAGTCAGATGGTAACTATTATCATTATAAAAATTAGGGTGAGGAGTAAGATAAGTCCTGCATTCCTTTATCCTTTTATAAATAGGCATCTCAAATTATATATTACAATAGTAGGATTGGAAGAAGGTTTGGGATTGTTCATTGGTAATTTTATTCTTATTAGTGAATTTAGCTTTGATATTTTTCATCCATTCATGTACATAATTGATATAAATAATATGCATTATCCATGTATAACAATATGAAAAGATTAATTTAATTTCTTTTGTTAACCACTAATGTTCATTCACCATGATCATGATTATGTTAGAGGTATAATCACTGAGAGGGGGTGAATCAGTGAGCCCAGATAATCTGAATTCAATTACAAATATCTCAAACTCTTAATTAATCAATACAAACATTCATGAAACATACTCAACATTCACAATAATGAACAAGAGAGATAATGCAAGATCAATCACATAACACATGACATATGTGGTAAACCCTCTTGGGGACTAAAACCCACTAGAACCTACAACTGGACTATTATCCTATAATAACAAGAAAAAATTTAGACCATCTACAAATGATCAAGGAACTACCATTCTTGGTTTTAGTGAGACTATAATCCCACAAGGAAATTCTACACCTGTCTAACTGAGTACCCACAACAACTAGACTTTTAGCAAGTTTTATCTTCCAAGGAGGAACAAACACCCTAAGCCACTAACCACTTAGTCAGCTACCTTGAACAACTCCAGCTTTGAACTAATGTCTTCAACACCTAATGATGGAAATATAATTATATTTCTCTCAATGTATCCAAATTCACCTTTTAGAGCACATAACACTACCTATTGGCCAAATCACATTACATACTTAAACCAGCACACAAAGATCAATTAGGACACATTGCATATCCCAACTAACCCCACTCTTCAAACCTTAGAAATTAATTTGTCACCACATTAATAGCCTGACTAGATGGTCATACACATTTTCCATACTCTGATTAGTCTCTCAAACCAGCCACCAAGCTCTCATAGACACCATCTATCATTTGCTCATACTTAAGACATCCAAAACATCCTTTTAGATCACTCTAGACCTCTTTGATCATGCTCAACCTAAAAGATCACTATTTTAATCTCAAAAACATGACTTACAGGTCATACACAGAGTTCTCAATTTGATCTACTCATCAACCCAACCATTAGGCACACTTGGGCTCTTCTCTTCTTCACTTCAATGCTCACTCCTCTCACTCAAAACTAGAAACCATCTCCTTTGGTTTCACTATATATAGAGACTTCATGATAAACAACTTCTTGGTTGGCCATTATACTTTCCTTAACCATTAATTCTTATCTCACATTAATAAATGACTTAATATAATCCATAAATTTTGGCCATAGCATCTATGAGTCACCCTTAAGTAGCTACACCTTTCCCTTGTATCTCTTATAAGTCTCATGGAGACCTATACACCCACTTAGCACTTCAACAAGAAAAATAGAAACTTAGGACCACTTCCAAAAGCATAGGTCCACTCCACATGATCCCTTTCTCACTCCCACATTAGTCCATGCCACCTAGAACACCAACTCCACCCTAGAACCTACCAATTAGGTCACCTCTCACTTTACGTCTTTAAACACAAAAAAATGCAATCTCAAACAACTGAACTAGACATTCAAGTCTCTCACATAACCACATGAAAAAATCATATGAATATAACCTCAAATATATTTAAAACATCTTCATATGCCTTAGACACTCCAACATAGGCAAAAATACCTCAAATTTTTATACTCAAGATGACCACTCAAACTGGTCATACACTGTCAAAATATAGTCAAGCTATTTTGAATCTCCACATCTAACCAAGGTCTAACTATGATGATCAAAGACTTCACATAAGTATTTAAGACTTATAAAACATCTTCATATTCATTAGAATCATCAATTCTTCTTAGAACACCTTTAACTCGATCCTCCAACATGATCACTCAAACTACCAGTGTATTCAAAAAACATAGTCAACTTCTTAAGTAATGTTCATACTCAATATCGATTCACCAAACCTCCAAATACCACACATAGAATCTTCATGGAGTCTGAAACACTCCCCAATATCCAATTCATCAAGAGATATCAAAATAATATCAAAACAAGCTCAATATCCCTCTAGGGTCACTTGTAGAATAAGCACAAACACATAGTCAACTTCTAGTCTCAATATCTTTGATTGTTCTCACTTTCAGAACTTCAAATCTATATTTCCAAATGCACCTTGGAGTCCTATACAAATTTGGTTTTTACATAAATAGTAAATTTTAATTATATCAAAATATATGGACAAAATATAGATCTATGGTTTTTCCCTATGTTAAATTCAAATATTTGAATTCAAACGATCATAGTTAAACTCCAAACACAATGCTCGCATCTTGTATCCTCTTAGCTTTGGATCAATCTCGCATCATCAATCTTGTTCAAAATTTAATGCATAGTCCACCAAATCTAAATGTTAAAAATTTGATAGTTGACCTTATCTCATGCAATCTAGAAAATTTAACTTAACATGTTTTGTTGATCTCTACAGATCAAGCAAGTCTTTAACTATCAATGCTCATCATTCAATCAATTTGTATAAATAATTGCTCATCATTAGATCCTTATCCTGTACCTTTACTTAGTCATTACACATCATGCACCTATCCTCATCTTGTTACTTCCTGAATTCTTAGAGAAATGGGTACCATCAATCTTGCTTGAGCTTTAAGACTTTCAAAATTTACTATGGGAACCCTTTTAATATGCCTAGAAGGCCAACTTTAGATAGATATACCATTTTTTGCAATCAATCTCATGTCTCAAAAATTACACCATACACTCTCCTTCCAAAGAGGAAGCCAACCATGTATCAAACTACTCCTGAAACCTTTGCATGAGTGAGATATATCTCCATTAAATGACCTTCTCAAAATCTTCTATCATAGAGCCAACTATGTCAAAACTTGCCTGAGAGGTCAACTTTGAGCATGTATAACTTTTTATACACTTTAGTGCATGATCTAAAATTTAGTGAAAATAAACTAGGATCAAAAATTAAAAAAACCCATAAGATTAGTCTCTCTTGACACCTTCACATGTGCAATATATTCCACCATCATAATGCTCACTCAGCTCTTCTTGCCATAGTGCAAAATTGGCTAAATATGGGAAAATGCAGTCAAACTGCCTGGGAGCCCAACTTTGCATATGCACATATTTTGATGAAATTTATCACATGATCTAAAATTTAATGTAAATAAACTAGGCTCAAAATTGAATAAATGCATATGATCACCTTCTCTTGAAATTTCCACATGTTCAATATATTCCATCATCAAAGTGCTTACTCAACTCTTTCTACCTCATTGTAAATTTGGCTAAGTATGGGAAAATATTGAATTCTAACTTAGAAGCCAACTTCTTACCCTCATTTCCTTGGCCATGATTCGATGCATGACTTGATATATGGCACATAACAACTAGAGACTAGTGTGATCACAACCATATGACCAACTCCCCTTAACTCATTCGCATGTGGCAATGGTGATGTTATCAAACTACCTACTTAGATTTTCTACCACTAGACCCAAAGTGTCTAGATGAAACAAAGAACTACCAGATGAGATATACTCACTTTAATACACATTCTAAGCACTCTTGACACCCCATAGGTACTCTACAACATGTCCATACCAATAATATCATCCATCAAATGCTTCATTCAGGCAAATACTAAAGAACCATGTAGGAACATTGAGGCTCATTGAAGCACACTTTGTCATTATCATTATAACACACATGACACCTCATCAACATCCTTGGTCACCTTGGGGACATCATTGACAAACCTCCAATAATCTCCCCCTTTTTCATTGATGTTAAATACCAATACAAAGCTTATGTTTAGACTCTGTCTCTCTCTTTAGGTTTTTTCTCCCCCTTTGACACAATGACAAAGTAGGCTAAAATTATGATCCTATGGACCTAAAAAGACATCAAAGACCAATAATAATAAGATACCATCTCTAAGAGATTATACAAATTCCCCTTAACATTGATAAAACCTCTTCTCACATTGAGCTTCTCAAACATGCTCCATGGCTACACTCTTTTGATCATACATAGCTTATATGAAGACAAAACATTCATGAACAACAAAAACTACATGATATTATCTTGAAAACATTAAGAGGGACTCCCCCTATGTCACTTGAGCTTAGGCACCTTTTTCTTTGAGCATCTTTAGACCATTTCCAATAATGATGAATTAATACAATTACCTCCATTCCTTCTCTCTCAAATTCAACTACACAGTATTTTGATCCTAAGACCTGACCACTTACAAATTTCCCCCTCTCATCATGCATATCTCCTCAAGCCATTCAAACTGAGTTAGCTCCCCCTAACTCCATGGCATACACAACTTGTCATTTATATAACTCAAAGACCTTCTTCTTGATATTAAAGATATGACAACACATTCTCCTCATCCTCCATATCAACCTTGTCTTACAGTCTTTCAACATTTGATCAATTAATTTGAGCAATAGAAATTGACAAGTTCCTAACTTTAGGACCAAGAACCCTAAACACACCTTGAGCACACATGAATTAGATTAATCATGCCATACTAAGTAATATAAAATCTTGTCACCTCATCATCCTTAATTAGATACCTAGAAAACTTCCATTCCCTACTCTTAGACCTTGTACACACTGCCAACATTCTTTCATGACAAAGAATACTAAATTGGTCTCAACCATGCATTATAATCATGTCACCAAATGATGAAAACAATGCATATTCTCCACATGGTGTTCACTTAGCTTCATATACCAAAATTAAGTCATTAGCATCATGAACACACACCTTAGGGTTTATAGACATCAAACCCTCAAGTCATTGCCTTTCATCCTTTGGGCTAGTTCTTCACAATAAGCTAGTACATATTTTCATGTGATTCTTGTCCTATAACAAAAAATAAGACCTAACCATCATCTACCATGCTTCTTACTGCAAAGTGTCTTCTTGAATCTTAGAGGAAGACACCCTTTTGTCATAATGAGATTAAAAGTCCCAAAACTCTATAGACTCCCATATATCCATCTCCTTTTTAGACTTGTAACCTAGATTGACCTTAAATAGATGCTTAACATCATTCTTTTCTTTAGATTTGTCATCAAAAGCAAATAACATAAACTCTTATCTTTTATTCATGTCTATCATGGAAAACAAACCATCTTTGGTCTCAATCTGATCTCTCCTGATAGGCTTAAGTTTCCATACCCATTTATGACCTCTTCATTGCATACTAGGATCTCCATACACCTTATTTTGATTTGAGAACTCATTCAACATGTTCTTACAATACCTATAAATGTGACCAACTCTATGACAACTAAAATAAACATAATCATTCATACCTTTTGCTTGATGATGATTGTGATCTTCTTTTTCTATCTAGACAAAATATAAATTCTCTTGGCATTCTTGTATCTTCTTCATATCCGATTCCTTCTTTTTAGTATTGAAAATTCCACCTAGATTAGGATTATCCTTCATAGTCTTTAGTCTCAACACCATTGATTTACCTCTTGACTGATCTGAGTTAAGTTTTTTCCAAGACCAATTGCTCCTTTTTCTAAGGCTCCATGTGAACTCATTCTTAGAGCTCATATTTCTACAATCTCTTGCCCAATGACCATATTGATAGCAAAAATGATAATGGCCATGAAAAAAACTAGCATACCCTATTACATTGGGTTATCTAACTGGTCTTCTTTTATGGTTCTTGACCTGATCTGACTTCTTTTGATCTTCTTCAAGCTTGTTTATCTTGACAACAAATTTCTCATGCTCATTATTCAATAAATATAGCTTGGTTTCCATTTGCATGCACTCAACCTCTTTATATCTTATACTTCAAATAGAAGCCATTAACTAACCTCTAAGAACTTGAATACTCTTCTTATCACTCTTAGATTATTTATCCATGTCATCCTTTATTTTGAATGCTTGTTCTATCAAACTTCCCTCAAGAGAACTGACTTATGATTCAAGACCTTTAATCATATTCCTCATTTTATGATTCTTTTTCTTCTTCTCTTTTAGTTCACCAAATTCACTCATGAGCTTAGCTTCTAGATCACCTTCTTCTTCCTCACTATCATTTTCTCTATTGACATGGTAAACTTATTCACCATGCATTATGTCCTCTTTTGAACTCAAAATTGTCTTGGCATCTACAAGATAAACCTTGAGATCATTGATAGCATTTTCATCATCTTTAGCATCTTTATTCAAAGTACATATCTATTCCTCAAGTTCCTTGATCACAGTCTTCTATTATTGATTCTCTTTCTTTAACAATTTAGACATCTTTGTACCTACTTAGAATCTTCTTCAAGCTATTAAGCCTCCTCCAAAGAACCTACTCTGATACCAATTATTACAGGTATAATCACTGAGGGGGGATGAATTAGTGAGCCTAGATAATCTAACTTTAATTCCAAATCTCTCAAACTCTTAATCAATACATACATACATTAATGAAGCATACACAACATTCATAGCAATGAAAAAGAGACATAATGTAAGATAAAGCACATATGTGAGAAACCCTCTTGGGAAATAAAACCCACTGGAACCTACAATTGGAATACTATCCTATAATAATATGAACTAATTTAGACCATCTACAAATGATCAAGGAACTACCATTCCTCATTTTAGTGAGACTACAATCCCACAAGGAGATTTTACCCCTGTCTAGCTAAGCAACCATAACAACTAGACTTTTAGCAAGTTTTATCTTACAAGGAGGAATAAACCCCCTAGGCAACTAATCACCTAGCTAACTACCTTGAAAAACTCCACCTTTGAACTAATGTTTTCAACACCTGATGATGGAACTCTAATTATAATTCTCTTGATTTATTCAAATCCAACTTTTAGATCACACAACACTCTATGTTGGCCAAAGCACATTATATACTTGAACCAACACACAAAGATCAATTAGGACACATTACATATCCCAACTAACCCTACTCTTCCAACATTATAAACAACTCTATCACCACATTAATAACCTAACTAGATGGTCACACATACTCTAATCAATCTCTTGAACTATCCACCAAGCTCTCATAGTCACTATCTATCCTTTTCTCATACTCAAGACATCTAAAACATCCTTTTGGATCACTCTACACATCTTCACTCATGCTCAACCTACAAGAGCACTATTTTGATCTTAGAAACATGACCTACATGTCATACACATAGTTTTCAATCTACTCTTCTCATCAACCCAACCATTATGCACACTTGGCCTCTTCTCTTCTTCACTTCAATACTCACTCCTCTCACTCAAAACTAGAAACCATCTCCTTTCATTTCAATATATATAGGGCCTTCATGATAAATAACTTATTGATCAACCATTATACTTTCCTTCACCCTTAAGGCTTCTCTCACATCAATACATGGCTCAATACAATCTATAATGTTGGTCATAGAATCTATGGGTCACCCTTAAGCAGCTACACCTTTTAATAAGCCCCTTACAGCTCGTATAGGTCTCATGGAGACCTATTCAACCACTTATCACTTCAACGTGCAAAATAAAAAATTATAACCACTCAAAAAAGCATAATTCCACTCCACATAATCCCTTTTTCACTCCCACATGGGTCCATTACACCTGGAAAATGAACTCCACACTCAAACCTACCAATTAGGTCACCTATCCCTTCAGGTCTTCAAACATAGAAAACATAATCTCAAACTACTAAACCAAAAATTCAAGTCTCTCACATAACCACATGAAAAAATCATATGAATATAAACTATAAGATGTTTAAAACATCTCCATATACCTTAGACACTCCAACATAGGAAAAAATATCTCAAAATGTTACACTCAAAATGACCACTCAAACTAGTCATACGCTGTCAAAATACAATCAAATTATTTTGACTTTCCACATCTAATCAAGGGAAAAATATGATGATAAAAGAATTAAAATAAGTATTCTATACTTATATAAAATCTCCATATTTTTTGTACTCATCAATTCTACTCACAACACCTTCAACTTACTCTTCCAACATGATCACTCAAACTGCCAATGTATTCAATGAACATAGTCAACTTAATAAGTAATGTTCATACTTAAGATCAATTGTTCAAACATATAAATACCACAAAAATCATTCTCATTTATTATAAAATACTCCCCAATATCCAATTTATCAAGAGATATCAAAACAAGTTCAAATATCCTTCTCAAGTCACTTGTAGAATAAGCATGAACACATAGTCAAATTCTAGGCTCAATATCTTTGACTATACTCACTTTCAAATATTAAAATATATATTTTTATATGTTCCTTGAAGTCCTCTACAAATTTTATTTATACATCAATAGAAAATTTGTCTTATATCAAAATATATGGACAAAATATAGATCTTTAGTTTGTTCCTATGTTAAATTCAAATATTTGAATTCAAATGATCACAGTTAAACTCCAAACACAATTCTTGCATCTCATGTCCTTTCATCTTTGGATCTTGTCTAAACTTTAATGCATAGTTCACCAAATCAAAATGTTAAACATCTTATAGTTGACATCATCTTGTGTAATATAAAAACTTTGACTTAACATGATCCATTAATATCTATAGATTATTTAAGTATTTAACTATCAATTCTCACCATTTGATCAATCTATATGAATACCCACTCACTATTAGATCCTTATCATGTACCTTTACTTAGTTGTTAAAAATCATGCACTTTTCCTCATCTCACTACTTCCTAACTTCTTATAGTAACATGCATCATCGATCTTGATTGAGATTTAACACTTTTAAAATTTATTTGTTATGGTAACCCCTTCAATATTCCTATAAGGACAACTTTGTACAAATATATTTTTTTCTTCAATCAATCTCATGTCCTAAAAATTGCACCATATGTTCTCCTTTCAAAGAGGAATCTAACCATGTATCAAATTGATCCTAAAACCTTTTCTTGAGTGAGATATATCGCCATAAAAATTCCTTTTTAAAATCTTTTGTCATAGATCCAACTATGTCAAAACCTACCTAAGAGATCAACTTTGAGCATGCATAACTTTCAATGCATGATTTGAAATTTAGCACAAATAAACTAGGATCAAAACTAAACAAACCCATAAGATTAGTTTCTCTTAACACCTTCACACATGAAAGATATGCCACCATTAAAATTATCACTTATCTCTTATTTCCATATTGTAAAATTGGCTAAGTATGGGAAAACATTGTCAAACTACCTAGGATCCCAACTTTGCATATGCACATCTTTTGATGTGCTTCATCGCATGATTTGAAATTTAGTGAAAATAAACTAGGCTAAAAAGTGAAAAAACCTATATGATCATATTATCTTTAAATTTCCACACATGTGATATATTCTATCAACAAGTGCTTACTCAACTCTTTCTACCTCATTACAAATTTGGCTAAGTATGGGAAAATATTAAATTCTGACTTAGAAGCCAACTTTTCACCCTCATATATTTAACTAAACTTTAATGCATGACTTGAGATTTGGTGCATAAAAAATAGGGACTAATTTGATCACAACCATATGACTAACTCCCCTTAACTCATTCACATGTGGCAATGGTGACATTATCAAACTGCCTACTCATATTGTCTGCCCTTGGACACAAAGTGTCAAGATGAAACAAATAATTACCAGCTGATATCCACTCACTTCCATACACATCATATGCACTATTGACACCCCATAAATACTCTAAAACATTTCCATACCAAAAATATCATCCATCAAATGCCTCACTTAGGCAAATATTGAAGAATTATGTAGGAACACTGAGGCTCATTGAAGCACACTTTGTTATTATCATTCTAGCACACATGACACCTCATCAACATCCTTGGTCACCTTGGAGACATCATTGAAAAACCTCCAACATATTGATGTGTATTATTAGAAAAAAAATAAGAAATTGCATCTAAAAATAAAATCTTAAAGCTAAAATATGAAGCCCTAGAAGAATGAAACCCTAAGAGAAAACATAAGGTTTTTGCATTGTTTAATATGTATAAAGGTTCATCAATATGTTTTACAATAATTTTAATTAACAATTTAGATTATTTTAATTAATATATAGCTTTTAAATATAATTCAAATCAATAGATATGACATTCAAGCATACAATTGAATGTAATATATGAAGATTAATTCTTCTAATTTGATAAGGGCACTGGTTAAATATAGAAATTATTAAAGAGATCATAATACTTGGATTGTTTGGTTGATTATTTGATTGTGTCTATATTCTATAACTAAAAATTGGGGATAAGTAGACATGTAGTTTATTCTATTCCATAATTGATCTAGTATATGTGTTGGGTTACTTCTATAGGATTGGGTCAATATTGTTAGTTGATACTAACCTACGCAAAACAATGACACAGTGATTGTATGGTCACCTATGACTTTATCTTCTTGCTCTTATTTTTTACTTTGAACCATGATAAATCATGTAGGTCCAAAAATTAGTTTCATTTTCCTTAAAACCCTAGATGTGTTTGTGAAGGCTAAAAACATAAAAAAAAAATGGGGGAAGTGTAATGGGTTGAGATTACCCTAATTAGCTCTGCCTAATGATTGGTCATTGCCTACATATCTAACACTTTGTTGTGCCCTAACACACACACACACACCCCATTTTTTTGAATTCTAATAGGGACTCACTATTGTTTGAATATCCTTATTTAATGTCCTCTAAGTCTTCGACATCTGTGACATTGGGTTTATTTTGCATAAGTCTAAGGTTGTCTTCAAAAGTCTAAAGTTACAAAAATTTAAATATTGAACATTTATTTTGATTCATTTTTAACCTTGGTTTTTCATAAGTATTCTTGAAAATTGACCTTATGATTTATTTGGACTAACAAAACTAATATGTCTCATCTTAGTTTTTCTATGTTTTTCAAATGTTCATAGGACTGTTAGCAAAGACATATAATCCATTCATAGTCAAGCCCTACCTTTATCTAAGATCAAGATAGGTAGCATTCCTATATTACCTAAAGTCTTTAGCCTTCACAAGAATTTCTAAGTCTTTGTAGTGTCAAAGATCTGACAGCTCGATAGGTGGCATCCTTATGTTATATGGATCCCTTCAAATTTAAATAAAATTATGTGTCTAAAGTCTCTAAGTTAAAAAAACATGCTACATATCATAATTACATGAATCTGGAACCATGGAATATTACAATTTAATCATATAATAATATTAAGATTCCATAATGTTGATAGATTGACAAGTGGCATAATTATATTAACCCAGAACCATTGAGGAATTAAATAAATTTTAATGGCCCTGAGGTCCTGTAGTCTAATATCTTTGAAGTTATGAACTCTAAGGGATTTATAGTTGGTACATTTTCATTAACCCAAAACTATGAAAGTTTAAAGCTAAGTCAATGACTTAATGATCCCATGGCTCTAAGTCTCTGAGGCTCTAAGTCTTTGAGATCATGCCATGTGTCAACATATGATCCACTAAGAGCCTTCCAAGAGAGGTACATAGTTCAAAATATTTAAATAGTCATAGTTTCAAGTCTCTAAGTTTTCATAGGCCCAAAATCTCTTCATATGGCTCAATCACATTAAATTGTAGCCCCAGAATATATAAAGCAAAGTTATAAATCTAAAGGCCCAAGTAAGTGAAAATTTTACAAGTTTCATAATCTAATATATGCATGGCCAAATTATGCATAAATAATCTTTATATCAAAGCAAAGAAGCAGGTAAATAAGAAATTGACACATATCTCTAATATAATGACTGGACATATAGAATCGATGAAAATTTATCATGTGGCAAACACAAACCTTTCAAAGCTAACTGGCACATTTAAATTGAAATAAGAACATAATTAAAATCTATTATTTACATTGAAGATTCACAAATTGAGTATTTAAGGTGTAGACTTTGGGAAATATATGAAAAATTCAAGCAAAAAGCAAGTCACTTCACCATTAATCTATGAGTGAGCATTAAAATTTAGAGCTATCAAGTGAGCAAAATCCATAGCTTCTTTAGATATTCTTATAAAAAGAATTACGTAGTTTAGATTATTTAAATGGCCTCTTCTTCAAAACTAGCACATGTTCAATCCCCTTCTACATACTCTTATGTTGTAAATATTTAATACATAGAGACAATGTTTGATAAAATCACCCTCAATTTCAAGTTTCCATATTACTCAACACTCTAAAACATATTGGATTCAGTAGTGCCATACTCTACACAAGACTAGTTATCCCAGGATGAAAAACAATTTGTCAACAACCTTCTACCAATCAAAACCATGGAGCTTCACCAAGTGGCAATGAAACCAAGGGTGATGCCTTGTATCGACCTGTTCTATGATTTAGTCAATAATGTTACTTGTGCCAAAGACTATCTACATCTTAAGAAATAGAAGAATGTAATTAAATTTGAAAGGTACCTCATACTTTTATGGCCTAATGTTGTTTATAATCAAGTCTTGATAAATATATGGCTCGAGCATAACATGGGAGAGAAAAAACTAAAACAATGGCTAGTGAAAGTCCAGAGATTGAATCCATAGGGGGGAATTTACTCTAACTTCATCATCAAATTCAATCCTAGGATTAGGATAACCATGGCCTTTTTAAAAAGACTATATGGCTTTCATAGCATTACTTATGTACAAGTGGAATGGGTTCCGTTGTTGGATATTTTCTTGACTTTAGACAAGATTGTTTCCCTAAGAGAGATTATAAGTGCTAGACTAAAGGGCCAAATGTATAAATCTAAAAAAATGCTTGTAGTTGGAAAATTTTATATAATGTCATATTTATTAGATGTAGTCCTTGGCACAATTCATATAGCATATGGAGAATTATAGCAGCCCTCTATAGAATATGTAGACAATAGAATCTATGAAGATTATTCTTTCATGTTTGTCTATAGATTTAGAAATGAAATCAAACATATTTATGATGAATTTTATCCTTAGGTTTACCATGCAATTCATGGCACTAAAATGCCTTGATTATCTAAAAACTCGAGAATAAGTATAGGAAAATGGGAGATCATTGGTATTACCTTAATTGTACAATTATCAAAATTGAAGGAACAATGGCACCTTCTCTATTCTTTCCATGTCATGTTTTTGAAAAAATTATAGAACAAGAGGTGGCACATTAATTATACAATATCATAGATGAGGATCTTGGCCTTAAGAATTGGTTCTACTACTTCAAGACTCCTTAGAGTATTGGGTAGCTCCAGTTTATGGTAAGGTCAAATTTAAACCAAGTTAGGAAGGTAAGATCCTATTATAATTTAAATGTGGCCCAATTCAAGGAATAAGACCCTAAAAAATAATTAGGAACTATATTCAACTCCTAAAATGAGAATAAAAAGGTGAGCATCACATATGGTCACCAAGAGTATGAACATGATGTAATTTTCTTGAATACATCAAATTATTCATAAATACATATTCAGATGAAAAACAATCAAATGGTCATGATAATTTCCTAGGACATAAATTATAATCCTAATATTACATAAGAATAAGTGAATGAGATGGTGGAATATGAATAAAGAGCTTGGCATCATCAGTGGCCTCCAACTCATTCTCAAGACTAAGTAGGATAGGGCTAACCTCCCTCCCTTATAGGAGAAGGGACAAATATACAAGAGGGAGAGTTATTATTTAAAGGGAGGAAAACCTCAAAATTATAAAATAAACTCTTAGAGTTATCCCTAGTCCCTAGCTAGCCTGAACACATCCAGCTGCCATTATGGTTGAGCATTATTTCTATTGTTGAGGTTTGGCATTGAAATTATCATTGATGTCAAAGGTTGTTCATGAGGTCATTAAAAAATGTATTTGTTTAATTACATCCTTAAGATGTATGATATTTATTTAAAAACATATAAGTCATGTGATCAAGGTGTAGAAGCATCAAATATATTTTATAGATCAGTTTCCAAAGTTGTCAAGTGTTTGAACCTAGCAAGAGACTTGAGAAGGCTTATGCATAAGATGCCTAACCTTTTGCATGGAGCATCATAGACTAGTGAAATGGATGAAAAGAGGAATAATATAATTTATTAGGTTTTTTGAGATTATATATTATGCATTCTATCACTCATGAGTATCTTATACTAAGCCTGCAAGGCTAAGTCTTACAGACTTAACATGCAACTAGACTAGTTATAGACCCTGCCTAACCTATTGAGGTGCCATGAGGTGTTGTCAAGACATATGATTGATTAAAAGTAATTTTTTATAATATTAAAGGATTTTTTATCATGTATATGAGGTAGATATCACATTAAAATAGGCTTGAAGGCTATTTTTAAGACCTAATGTGGTTAACAGGTCAGGGTCTAAGCAAACAAAGAGAGAGAAGGTGGCCAAATGAGATATGAGTTTAAAATTAAAATATAATAATTTGAGTGTTTTATAATGTATTTTATGTTTTATCAAGTATTTTTACCAATTTTTAGGTCAAAATTTTAAGGTTAAGGCAAGAAAACATGTTTGGAGATCTCCTATGTGCATAAAATGAAGGATTCTCAACCTGAGAATAACTTTTAAGTAATCATTGGCATGTGTAACCTATACATTGGAACATAATATATTCATGGTATGTTTTTAAATTTCCTATCTCAAATTTTTAAGCATTGGTTTCTAGAATAAGAAGTTAAGCTTTATGAATAATTGTTAACACCAGAAATAGTGTTAACCCTCTCTAAAACCCTAACATTGACCTGATGAGAAATATCTTTATAAAAAAAGATAAGAATGGTTTATAATGGATATTAAATTTATTTTATGTTTTATTAAACTCTCCCAATCATCTCTAGGTGTGATTTTTTTTTCAGGAGAGTGAGTGGACCCTACAGAAAAGGCCTTGTTTCTCAAATATTTGTTGTAGTAGGTAAAGTTGACCAAGTCAAAGTTGATAATTAAATGAATTTTAAGATTGATACTTATATATTATTCCCATTTGGGTTCATTATCATTTTTTATCCCTTATTTTTACTAAACTAGTCATACAAATTGACCAGTCGCTAGTAGACCTAGTGGTGCAGACAGTAAGAAAACCAGGCAAAAGTGAAAAGTTGATTAGAGATGTGTTATCATGGATTAGGGATGGATAAAAATTCATGGGTATGTTTTATAATTCATATAATACATTTCTATATTGGATATAATATTTGGAGATGATTTTATATAGTATAAAGTTGTTCTCAAATTGACTTATCTAACTCAGTAAGGTCTGTGTACAGTAAAGTTATGAAATTGCTTTGTAAGACCAATATTGATATTAGATATTATGATATATTTATTTTAGTTTGTTTTGATTTTTTTTTAATATAATATTCATTCATTTTAATTCTTAAGTATGCCCTTTCATGTATCAAAGATTCATGTTTTCATGACTATGTTTTGAAGCTAGTTGACAGTTCTGAGTGGGCTACTTACAGAGAAGGATTTGAGTCATTTTTACCTATGTAATGAATTGTAATAAAATTGGTGAAGTTTTTGATGTATTTAAGGTTATATTTATATAAAAAATTTCCATGGTTTTTTTACAATATTGTGTTTTTAGTTAAGTTGTTTGAGATAGACTTTCTGGGTATGCACAGGCCTAATTGTGAACAAGGCTAATGGTGTGCTTCAAGCGGTGGTTGGAGATAAAAGGTGTCATGGACCCAATATGATATTTTTATAGGTATATTAAATTTAAATATTATATGGTAACATGTGCTAATGAATTTCTAATTGAATTATGTCTCCTTAAGGCATAAAATGGGTTTTTGGCCCTATATGTTATGACCGACCTATTTTAAGGTTTGGTTCATGGTTATTGCATGTCCTAAGGACCATTTTATTGAAAAACCAAGTGAAAAATTATGTATTTCCTACCAATAAGGTGTATAATCAAGATCCTAGTATAAGAACAAGGCCTAATAGGCTTAATTATCTAGAGTGAGTGTGTGTGTTGAAGCGAATGAGAAATAACTTTGAAGAGTTGAAGGAGGTATTTTACACCATAAAGAGGGTATAAATAAACCATTATGAAGATATTATATGGGTACTATATATTATTATCAAGTTCATATGACTAACCAAGTCAAGAAGAGGACTAATTGAGCGAAGAAGGTTAGAAACCAGTTTGAGAAAGATAGGAGAGTGTGAAGAGATGAAGAAGGAGAACATCATTTTTTGTAAGAGAAATAAATTGATCTAAATTTTATAAAGGGTTTGAGGTGGCTGATTTGGTGCTAAGTCATCTAGGGGTTGGTTCCTCCTTACAAGTGGGTGCTTGTCAAAAGCCTAGTTGAGTTGGTTCTTAGCTAGTTAGGGTTGGTGCTCCAAGTGAAGTTGGTGCTTCACCAAATATTGATGTTTGTCTTATAGTATTATATTCCATTTGCATCATCATTGGGTTTTCTTCCCCTTGATTTTTTCATACTCAAATAAGTGTTCTATGTGTTATGTTTTTGTTTCATACTCATGGATCCTAATGTGTTGCTAATTCACTTTATTTTTTTGATAGTTCATTAATTCTAAATTAAAGTTACAAAAGGTTTAAATACTGATTCACCCCCCCCCCCTCTTAATCATTTTGATTCTAAAAATTACCACAATTTTGGGTAAAACTATTATAGTGGGTAAGATTGCAACTCCCCAAGATAAGTAAAAGAGCACATTCTCTATGGCACCTCTTCCTTCACTTACAACACCCACATAGGTGACGATCCCATATTTTTTTTAAACTTCCTACTCATATCTCCCATCCACTCTTCCATCCCCTCAACTAGGTCCATCTACATTTATTATTATTCATACCACTATTGTTCCCCTCTCCATTCCTTCACCACCACCTGTAGTAGTAGTCCCTACTATCGTATCTTAATCATTTATTTTATCATCCCCTTCACCTACCATTCCCCCTATAGTAAATTATAAAATGAATTATAAATATATTACAACCTCCTTTAAGATCCATTAATTAGAGGAGAGACCATCATTTGGTCTAATTATTATAGAATAATCCTTTGCTGAGGAGGAAGTAGAGAAAGAAGAATATGGGCATGGAATATTCTTAGTGGACTATGCTACTAATGAAGAGGAATAAAATGTAGAAATGAGTGAGGAAGAATCCCTAATAAAATGAGAAGATAGAATTATAAAATGCCAAAGCATTGATCCTAAGAACTTTAAAAAGAGTAGAAACTTTAGTTGGAGCCCTAGACCAGCAACTCCTCATTGAAAAAATAAAGGTAAAATATAAATGAGGTAGTTTCTTATCTTTTTTATTTTATCACTATTTTAAATTTATATATTTTCCTCTAGCCATTATGGGGCCATCATTATCTAGCTCAGTTGATTCTTCTATTATTTTAACTTCAAAAACTATAAAAGATCCAAAGAAATGAGTTCATTTTAAGAGTCAGGTCTTAGTTTCTACTTATAATCTTAGAAGGATACCAGTTCTTAGGAAACCTTCATCTCAATTAGAGATACCCATGCCAAAACCCTCACCTATATAGTAATCCACAATGATATTTTAAAAAATCCCAAACTTGACTAGGTATGTGGTTGGAGTCACCCTATAGAGGGAACCTTCACCCTAGTAAATAATTATTCATCCACCACTACAATTTCTAATTCAAATAAGTGCTTCCTTATAACCTATATCAAGAACTCATATTTTGAACTCCACCATATATTTTTGAAGACCCAAGTCCATCATAATAATAAGGGTAACTTGTATTCCCCAATGGGATAAAGATATTGAAGATAAAATGGATGAGAGACAAAATATGGTCATCACTATATTACCTATAGTCTCCACCCAATTTAAAAATAGAGTAGCACCAAGGAAGGGGAAGGTAGTGAATATAGATACAAGGGAATGATTTTAGTTTGGGAAAATATATAATTTATTTTTCTTACCGAAAAAGGCCAAAAAAAATCCAACAGACCCAACAAAGTATACAGAATATTTATGTTATTTTGTGGATTTAACTAGAAAAGTGATCAAATAAATATATAAGAGTAAAGAGGAGGCATAGAAAATATTACTACAAAGATAGATTAAACATTCCCCTTATAAAATTCTTAATAGTTTACAGAGTGTAACCACTAGGTTGTACAACATTTTGAACAATATTTGAGACTCTAGAGGAGAGATCCAATATAAAAGGATAGAGGTACTCAAACTCTAGTACCAATTAAAATAAAATGAGAATAGATTCACCTTTTTGGTCCAATGTTTCAAAATTAGTGCATTCATACAGTTGAAACTAATATCCAATCAAGATGTTACATGGGTCCTTAGCTATGTAATTGTAAAAATAGATTTTGCCCTTAACTAACATACATAGATGAAAGGCATTAAAGGAACATTTTAGAATTCATGAAAATGAGGCCTTGGAAATTTTTAAATACATGACAATCACTAATTTGATTACCTCTACAGGAAATTTAGTCAATAGGACAAATTTTGAAAGACTCCTTAAAGTATTTGTAAATAGATTTAAGTAGGAAGTTGAAGGAATAGTGTACAAAACCAATGATGAGATCTTCTAGTTGGATAATTTTTCCAAGGATAGAGTGACAGAGATTGAGGCCTTGGGAGTACAGTTTATTAGGTCAAAGGTAGAACACACAAGGTTGATCATTGAAGCCATTAAAATATTCAATCTTGCCTTGCTTAATTTTGATATTATTAACAAAGAGTTTGAAGTAATACTTACATTATCTGAAGAAATCAAATAAAAAAAAGGATCTTCAGGGTCAACACCTAGCACACAGCCAACTGAAAGTGTTTCCATGTCATCATAAGCTTCTCAATTCCTTGGATATGCAATCATGCATACTCTTGGTGGATGAGTTTTAATTCCTCATGGAACTACTGTGACCACTTCAATTTTTATAGAAGTCACTCCACCATTTTCTTCTTCTAGTGTTGCCATATCATCACAACTCTAAATATCTATATGTATTTCATGTTTTAGTTAATTTGTAAAATTGGTTCCTAATTATATATATATATATATATATATATATATATATATATATATATATATATATATATATATATAATTCAAAGAATCCTATGTATGGATATTGTTGATGTTTAAAATTGCGCTTTTGTTTCAGACACCAATAATGGGAAGTTTCAAGACGTGGGACATGCGACTTGAAACAACCTCCAGATTTTTAAGAAGCTGGGCTCTTCTTTATATCAAGTGTTTGGGGGAAAAGGGATAGGAATTTAAATAGAAACACAAATGCAAAGAAAGAGAATCTAACTATGGCGATGCACCTGAATGTAATTTTGATCGTTAATCCTAAGCACAGTGAAACTATATGTAAAATTCAATTACATTAAAGAGCAGATGAGGTATGATTAGTGTAAAAGATAGAAACAATAGAAATAGAGGCTCATAGCTTAGACTAATTTTGTAATGATACAGGCAACATCAACAAAGGCACAGAACTCTGTCTTCTCATTAATTATTTAGCCATATAAAAGGCACAAAAACATGCACAGTTACATAAACTTTACAACTTGAGAAAATGGAATAAAGGTGAATGATATTCCTAATCACAACTCTAGAAAGTCTAAAACTCTTTTCAATAATTTTCTCAAAAAATTCTCTCTCCCTTTTTTCTAATTTTTTTGTGGTGATCCCTGCATTCCTCTTTATAGCCCTAGATCTCTCATTCCATCACCTCCTTTCCCACACAATTGTCTATTCTGCCTTTAACTCAAGGGACAAACAGACGGCGCTTTCAATTTTTATAAGCCCCAAAAATCTACCTAATGAACTGCTCCATCTACTGGAACTAACTCCCACTGAGTTTCCCTCCAGATTGTTTGTGCATTCCCAAACTTATGGCCCAAATTGAACTCTAACTAAGTTGGAAGTGTCTATAAAGAACCCTTTATTTTGTTGAAATGGAAGAGGACACTTAGTCAATTTCCTAAAAATCTGCTTATTTCTTAGGAGACACCAGAGAATGACACTTGGCACTTTCCACAACTTTTATTGAAGACATGCGGCACTTTCCACTTTCCCTATATTCCTACTATATCTTGCTCAGGAACGTTCCGCCTTTGACACCTATCACAATCCACTTCTTTGATACTTAATGACTTAAAGAAATAAGACTCACCACATTTCTTGCCCGAGCAACCTTTAAAAGGGACATGGAGACAGGTGGAAATCTCTACTTCTCTTCAATAAAAGACATGTGGAAATCTCTGCTGCTCTTTTGCTATGCTATGGAAGTGTTTAGAATGCATGTTAGGCTCCTAGGGATGGTGACACTTGGCATCTTCCACAAACTTCAGAAATAAAACCCAAGACCCACCACAGTCTTTATTTGGTAATAAAACTCAAAAAAGATCTTTCAGATGTTGACACGTGGCAGCTTCCATTGCTTCTAAGAAGATACGTGGCATCCTCCACTACTCTTGAGAAGATACATGGCATCCTTCACTTCTCTTGATAATGGAGTAGAAAGGGGCTCAGTTGATGACACTTGGTGACCTCCGCTTGAACAGTTTGGTTGCGCCTTACTTTCCCTCTGAAAGGGCACTTGTCCTTTGGTCTTTGGGATGCTCTTTTGCTCTTTAGGACACTCCTTTGAACTACCCATTGAACCAAAAATGGTTTAATGGTTCAGCGGTTCAACAGTTCAACACTACGCACCGTTTACACATAACTCAAGGTATTGAACCAAAAATATTGAACCAAGGCATTGAACTGCCTTATTGAACCAAGGCATTGAACCACCTTATTGAACCAAGGCATTATTGAAGACCTTTGCTAAAAAATAAATGAAACATGGGTGTTGATATAAAATGCAGATGTCGACATGTGGTGCTTTTCACTGAGTTGCTATTGAACACATGGCACGTCCTAACCAACTTCTAGTAAAAATGAAAGGTGCCTCAGACGATGCCACTTGGCAGATTTCGCTTGATTTCGACACTTAGCCAAAAATGAAACAAATGAATCAAAAGGAAAAAAGAACCCATAATCTATTTTTGAACTTTGCCATCAAAGACCAAAGTATGTGGGAACAAAATCTGTAGCGTGTGACTAAAAATTGGAATGCAACGTAAAGTAAAAATTTACTCTACAGTTATATTTTGTATATACATGTTTTGCATGATATTTGACATACAATTTTATTTTTAGAGATGTAAATTTAGACTTCATTTGGAGGATGAGGAAACCCCTCCTCAATCTTGTGTGTGTGTGTGTGTGTGTGTGTGTGTGTGTGTGTGTGTGTGTGTCCTTTATATCCAAAATGGAAGATAATTTGGCTATTAAGATTAATAATATATTTTATTAATTTTTTTATAATTAGTCTTGATGTGAAAATCTTAATTCTTATCCAAACCTGTGAATAGTGTAAGAAGTTATGTCATTCTAGTATCTTAGTCTCTTGGTTGTGCATGAGTTATCTTTTCAATAAAATTATTCATATTGTGTTATTTATAATTTGAATACCTTTTGTGTATTAATCATAATCCCCCTTTGTGGATGTGCAAGCTAATATTTCAAACATAACAACCTTTGATTATATATGCTTAAGTTTATTGTATTCTTATTTATTTGGACTCTTAACTGTGTTTTATTGTTGGTGTGTGTATAGTATCTTTTAGTAAACATTGGTTCCTAATTTATTGTTCAACTCCTATTCTAAGATCTAATTTATAAATGTTTCATCTTGTTTGATCCACAAGGCTTCACTTTTGCCTTACCTTACATTCTTTTTTGAGTTTATTTTTATTAGACCCACTAAGGTTAGATCTATAATTTATGCACCCATCACAATTATATTTAGATTCATACATAGTAAAAACATTTATGGTAAACAACTAATTCACTCACTATTATTCTACCAATAGGTTATTTTTAAAACTGAATACTTTGCAACTCGTGCCTTAGAGTGAATACTCTTTCATCGATCCTAAAACATTAGAGGCTACTTCGTAAGGTTCCTAGTTTGCATAAAACCCACTTCAAAAGGAATTTATTTGGTGTTATAAGGATGACATAAACCTCTACCTTTTTTTATTTGAAAATAATCACTTGAATTACACTAGATATACTTAGAAGATTAACAAGGTCTACCTCAGACACTAACTTGTTATACTCACCTTAGAAATCCATAGAAAAGTTATGTTAAATAAAGGTGTTATGAGAAGACCTATTATCACGATTGCACACTCTAAGGATAATTTTACACTTTAAATTATCCCAACACACTAGATACACTGTATATGACATGTTATATTAAGAACTCTTTCATAAACATGAGAGGATAAGGAAAAGCAAGGATAGAGGATTATTACTTAACAGCACCATACATCACTTTGCAAACTTAGACAAAATGTTCATGAACTCAAAACTAGATTTCATTTTAATGTTCAAAGGAAAATTACAATGTCAAAACCAATATGGCTTCACTATACATGGTGTGGTATTAGTTTACAAGAGCCAAAATGGCTATAAATTATAGAATTTGAGAGAGGAGAGAAGAGAATGAAGTCCAAGAACCAAAATAATATATGTCAAGATAAGAAATGGAGTTACATATAAAAAATAATAAAGAATGAGATATACCATGTAAGTTCTAATTGGAAAAATGTCTCTCAAAAACATTAAACTCCTCAAATGTGGTGCAGGACTCTTCATTTGATTTCCTAGAAATTACCTTCATTATTTGGCCTCCTTGGAACACTCCACAGTAAACTAGGCATAGATTATATGATTAAACTATGAGGGAGGTATTATAAATATTCTCTAACATGCATTGGAGCTGTTCCTAATCATTAATATTCTTCTGGACGTGAGTTATCACTACATATAGTAACAATCATCCCTCTTTCACTCGCCCTTCACACTTGGCATCAAAGAAGTTTTTAGTTTTCCAAAATAATACATATAAGGGAGTGAATGAGACTTTTAAATAGCCCTAATTCCTTTAGATTCATCATTTAGACCTTAAAATTCCTTCGACTTGAATTTTTCACACTCTTACTAACGTGTTCACTATGTCAGTTTGGACTGGTTGAGATGAAGGCACTTACAGAGATAGTTTTGAGCTTATTTGAAGCATTAAATGGAAATTATAAGTTATTATAGGTCCCAATATCTCTTTAAGAATTATTTTCAGCTTTTGAAACCCATCCATACCTACACAACACACAAAATTGTCAATAAAATCCATTTTCCACCCTGTCCATACAAGCAGGGTACAACTTAGGTTGATGGAAAGGAGCCCTGGAGAGTCCTATGCAATATTCAATCATCTCCCAAGAAATTATAGTTCATAAATATTCCTTTCCTTATTCATCTTCTGAATCAGGTCCTTAGTAAGGGTTTTGGAGGCTTTAGAGATGTTTTGGCCCTTAAGGATTGTTAATATAATCTTGACATTTAATTTTCTAACAAATTCCACAAAGTATTTGTTCAAGACCTCCTTAAACATATCCCAAATCCTCATACCCCCATGCTAATATTCCATGTTTTTGTGAGCTTCTCAAGTTAGCCTCTCAAGGTCCTCTTCACATCCTACATACATTGTCATGCTCTTGAGTCAAGAAATGACTCCTTTATTACCTCCCCTATAAACTAAAAGTTGTAACACACATTATATATCCCTATAAACATGTTAAAATAAATTATAATGTTCACATATTGCTATAAATGGTGTTGGACCTTTTTAGGCCATTAGGCCTAATCAAGACCTAATAGGTCTATCTACATACTTTCAAATTTAGACCATTTTGTTTAGTCTCAGACACTTGTGAGACTTTTATCAAGCATATTCATGTCTAATTTAAATCCCTACATATTTTTATAAGGTCTCATCAACCTATATCCCACATTAGCATCAAGATTCTTCTAAACCTATAGGTTTTACTCCCCTAAGAGTGCCCTTTGTTTGAGACAAAATAGAGGGCATCTCCCTTGTTGACCCAAAAAATAGGATGGTGTGAGGGGATTTTCCTAGTTATGGGGATGTTCTACATAATATTTCAAGGTTTTATCATATCATTAAACCTTCTAATTCCATAAAACACTGCAGACAGACTGTATATCATACTGATGATGCATGGTGTCAAGTATGATTGTAGGTTTTCATACTAGAATCTCTCTTTCCCCTATTTCCATGCTATGGGAATCTCATGAAATTATCTTGGTACTTTTCCTAGGTGTTCTCAATCATATCACACCTCATAGCTCTACCAAATTCTCCCTTGCATATCCTCTATTTGACTGGCCTAGTTGATAGTCAACTATGATTGTACTTTCTTGCTTTGAAAGAGGTACCTGTAGGTGAGCACTAATCTATTCAAGGACCTATTAATTACCATAAGTCTCTCTTGATGTCCTTAAGGTCATTTCATAATCATTAGGACCTATAAAATCATTTATATACTATGTTAACCTTAAGACAGTAATGTTTTAGCATTGTCCTACTATAGTCAATTATAGTTAACCATCCTGGAGTGAAAAAAGGTCATGTATATGTATATCAACTATGAAAACCTATGATAAACCTCATCGAATTTCCTTAGAGTCTTGTAATCAAATCCAATTAACAAGTACTTATTTTTTGCAAGACTCTAGTTCTCTAAGGTATATGTCATGGTTTGTGAGTCCCTACAGTCAAGCTATAGGTGGCTTGTCTGAGTAATACTACACCTATAGGTGACCAAGTAAGTCAAGACCCTACTCTATAACCTTATTTGATGCTCTCAAAATCACAAATGCCTTTTTTAAATTAATGAGTTCATTTGACATGGACGTGTGTTCTTATACTTCCATAATGGACTGTGAAGGACATTTGAGGTTCAAAAATTGTAGAAAACACTAAAAAGTTACAGTGAACAATTATGTGACTTTGAAGCTTCCATTACATCACTTGTGAGACCAAACACGCACTCTCTTTTTACAATATAATACCCATTAATGAAGGATACAAGAAGGAAACATCTAAACTCACCTAGGAACTATGTTTTGTCATCATATAGCATCATTAAAATTAACTAGGGCTCTATTTTGGACCTTTTTGGGAACTTGTCCCCAGATTGAGTTTCTATATATGCACATAATCTTTCAAGTTTGCCTGCTAATTTAATGCTTCAAACATGATTTTCATGGTCTCTAAAACATCCTAAGACCTAAATAAGTGTCTCAAAACACATTCAAACTCCTCCATGAAACATTCTTATGTCTTTGTGGGAGCCTGTAGATGCACACACAGCAACATACAAGGCAATGAGGATAGAATGTGGACTATGTATATGATGTATACTTCTCTAACTAGCTTCAGACCTTTATAAGGTCTTAAAATAAATATTTTATACCTCATGGGATCTGAAACCAGTTGAGATGTTTCAATTCAACATGATCAACCTCCTTTTGAGGCACCTATAGGTGCATATTAATGGTGTATGACTATGTGTATAGTTTGTATTGGTCATCATAGTTTGTTGTATGCCACTTGGAGATCTTGGATTATTATATTATGTTCTAAGAATTTATTTAACACCTTGAAATATTTTTTACACTTCCATGACCATGCTCAAGACCTCACACATAATGAATGTATGTGAAAGTAAGTAGAAAACTGACTATGCACTATGTTTTTTTACTATAACTCCATGAATGCTAACCATTGATATTAAAATTAGAAGGAAAGGGGATCAATAATATGTTGGAGACATGAAACACAACACCTTCCATTGATTTGAAATCATTTTAGAGAAATAAAAAATTTGTAATTGGTGAAACTTGACTATTAGTTCACTAGTGACATCAACCTACAAATTGAACTATTTAGCTCATGAAATCAACTATAAACATGAAAACCAAGATATAAACATGAAAGGGGAAATTATATATCCTATATAATAAGTTTTAATTATTAGATCCTATGCACCTGCTCATACAAGAGGAAAATTATAGGGTATGGGAAACAACATACATAAATAGATATTCAATTTTTTAAGCATGGTTCATAAAGCACAAGTGAAAATTTTTGTAACTCCTACTATTAAATGTAATTGTAATAAGTGTGATATCCACAACCAAGATCATTTGACCTAGAATTTCTCCTATTGGTTGTACCATCAAAGGACTTGTTGACCATTTTTGTATACCTAGTGGAACGATGGAGAAGAAAAATAGTTTTGGCCCATTTTTGGCACTTCAAAAATATATCAAGCATGTAAATGGATTTAAGGAAGTTTAAATGTCACTACATGAGCTTTTCCCATGTGCCACTCTTCCCCATAGGCCATACAACTTTAAAAATTCCTTCTTTTACACTTTTTTCTTGATTTCAGTTAAGAACCTACAATTTTAAGCTAGTACTAACATTTATGATAATTAATATGACATATTGGACATTGTAAGATAGTTTTGAACACTTTAACACCTTGAAAAATTGTGCCACCTTCATTTATAACTCAAAATTGGACATAAAATGACACAAGGACCAAGTATAACTATGACCAAGGCTAAAAGCATATTAAATGACATAAAATTGACCATGACACACCCTATGACATTATAAATTACCCATATATCAAGTTTTAAAATATATGGGGTTGACCTATTTTGACTTGCAGTGAGAAATAGTCAACATTATTGGTGATTTCCTAAGGATGGTATGCTTAATATGCTAAGATCAGTAGCCTAATCTTGTCCATTGGGCCATGGAGTCACCTATGCACAAGTTTGACACAAAATTTTCATTTGAAACCTCACCAAACATAAAGTAAATACACACAAAATAAGACACCAAAGGGAAATAAACATGTGTTTAATTAGAACACTTATGGAACACAACATACATAATTGAAAGAAAAACACACACACCTAATCTACTATTTATAATATCTTGATCTTGAGGTGAAAAAAATCTTACCATACTTCAACCAGGGTCAAATATGGTTCCTCTTACATATTTTTCACCCATGAAGGCAATTTAGAATGTGAAGCATGTTCATCATCAACCACTTGCATATGTAGATGATCAAGAAGCCTACCACCTCTATGTCTTCTTAAGCTTGCAAGTGGACTATTTTAAACCTCCATGAATGCTCTTCCTTACTCTCTAAGATCCTTAGTTGGATTTTTAATTTGATTTATATTTTTCAAATCTAATTGGTACTCTTCAAACTATATAATGGGATGTATGTCAATTACCTTAACTTTGCTTTCACCTTGGGTAGACTATACTTGATGTATATGATCATCAAGTTATTCTTCTTTATGATATAATACTTATGAATGTGGCTCAACATCAAATGGAGATATTAATTGTCCTTGAAGCACAAAATTTTTTTCCTTGACTCCACTATGTCCTTTTAGGACTACATGTTTTTGAATAGTAGTAAGACTCTTACATTCATGCTTGATGAACCTTTCTTTTCCTTGCTCAATAAGAAACTTAACATCATGATTTTTAGGATCATTATAAAACACATTAGATATATACTTCTTTGGAGATAAATAAGCATTACTTAACTAGTAAAACTCTTGACATATAGCATTAAACCTTTGCCATAAGTCATCCTCTTCTTCTTCATGACTGTCATCAGCAAGGGCAGCTTCATTAATAGCAAGTAGAAAGCCATAATTATTCCCACTATGGTGGTCAATCATATTATTCAATCCATCATCATCATATTCATTAATAAATTAGTTACTCTCATCATCTTGTGAGAAATAATGATCAACACTTACCTCAACTCCCTTAAATGGTTCTTTATGGATGATATAGGTGTTAAGGTTAGTTTACTCAAAGTATGTATAAGGATCATGCTCATAAGCATTTGCACCATATTCATCTAAAAAAAATTAGCTATGCCTTCAAGTTTACAAGCACCATCATCCACATTAGAATCCTCCTTTTCATTGAACACACAATTCAAGTTTGAACTTGCCTCTACATAAGGCTCAATGTGAAATCTAGCAAGAAGTTGAGTTCTAATGGTCAACTTGGTTCCATACCTTGTCCTAAAGGCTAATAAGGACCAATAAGCTGAGATATATCCACCTATCTTATTTTTAAAATCTTTTGAAAGATAGATTGTAAAATGATTAGGAAGGTCAACAACAATAATGTCTTAAAGGATGGGAAAGCTAGGACAGTCATGGAGGAAGACATTCAAGTTTTTTATCAACCCTATTGTCTTAGCAAGTGTACCATATAGATAAATCACTCCTTTACTATGGGATTCATATTTTAGGCCCAACTTATCAGCTACAACTTTGGGCATGACTAATGTAGAGGCACCACTATCAACTATGCAATTATGGATTAGCTTGTCACCCACAATGAGAGTGAGGTAAAATGGTGGAGGTTTCTTAGCTTTGGTACATGGTTCAATAATAGTATTAAGAGAATAAGTAAGAAAAACATGACCATAATTTTGGCTTAAAGGTGAAGGAATAATAGGGATAGTGGATAGTTGTTTTTGTAAGAGGTCCTTTTGGCTAGGCATATGGAGGACATCCTATAAGGAGATGGTTGCTTTGGCATTCTTCAATGAATCCACTATGTTTAAGGTAGAAGTAATTACTTTTTATTGAGTCCTTGGAGGAAAATAAGTTTTTAAAACTTTATTAATAGAATCACCTTGAGTAGACCTTACCACATTTTGATTTGGAGGAAGTGTAGGAGTGTTTGGGATTATCATGCTTGCAACCATGTTTTGTTGCCTTGTAAGAGGATTAGATGAGCTTGTAGGCACATTAACATCACCTCCTAAAGCCTTCCTCTTGGATATAGTGTTTTATACAATAATATTTCCTTGATTGAGCACAAAATTGTCTTCCACCAAGAAATTAGTGAGGCTTTCTCCTTGAGGCTACTAATCTTCACTTACTTGCATCATGACTTCATCTTCAGCTGATAGGAGAGGAGTGACTCCTCCTTGGGAAATTAGAGATTTATCTCCACCCTTATTTTCATCCATAAATTTTCCTTGTTTCCAATATTCCCCTTATACCAAGTTTTTATACACCAGTACCATCTCTCTTACATTGGTGGTGGAATTGAGATTGTACACATTAGCAGGCCTATTGAAGTTAAGTTTCCCTTAACCTCTTCCTTTCCCATATTATTGACCATATTTTTTTTGATAAGGATAGGTATTTTTATTCACACCTATTTTCAATATCTCTTACCTAAGATCAGATTATAATATTTAAATTCTTACATATGGATCAGGTTCATCTACCATCTTAGGAGTAGTCTTAGGCTTAGCATTTACATTAGGAACTTGGGCAATGTTTGGAGAAATAAGGACATTAGGAAGTACAGGCATAGACACATTATAAGTAAAATTTATTATTTTAATGAGTCAACTATCATATCTAATTTCAATTGCATATTCTTTTGGAATAGTGAAACCACCCATAGATTGAAGCATGATGGTAATATTAGTACCAATGACTCTCAAGTATGTAGGAAAAACAAAGCTATCACATGGTCTCATGGGAAGAGGAAATATATACCAATTATTTTGAAACCTCTCATTTAAGTCATGAATTATTTCCTTGGAGGCTCTTTTGATCACATTAAGCTAATGTATGAGAGAAGTATGGTCACTTTCATCTTTAAACCTTGAAGTTCACAACACTCCAAATTCATCCCATGATTGGATGCATCCACTTGGAAAATTCATATACCAATCAAGTGTTTTCCATATAATGGTCATGGAAAGGACTCTAATGTAAAATTATCTTCCATAACATTGTGAAAACTACAAAAATTGGAGATATCCCTAATGTGTTCATTAGGTGTGACATGACATTCACCATTGAATGTGGGCACACTCTTTGTGGCATTAGGGGGAATGACATCATATGCATTAAGATGAATTGATTTTAAGTATTAAATTCAAGGAATGCATGTTTCCATTCCATTATGGATTTGATTTCTTCAATTTCCTCACTCTATTGACTAGCAAAATCTTCTTGGTCTTCAAAGGGCAGATTAGGCTAAGGGTATTGAACTTTAAGAGGAAGTTCATGATAAATAAGTGGATTGATAGGATTGAGAACTCTAATATATGATGACCTATTAAGAACCATGAAGTATGAGATCAAATGTGTGACAAAACAATGATCTAAAACCATATTTTACATTGAACGGAGTTTCCAAATGCTAAGTAGCACATCAATTTATAGCTGATGTTGTCAAGACTAGCATTCACCTTGACAAGTTATCTTGAGGAAAATGTGTCCCACTAGGTGTGAATAAACTATTTTCATAAAATATTACACCCTATAGGATGGTTTTCAAGCATCCTTAAGATTTTTGAAACATATGAATACTTATATGTATGTGAGTTTACCTATAGTAAAAGTAGACCTCTAGGTTTAAGAGCTAGCTCCCTAAATTTGCCTTGAAGTGTTAATCACCTACTTAACTAATTACTTGTGGGAAAAGAGATAGAAGTTTTCATGAAATGAAAATAATTTAAGGGGGTGATACACTATAATTATTTCCACAAGACCATCATACTTTTATCACTAAGAAACAAAACCTACAAACCAGCTTCAAAGTCCTAAGAGGTTATAGCATAAGTATTTCAAAATAGAGGTGATATGGATAAGATAACTCAAGGTAAGTGAACTAGAGGGAAAATTGCACACTTTAATAATAATTTTAAACTTTAAAGGATACTAAAACACTAGCTACACTCTATATGACCTGTTAGAATAGGAAATCTTGTATAAACATGAGAGGATAAGGAGAAGTAAGTATAGAGGATTATCACATAACATCACCATACATCACTTTTAAAAATTAGAAAACATGTTCATGAAATAAAAACTATATTGTGTTTTATTATTTAAATTCAAATTATAATTTCAAAACTAATAGGGCTTCTCCATACATGGTGTGGTATTAGTCTACAAGATCCAAAATGGATACTAATTTTAGAATTTGAGAGAGGGGAGAAGAGAATGAATTCTAAAAGCCATAAGAATAGGTGTCAATATGAGAAAAAGAGTTAAATTTGTAAGATAATGAATAATTAGATATACCATGAAGGTATACTTGAACAAATGTGCCTCAAAGACATGAAACTCCTTAAATGTGGCGTACAACTCTTCATTTTCTTACTTAGAAAATGCCTTCATCATTTGGCCTCCTTGGAACACTCCACAACAGACTAGGGATAAATTATATGATTTAAATATGAGTGAGGGGTTATTAATATGCTTCAACATGCATTTTATGTGTTTCTAATCATCAATATTCTTCTAGACATGAGTTAATCACTGCCTACAATCATAATCACCCCTCTTTCACACACCCTTCACACTTGGCATCAAAGAGGTTTTCAATTTTCCAAACTAGTCCATAAAATGGAGTAAATGACACTTTTCAATACTCCTCATGCCTTTATATTCATTATTTATACATTAAAAGGCCTCCCACTTTAATTTTTCACATTCTCACTAACTTGTTCACTATGCCAGTTTGGACTGGATGAGATGAAGGCATTTATAGAGATAGTTTTGAGATTAAATGAAGCATGAAATGGAAATTAGGAGTTAGGATAGGTCCTAAAATCTCTCCCAAAATAATTTTCATCTTTTTAAACCCTTACATACTTTTACAACACATAAAACTATCAATGAAATCCATTTTCCACTATGTTTGTACAAGTAGGGTACAACTCAAGTTGATGGGATGGAGAGTTAAAGAGTCTTATAAAATATCCAATAATATTCCAAGCCATTATATCTCATATATATTCCTTTCCTTATTCATCTTTCCAATCAGGTCCTTATCAAGGGTTTTGGAGGGTTTAGAGATGTTTTGGAGGGTTTAGAAATGTTTTGGCCCTTAAGGATTGTTCATACAATCTTGATGTCCAATATTTTGAAAAATTACACAAAGTATTTATTCAAGACCTCCTTTAACATATCCCATCTCCTCATATCCCCATTATAATCATCCATGTTGTTGTGAGCTTCTCAAGTTAGCCTCTTGAGCTCCTCTTCACATCTTGCATACCCTGCCATGCTCTTGAGTCAAGAAATGACTCCTCTATTACCTTCCCTACAAACCAAAAGTTATAACATACCGTATATCTCCCTATAAACACATTATAATGAATTATAATTTTCACATATTGATATAAATGGTGTTGGATCTCTTTATATCATTAGGCCTAATCAAGACCTAATAGGTGTGTCTCCATACTTGTGAATTTACACCATTCTATTTGGTCTTAAACACCTATGAAACTTTTATGAAGATTATTCATGTCTAATTTAACTCTTTGAATATTTTTATAATGTCTCATCAACCTCTATCCCACCTTCTCATCAAGATTCTTCTAAACCTGTAGGTTTTAGTCCCCTAGAGTGCCCTTTGTCTGAGATAAAATAGATGGCATCTCCCTTGCTATCCCAGACAAGAGGATGGTGTCAGGGAATTATCCTGGTTATGGGGACGTTTTATTCAATATTTTAGGTTTTGATCATATCATTAGACCTTATAATTATTTAAAATCCTAAAGGCAAATTATATATCATACTGACTATGAATGGTGTCAAGTATGATTGTAGGTTGTCATACTAGAATCTCTCCTTCCCCTATTTCCATGATATGGGAGTCTAATGAAATGATCCTAGTCTTTTTCCCAATTTTTATCATTCATATCACACCTCATAACTCTACCATATTCTCCCTTGCATATCCTCTATTTGATTGGTCTAGTTGATAGTCAAATGTGACTATACTTTCTTGCTTTGAAAGAGGTGCCTGTAGGTGAGCACTAATATTTTAAAGGGTCTATTAATTTCCCTAAGACTCTCTTGAAGTCATTTAGGTCACTTGATAATCACTAGTACCTATCAAATCATTAATATACCATGTTAACCTCAATACAACCATGTTTTATAGCATTGTCCTACTATAGTCAACTATATTTGACCATCTTGGAGTGAAAAAAGGTCATGTATATGTATATCAACTATTAAAACCTGTGATACACCTCATGTAATTTCATTGGATTCTTGGAATTAACTGCAATTTATAAGTACTCATGTTTTATGGGTTTCTAGTTATCCAAGGTATATGTCATGGTTGTGAGTCCCTATAATCATGATGTATGTGGCTTGTCTGAGTATTACCTTCAAGAACCAGCTTTATAACCTTCCTTGATGCTCTCATAATCAAAAATGACTTTATTACATTAATGAGGTCATTTTACATGGACGTGTGTTCTTATTCTTCCATATTGGATTGTGAAGGTCATTTGAGGTTCAAAAATTATAGAAAACACTAAAAAGATGTAGTGAATAATAATGTGACTTTAAAGCTTCCATTACATCACTTGTGGGACCAAACACACACTCTCCTTTTGTAAGCTAATACCCCTTCATGAAGGATACAAGAGTAAAACATATAAACTCACATAGGCACCATGTTTTCTCATCATATAGCATCATCAAAAGTGACTAGGGCTCTATGGAGCTTTTAGGGAACTTGTCCCTAAACTGAGTTTCTATATTTTCACGTAATCTTACAAGTCTACCTACCAATATAATTATTCAAACATGATTTTCATGGTTTCTCCAACATATTAAAACCTCAATAAGGGTCTCAAAACACATTCACACTCCTCCATGAAAAATTCTCAAGTTTCTGTGGGACCCTATAGATGCACACACAGCAACATACAAGGCAATGAGGATAGAATGTGGACTATGCATTGTTAAGCACAGGATATACTGAGAGGGGGGGTGAATCAGTATATTATATATCTTATAAAACTTTTCTTTCATCAAATTCCACTTAATCAAACATTCAATATATGCAATAAAACTCAAACAATAAACATCACACAAGATAGAGAGAGACACCAGATATAACGTGGAAACCCAATGTGGGAAAAACCACATAGAATCAATCTCAAATATATTTGTGAGAAAAAACCCATAGGAGCACCATACCCCTTTTCCAAGTACAAACCTCAGCTACAATTCATGAGCACTAACCCACAAGAGCTTCAAACCCCTTTGCCGAGCACTAACCCAGCACCTAGTCATGAGCACCAACCCACAGGAGCACCAACCCCTTTGCTGAGCACCAACCCAGCAACAACTCCTGAGCACCAACCCATTTGCGTATACCACACACCTATCTCTCAATGTTGCTATCTCAACAAATGATATATCAATACAACATCTCCTTCCTCTCTCTCACCTTTGCTCTTCTAAGCTAGATATGATAAATACAAATCATATTCATCTCTCACAATTGCTCTTCTAAGCTAGATATCAAAATATCAAATCAACATCTCACTTCCATATTAAAAATGGCTTCTCAAGCCTTTATTTATAGCTTTCCAAATGACCTTTGGCCTTCCCCCTTTGTGACCCTTCAATCCTCATGGAAAATGGCGCCAATCTTGGATGACCCTTCATATCCAAGCATTTGAAAAGTCATGTGGTGAACCTTCATGACCAAAAATGTCCTTCCCACTTTTGTCCTTATCTTTGGTGACTTTTCATATTCCTTAAAGTGTCCCTTCATGATAAATTCTCCCTTTACTCTTTTGTCTTCACTTGGTGACTCTTGGTATTCCCCAAGATGACTCTTCATGGGAAAATGCGTCCCATCCTTCTTTTGTCTTTATCCTGTGGCTCTTCGACTTCTCCATGGGCCCTTATTTTGTCTCATATGCAACCAAAAATATATTCATTAATATTAAATAAATATTAACTCATATTAGCCAAGATATATTTATTACCAACAACATTAAATGCAATGGGGCCTTTATCACCAATAATGCTAAACCTTTGACATCAATGACAATATTTCCAACACGCATATGATGTATGCTTTTCTAACTAGCTTAAAAACTTCATAAGGTCTTGAAATTAATATTTTATACCTCATGGGATCTTAAACCATTTCAAATTATTCACTTCAACATGATCAACCTCCTTTTGAGGCACCTATAGGTGCATATCAATGGTGTATGACTATGCGTATAGTTTGTATTAGTTATCACAGTTTATTGTATGCCACTTGGAGAGATTATATTTTTGTATTATGATATAATAATGTGATTAAAACCTTTAAATATTCATTACACTTCCATGACCATGATCAAGACCTCACACACCATGACTGTAAGTGAAAGTAAGCAAAGAGCTAACTATGTACTATGTTTTTTTATTGCAACTCTGTTAATGCTAACCATTGAGACTAAAATTGGAAGGAGATGGGATAAATAAGATTTTGATACATGAAAAACAACACCTCACATTTATTTTAAACCATTTTAGAGAAATAAACCTTTTATAATTGGTGAAACTTGACTAATAGTTCACTAGTGAAATCAACCTATAACTTAAACTATTTAGCTCATGAAATCAAATACAAACATGAAAAATAAGATGGAAACATGAAAGGGTTAATTCCACATCTTGTATAATAAATTTCAATAATTAGATCATATGGACCTGCTCATACAAGAGGAAAAGCTACAGGGTATGGGAAACAACACGTAGAAATAGATAGTCGATTTCTTAAGCTTGTTTCATAAAGCAAAAATGACCAATTTTAGAAATCATAATATTAATGGAAGTGGACTAAGTATAATATCCACCACCAAGAGCATTTGTCTTGGAATCTCACCTACTAGTCATACCATTAAAAGATTTATTGACCAATTTTGTATGCCTAATGGAGTGATGGAGAAGAGAAATGGTTTTGGCCCATTTTTATCACTTTCAAAGCATATAAATCATGTAAATGGATACAATGAACTTGAAGGGTCACTGCATGAGCTTTTTCCACATACCATTCTTCCCCATCGGCCATACAACTTCCAAAATTAATTTTTCACTTATTTTCTTGATTTCAGTTAAGAACCTACAAGTTTTAATTAGTATTGACATTATTGACAAATAATATAGCATATTTTATTTTGGAATATATTTTATAACATTTGGACACCTTAAAAAACTATACCACCTTTATTTATGACCCAAATTGGACATAAAATAACATAACTAAGTATGACTATAACCAAGACTAAAAGCATATTAAATGACATAAAATTGACCATGACACACCCTATGACATTATAAATGACCCATATATCAAGTTTTATACTATAGGGAGTTGATCTATTTTGACTTATTGTCAAAATAGTTAACAAGACCCCAAGATCAATCATACTCTCCAGGAAAAAAACCATGCCTTCTATTACACCCAATGGCCCAAGCCTAGTTAACCAATTATTCTATTAATATACCTAGAGATGTACATTATTTACCTAGAAACCTTGAGAAATATATTCCTTCCTTCTCTCTTTTGGGAGGTAGGAATATTGAAGAACACATTAAGGCTTTCAAAACCACTTTAGGAATACTAAATGTAGTCCACAAAGACGTGGCATGCAGACTCTTTCCCTTCACATTGTAATATGTTGACTATGATTGGTTTCTTAATGTCCTATAAGGATAAACTATGACTTGGGATCAATGTTAAAATACCTTTTTGGTATAATTTATCCAATTCATCAATACAAGTGTTGTTTACTAATAATTTGCAAGTATCAGAAGAGAGCCAAATGAACCAATCTGAGCCTTCAATGTTAGATTCCAAAATATGTATAGTAGACTTGAAACTTCTTAAAAACTTGATGAGGAATTGGCCCTTGAAATATACAAGAATGCCCTATACCCTATGACTATTGTCTTTCTCAACATAGCTACCAAGTTAGTACATTACCTTTGGATTACACTGAAGATATCAATGTTGATAAATAATTAAACCTTTAGTCACAAGCCATGGCCCCACTTTAATTGGTATTATCTTTCTGGCCTTCAGCCCAATTCTAAATACAAATTACAATTCTATGGCCCAAAACCAAAACCAAGTGTATACCTATTTGCCTTTAGCCCATGCTCCATGTTATTCCCTTAACCTTTGTCATGTCTAAGAATAAGTATTGTCGACTTGTGGCTTACATACCTCTTTTATATTCTTGTTACATTTATTTATGTTCTTAGATAGGTTAGCGTATGGAATAACCATGGCTAAGTAGACTATATATAGGAGGTAATGGTTAGTCTTTGAGCATCATGTTAATTATTCTACTCTTATTGCATTATGGTGGAGGTTACCCCCTCAAAGTGGCTCTACTATATTATCCATTATTCTACTCTATTGTCAATTATTGCTCTATAATCTCTCATATTTATTTATTATATGTGATATATAATTATTTTATGCAAACATCTAAGTAATTTCATTAAAATTGGTATCAGAGCACCAATTTGTGCAAATTTCCTATGTCATTTTTTTAAGATTTGGCGAGGCGTGACTTCTACAAGTGAAAGGAGTGAAAAACCATAACTTGCAATCCAATAAGAATTATTTTTTATTGTTAACATAGTATTGTTTGAAACACTTTTTTGAAACAATATTTTTTTTTTTTAAATCTAGAAAACAACCCTTTGCACATCTCAATGAGATGATCGCAATGGTATATTCTATTGGTACACTTTTTTAGTGCCAAATGTTTTTACCCTAGTGCACAAAGGCAGTTATTGGATTCATCTTGGTGAAGTGATCTCAATGGTACCATCTTATAGTACACTTTTTTGGAGGAAAAAATCCTCCTAGGGTTTGTATATGGTAGCTCCTACTTGAGGAAGAAAAGGGGGAAATAATTCCTAAGACTCCTGATGATGACATGGAATTTGGAACTTTAAACCCATTGAATTCTCGACTTCAATCTAGCATAAAGGGCTTGGTATGGCATGATGAATTTTTTATAGTTTATCGGGAATGCACAGAGATATTAATGGGGTTCACACTCAATTACATCAGATCACTCCATAATTGGTTGCCCTTTCATCTCAGCTATAGTCAAACACCCCTCCACTTCATCATTCAGGTCCTCCTCTCAACACTAAAAACTCTAATTCTAGTGTGAAACCAATGTTTCTAGACATGTATAATTTTAATGGTAAGGATCCTCTCACTTGGATTACCCAAATTGAGAATTTATTGTATTTGCATCAAACTCGTAGTTATTAAAAGGTGATAGTGGCATCTTTGTATCTGGAACCTAAGCAGTTTATTTGGTATCAATGGTTGTGTCATCAAAATAAAAATAATGGTTCTCTTGTTACATGGATTATTTTCACTAATGAGTTGTTGTCTCATTATTAGAATAATTTCTTTGAGAACTACTTCAGCTAGTTAACCAAACTATAGCAAATAGGAACTGTGAAGGATTATATTCATCAATTTCAGAATCTATCCTTACGGGTGGAAGACATTACTGAGGAAAATTTCACTTATATCATTTTTGGTGGTCTCAAAGATAGCATCCAATTTTAGTTTAGGATATTTAACTTATCATCTGTATTAGAAGCTATCCTGAGGGCATGCATGGTAGAATAAAAAGAGATGGTCAAATGAAAAAGTTTTACTATTGGTCATGACCATACCTTTCTAACACCATCATTTTCTCAACCCACCAAATTGACACCTAAGCAAATTGAGGAGAAGTGATACAAAGGGTTGTGTAATGGTTGTGACAAAAAATGGAGCAAAGACCATCGTTGTGTTGAAAATAAGCTATTTTACATCAAAGGTGCCAATGAGGATGAAGATGAGGAGGAGGTAATTGGTGAGGATGAAGAAGGCCCTGAGGAATAATCTGAAGAATCTCAACTTACTATTTTCTATCATGACTTTTTGGTATTATTACTCCCCAAACTCTTAAGGTGGTGGGTTTCCTTAAGAAACACAAGGTCACTGTATTGATTGATTTTGGAAGCACACACAACTTTATCAGTAGTAATTTGATTGCTCATTTAAACTATTTCATTTATCCATATCCAAAATTTTAGGTCATGATTTTAGATGGTGGTACTATCAGTTGTTTAATAAAATGCCATAGTATTAATTTAGCCATGGGAAACTACCTATTAGACTCTCCTATGTTTGATATTCCTATGGGGGGGGAAACATTATTCTGGGAGTATATTGGCTCACCACTTTGGGCACTATTGAGATGAATTTTTAGGATTTATTCATGCACTTTCATTATGAGAGAATTATATTTGAGATAAGGGGATTAAGGGATAAATCTCCACAACTTATTAGTTCCCATCAAATGATAAATATTTTTTGAAATGGTGCTAAAGGATTTGTAGCTCACTTGTTTTCCATTGAAGTTTATCCAACTTAGCCATCTACACCTCCTAATATGTAACAAGTGATTGATTCCCATTCTATTATTTTTGGTGACATTCCAAAATTACTTCCACATAGCTACATGCATGATCATGCCATCAAACTTATTCTTGGTAGTACACTACCAAACATCATGCCATATAGGTATCCTTATGCCTAGAAAAGTGAAATTAAAAATATGGTACAGGAGATGTTGGATGCAGGAATCATTCACCATAGCCAAATCAAATATTCTGCATCAGTTGTCACGATAAGAAATAAATATGACATTTGGAGAATGTTCCCTGACTAAAGAGAGCTCAATAAGTACACTATCAAAGATAAGTTTCCTATACCTATCATTGATGATTTTCTAGATGAATTGAATGGTGAGTTTTATTTTAACAAGTTAGATCTATGTTCTAGGTATCATCAAATATGGATCTATGATGAAGACATACCCAAAATAGCTTTTAGAACTCATGAGGGCCACTATGAGTTTTTGGTTATGCCTTTTGGTCTAACAAATGTACCATCTACCTTTTAGAGTTTGATGAATACTATTTTTAAACAAATTTAAAGGAAATTTGTTCCAGTGTTTTTTGATGATATCCTCATTTACAATATAAATTGGGAAGACCATTTGCACCATGTAAAATAGGTACTCTCAATTCTAGAACAACATCAATTGTATGCCAAACTTTCAAATATAATTTTAGAGCTTGTGAGGTTGAGTATTTGGGTCAACTAGTTTTACATGGAGTGAAAGTGGATCCTATAAAAATCTAAGCAATGGTGGACTGGCCACTTCCTAAGACACTTAAGCAACTAAGGAGATTTTTGGGGCTAACTGGTTACTTTCATAGGTTTGTTAAAAATTATGGTAGCATTGCAGCCCCACTCACCTCTTTGATGAAAAAAGACACCTTTCAGTGGACTGATATAGCTACTAAGGCATTTCAACAATTAAAATTGGCTATGTGTATCACTCTAGTGTTGGCCACTCCTGATTTTTCCAAGACTTTTATGGTTGAATGTGATGCATTCAAGTATGGCATGGGTGTTGTGTTCATACAATAAAGCAGACCAATTGCATTTGAAAGTCATCAATTGAAAGGTAAAAATTATCTCAAGCCTCTTTATGAGAAGGAAATGATATCCATTCTACATGCAATCAAACAATGGAGACCTTATTTGATGGGTCATCACTTTCAGGTAAAGATTGATCATGATAGTCTCAAATATTTTTTGGAATAATGGTTATCATCTGAAGAACAATAGAAATGGGTAACGAAGATGTTAGGCTATGATTTTGAAATAGTCTACAAGAAAGGAGATGATAATGTGGTGGTAGATGCACTATCTAGAAAGGATGAATTGGTTGAGGCATTGTTATGTGTCATGACCATTTTATTGGTAGATTGGCTAGAGGAAGCATGATCAGAATGAGAAAATGATAGTACTACCCATGATTTGATTCAAAATCTTCAGCAAGGTTTGGGTGGATTTGAAAAAATCACATGGAAGGGTAATGCATTAAGGTATAAAGACATATTATACATATGTAATAATTCTCTTCTTAAACAAAAAATCTTTCAAGAACTTCATGCAACTCCACTTGGGGGTCATTTAGAATTTTTAAAAATATATCATAGAATGAAACAAGATGTTTTTGGGAAGGACTCAAGGGGGATGTCCAAAAATATGTGGTTGAATTTAGATCTATCAACAAAATAAAGGAGAAACCATCAAAACCCTAGGTCTTTTGTAGCCTTTATCCATCCCTAGCCAGCATTGGATATAGCTTTTTATGAGTTTCATTATAGGGTTACCAAGATTTGATGGTCAAAATGTTATCATGGTGGTTGTAGATCATCTCAGTAAGTATGCTCATTTATTTTCTTTATTGTAGCCATTCGTTGCTAGTACAGTAGCTTCTACTTTTTTCAATACCATTCAAAAACTGCATGGTACTCCTAAGATCATTGTCAGTGATAGAGATCCTATTTTCACTAGTAATTTTTTAGATTGAGTTACTTGTATGTTTGGGCACCTAGTTGGCTCATAGTTCATCCTATCATCCTCAATCGGATGGACAAATTGAGGTATTCAAAAAATGTCTATAAGGATATCTCTGTTGTTTTATTTTTGATAAATAGGATAAATAGATTCATCGATTGTCACTTGTTGAATGGTGGTATAATACTTATATTCATAGTTATTCTAAAATGTCTCTCTTTGTGGCACTTTATGGATACCACCCTCCATCCATCACTTCAATCTTGAAGGTCCATCCTAAGGTTTGTGTAGTTGAAGAACATATTCACCATCAACAAGAGGTCCTTGCATGTTTGTATGAAACTTTATCCATGACCCAAAATCTCATGAAGTAGTAGGCAGATCAACATAGGAGTGAGAGTCATTTTGACATTGGATATTGGGTCTTTATTTACTTTTATATATATAAGCATATGTCCTTGAATCAATATAAAAAGGATAATAAGTTATCCCCTAATTATTACGGGCCTTATCAGATCTTACAAAAAATTGATAATGTGGCCTAAAATTTAGATTTTCCTTCATCCACTCACATACATCTAATATTTCATGTATCATACCTAAATAAATTCATTAGACATAGAGTTTCTACTCAAATTGAATTACCATAATTGGATGAGGAAGGAAGAGTTATTTTTGGTCCTAAGGTGATCCTTCAAATACGTACTAAGTAGCTACAATCTAGAGCAATTATGGAGTACCTGATCAAATGAAAGAATCTACCATGTGAAAATGTTACTTGGGAGGATAAATCCTTTGTGCAAAAACATTTAGAGTTGAATCAATGTTGAGGATAGCATTGTTTTGAAGGGGAGGTGCATGATATACCCTTAAACTTTGGCATGTCTAAGAATAGGTGTGGCTGACTTGTAGCTTACATACCTCTTTTATATTATTGTTATATTTCTCTATCTTCTTAGATAGGTCAGCCTAAGGAATAACCATGGTTAAGTAGACTATATTTATGAGGTAGTGGTTAGTCTTTGAGTATCATGTTAAGTATTCTTCTCTTATTGCATTATTATGGAGGATTCCCCCTTGAAGTGGCTCTGCTATATTATCCAATATTATTCTTTGTTGTCAATTATTGCTCTGTGATCTCTCATATTTGCTAATTATGTGTGATATATAATTATTTTGTGCGAACATGTAAGTAATTTCATTACACTCCACCTAACCATCACCTTAGCTTCTTGAACAATGTTATACCTAACCAATAAAACCATAATTAATCCTTGATATTAGTCAATTCTAATAATAATAAGGTACTACTTCTGATTTCACAAAAATATAATGTATCCAATGGATGGTACAAAATTAAGTAATATTTTTTTTAACATGTAGAGGCACATGGGCAAAACTGGTGGGCATAATACCAACTAGAAATTTATATTTCATGGGTATAATAGAACCAGAAATAGGCTTGGAAATAATCCAAATCATCCACCACCAAACAAGATGATATATATAAATATCATGGAATTATCCCTTCCTAACTAGTGTCTGATTTGTAAAATGGCATAACATGGTGAGTTATACTGCATAGAGCTTTACACTACCTTTAAGATTTTTTATAAAGAGATGTATAGGTAGGAAGGTTTTGTCAATTATATGGAACCATCTTCCTCTAATGCTCTAAGATAACTCAATACAATAATGTTCTTTGACCTATGACTTCTCATTATAAATGGAGGATGAGAATGAACTAAAAAATAATATGGATGAGATCCATGTTTTTCAGTAGTACCATCAAATGAGGGACAATTATAATTTTAGGAACAAGTAACCTATTACTACTTCCACACATCTAAATAATAGTGTTATCATCCCTCAAAACTCCAATGCCAATAATAATTTCCCTCCTCCAGAGAGAAATAATCAGTTTTAGAGTGTAGAGCCACACAATAGAGGAGGGCAAAATATTATTGAGGAAATGAAAAAGATCAAATCTAACACCAATCTTTATGAACTAGCCCAAATCACCAACTAGAGACATAATTATTTAATCTTTAACTAGAAGATCATCTACTACCATGTCAAAAGTTTTGCATGTAAATGTGATGGTATATAAGGATAAACCTGAAGTAGCACATTTTTTGTTGATTGTCAAAATGTTTGAAAAGAATGTACACAATTTCTTGATTGAATCTGATCCTCGGCTAACATGATGCCCTCATTTTTCTACAAGAAATTAGGTTTGACCCTAGATAAGTCAAAAAGAGTGGTCTTATAGTTGGACAAGTCTTATTCCTATATGTTGGATAGATGACTTGTTGGACCCCAAATTTTGACTAAATGTTTTGGCCTTTTAGCATGAAACTAACACGACATGAGAGGATCATGGCACAGGAAGATCATGGCATAGAATTAATAAGGTGTGAGAGGATAAGGGTGTGGAAGTTATCAACATGATAAGACCCAATCAAAGATTGGACATAACTATGAAGAACCTGAGAGTATATGACTTGGAATAGTAGCAAAAGACTTGGGGAGTGCATGGGAAGCAGGAGATGGATAAATATCAATTCTCAAGGACCATCTAAACTTTAACCATCATTAGTTTCAAATTGGCCCACAAAGAGGAGGACATTTGGCAGTAAGGATCTAGCATTAAACAAGAATATAAGGGATGCAAAGGCTCAAGTCCTTAGGAGAAAATAATTGAAAGACTACCACGACTCTTAGTCTACTAAGAGTTCATTGGCCAACCACCCATGTTATCATTTAATGTAACTACTTCATCAAGGAAAAACAAGTATAAATACCCATGTGTGGAATCATGTAAGGTGACTGATTATGGATAGAATATTGGGACTATATAATATAGATTTGTGGATATTATAATAAGTTTAAGTATTATGTGTTTATGTTTAATTGATATTTGAGTATGAATAGTGGATTGGATTGAATAATTCTATTGCTTATCTCTCATAAAGGGATTTATATAATATGCATTAGGAATTGATAATCCCTTGAACTTCATGGCATTTTTGTTTGTGTTCTTGGTGGTTGTGATTAATGAGTCAAGGTCTACAATAGTGTATTTATTTTTTTATGTAATTACTAATCAAATATATGAATAAACTCAAGTATATGACTAGTGTGTTATTGAGAAACATAGCCCATGGGAATTGATCTCTTTATGTGTGCTTTGGGTGAGCATGCAAGACCATAGTCTTGTATAAGGGCCAATGTGCAGGCCTATTGACATTACATTCTAGCACCTAAATAAAATGTGATTAAGAGAATAAATCCCAACATTTTGGTTCTATTTCTAGGACCCGTAGTGTTTGGTACATAGTAATGGAATATTCTTGAATGAATAACCTTTGAAATTATTGAACAATGGATTATTGAGGTCAAGGATAATTTTGTAGTTCTTGATCTTAAACCAGGAGTTTTTGCATGTCAATATGTGGAATAATATATCTATAGTGCATTATATGAAACCTTATTTGTCAAAGTCCTTGTTCATTTGCATGTTTGGCTTTCTGCTTATGGTCAAAGATGATCACAAAATTTTGGGAAGAGACAAGCTTGGACATTAGAACATCAAATAGATGTGGCATGACTAGTAACACTATGGACATGAGTTTTTAATATCTGGTGGAGAGGAGTATCGAATAGCTACATTCTATAATATGTTGTAACCACTTACTCTTGTATTGAAGAAGCTAAGTTCTAGTTTCTCAGAGAACCACGTGATTAGTATATTAAACATTTATCACTATAAGTCAAGAATTTGTTCATTCATTGTGGACTCAAAACTTTACCAATGGAGGGATAAATCCATCCTTGCATGATTTGCATATTTGGAAGGGGAATATAAAAGTGTTGGTGAATAATTTTAAGTTCAGAATGGTAGCCAATCAGTGGGCATTGTGAAAGCAAAAATATGATGAAACTCGATAGAGGATTATAAGAGGAAGTGGTGTAGAAAGGGAATGGGAGAACTCAGGAAGTGATATTAGTATTCATAGTGAAGTGAGAATGCACAAGGACTCCACTTTCAAACTACACCCCATGTTGATTCTATCATATGAAAGAGAAACTAGTTGAATAGAAGAGATTGAAGAACCAATTTTGAACCAACCAAGTTCCCCAACCATAGTGTGCATTCATGCTTTTGAACTAGATGAATTATGTATAAATAATTAGGATACGAATAGTGTAGATTAAAAAAATTATCTTATAAGAGAAATTATAGCTATGCTGATTTTAATTCATTCAGAATTAATGCTTTCTTTTCCTCAAGTGAAATTCATGTCCCAACTTGGGATGCTTGGTGGACCTGACATTCATAGTGGATAGAGTACAGGCCCAAATATTATTAATCAACTAACTACCATTCCCCACATCATGGTTGTTACTACTAAAGGCATTGGAGGTGAACTAGGAGGTGGCATGGGAGGAAGTGGTGGACTTCCCATTTAAGGAATAGGATCTGGGGATTCTCAATAGTTGTTGGCATAAGCACCTCAACTACCAACAATATATTATGAAATGACGCTTTACATACCTAAATATCAGGGTGTGGAGAATGTTGTGGATCATGTCCATAAGTTTGAACTCATTTGGTTAATATGTGGCATAACTTATTCTAATCAAAAGGGCACACAATTCATGGCCACACTTCTATAAATAGTGCATAATTAGTATAGGAAGTTTGACCTTCAATAAACGGTAATTTACTATAATTAGCTCAAAACAACATTCCTTTAGGAATTTGACATTCCTAAATTTGAGTAACAAAGTATTGTTTCACTGAAAGATATAAAGTAGGAACTCATTGAAAGTGTGTGGGAGTATGATACATGGTTCAAAACACTCTTTTCAAAAATTCTGTTTAAAATTAATTCTACTTAATATGACCAATGGTTCATGGGAGGTTTGTTGCTTCCCTTTAGATGAACACTATCTTAGAAGACCTTTACTAGCTCACACAAAGCCCTAAAAGCCTCCCTCCATGTTGAAGCTATTGGTAGTATTGACATTGGAATCAGTCCTTTCATAGAAGCCTAAATAGAGTCAATGGTGTCATAACTAAAAAAATTGATTGCAAATAATGCATACAATAATAATAATGGTCTTTGGTATATCGATTACGAATCTGAAGGTCATAACCAAAGCAACTACCTACACAAAAACATTTATGTTGTACTGAAGTAGTCATGTGAAATTTGCCATGAAGAGCATGATGTACGCTCTTATCCTCTCCATAATGGGCTACACATTATAAGGTTTCTAAAAACTATAAATATGTGATTGCCTATACCCATGATACAAATGATTATTAGCTAATTACTGATATACATGAGACATGCATGCACAATACCTACCAACCCTCTATTTCTAACAATCAATATAATAGTGAATATCATTTATGAGGTTAAAGATAAGGACAAGGAGGTAGATGTTTCACACCAAGAACATGTTATAAGTGTAGATCTCCATATCACTATCGATGAGATTGTCCCATCTACCCAACATGTGCCTTTTGTAGTTGGGTGATTTGAGATATCTTGGTTAAAACCAACACTGAGGTTAACATCTTCATAAAGGATTCATGGTGTAAAATGGTTAGTCCATCATTGCAACCATCACTACATGTATTGTTAATGGCTAATAAAACTCATGCTCTACTAATTGGTGTCCTTAAGAATGCAATGATCGATATCTTTGGAGGACCCTTCAAAGTTAATTTTGAAGTCCTCAAGTTAGTTGAGGTAGATTATTTTCCAATTCTATTGGGGTGACCTTGGTGCTATGCAAATAATGCAAAATTAAGCTTCAAAAAGTGCTACATCAGTTTTAAGAATGTTGATCAATGCATTATTATTCTATTGGATCAAACACATGGACCCCCATATGTATAACCTATTAATGTGAAATAATATATTAACCACATCTATAGTGTCATAACCAAATATGGTGACCATCATGATCCTACTTCTGATGGCATCCTTCAATGGGTAAACACTTAGTCCCTTTCTAATACTACAAGTAATGATTATAATTGTTGGGCCCATAGTGACTATAACCTCACTATAAGAGTGTGTGGTGCCATCAGCAGTTGTGAGAACATTCTATTCTAGTATCATAAATGTCGTAGGTTTGTTTGCCTTGTTACCAAATAAGTCATGAGAGGACCAGTTATGGATGCACCATTAGAAAGACTTGATGAAGCTCCTTAGTTTCATAGACAAATGTAAGTTCATGACTTTATCCAACACCTTGAAGACTTCTATAATTCTAATAATGATCATATGTGATCATTGGTTCACCTTTTTGATGACATAGCCACAATGTGGTGGCAAACCCATAATGAGTGTCTTCTCCATTGGGATCAAGTACGCTCTACTTTGCATCACTGATTTCATCATGATAAATAAATATAGGGTAGAATAACCTATAGTAGAGTATGAGCATCAAAACCACACATAGAATATTTTGAATCCATGTGGAGGACTGAAGAGTCTTTCTTGGTAGCGTACCTATGGATACATGATTTTTACAAAACTTCACAAACTTGGGCTAGAGAATGGTATGTTCATGAAGAATGACATGTGGGTACTCATTTTTGGCATTTTTTGAAAGAGAGCATGAACTCAATGTTATCTTATTCATCTCTGAGAATGGATTTGTGCCTCACTCTCTAGGCCATACATGAAATAATTGTTGGTGACTCTAATTTCATTAAAGATCACCTGAGATATATATATGATGTTTTGAAATAAGGTTTAGTTCTCTTTCATGATCCATTTGAACAACCCATTCCCATGCTAGACCCTATCTTTGATCAGGGACATCATGATGAGATACACCTAGGAAAGCAAAAACTAGTATTTCAAAAAGATGAAGGTGAGGGCTTCAACCGACTTGACCCATTGGTAAACCATTTGGATATCCCTATAGACTATGATACATGAATTGTTCAAGATACTGGTATCGGTGGAGGCCACCCTTAATCAGAACTTCTTTAAACTATCTAGTGTAACATTGGAAAAGAGGAAGAACCAAAAATAACTACTATAGGTAACTACTGGACTGACATAGAGGTCTCAAAAATATTCAAGTTATTAAAATAATACCAAGATGTATTTGCATGAAGTTATAATGAGATGAAAGGTGTTCATCCATATCTAGGTAAAATTCATATCAAATTGATTGACGGTGCTCGACCAGTTAGGAAAAGGCCATATAGGATGAATCCAAATTTACATGCAAGCGTGAAGGAATAAATTGATAGTATGTTACGTGCTAGAGTGATCACCCTAATTGATGAATTTGAGTGGGTCAATCCCATGGTCATAAGTATAAAAAAATATGGACACATTAGGATTTACATTGATTAGCATATACTTAATGCATCTTGCATATTGATCCCTTCCTAATGCCATTCATAGAAGAAATCCTTGAAGGCATCATTGGGTGTGAAATTTATACTTTCACATATAGATTCTTTGGCTACCATTAGGTCCAATTACTAAGGAGGATTTAACTAAGATTATGTTTCCCATCGAATGCGGATCCTTTGCATATACCATCATACCTTTTGGGTTGAAAAATACACCTATTGTATTTTCCCATATAGCCATTGAGGCCTTTAAATACTTCATCTATAAAATCCTTAAAATATAATTGGATGACTAGAAAATCTATGGCTTGGTAAAAGATCATTATTCTAATGTACAACTCATGCTTGAGCATTGTCAAGTACTAAAAATATCACTAAATCTAAATAAGTGTCTTTTTACTCCACCTTTTGGTGTTCTTCTAAGACATATTATCTACAAGTATGGACTTTTGGTAGACTCAAAAAAAGTAGCTATCATTCTTCACATTCAAGTGCCAAAGTCTCAACATGAAGTTCATGCATTTATAGGACATACTGAGTATTATAGATAATTCATCTGAGGATATGCAAAGATTGTTCCATATTTATAGGAACTATTAAAACATAATAGATATTTTATCTGGACCTACTCTTACCAAGAAGCTTTTGAGGCCTTAAAACACAAACTGGTCACTATTCTAATTCTACAGTTCCCTGATTGGACAAAACCATTCCATGTCCATGTTGATACCTCTTTAGAATGGCCATTGGTGCAGTTCTTACACAACCAAGTGAAGGTCACCTTGATCACCCTATCTATTTGACTAGTGGGAAACTTACTCTACCTAAGAGGAATTACACTACCATGGAGCGTGAAGAACTTTCAATGGTTTATGATCTGTAAAAATTTCAGCAATATCTTTTGGCCACTCTTTTTATATTTTAATAGACCACAAAGCTTTAAAATATCTGGTCAATAAACCTATGTTACATGGCTGTATTTACTGTTGGATAGTATTATTTTAATAATTTCAATTCTCTAACATGGTCAAACCAGGAAAAACTAATTATGGTCCTGACCATCTTTCTCAAATTGATTTTGGAGAACCACTACACACCATTGAGGATGACCTACCTAATGTTCAACTATTTCGTGTTTCTCATGTTCCTAAGGAGTTGGAAGATATTGTAGCTTTCTTAACTATTAGCTCAGCATCCAATTGTCTAACTCCACAGGCTAATAAAAAATTTGCAATCCTTACTACACCTTTTCAACTTATTGGATGGGATATCTACAATCTTGTATAAGATGAATTTCTTCGATGTTATGTCATGAAACATGAATACTCCAAAGTAATCCAAGAATTTCATGAAGGCATTACAGGTGGGCACTATGTTGTGGAGGCTACTGCTTGCAAGGTATTATTGATCAGATTATGGTGTCTTACCCTTTTTCAAGATACCAAAATATATGTTAAGAAATGTGATATTTGTTAGCATGTCAAAAAACCAAATCACCAAGATGCCATGTCGTTACATCTTATTCCATCTAAAGAACCATTTGAAAAGTGGGTCATTGATTTTGTTAGCCCCATCAATCTAATTAAATGATGTATAATTTTCCATTATATCATTACAATGGTTGATTATCTCACATATTGGGTTGAGGTCATGCCAACCAGGGATTGTACTATTTTTACTATTACACACTTCATATGGGAACATATCATAACCCATTTTGGTTGCCTATTAAGTTTTACTAGTGATCATGGTATAAATTTCCTCAATGAAATTATTTGTGTCCTATTTGTTGAGTTCATGATTTCCCATCACAAAAAAACATCATATCATCCCCAGGCTAATGGAACTATCGAGGCATTTAATAAAATCTTAGGCACAACACTTACAAATATTTGTAATATTGGTCATACATACTAGAATGATAGAGTGTCTACAATAATTTGGGCTTATCTAACAAATTATGAGTTCTTGAACAAGAACACACCATTCAATTTGGTGTATGGCATAGAAGCAGTTATATTAGTTGAATTCTTGGCACCATCTATTTGTATTACACATGTTGGATAATTGGATGAAGAGTCATCATTAAAATCATGTTTGGATGCTTTTTGCAAGTGGATGAAGCCTATTTCCTTGATCATTGGAGTCAATATGTAAAAAAATTCAAATAAAAGGCATGGCATGATCGACACATCAAGCATAAGACATTTACCCCTAGAATGAAATTCTTGCTCTACAACTCCAAGTTTGCACATCATTCTAGGAAACTTTATATTCATTAGGACGGTCCTTTTATTGTTCATAACATTTGACCTATCAGTCCTTGCCATTTAAAAATATTGGATGGCCAATTTCTTCCTAGACATTACAATGGTAGTTGGTTATGGATATACTTATCTACTTAAAAGTTTAGTTTTTGTAACAATAAGGCTTATGCCATTAGTTTACGATTCCCTATTTTTAATAAAAGTGTTGCCTTAGTTGTGCACAACATTAAATGTTTGTTTATTTTTTTAATATGTGTAATTTCATGGAGGACCATGACACACTTTTAGTGTGGGATAATAGGTATTACATGTATTTATGTTAATTATGCACACATAACTTAAAGCATGCAAGTTAAACATCCCTAAGATAAGAGATTCTTGCTAAATAGTTTGAAATTTTAAAAAGTTGAACAGTTGTCTTCCACTCCAAGAAAAATGTGGGACAAGACATGTCATTAATATGAAAGGATTATTAGTTGTGATAAATGTGATACCATCATGGAAAGATAATATTATTAAATGCATTTATGGTGAGAAGTGACGCTCAAAAAATGGTGATTGTTATAAATTCATTAATGATGAAAAGTGATGGTCAAAAAGAAGGGGGTATTTAATGCAAGTTACCCCATCAAACCTATTAAAGGATTTGAGAGCTCATTTTACCTCTTAATTTTGCTTTCATTTAAGTTATATGGATCCAAAAACCAAAATACGTCCAGGTGATTCCAGAGCAAGTGCAAGTCTAGAGCATCAAAATACCATAAATAGCTATTGAAAAGAACATTAACTAAGTAATCAAGCACAAAGCTAACCTTAAAACATGACTTATGATATAGAGAACTGGTAGTTGTAGGTTACATAAGTAGACGTCCGCTATTAAAGGGTGATGAAGTAAGAAAATATAATTCATCTACACTATAATCACGTATTCTTTTGGGAACATTGGATGGCTATGCCTCAACCTTCAAGCTCCATGTAAGGTGATTTGACCTAAGAAGAAGGCCTTAAGAAATGATCCATTACAAACTATACTAGAAGAGGAAGTATCACTCAAGGTGAAGTAGTACTAATCAGAGAAGAAATACCTAAAGAACAAGCACAGCACGTGAAAGGCAAAGAATCTAGGATGGCACACCAAGCAAAGAAGGTACAAACACCTCCACCCCCATTGTTGATTCTAGAAGATATGCAGTACTCAAAGACAATGATGTGCATGTAAAATTGGGTATCAAAAGTACTCTCTTGTACTATAATTAATTACAACCATCATCAACTAGGGAATGAGGTTAAGTTGTAAAATGACTATTAGGTTGAGCATCAGAACACCAAAAATCAATTGGTGTATAACCTCAAAATTTTGAATGCTTTAAATGTTGTAAGGCTATTTTAGTTTTTAAACCTTCCATACTTTGGAAAACCTATGGAATTAATTTAGTTTATACTCTCACACATCCATGAGGACTACCTCTACTTTGTTAGGTGTAGCTTAAAGAATACACTCGAGAGAATAAGCAAGGTGTCAGGACTTCAATGCTCCAGCATGGATGTGGAGTTTGACTTAGAAGACTCAAATGAAATAGGAAAAGTAAAAACTATGTTCATCTACCAAAATTAGGTCCATACCATGCACATCAAAAACCTATAAGATCCTACCTTTCAGTTAGTCATGCACATCATCATGACTAAGATCAATAGTACTGATCATTAGAAAGAGATGGATATGGCTCACCTCTACATTGTTCACTAGGTGACTAAGGGCCTAAAATACAATTAGTCAATGTATTTTATCCATAAGATCATAGAAGATGCTGAGAAGACCCATTGGTTACCAAGCTATAGGGTTCCATGGAGGGTATTTTTTTTAACGGTATTTGATGAGATCGGTGTACCAAACTACACCTCGAGCAAACTAAAGTGGGCATACCCACCCAAACACAATTCCCCTACTAAGCGCTATAAGGCATTCACATGACCCAAGAATATCACCCCTAAATACAAGAATAAGATAAAGTTATGGTATGATGGTATGAAGGAGGCCTTTGGGAATGAATGGCACATTTCTAAATATTTGCCTGTCCAGGTTGGTGAGCAAGCCCAATTTATCATAAATCAACATTTCTATTTGGTACACATCAAGATGGTCCCTTCTAGAGAATTTTCTAATTGGTTGAAGTTACCTTATGCCTTCATGGTATGGTACTTAATCGATTTGATGAATCACATTGTTTATTGACACCCTCTCACCTTGGAAGTAGATCGAATTGACTTAGAGATTCACACTCTCTATAATATGTACACATATCCTAGTAATAAGTCCTACAAAGAGAAGTGGGATATTGATCAGATCAACATCAAAATCAATCAAATCATGGTCGGGGAACAAGTGCATAATTTATTTTACATGTTATAACCCAAGAAGAAATATTCAAAAGGTAGGAAGCATGCAAGGGAAAAACATCCACCTGTACCACAACTTGTGAAGAAGAAATGGGTTGGGCATGATGCCAACACAAGTTGATGGTAGGATCCTCCAAAATGGTAGAGGACTATCCAGATGTCACCACCTAGAGATTCACCTCCATGGTCTTTTCCACCTAGAGTTTTACCCCCATGGGTTTCTCCACCCATGGCTTCACCTCCAAGAACTTTTCCACCAAAGGCATCACCACCAAGGTTTTTTCCAAAAAGTACACCAGAGAAATAACTTGAGGGTTCAGCATCATTACCCCCTTTGAAACTAGTGTAGGAAGAACTTGAAATCCATAAAGAAGAAATGGAGGAATCTAACTCCAAAAAGACACCCTCCCTGGCATGAGAAGAGACCACCTCTGATGACATGCAATTGGACATTAGGGGTCTATTTGGTAAAGAGGGGGATGGTTTTGATACTCAACATATAAGTGGAATGGCCATCAGTATCACTTCTTTGGCTACAAATACAGAGGTCAAAATCCTTGAGCATGAGCCCAATAAAGGAAAGGAGCCTACCACTTTTGAAGAATAACCACCTTTTATTGATGCATCCACCAACTTGCACGCTCAATATCAAATAGGCATCCTATATAGGATGATCTATTTATGGCTTCATTTCCTTCCCAAGATGCAACTATTGATACAAGGCAATAAATGTCCTTTTTGGACATGTATAATGAAGAGTGCCATTTTGAGATTCCTCTAGATAGCTTCCTATTAGATTTTTAGGAACCAATGCTACCAAATCCACTATGGGTTGATCACTAAAATATATCCCCTCTACTATCTATCACCACATTTTTAAAAATGGCTTTTGAAGTTGTGCACCAAAATATACTGTCAAATTTTAACATGAGCGATGCAGAAAAGAAACATGCCCTGGTAGTGGCAATGTACAAGAAATAAGTTACCACTTGAAAGGCACTCAAAGAAGAAGTGGCCACATTAAAACAACAAATAAAATAGGCCACAGAGGCCAAAGTAAAAACTTTGAATTTATGTAAATCTATTTTGGGCAAAGAACTAACATTGGTAGATGGAGTGCCTCTAGACGAAGAAGTTATAGATAAATTGGAGACCTTAGTAAATCTCCTATTAAAATGTTACAATGAATAGCCCATGCCAAGAAATGAAGCATTATGGGAGGCTGAGCAATTTACTAAGGTAGCATAAGTATGTAGTCATACCTTTGAAAGAGTTGGGGACGTGATCCCCATCTTGGACATGATTTTTGAAAAACTAGCACATCCTAATAAAGTTTTGGAGGCTCGACTCAACATAGAAGAGTCTCAAAGGCAGAAGTTAATGGATGCTTTCCTCCTAATAAAATACCACATTAAGCATGCAAAGGCATTTAAATATGTCTAATGTATGGAGGAAATAATAAACGTGCATTAACAACAACTTAATATCAGTTTTTTAGCTCTCTAAGGATAGTTTATCATTGAGGTCACTATATTTGAAGAGGTTCAAAAGATGCTATCACATCCCTCGACTAATTGGTTAACAAGTGCAACAAATGTCCCAACTAATTTAATAAGATGAATAAATCAAAGGCGGCCATCAAAGAGATAATGTCCAAGCTGCTCGACACTTTATCACATTCAGACAGTGTTAGAAAGTAGATTAAACAAATAGGGTCTAAGTTTTTGGTTGAGGTTAAAATTGAGACTTGGTCTAGGATGGATTAAGAGCATAGTGTGGGATTATGTTGGATCCCAAATTTTGATTAAGTGTTTTGGATTTTTAGCACAGAATTAGCATGATGTGAGAGGAGCATGGCATAGGAAGACTGTGGCATAGAACCAATGAGGCACAAGAGGACAAGGGCATGTAAGTTATCAATGTGAGAAGACCCTATCAAAGATGGAACATAACTATGAAGAACCCAAGAGCATATGACCTAGAATAGTAGTGAAATACTTGGGGAGCATATGGGAAGCAGGAGATGGTTGAAGAGCTCAAAGACCATCTAGATTTTAACCATTATGAGTTTCGCATCAGCCCATAAAGAAGAGGATATTTAGCAGCAAGGATCTAACATTAAACAAGAATATAGGGAATGCAAAGGCCTGGGTCCTTAGGAGAGAACAAATGAAAGACTACCATGACTCTCAGCTTACTAAGATTTCATTGGCCAATCACCCATGTTTTCATTTATTATGTAACTACTTGGTCAGGGAAGAACAAGTATAAATACCCCTATGTGGAATCATGTAAGATGATTGATTATGGATAGAATATTAAGAATATATAATATAGACTTAGGATATTATAATAAGTTTAGGCATTGTGTGTTTATGTTTGATTGATATTTGAGTATGAACAGTGGATTGGATTGACTAATTATGTTGTTTATCTCTCATAATAGGATTTATAAAACATGCTTTATGAATTGGCAATACCTTGAACTTCATGGCATTTGTGTTTGTGTTCTTGGTGGTTATGATTAATGAGTTAAGGTCTATAGTATTGTATTTATTTTTTTGTGTAATTATTAATTAGATATATGAATAAACTCAAGTATATGACTAATGTGTTATTGAACAACATAACCCATGAGAACTAGTCTCTTGTTGTGTGCTTCAAGTGAGCACACAAGACCATAGTCTTGTGTGAAGGGCTAGCACACAATCTTGTTGGGGCTACACTCTAGCACCTAAATAAAATGTGATTAAGATAATAAAAGCCCAACATGACTATTGTACATGTCCAACTTGCATCCGATCCATGTGTATAGAATTACATTGATATTTTGGTAGTTGACATTACATAAGCTTATGTCATGCTACTGAGTCAAGATTGGTTAAAGACACTTAATAGATACATGGCCACAGACTTCTCATATATGTGGTTGTTTTAGAAAAGAGTGGCCAACCAAATTTGGGTGGATTGGGAACCAAAAATGAAGTACTTGATGACATAGTACAATGCTAAGAATAAAAATATTGACTTTCTATCTTCACATGCAAGTGCGTACATATTTACTATCAAAAAATAACATGCATTGCATAAACAATAATTTGAAGGTCCTTCTTAGTTATGACCCTTCATTTTGATGGATCCAGATCAAAGCAAGGTTTAGGTATTGGTATATCCCTAGCCAAACTAGATGGGAAGCAATACTTAGCTGCATATAAGATATAATTCACTTGCACCAATAATAGAGTTGAGTATGAATCTTTAATCCTCAGTATATAGTTTTCACTAAATCATAATGTTAAGTAGTTGTAGATCTTTGATGATTATAATCTAGTTGTTAATCAGATTAGAAATAAATATTATTATAAACTCACTTATTTGAAGAAATATAAACATCGAACATAGGACCTAATTGAATCCTTTAAAACAATCAATATCAAGGCCATCCCAAGAGAAAAAATCCAGGTAACATTTCACAATCAACTTCAATCTCTAATCTAGAACCACTCTAGGAATTCAAAATGCATAATTTTTTTGTGGATCTAGTTCTTTGTCCTTCTATCCCAGACAATGTGGACAAGTTCTAGGTTTTTAAGGATGATTAGAAAATCATAAAAATTATGACTAATTCTAGAACCTTTGAAGCTCAAATAATAGATGAATATGGTGTCTTATAGCTAAATAATAATCGCATCCCTCTAGGAATGGTCTCCCTAGAGTGAGATTTTGATGTAGATCCACAAGTTCAAAAGCAAAAGCATCTCAAAAAAATTGAGCCTAACTTTATTGAAAAGAGAATCTAGGTATAGACTAGCATCCCTAATATGTAAACATTGGCTTGAGCTATACTGAAAGTGAGAAACAAAATTTTAAAGGTCTGTTGGTAAAATACAAAGATGTCATCACCTGGACATATGAGGACCTGAAAGTCTATGACATCAGGGTCATCACACATACCATTCCATTGAAGTTGGAGCATAAGCATTTTAGGAAAAAATAGAGGTCAATATACCTAATTTTAGATCCTCTCATTCAAACAAAAGTGCAAATTATTTGATGCCAATATTATCTTTCCAATCATATATTTTACTTGGGTGGATAACCTAGTACCAATCAAGGAAAAGAATAGAGAAAGCAATTTTTGTGTTGATTTTAGATATGAATCAAACATAATAGAAAGATAATTATCCCCTACATTCCTTGGTTGAGGTAATTCATATGGTAAGTGGATCTGAGATGATGTCCTTTTTGGATGGATTCTAAGGTTACAATCAATTGATAGTGGAAGCACAAGATAGAATGAAAACTCCCTTGACAACCAAGTGGTAACTTTTACATATAAAAGGATGTATTTTGACCTAATCAATGTAGAATCAACCTTCTAGAGATAAATCTATTTTACGTTTCAAAAACTTATTGGAAAATGTATCATCATCTACATAGATGACTTGATAGTTCTTTTAAAGATACAGCTGATCATATAGACCACCTATAAAAATTATTTAATAGATATAGGAGATATGGATTATCACACAATCCAAATAAAAGCATTTTTGGAGTCATTAAAGGGAAATTTTTAGGCAATGTTATCACTAAATATGGGACCTCCATAGATCTATATTGAATTCAATCCATTTCAATGCTAACACCTCCTAACAGGAATAAGGAGTTAAAGTCTTTTTTGGTAAGATTAACTTTATAAGGAAATTTATCTATGGATTTGTGGAGATTTTCAAACCATTGAATGTTATGTTAAAGGAAGATGCCAAAATAGAGTAGACAACAGAATCTAGAAAAGTTTTTCAGGACATCAAAACTATCATTATTCAAGCTCTAGTTCTTATCAAACTTCAATAAGGATTTATATCTTTATTCATTTACTTCAGAACATATTTTAGCTATTTTTATCACAAAAAAGGTAGATGATAATGAAAATCACATTGCCTTCATGAGAACCAATCTAAAGGATGCAGAGTTAAGATACTTAATTATAGACAAACAGATATATGCATTGATCAAAGCTTTGAAAAAATTTAGGCATTATATTTAGATAAATAAGACATCCCATCATTCCAAACCTAGTTTTCAAACTCAAACTTGGTCAAAATGAGCTGGGTGAAATAAGAGTTAAGTGGATGGCAAAATATAAGAGTTTGATCTTAAAATTAGACCATCAAAAATGGTGAAATTCTAAGGAATCATCTAGCTCATGATTAAGACTAATCCACTTATTTTTGTTGAATAAATTAATGATACTTAGGTAACTGGTGGTGAATGGTATACTCAAATCATCCACTATTTATTTATAGGTACATGTTCACTTGAGCTAAATAGAGAGTAGAGGCAAGCCCTTAGGCTCAAAGGCTCATTATATGATCAAGATAGGATTCCTATATAGAAATAAATATGAGAGCATCTACTGAAAGTGTGTCTCAAAATAAGTTATAGACATCTTGGATAATCTATATCAGAGAATAGGCAGTGAGCATCCCTTAGGTAACACAATAGCTTACAAAATTTTGAGAATAGAATACTACTAGCCTATAATCTTCAAAGATACTTACAGCCATGTCAGGACCTGTCATGAGTGCTAAGTATTTCAAAAAAGAGAAGTGAATGCTTCCATGCCTTTGTAGCTAGTCATTAAAGGACTTTTTTCCCAATGAGGTCTTCACTTTATTACCATGATAAACCCAAACTCTTTAATAGGGCATAAAATTATCTTAAAAACTATTGAATATAGCACCATATGGATAGAAGTTGTGACCACAAAGAACTCTATAACAGTGGATGTCATCAAATTTATGAAAAAGAACATATTGACTAGGTTTGGCACTCTAATTTCTTTGGTTTGTGATAATGATCTAGCTTTCTAATCTAGTAAATTTATAGAATGGGCTTATAACAACCAAATCACCATCAAGTTCTCTTTAAATTACTATCCACGAGGGAATGGAGTAGTTGAATCTACCAACAATAATTTGATAGATGCCATTAAGAAGTCAGCACAAGATAAACCAATAGAATGTAATTTTATATTGAAGTATACACTATGGTCAAATCAAACCAAACACAAATAAGCCATCAAGGCTTTACCTTTTCTACTAGTGTATAGGTAATAGCCAATCTTCTCCATTACTTTTAAAATCCCAATGTACCAATTCATATAATAATACATGGGGGAGGATGAAATAATTCAATCTAGACTGCTTGACATAGTCCAGATGGAAGATGTAAAAATTTAAACACTGTACAGCTTTAGTAAACACTAAGACATTGTTAAGAGATATTTTGAAAAGAGATCCAAATTCAAAGCATTCATAATTTCTAACCCAGTGCTTATATATGATAAGGCACATGAAAATAAAGGATAGCATGATAAGTTCACTCTTTTATGGATTGGACCATATCAAATATCTGAGATACTAGGTAATAATACCTTCCATTTGGAGGACCTCCAAGTGACCTTACTTTTCGAGTCAATGGATAGTTTTTGAATCATTATTTCATGGCTTCTCTAACTAAAGATGCTTCTTCTGAGTGATTTTAAGTGAAGATCTAGATGTTGGAGTAGAATAAATTCCCTACTTTTTAGAATAGATTTCTTGCTTTCTATATTAGATTTTTTGTTTTCTTAGATTAATGTTTACTACTTTCTATATTTGTTTTAAGTAGATTAGTTGTTATGCTTTCTAAATTAATTTTTTTAAATTACAAAATATACCAACTATTTTTTTATGTTAAAGTTACAAAAGACATGTCAAAAATAAATGGATGATATAAAAAGATGAATAATTGGTTTTCACAAGGATTTGTTCTGGTAGTACTTGAGCTTCTAGGATTGAGATATGTGTTATGGCTAAATTAGGTTCTACTTGGAGTGAATGATTTTTCTAGACCTTTGGGATTTACTTTGATATACTCATGTAATTTTTTTAGAAATACTTTGTATTTTAAAAGTTCAACTAAACTATTACATGTTAAAAATTGGATGGGAGGTAATAAACATAAAATTGGTTACGCATCGACATGGACATATTGATTAAAATAAGTTTTATTATATATACATTTAGCCAATGGTGGTTTTTATCCCTTCTTCTATCTGTGTTTCAAAATAAATCTATCATGCAAATTTATAGAATATGGGTGATCTAGATAATCTCTATCAAGGTTATAGATGTCTGATTGGCAATAGAGCAATTTTTATAGTGGAATCAAGGGTATCTCTATTAGGTATATAGACGTTTGGCTGACATCAAATTAATTCTTAGACTCCCCTTACTAATTGGTTACAAAATAATAAAGTCAAAATAAAACCTGCAATGTTGATCCAAGGCTTTGTCAAAACTCTCATAACAAGGGGAAATAAATTTTATAAAATCACACACATGTCCAAGGAGTGAAATGGGTTAGTGTGTTGCATTAGGAAGTAAGAGTATTTTATTTTAGGGAATGGTTTACTTATTATTTTATTGTTATATCTAACATTTTGTTATGATGCATTTCTAAGATTCTAGTTTCTCAAAAATTCAAGAGTAGTTTCTCTACTAAATCACCGTTTGTTGTGCCCTAACACACATCCCATTTTTTTAAATTCTAATGGATACCCACTATTATTTAAACGTATTTATTCAATGTTTTCTAAGATTTACATATTCATGATAGTAGTTTTATTTTGTATAAGTCTAAGTTTGTCTTTCAGAATAAAGTTAATCATCTAATGGTCTCGATATTTTGTAGTTATGAGAGCTTGACAAGTGGCACAATTCTATTAACCTGGAACCACAAATGAATTAAAAAAAATTAAATGGCCCTAAGGCCCTAAAATATAATATTTTTGAAGTTTTGAGTTATAAAGGATTTACAGTTATCATTTTTTCATTAACCTGAAACTCCAGAAGTTCAAAGCCAAGTCGATGACTTAATGGTCTCATGGATCCATGGATCTAGGTCTTTGAGATCATGCCACATATTGACATCCCATCCACCCAAGGCCTTCCAATATATGTACATAATTTAAAATATTTAAACAACTGTGGTTCTGAGTTTTTGAGTTACTACAGACCCAAGATCACTCCACATGGCTCAATCATATTAACTCATAGCCCTAGAACATACAAAGTAAAGTTCTAAATCTAAAGGCCTAAGTAAGTGAGAAATGGAAAAGTGTCATAATACAGGAGATGCATGATCAAAGTATGTATAAATAATTTCAACAACAAATCAAATATGTAGGTAAACAAGAAATTGACACATCTCCAACAAGATGACTAAACATACAGAATCGACAAAAAGTTATCATATGAAAAATATAAACCCACCAAAGATAATTGGCACATTTAAAATCAATATTAATTTTTCACATTAAATCTATACGAATTGAATCTAAGCAAAAATCAAGTCACTTCACCTTTAATCTAAGAGTGAACATTACAATTTTGAGCTCTCAAGCTACCAAAATCTCTAACTTCTTCAACGAATCTGCAAGAATATTCAGACAATTTTACATAAAGAATTACATAATTTAGATTATTGAAATAGCTTCTTCTTCAAAACCATCATGTTCATGCCCCTTTTGTATACTTTTGTGCTATAAATACTTAATACATATACATGATGTTTGATAAAAGTGGCATCGATTTTAATTTCCCATATTACTCAGCACTCTGGAATGTAGTGGAGTCAATCGCACCATACTCTACATGTCAACGAGAATTAATACATCAACGACATATTTCCAATCAAAACCATGGGGCTTTATCAAGAGACAATAAAACTAGAGGTGATGTCTTGTATCGAACTACTCCATGATTTATTCTTTATTGGTGTGTGTTCCAGAGACATACATTTTAAGAAAGGGAATAATGTAAATGTGTATATTTCTGGAAGGTAATTTTAAAATTAAATCAAACTCCCAAGGCCTGAGGTAGTGTATAACCAAGTCTCGGTCAATATATGGCTTGAGCATAACACAGTAGAGGGAAAACTAAAATAATGGCTAGTGAAAGGCTATAGATTGAATCCAAAAGGGGCCATTTATTCCAATGATATTAACAAATTCAATCCTAGGATTAGGATATCCATGAACCTTTTAAACATACTATATGGTTTTCCCATCATTAGTTATGTACAAGTGGAATGGGTCCCTTTGTTGGACACTCTCTTGACTTCAAACAAGATTGTTGCCCTGCAAAAGATCATAAGTGCTAGACTTATGGCTCAAATGTATAAACCTAAACAAAATTTTGTAGATGGAAACATTTATATGATGTCATATTTATTTGATACAATCCTTGGCATAGTTCATAGGGCATATGGAGAATTGTGGTAGCCTTCTACAGAATATGTAGATAATATAATCTATGAAGATTATTCTTTCATGTTTGTCTACAAATTCATAAATGAAATCAAAAGGATTTTTTAGTAAGTTTATCCTTAGGTTTAACATTTCATTCATAGCACTTATATGCTTCAGTTATATGATAATTTGAGAAGAAGCATAAGCAAATGGGTGGATTATTGGTATGACCTTGATTATATAGTTATCAAAATTGAAATAATAAGGGCACCGCTTCTATTCTTATCATGCCATGTCCCTGAAAAAATTATAGAGTAAGAGGTGTAAAATCAATTTTATAAAAATATATATGAGGAGCTTGACCTTAAGCATCAGACCTACTAGTTCAAGACTCCTATGAGTATTGGGCAACTCTAGTTTTTGGTAAAGGCACATTTCAACTAAGTTGGGAAGGTAAGATCACATTATGATTTAAATATGGCACAATTAAAGGAATGAGGACCTATAAAAATAATAAAAAACTATATTCAACTCCTCAAAGAGAATAATAAGGTGAGCATCACATATGATCACCAAGAGTATGAACATGAGCAATTTTCTTGAATGTATCAAACGATTTAGAGGTATGGACTCAAATGAAAAATAATTGGATGTCCATGATAGTTAACTAGGACATCCAATATAATCCTCATATTACCAAGAAATAAGTGAATGAGATGGTGGAATAGGGATAGAGGGCTTGGAATCATCAGTGGCCTCCAGCTCAACCTCAGGACTCAGCAGGACAGGGCCAACCTCCCTCCTCTATAAGAGAAGAGACAAATCTAAAAGAGGGAGGGTCTAGTAATCAAAGGGAGGAAAACATCCAAATCAAAAAATAAATTCTTAGAGTTTTCCCTAGTCCCCATCTAGCCTCTACACATCTAGTTGCCACTACCATAATTTTAGGTATAATTACTATAGTGGGTAAGACTACATCTCCTTAGGGTAATCAAAAGAGTACATTATATATGGCACCTCTTCACTTACAACACCCACATAGGTGATCTTCATAGAGTTTATATAAGATTCCTTCTCATCTCTCTCATCCACTCTTTCATCCCCTCAACTAGGTCCATCTCAATCTATTATTCCTTTTACCATTATTGTTCTCCTCTCCATTTCTTCACCACCACTTGGAGTAGTAGTCTCTACTACTATAGCTCCATCATTTGTTTTATCATCCCATTCACCTACCATTTCCCCTTAGTCACTTATCAAAATAAGTCTAAAGCTCTTCCACCCTCCTCCAAGATCTAGTAATTAAAGGAAAGATCATCGTTTGTTCCAGCTACTATATAAGAATCTCTTGCTAAGGAGGATGTAGAAGAAGAAGAATATAGACATGTAATATCTTTAGTGGACTATGATACTAATGATGAGGAATTAAATATATAAATGATGACAAGATAAAAATAAAGGGTCAATGAGGAAGAATCCCTAGATGAAGGAGATGAGGAGGTCAAATTAAAAAAGGCCAAAGCATTGAGCCTAGGAAGTCTACAAGGAGGAGAACCTTCAGTTGAAGCCCTAGACGAGTAAGTCCTCAATGAAGAATAAATGAAAACTATTAATGAGGTAGTTTTTTCTATCATTATTTTAAATATTCAAGTTACAAATTTGCCTCCAACCATTCTGGGGCCATCATTATCTAGTTTAGTTGATTCTTAAATTCTTTCAACTTCAAAACAAATAAAGGCTCCAAAATAAGGATTCCATTTTAAGAGTCAGGTTTCAATTTCTATTTATAATATTATAAGGGCACAAGTCCCTAAGAAACCTTCATCTCAATTCTAGCTACCCATGCCACAATACTCACCTATATAGTCATCCACAATGATAGTTGAAAAAATATTAAGCTTGACTAGGTATGTGGCTGAAGCCACTCTATAGAGGGAACCCTAACCTTGACAAGAATTGTTTGTCTACCACTACAATTTTCAATTCAAATAAGTGCTTCTTTAGCACCTCCAAAAATAACTCCTCCCTCGTTAACTCCACCCTTTATTTCTTATGAGAAGAAGGGGAACTTATTATTCCCCAATGGGTTAAATATATGCAAAACAAAAAGGATGAGAGATAGAATCTGGTTATCACTGAATTATTTATAGTCTCCACCCAATTTGACAAACAAAGTGGAACCATTCAAAGGGTGAGAAAGAGGAAGGCGGTGAATATAGATACAATGGAAGAAGATGAGTTTGAATAAAGATAAAATATGTTTCCCTTGGCCAAGAAGGCCAAAAAAAATCCAACAAACCCAACAAAGTATACATAAGATTTTTGTTATTTTGTGAATCTAGCTAAAGAAGCAAAGAAAAAAATGTATAGGAGTAAAGAGGAGGCACAACAAAGATTACAGCAGAGATAGATTATACATGCCCCTCGAGAAATTCTTGACATTGTATAGAGCACAACCACCGAGCTATATAACATTTTGAATAATAATTGAGTCTCTAGAGGAGAGATCCAATATGAAAGGACAAAGATGCTCAAAATATGGCACCAACTAAAATAATATGAGAAAAGGCTCACCTTTTTAGTCTAATGTTCCAGGAGTAGTGCATTCAGTGAATTGAACCTAATGTCTAGCCAAGATGTTGCATGGGTCCTTAGCTATGTAATTACAAAAAAAAATATGTTTCCCTTAACTGGCATGTGCAGATGAAGATGTTAATGAAATATTTTATAAGTCATGAAAACAAGTCCTTGAAAATTTTGAAAGACATGAGGGTCATTGATGTGATTATCTCTACATGTGAGTTAGTCAATAGACCAAATTTTGAGACACTCCTTAAAATAGCTACAAATAGCTTTAAGGATGAAGTTGAGGGAACAATGTACAAAACCAATGATGAGATCTTACAATTGGTCAATTTTGACAAGGACACAATGATAAAGGTTGAGGCCCTAGGAACATATTTTAAGAATTCAAAGGCATAGCACACGAGGTTAATGGTTGAAGCTATTAAAATAATCAATCCTACCTTATTTAATTTTCATATTATTAACAAAGAGTTTGAAGCAACACATGCATTATTCAAGGAACTCAAAGCTAAATAAATATTTTAAGATCAGCATCTAGCACGTAGCCAACAAAAAGTGTTGTCACATTATCATAGGGTTCCCAATTCTCCATATATGTAATCATGCATATTCTAGATGGATGAGTTTTGATTCCTCGGGGAACTACAGTGACCACTTCAGTTTCTATAGTAGTCACTCCATTTTTTTTGGTGTTGACACATCAACACCACTCTAAATATAAATATGTATTTTTATATTTCAATTAAGTTAAAACTTTTGTTCTTAATTTAATTTGCATATATATTTTATTTTAGTCAATGAATCCTATTTATGGATATATTTTGTACATGCATGTTTTGCATGATAATTGACATATAGTTCTATTTTTTGATAAGTAAATTTAGACTTCACTTGGAGGATGAGGCAACCCCTCCCCAAACCTATATATATTTATATCTTTTCTATCCCAAAGAGAGGAGAATTTTAGCTATTAAGATTAATAGGAAATTACACTGATTGTTCTACAAATAATCTTGATGTACAAATCTTGATTTTTTCCAAGCCTATGAATCTTGTAATAATTTTTGTTATGTTGGTATCTTAGTCTCTTTATTTTACATAATTTATCTTTTCAATGCATTTATTCACATTGTGTTATTTCTAATTTGAATGTCTTTTGTGTATTAATCATAATCTCCATTCGTAGATGTGCAAAACAATCTTACAAATGCATCAACCTTTGATTATATATGCTTAGGTTCATTGTATTCTTATTTATTTTGACTCTTAACTATGTTTGATTACTAGTGTGCTTATAGTAGCTTGCAGTAAACATTAGTTATTGATTGTTTGTCCAACCCCTAGTTCAAAAGCTGGTTTAGAAAGGTTTCATTTTTTTTGGTCCATAGGGATTTTTTTCTGCCTTACCTTTCTTTTTTTTTTGAATTTTTTTTAGTCAGACCCACCTTAGGTTAGATCCATCATCTATCCACACATCTCAACTCGATTTAAATTCATCCATAGTTGAACCATTTGTAGCAAACAATTATTCCTTTCAATGTTATTCTACCAACAAGTTGTTTACAAAATAGAATACCCTACAACTCATGTCTAAGAGTAAATACTCTTTCACTAATTCTAAAACATTAGAGGCTACCTTGTAATTTTATCTAATGTACATAAAACCTACATCAACACACTCCAAGGAGGGAAATCAAGCAACATGTAGTTCTCCCATCTAATGTGATTATGCAATTATGCTCCTTCATCAAGTGTATGTAGTTAATGATTCATTTTAGTATTTGACAATGTTTCCTTAGACTTGGATTTTGAATGCTACTAATAGCGATATATATGCAAATTGGAGAAAATAGGGTATATTTGCTCAATGTCTAATAGTGTATTGATGTATATCAAATAAGTGCCAAGTCTCTTTTGAATGAGACATTAATTTTTTTATATATGAATCCAATTGGTAATTTCTCATGTCATCAACACGTTAGGAAAATAGGTCGATCCTAAGTAAAAGTTTGATTTTGAAAAGTAGTCGTTATTGGGATTAGGTCACTACCAACTAGATCAAGTCAATATCGACTGGTGAAACTGACCAAATCTATTAGAACTGACTTATGTAAAAGGAAACTTAACTAAGAGTTTGGATATGTTTGTGCATAATATTTAGCAAGTTTGAAATAAATAGTGAGGTGTTTGTAGGTGTGTAACAGCAAATCAAAGGGGTTGAGTTGTAAAATAACATGCAAGTGTGAGAAGATGGTGAATTTAGACCTTATTCGTGTGCTCAAGTCGTGCATGGTAAATGTGTGTCCAACCTATCATTGTCAAGTACCAAAGACCATATTGTATTATCTATAAATATATAAATGAATAACAAGCCACTTCGAAGGGGCAACCTCCACAACCTTGTAATAAGAACATAAAATGCAATATGGTGATGAAATACTTACCATTACCTCTTATACATACCCTTACTATGTTATGGAAATACCCTAAATTGACCCTACCACTAATATTAAGTGAAAGATTTGATCATATGACTTAATTAAAGGTTATCCTAAACACAAGTCAGTTACACATATCTTAATACATGTTATATGTTAAAGGTGTGGCATGCCCTCTCCCTACAAATAAGCATTATCCTCAACATTGATGATCATTAGATGCTTCAATATGAATTATTTGCCCTCCCATGCCAATCCCCCATCGACATGTCCTTCCACTTGATAAGAGGCTCAGTGATTTCCCTCATCTACACATTCTTGACTCAAATTAGAAAAATGTCATCTGGTTCCAAGATGATTCCTCCTTCAGTAAGCTTCGATAACCCTATCTAGATGGGAGTCTTCTGGGAAAAATATGAAACATAAGCAACTAGGTGTATATTTGTTGACTAAGGAAGCTCTAGTTGATCATATACCTTGACTGCTTAAATTTGAGGTTGTAACTTTGAGGAAGATGTGTTGGATGGAAACTAGTAATTGTAAAATTCCCTAAATGGAGACTTTTTGGAAGAAGTATCTATTAGGCAGTGTCCATGTTGGAATAACCTCAATAATAAATGAATATTTGTGCACCCTTTCCTAAAAATATGAGATTAGTCATGCTTTTAACTCTTGTTATTCCACTAAAAATAATTGTTATGCAGGCCATGATGTACTTGGAATTATTGTGTTGGTTAGAAGACCCACCCTAGTTGGATTGTGCATTGGTGAATGGTCTCTAGTTTTGTTGATTATTATGCAAGGCCAACATGATCTTTTCCAATTTTACCATGATGTTTCTCATATCTATGTTGATAGTGTTCAAATCTCTTTTGATGTAGTCCATATCTCCCTTGTTAGCCCTATTAGACTATGTTTTGCACATTGTACTCAAGCTAGCCCACTTTGTGATCTTTCAAAAAAAAACTTAAAATAAAAAGTTCACTAATTCTTGGGTTTTGCTCCATTTCCTCTTTGTTAGGAGTTTTATCAGAGTTTTGGAACCCTTGCCTAGGTCCTTAGTGTGTGGCCCTAACATATAAAGTCTTGACAATGCAAAATTGATTTTCATCTTTGATTGAACTTTGACCAAATGATTTTAGACTTATGTCGACCTCAAACCCAAAAAATTAAAGAAATAACCCCCACTAGATTTTTATGAACTTTCCAAAAATGAAAAGAAAATAAAAAAAAATACTTAAAGTGCGGCCTATAGATCAAATTTATGGAAAATATTAAAACTAAAATAACTCACTCAAAAATTATCACCAAAACTTAATTTTTTTATTGCAAAGTTCTTGAATGATTCTCCAACTTTAGTAAAAGTTTTTTAGAGAAATTCACAATGGATTGTAATATATAAGTGAATATTCAAAATTGGGGTTTCACCCACACTTCTGTCCAAATTGGAACTCTGATACCACTTGTAAATAAATTACTTCACAAATAAATTAGAATAACAGCAATAGATCATAATATGACTAAAATAGAGCAGAATATATGAATGAATGCCGAGCCACTTTGAGCGGGAAACCTCCACAACCTTACAATAAAAATAAAATTCGTAATATGATGATGAAATACTAACCACTACCTACTATACCCTAATTATACTATAGAAACACCTTAGGACGACCGTACCACTAATATTACGCTGAAGAGGTAATCATATGACTTAATTAAAGGTTATGCTAGCCATTATTTGGCCACACATATCCCAATACATGTTATAGGCTAAGGGCATAGCAAAATGATTACAAAACACTAAAATTAGACTAGCTTTATTGAATAATTCTACAACTTCAGTAAAAAAAATTGTAGAAAAATCATGACAATATGCAAGATATAGGTGATTCTCCAAAATTAGCGTTTCAACCATACCTTTGCCCAAAGCTCTAACACCACTTGTAATGAAATTACTAAAGCACTAAAGTAGAATCACAGCAATAAATATCAATATGATTAAAATAAGTATAATAATGAAGTATATGACTAAACCACTTCAAGGGGGGGAACCTCCACAACCTTACTAATAATATAATTCACAATATGATGATCAAAGTACCTCCTATATATAACTACTTATGCTATGGAAACATCGTACTCTAACCCTGCTATGAATATACAACTATAGAAATGATCATGTGAATTAATCAAAGGTTATGAGAGCCACTATTCAGACATACTTATCCCAATACACATTATAGGTAATGGTGTAGCAATAATACATTTTGCACACACTCACCTATATTATAAGGATTTTAGAGGACATATTTCCCAGGAAATATCCTTACACACTTTTAACAAGTGCATGTCATTCAAACGATTCCATCTCGATAGCCATAAACACTTTGCCTCTATGCACGATAACATTTTGGGGGACAGAGCCAAGGCTGGAAAAAAATAGAAAGGTTCACTTCATAGGCACCCATGCTGAACATCGCATACAAAGCCCTACATTATACATCCCAAATAAATCAGCGATTGATGTGGGGGATTAAGCACACCATGCACATGACCCCCTATGCACTTCTAAGAGGCACAAATGGTCAAATTTTTCAAACCTTAATCTGTGGAGGTAACCAACACCATCCTAGCCCCAATACCTACCCTTCAATGAGTAATTTCAAGCCCTTCTTAGGTGCCCTCCACTTTAGCATTTGTATATACCTTCCAACATATACTTGCGCATTTCTAGGAAATGTGTGACTCAGTCAAACATAATCCAAAGCATTCCCATCATGGCATATACAAATGGACAACCAAGCTAACAAGCAACTTTCAAGAGACAAAAAAATGCCTTGAGGACAGTGCAAGAACAAAATGAAATGTACTCCATAGTGGCAAGAGCAAATCCATAATGGCCTTATGGTTTGAACATAAAATGAATGGCACAAGCCCACCTCTCTAATAGAAAAATTCTTTAGTTCTTAGCACCCAACCTCTTTGGCATGTGTACCTCAATTCAACCTACTTGGAAGCTACTAGGAAATGTGTGATATGGCCAAACACAATACAAAGTATTTACACTCAGAGTAAAAGGATGGGCAGCCAAGTTGGAGAAAACTTCTGAAGGGAATCACAACACCTTGAGGAGACGAGCATAGGAAAGGAAATGTAGTCACTTTCAAAAGGGGGCATGCATCCACAGGAGTATATATTCTTAGACAAAAAAAGTGGTGGTGGAGGATATAGTTGATGCCTTCAATTATTTGTAGACGAGCTCATAGGAGTTCAATGCAAGGAACAAACACGCCAAAGAGAAGTCAAAGGCACACGAATTCTAGTCATGTGTGGAATGGAAATGGAAATAGAATCCTTTTAAGGTCCACAATGTTAGGTGCCTTAATTATGGTTTACAAGGTTGCTTATGGCATATGGCACCACCTTGTACTCCCAGTATGCAAGAGGCACCTCACTATGCTTCAAATATAAGGCGTGCATACCTTAGCCCTTACAGAATTTGAACTTGTGACCTCCCTTTCAATATCACAAGTTCTTCACCAGTACGCCAAATCAAGTGTCGCATTTATAGCATACAACATATTTGAGGACAACGTGCAAACATAAGAAGACTTGAAATACTTGGGGCCTTTCACACAACGATTGTCACCTAAATAAGAAGGGATGAACCGAGTCATTGGCACCTTGCCCAGAAAGAGGCTTTCACTTCCTCATTAAAACATGAATACCAACGAGGAACTTACACAAGCACACTTATCTATATCCACAAGTTATGGGAGACAAGGAAGGGAAATATCCAAAGGTTTCAAAGAATACTCTAGGAACCCTATAACTAGCCCAAACACATTACTGGGTGTATAAGAGTTAGAATAAGATATTGATATCCCATACAGTGGCCCAAGGCAAAATATTTGGCTAACTTAAAAAACCCCAAAACTTCAAACTACCACTCTTTGCATAATAATAAGCTATGAAACAACAACCCCCACTTCACAAGTACAAGGACAATCCAAAGCACAAGTCCTCACCATCGAGACCATTACTATGCCCAGGTTGGGATGGCAAGATGAGATTTCTTAGAATTGTCACGATCAGACAAAATTGGGTAGCTCCTTTACCATTGTATGCCCTATTGAGCCATTCTGTATTACCAAGGCTGGCTTTGAAAATTCCCATCTTGTTTCTACGTGGATTATAGAGCCAACATTCTTGTCAAGACGGTGCTAAAAATGCAAGATGTCTATCATCATTTCAATATAGAGGAAGCAATTAGGATGGTGCTGAAATATACAATATTTTTATTAACATTAATTAAATGTGAAGGTTACATTTATAGGCTTCATGAGCCATAATCCATCACACCTAACACATCGTGTTGTAGGAAATTATTAAATGTTTACAACCACTTATAATTACCCTTATTTACTAATGCACCAATAATTTAATATTGGGTGCATATACAACTCCTAAACTGTGAACTAATAAATTATTATTCTAACAGTCCCCTCCTTAATGGATCATAGTCTTAAGGGTACAAGAGAGAATTTATGAATGCCTCAAACTTGGCACATGCAAATGAATTTGTGAAGACATCTACACACTGATCTTGGGTAGGGCAATATTGGATCTTTATGTTGTGTTGTTGAACATGTTCACGTATGAAAGGTATATTAACTTCAATGTGCTTTGTGTGTTGGTATGAATAAGTTTCAAAACACTTTGGTTGTCGCAATACATAATTGCATATTGAGCATGTGGTACTCCAATCCTGTAATAATGTGGCGTGTCCATATTGCTTCATAGATAGCCCTTATTGTAGCATGATATTCTTCTTCTGTGGAAGAACGTGAAATACAATTTGCTTCTTACTTCCCCATGAGATTGGACCAATATCCCAAAAATAATACAAATCCAAAAGTGGATTTTATGTCATCAATAGAACTTGCATAATTTACAGTGTATCTTGTCAAGAAGAATTTGTTATTATTCTTGTATATTAGACCATATTCCATTGTTCCTCGAATATATCTCAATATCCACTTAGTTGCTTTCCAGTTGCTTATTTTGGGTTCCTACATGAAGCGTGAAAGATATATAATAGCATAATTGTATCTCGCTAAGTGTAAGTGAGATATATGAGACTCCCAATCAATTGGTGGCAGAGACTGGTATCTATCGATGGTGATGGATCTACACGACACAGTTGAAGCCTTGTCTCCATAGTTGGCCATTGGTTAAAAATCCATCATCAAAAACTTCTCGAGAAATGTCTTGGTATATTTCATTTTTGGCACAAAGATATTGTGACCTTTTTGCCAAACTTCCAATCCAAGACAGTAGTGCAATAGCTCGATATTTGTCATGTCGAATGATCACTTGAGATCATTCTTTGTAGCATCGATCATCTTCACTAAACTTCTAGTGATGACTAGATCGTCGACATAAACAATGATTATAACAATATCCCCCCTTGTTTGATTGGAATCATAGGGACTCCTTTGGAATCCATGTTGTATGATATGCTCATTTATTTTTATATACTAGGCTCTAGGAGCCTTTTTGAGACCATATAATGAGTAGATAAGTCTGCATACTTTTTGTTCCTAACCTTATTTGACATATCCTTCTAGTTGCATCATGTATACTTCTTCATGTAGATCTCCTTTCATGAGAGAAATTTTGGCATCCATATGATGAATGTTCCATCCAAACTGTGCAGGGATAGAAAATAGCATTCTTATTGTTTTAATCTTTGTTGTGGAAGCAAAGGTCTCCTTATAATCAATGCTTTATTTATGAGTATAGCCCTCTATTACAAGTCTCACCTTGTACTTATCTATGTAGCTATTTGCCTTGTACTTCATCTTAAATTTCTATCTGCATATGATGGTCTTCTTCCCTGGTGAAAGATTAACGAGCTACCTAGTGTTATTCTTCATCAGTGACTGGTATTTTGCATCCGTGGCATCTTTCCAAGGTTTTGATTGTTTGGCTTCTCTTACTATAAAGGGCTTAAATGTTTTTGAAACTATGCTCCTAAGGGCCATGTTTACCTTTTTGTGAGTCATGTTGCAAATCCTTAATCTTGAACTAGATGTGTCACAAACTCCATCTAATGTAGCATCTCATATTGTACTATCATACCATTTGGGCATACGTTGAGCAATGGTTGTGGTACTGGAGGTCTTGGTTGCCCATCATCAATGTTGTTACCACTATCACCATTTGAAAAAGTTGCAGACATGATACATGTATCATATGCCTATGTAAGGTGGACTATTTCCACTCTTCTCATCAAACACATTCCTGTTGATGAACACCTTCTTAGTTTCTGGGTCAAGGCACTGATATGCCTTTAACTCTTTACAATATTCCACAAAAATTCATTCTTTGGTTTTCTTATCCAATTTATTTCTTTTATTTTTTGAGATATGCATGTATGCCTTTAAACAACTTGAAGATGTGAAACTTTTGGTTTGTTCCTAGTCCAAGCTTCATGTGGTGTTATCTCATCAAGAGCTTTGGTGGGTGACCTATTTAGCAGGTAGACAACTATGTGACATGCTTCTGCCCAAAATGAAAGAGATAGTTGTGCATCTTCAACTATGCTTCGAAACATCTCTACAATTACACGATTGTGTTGTTCTATAACCCCATTTTATTGTGGTGAATATGGAGCAGTCAATTGACAACATATTCCATTCGTTTTGAGATATGTTGATAACTTTGTACCGGTGTGTTCCCCCCCATGATCTTAGCAAAGGGCCTTAATTTTTCAACCAAATCCATTTTCCATAGCGGTCTTGAATTCTTTAAAGACTTGGAAGGCCTAATTTTTAGTCTTCAACAGGGATACCCACATCTTTCGTTAGTCATTAACAAAGCACTAAAAATACTTGTATCCTTTATGGCTAGAAGTCATGTATCTACACTGATCAATGTGCACCATATCCAATGAACCAATAGCCCGATATTCACTTTTGCCAAATGGAGCTCTTTTGTTGTTTTCCAGCGAGACAACTGGAACGAAAATCAGAAAATTGTTTCAGTAAAGGAAGACCTTTGACCATGTTGTTTTTGCTTAATGCAAGTAGATATCCATAACTCAAGTGCCCATATCTTATATGCCATAGATTTGTTGTCTATGTCCTTTATTAGAAGTCCTTGATGGTCATTGCTAACATCATCAAGATTAACCCTTTTTCCAATATTCGAAGCTCTCGCACTGACTATGGAGCCTCTCGACTTGTTTTTTTTACTAGGCAAAACTTTTGACCACCTTCGTGATCAAACTCAACCTTGAGGTTGTGATCTAACAATTGGTTGACAAATAATAGGTTTTCAATGAGCCCTAGAACATACAAAACATCTTGGATTGTGCACTTTTTCTTTCCAAGTTGTAAAGAAATGACACCACGCCCTTGAACAGTGTAAGATGTATCATCGCTAAGAGAAACATTACCTCATGATGCTATTTGGTTCAATGTGGATAACCATTCCTTCCTACCGGTCATGTGCCTTGTAGCGCTAGAATCCACATACCATACTGAATTTAGAGAAGTGGTCTCCTCGTGTTTGAGTGACAAATACATGATCCTCAATTGAAGAATCATTTTTTGCTACAACATTCTCATGTTGGTGTGATTGGGAAAGTTTTTATTTCCATTGGCGTTTTGACGGTTGTTTATTTTATACTTGTGATGAACGTTGTGCGTGAATGCATTGTACCAACAATGTTTCAAACCATGCCCTATTTTTCCATAAATCAAACAGATTTTTTGGGAAAGGGATTTATTTCATTGTTGCTTTTATTGATTGTTCTGCTTAGGGGATTGTTTTGAACCTTTCATAGGCTTCTTCCCCTTTTGATGTGATACAAGGGAATATTCATCATTTGCTTCCTCTGAAGTTTGCATGGTTTCTTCTTGTTGCAACATATTCACCAACTCTTTAAATATCAAGTTTTGTCTTGTGGCATTCAATGTAGTTACGAAAATTGTGGGGGGCAATACTCTTAGGATAATGGATACCAAAGGGCCATTTGTTACCATTTCACCCAATGCATGGAGCAAGGCCCGCAATGTTGAAACTCTACATAGGAAAGCTTCCACTTTTTCTTTTGGTTTCAATTTGAGACAATGAAGTTGGTTTTGCAGATGCAGAATCTGATTGACTTTTAGCCTCATAAATAGGTTGAACTTGTCCCAGGTGTCCTTTGTTGTAATGTCATTTCGGATATGAGGTTGTACCTCATCCAAAAATCCAAACATGATTATCAACTTTGTCTTCTAGTTGGCTTTGTCAAATTTGTATTGTTGACCAATATTAGTTGCATGTCGAGTCAATGAGCCATCAACAACTGGCCATATGTCTTCAAATTCTAGATGTGTTTGTACCTTAGTCTTCCATGCTGCATAATTGTCTCCTCGAAGAAGCTCAATGTGGAAAAAAACATCTTGGTCCAAATTTAGTGATTATGAAAAATCTTACAATGGGAAATGGATTGGTTCCTTATCACTCAAAATAGATTCTATTTTCTATATATTGTCAATGCGATATACCAAACGTCTTGATATACGTGTCATTTTTATATACTCGTCAATACATGAAAAAAGCTCATCCTTTTTATATACCTATCAGTACATAAAAAAGACATAAACGTACATGAGAGCAAAGTGGTACATGGTACAAAGTATGTAAAAAAAATTCTTCCGAACAATGGCACCTACTTAGTGAAAATCCTTGTACGTGGACGTAACTTCCCTATATACTCAGTTATTCCGCACATCACGATTTATGCCTAACGATCGTGGTGAATGGATAACAAAGGGAAGGTTCAATGAAATTTGTTTCACTTAATTATTCATGACGATTTATAAGGACGATGTCACATACGTTGTCGTTGTAGCTATATTAGGCTAAGGATGCAGTAGTTCAAGTGCAATGGCATGCCCCATAAACGTGAACTAGACGCACCACTCACACCTAAATGTTGCAAATGAGATTTGAGAATCTCATTTCGAGTTTTTGTATTGTTCCAATGCATTTCACTATCGGAAAGGGGAAAAAAATACTATGGTTGCAATTTGAAAATTTTACAATATGCAAAAAATTAAAATTTTATTTGAAAAAAATAAAATACCCATTACAATATCGTATATTCAACGTGATTTTCTTCCCTAAAATTAAAAAAACTGATTTTTTTCCTGTAAGTCAAGCATTAAAAAATCATCAACAATCAAGTTCATAGAGTCAACTTCAGAGCACGATATCTCCCTTGATGTTGCTCGAAATCCTTTTTGTAACCACTTTTTCGAAAAGCTCTAGAAGTCCTCTATCCAGTTGTAAAAATATTGTTTGAATCAAGAACATGCATGAGGTGAAAACCCTATGCAAGATAGTCGTGATTTTCTAAAAAATAAATCTATGTAATTTTCTAAAAAAAATATCTACTTTGTTCTCTCTTGCAATATCTCCAAAGAAAGACCGGATCAAGAGAGTGAGAATCCACAAGGTCTTTTTTATTCTCTTGTTTTAATCTTCTACCATGATTAAAAAAAAAAAAATCGAATGAAAAAGGTTGGAAGAGGGGGGTGCCATGAAGCTCCACCTTTTTTTCTCTCTCTCGCAAACTTCTTCCTTCAAATATTGTTGATCAATTCAGATCTCTTTCTCTAATACCACAATGAAAAATACAATATGTTTATCAGCATTGATCAAACATGAAAGTTACATTTATAGGCTTCATGAACAATAGTCCATCACACCTAACCCACCCTGGTGGAGGAAATTATTACATGTGTACAACCTCCTACAACTACCCTTACTAATGCACCAATTATTTAATATTGAGTGCACATACAACTTCCTAGACTATGAGCTAGTAAGCTATTATTCTAATTATGATAAGGGGAGGTACCCTAATTTCCATTCAAATTAACCCACTTCTAACACCGATCTCCTTACAGAGTACTAAGGAGACCCAGAAAAAGGCATACTATTGTGCAGAGTCATCCAAAGGACATACTTCACCCATAGTAGTTCTAAGTAAAAAGACATGTCACAGGTATGGTAATGCGGGTATATGATAATCACTTTTGTTTTTCAACTTGCCATCCGTCGCATATTAATTTCCAAGGCAACAACGCACTATTCACAAGTGCCTACAATCAATACAACTACTATGCCCAGGTTGAGACGGCAAAGTGAGATTTTATAGAATTGGCACAGGCTGCCAAAACTATCGAGCTCCCCATCTATTGCATCCCTCGTCGAGTCGTTCCCAAATAACTAAGGCAGAGTTGAAAACAATCAACTTGCTTCCATGTGGATTGCAGAGCCAACACCAGAGGCAACAGCCAGTTCTTCGTCATGCATAGTTCGAAACAAAACTGCCCACATGATCTGCACTCGCCTCAGCAACTAGGGTGACAGGAAACTTTTTACTAAACCAACATTGAAGGAACATACCACTCCTCGGGGTCTTGACTCCAAAACAAGGCAGCCCTAGTGAACTTACAAAGCAAGTTCAAACATAATCTAATTCTAATATTTTCTGAGAGTGAGCAAAGCCAACTCAAAAGAACTCTCAATTTTTTTTCATGGGCAAAAAAAAATAAAAAGTATCGTGCTATTTGACAATTGCAACATTGAAGACAAAGAAGTCATGCAGAATGAATGTCAAAAAAATGCTTTCAAAGGCAACAATACATACTCAACTTTAACTGGAGATCTACAAGCAAACCCCAATCCCCACTTTTCCATCTTCAGACACAAGTAAATTATTTGGCAGGGAATTTGGCATATCATGTTCGAAGACATATAACTAGGCCTGAGTGAATGAATCACTGTTTTTTGTCAATTGAAAGATAAACATCCCAATTCAATCACAATATTCAAATCTTACTATCTTGCAACACCTTCCCACAATCAGTTCAACACTAATTCCTCCCTCTTATAAAGGAAAAAGACTATATGGCAAGAATGGCTCCCTTGATAGAGAAACCATAAGCCTTGACCTCTTGCTTAATGCTATAAGCAGTGACATGGTTTCATTCTTGTTATGTAGTTTGTTTGTGTCAAAATAGTTTATTGGCTTCTAATTTCTGCATCGGCTGATATGATCATGTCCTAGATCCACTATCATGATAATGTCCTAGATCCACTATCATGATAATGTCCTAGATGCACTATCTTCATTTTGTATCACGGGAAGGGCAGGGCTACATCTCAAACTCTCATCAACAATTTAATAGCAAATTTCTCTTTCATGCCAAGTTGCCAAACTATGTTTAAATAACAGAATTGAATATATTGTAATGCTGTATTTACTCATTCACTGTCATTAAGACGAGAGCCGCAAATAAACTTTAATTACTAGAGAAATTCAAGTTCATACTCCAAAACCCAAAAATACAACATAATGAGACGCGATGATATGTTTGCCAAAAAATCATTTATTTAATTGTATGTCAAATTCCATATTAATCGCCTCCAAGATGGACATCAGAAATTTGTGTTGGAGCCTCGTATTGATTTGGAATTTATTGTATGCTATTTCCTTTGAATATGGAAATCAAAAAAATTGTGTGATTTACTTTCGAAAGGAGGCTGGCATGCAACACATACCACAGCCACTCTATTCAAGAAAATCAACACTAATTCTTCTCCCTAATAGTAGAAAAGATGCACTCTTTTCTCCATACCGTCCAGCAGAAGATTTTAATATTTAAGACATCTATAACGAGATGAGATCTAGCATGAGCTACACTTCAAAAAAAAAACATTTGTAGAAAATAACATTTAGCATTTTCACTAGGTTGTGTATAACCAACCGTCTTTACACAATAAAACTTCAATGTCATTGGTTACAGATGAGCTTAACTTAATCGAAAATATTTCAGGTGATTTATTTCCAAGCTTTTATATTCAAGGGCTATTTAACATATCCACATCACCTGTTTTCTGTCAGACAGGTTTTTTCGTATTTCTTAGAAATAATCCAACCTCATAGTGTTCCAATCCACATAACATAACCATATTGATGCATCAAGATAGCATTAACTCTTGACTTCAAGGAAAATTGTTCTGCATCTTCTGATCACATTATCATGACATTGAAGGTAGATGTTCTCACTCATTTGACTAGTAACAGTAAAAATCCAGTTAAAATTTACCTGCTTTAGCTCTAAACACATCTAACTTGCACAACAGATGCCTTTGCAGTTACCTTTACTAACACTGTGAGATACCTTTCCTTGTTCCTACAGAGTACATTGATAATGCTGGATTTGTTGGTCTTGGACGCTTCCTTGGACCTGATTCATGCTTCCCCCTTTCTTCCTGCTCCATGGATTTCAACTTATTCCGTATAGCTGCAATTTTAGAACTCTTACTCATTATACATGATGACATACAAGAAATGCTGGAATGGCTTGGTTCGCTACTCTGCTGAGGTATCTCCTTAGACTTAGAGGCAATATTTTCGTCAACAAAACGAACAACCAAGGGGCGGCCCAGGGCCAATCTACCATTCATTAGTTCTTTGGCTTTTTCAGCTTCCTGCATGAAGGATTTGGTTCAAGCAGCAAAACAAGTAATTGTCTGAAAATCAGTAAATCAAACAATGAATCTTATCATACCTATTTTCAAGGATGGAGTTGAATTGGAATTTAAATGCATTATTACTTGCCTCCCTCTTGCTGAACTCTATAAATGCAAAGCCACGAGGCTCCCCCTTTTTGGGGCCACGTGTGTGCCACATAAACTCTTCACAACAGATTTTTCCAAAAGGAGAAAACATCTTAATAACGTGATACCTGTAGTAGTCATAAAGTAATTCCTTCTTTTCATGAAAAATTATGTACAAGAAATATGTCCTAGCCAGAACTGAGTAGCAAGAGATTCAGACACATTTATCATTTAATCTAAGAGAAAATAATAATTCCAGAATTCACTACATACTCTGTTATACGTTGATCTAAATTACCAACATATAGCCTGTTTTCATGATTTTCTTCTATTATTTGTTTTGATTTCTGCACCTGCACAAGAACCAGGTCCAATTAAAATGAGGCTTCAAAATAAAACCTGAAACTTGACTATTTAATCTTTCAAAAACAAACTGATGAGAAGCACAAAAAATGTTCTTCATTAAAATACCAGCATACTTCTGGTGTTGTGAAAAGATTTTGCAGTATGCCATAATTAAATAATGCAAAACAACTAATTGTACAAAAAAAGTTCCAGGCTACCTACACTAAACAAACATAAACATGGAACATCCTTGGTACATAAAAAGAGCATTGCAAAATGGGAATCACATGAAGAGTGTTGAATATTTCTGATTAGAGACATATCCTAGCAATTCTTTGTGCTTTAAAAAGTGCCAAGATAATGCTTTCTTATTTCAGCTCTTTTGCACGAGGATGTGGATGACAGCTCAAAGCAGCTTTAGTAATTTAGACAAAAATAATATTTGTTTGAAACAATTGTTCAATCAATCTCTTGTGGAAAGATCTAAGAACGTTGGTTTTTCCCCTTCGGTATCGGAATAAAAACCAGCTTAACATCCGTTGGCAGGTGAATGCTGCTTGAATTTCACCAAGGGAATATCTAAACAACAGAAAACATGTGCCTCTATGATCCATAATTGGGTAGTCTATGAATAAGCACAATTCACCAAATAGATCTTTCCCAATAGAAGAAAATTATAGTATCAATCCAACTCCAGAATTTTTAACTTTGTGTCTGGAAACGTAACTACAAACAGCATTGATCACAAACTCGAAATTCGGAAATTCTTTGAGCTTTCTCTATGAAGGAATACACCTACAGAACATATCGCACAAAAAATAGAAGAAAACACGCGTCTACAAGAAAGACAATATTTAATGTCAAAAAACCCTTGGCAGAGAAAACTCCATGGAGAAAACTTAAGATCTACTTTTATTCCTTCTGGAACAATTTATAACAAAGTTCCAAAAATATATGTTAACTTCGGACCATTACACTTTCTTGGCAAGATTTTATGTCGTCGTGCTTTCTTGGGATATTTCACTAACTTGTCCAACTGAAAGCGGCATAAAACATGCAATATTATAGAGATAACCGTGTGACAGGATTTCCTCTGCGTTTGAGAACGGCGGCTCCCTCATATGATGGGGGTTTTGGGGTTAGAGTAATTTTAACAAGAAAGTTCAAAAAGGAAGCAAAAGTGGGAAAAAGAGAAAGCTGGATATAAAGAGAGAATGAGGGGGCGCGAAGGAGAATGGGAAATCCACAGCAAAGTAAACTCAGAAAACCTTTTGGATAAACTGAATTTGAATAGAATCGGTTAAAATATTTCCTTCAGCAAGAAAATGGAATTAAAAGCAGTGACCGTTTATGAAGGCATGTAATTTTGTAAAAGCATAAAATCTTCTTCAAAATCTGAATGGCTGTGTTCAGCACAAAGTCCATAAGAGTTTCCAACACAAGGTTTGAAAATACTGAGGGCACACAATGTTGAAAATACAAAGTTTTAGTGTTAATTCATCTCTGGCCAGCCAAAGCACGCTCCATTAATAAGCACTAAAACCCATAAATCCAAAAAGTATGTAACCTTGAAAATGCAGAAATTTGAGGTATTACTTCATCTCTGGACAGCAAAGCTTATTCCCTCAATGAAGAATACTCAAATTTATAAATCAAAAACTGCACACAATCTTGAAAATATAAAAAATTGAGGTATTACTTTATCTTCAGGCTGCAAAGCTCATTCCCTCAATAAAGAATACTGAAACCCATAAATCCCAAAATTATTCAACATGTATGTTTGCTCAAAATCTATTAAGTATTCATTGAAAAGGAACATCTATACACAAGGTTGCAGCAAGCCCGCGCTGAGAGAGAAAAATCAGAACCCTCACTTCTTGAAAACGAAGCCTTTTTTTGTGAATGGTTGTTGGTTCAACTGATGAAGTTGCTTGGCTCACAAAGAGCCCACTAGGGATCAATTCTTGCTGCTTGCAAAACCTGACACGTGAAAAGGGATGAAGCCGGGATCGTGCCCCAGGCGACTTTGGCAGAATGGATACCCCTCAGTGCTTGGCTCTTAGCTTAAAATCACCATGTAAAGCAGTGATTCATCAAAAAAAAAAAAAAAAACGCCTTTCATAAAATATTAACCCCTCAAGTAGTTGAGAAACTACCATTTCATCTATGACTTTGTGACAAGACAACAGTATTAATTTTTTTTTTGTGACTTTTTACATGACATATGACTTTGTACTTGAAAAATGATAATTAATTCACAATGAACTAATTATATATGTTTTACAATCATTTAGTATTTAATTTGGGCTCGCCGCATTATTACCCACATTAACACATTTGATTTGTTTGCTTTCGGGAGTTTTGCATATAGGGATGTTTTACCAATGAAAAACATAAAAAATGACATTAGTATAAAAATCAATTAATCCGAAAAGGATAAATAGGATTTAACACTGAGAAGTCTTTAGGCATTCGATTTGTATCAAGAATTCTTGCCTATCTGACTTATTTCAAACACTGACATGCCCCTTTCAACGAACATTGCATTTTGAGATATCTGTGAAAACAGCAAACCATTTTGAGATATCTGTGAAAACAGCAAACCATTTTGCGATAAATAGCTTCTCTGATACAACTTAACAAGTTAGATGGTATCAATCTAGGGTTAAATTTACTTGGCACTAACTCTAACATTGACATAATTTTATAATTTTCTCCCTTTGGATTCAGCTCAGACTTGCGAACATTAACTTTTGGATGCTTGACTTTACCTTCAATTCCACCTTGACACTAAACCAAATTAATGCCAAACTTCGTCTCGGCTAAATTATTTTAGCGCTGAACCAAACAAGTGCCAAATCGGATCAAACGATCCCTAGGGGAAATAAGCATCGGATTCCAATAAATGCCAAATGCAATGTACACCAAATATGATGAATACCAAATACAATGAGCGTTGCATCCAAAGAGCACCAAATTGAGTAATTACCAAGCATTGAATCAAATAAGTGCCTTACTGAATAAGCGTCAAATGTTAACAAACCCCAAACTCAAATAGGTACCAAATGCCACAGACGTTGGCATTGATTTTCATGTTGTCATATTCACAAGCATATGTAACCGATGGCATTAATGAATGCTTTTGTGATCCCTTTGCAAATCTGGCATGTTTCTTGTCATGACCTTGAATAAAAATCGATGATTTCATATCACAAAGTGTTCAGTTTTGATTCTTAGTACATGAACGCCAGTTCTTGAATTTTCTCTATGCAGAATTTCCCTTTGTAGATTTGTCTGAGTATGATGCTTTGAATGAGTTTGGCAATCTTTGTCCATTTGGCCACAGAGCCAACATCTTCATTCTAAAAAAAATTATCATCCATGTTCTTGATTTACCTCCAATTACCTATTAGAAGTACAATTGGGGGTGTTATCTCAAAGCATGAAAATTTGTGAGAACAATTGGCTCTGATTGTAGGACCACATCCCCTAGCAAAATGTAAGAGAACTCCAAATTCTTTGGTGATCGGTGCCTTGCCCACTCTATGTAAATTTGTAGATTTTGTGTAGTGCACACTCACATTTCCCGATTCAGCCAACTAACAACCAGTTGGCCTATCTCAATCATATTTGAAATGAACACATGTTGCCGAGCCTAATCACTTGCTTTGATAATCATGCATACCTATCTCTTGGCTTATCCACTTGAGGAAGCACACTTCAAGATTTTCCTGTCAATTTTGACCTTTTAGGGGCAAACATTGCTAATTGCATGGTGGCTCGTTGAAAGAGCTTTCCAACACTTTGAACAAGTGCCATAACCGGATCCAAATGAGGAAGATGTGACCGGAATAGTGTACACCACTTAGCGATCCCTACATATAAGTTTTGGTTGAAATATAAAAATTTAAAAACATGTCTTAGATTTTAGGTCAGACTTCTTGGATATGGTTCACCAATACTTTCGGAAGTCTTTAATGATATGTCAAAACTTTACAATCTGACGGGACCTTTTGACTTGTTACTCTTTTTTGGATTATGGCGTGTTCAGCAACAGAAACATGAGAAGTGCAACGCTTGACTTAGAATTTTAAAACTTGGTGTAGACACTTAAAATTGAACACTTCGTGTTGATTTTAAATATCCGTTAATTCGCACAAACATCGCCCTTTAATCATCTAATTAGTCTTCTATCCGCACTAACAGCTCTAGACAATTCACTATACATCCTCCTTGATCAATTAATCATTTATTCCTCAAACATCTTCAATCCCACAAGAATACAGATCCCTCTTCATTAATTGTTTAACCTAGATTAATTAACTAACCTTCTTCTAATGAGACATTCCATAGCTTTTGAAAATGCATATTTGCTAATATACAAAAAAACTAATATTCTTCACATCATGACATCATCCCCCTCAAATCCCAATGCAATATTCACACTCCCCCACAAAATGAATTTTTAATTCATTTTACAATCCCAAGGCAATCCCTTCTCTTGCAAGGCATGTCATAAGCCCATGCCTTATCAGTGCATCTCCTTACACACTCCAACCTCCTCTTACACACTCAACCCTCCCCCTCATTTATGAGGACTCATTTTCTCATCCATTGATCTTGATCTTCATCCAACGATCCACATCAATCAAGAAAATCTATAAATAAAAGGCTTCCCCTCTTATTCAAAACAAAAAACTTTTTTATGCAATGAAGTACTACTGCTTTATCTATCAAGAGCTTCCAATCATCCAACATCATCCAATCAAGAACATCCATTTTGCAAGGGGAGGTGGTGTCAAATTGCCCACACGCTTCACAAAAGATTTGCAACTACATATTCATCACATCCGAAGCAAAATCATATCGACAAGAGGGTAAGTGAAGGTATATCAATATTTTTTGCTTCGCTTTAATTCTGTTTAGCTCAATCTAAGGACACTTGCATTGATTAGGTAGCATTTCAATTTGATTTTTGTTTTTACCAATGAACACTAACCTTTGCTCTTGATGCTCATTTGGCACACCCGGTGGGAAATTGATATCTTCGTCTATGAGGAAGCCAGATTTGATAAATGACGTTGTGCTGAACTGATAGGTTGTTGATACTAATTTTTGCTATTTTGGATGGGCCTGTCCACATGGAAGGCATTTTGATGTTTGTTGTCTACAAGTATCGCCATCACTTGAGGCATGTGGTGTTGGGTGATGGAAGTTTTGATATGTGACAAGGGATGGGGTGATAAGCAAAGGATGGTGTCGTCAAAAGACGAGTTCATCAAAAACTGGTGATTCGTCGAAGACGAGCCCTTCATCAAAGATGGGTGGGCCAATGATCGTTTGGGATTGGACAAAGATGGGTGATTTAACGAAACTAGGTTCGTCGAAGATGGATTGGTCATGGATGGAGCAGTTGTATTGACCTTTACTTGGAAGTGGAGTTTGATTGTGATTTAGAAAGGGATCTTGGCTCGCTAGCGGGTGATTCTCGGACTTGGAGGCATCTGGGTCTTGCATAGACAAAGATCATTGGGGGTGCTTGTAGGACATGATTGGATTTTGGATTGGTAGTTGAAAAATCAAGAAGGAATGCTAAGTGGAATTCCTGTTGGCTACGCTATTGGAATTGGTTGATCACATTTTGATGTTGGGATGGTGATGCTAGAACCGGATTGGGATTGTGGGGGATATCAGGGTTTGGATGGTTGCTAGTAGATGGAGGATTTGAAAATCTTATATGGAATGCCATTGGGTCTATATTAGACTTGGATTTCGATTTGCATTGATTAGGATTTGTCAATTAAGTTCAATTTGGATTTAGATTCAATTGTGTTTGATTAGAATTTGATGTGATTTTTTATTTTGGATTGGAGAAAGGATGAATGTTATGATTTTGTTGGTCCCAATCAACATGTGCAGGAAATTGAATGGAAAGACGATCATTTGATTTTGGATGTTTGATTGATTTGGAATTAAGCTCAACTTTGGGATTAAGTTGGACTGATTTTGATTTTGATTTTGATTTTGATTTTGATTTTGATTTTGATTTTGACTAAGTCAAGGGTGGATTGGACTTGATTTAGGACGTTTGGCTTTTATTTGACTTTTGATCTGGATGTGGACTTAGTCCCAGTTGGACATTTGACTTTTGAATATTTGATTTTGATTTGACTTGGTCAATGTTAACCTTGGATGTGTTCGACTTGATTCGATTTGGTCAAAGTTGACCTTGGATTGACTTTTGATGTTTAACTTTGATTTGACTTAGCCCAAGTTGGATGTTTGACCTTTGAATGTTTGATTTTGATTGTTGACTTGGTCAAAGTTGACCTTGGATGTTCATACTTGAATGTTGGACTTGGTTAAGGTTGACCTTGGATGTTTGACTTTGAATTTTTGACTTTAGATATCGACTCTTTCACTTTGGATGTTGATTCAATTTTGGACAATTGCCCTGATTGTTTGACTTGGATGGTTTGACTTGATTTGACTTGTGATGTTTGCCCTAATTGTTTGAGACTCAATCCAAGTTGGATATTTGATTTTGATTGTTGACTTAATTTGACTTGGTCAAAGTTGACCTTGGATGTTCGAATTTGAAATTTGGACTTGGTCAAAGTTGATATTGGATGTTTGACTTCGACGTTGTTGACTTTAGATGTTTGACTTTTTTAATTTGAATGTTGATTTGATTTTGGACAATTGACCAAACTGTTTGACTTGGATGGTTTGACTTGATTTGAATTGTGATGGTTGAGCAAATTGTTTGACTTCGATTTGACTCAATCCAAGTTGGATGTTTGACTTTTGTTTTGACTTGATCTTACACAACAAATAAACATCGATGTTAGAATCAAAACCAACATCAACATCAACATCCTATCAGTTCGGCAAGACTTCATTTGTCAAATCCAGCCTCCTCACAGACGAAGAAATCAACAATAGTCCTACATGGTTACATGGATACAACCCCACAACTTGTTTCCAAAGCAGCAAATATCCTATAGCAAGCAGAATCCTCAAAAGCATGGACTACAACGAGAGAATCCTTGGCCTCCACGAACAAGGAATTATCGAACCCATCCATGTATGTGTACACAAAGGATCTCACGGCATCGACTACAAACCATCTGTAAATACACGTAAAGATGTTCGCGACACTTTCATGGTTTCCAAGGAAGCCTCGTCCAACACTGAAATAGGTTCCGTTCGTAGTCCCTACGAGGACCATGATGCCAACCATCCTTTTATCAATGCCATCCATCCTTTCCACCATCTTGAAATTCAATCTCCCGTACCTGTCGATTGGCACTGACAGAATCACTTACTGTGAACATTCTTCCATAACAATAAAACCATTGCAGGATTCATGACTGGCATCCAGCAAGGAGCATAACGCAACATCAACATCTCCCAGGGAACAGATAGTGTTTCTCAATCAAAATCAATCCAAGAAACCAACAAGTCAAAATCTACAATCACTGTCCCCTAGTGAACACCTTGAGGTACTACGGGACAATTTAAATCAATCAAAGTCAAAAATCAAGGTCCTTTAGTGAAAACCTCTTGGAGGAGCTATCAGTCCCAAATCAAAATCAAAGTCTAGAAAATCAAGAAAGAAAATCCCTTGGTGAAAACCTTTTTAAGGCACCAAGGGATGAAGAAATCAATCTCCTTCCTGCATCAACACAGTTGCAGGACAATTCCAAATCACAAGTTGCGAACACCGTCAATACAGACGGAAATCCCCAAAACATCCAATTGGCAGATACTCTCAATCTCAATAAACGTGAGATTGTTGGTCCCAACCCCTTTCGCATCATGACCACGTCCCACCTACAAATCCTTCACATAATCAACAAACATCCTCCACCATTATGTCTTCCACTTCACCATCCTTGGCAGCACCCTCTAACGTAAGGGCTATGATGACAACCTGGTCAATTTGGAAGAAGCCAATCTAGAAATAAACAAAGTTCACTATGACATCATTGGAGCGCACTTTTGGAAGATCCAATGCTGCTGAAATAAATAAATAAATCAAAAAGTAGAAAAAAAATCAAAATAGAAATAATTCTTCCAATAGTGAAAACCATTCTTATGATGCCTTTGGCAAATACCATGATAAAGACCAGTTTTCTTGCATCATATGTAAATAACCTATTGTCTGCAAGTATCTCAACACTTGGGGGCAGCTCCATCCCCATTTAAATCCTTCATCCTAACCAGCTCGTCCAAATCATCTTAACCATCCAAGTCCATCCAAGTCCTCATTCTAAAACTATCCTTATCCATTCTAACCATCCTACATTATCCTCATATCCATCCTATTTGTGCCCAACCTTTCTTCCCATTTTGACCTTGATAAGGAGGTGGAAAAAGTCTTGAGACTAGTTCTGAAACCATCTTGGCATATCCTTCGAATGGCACTTTGACAACTAAATAATTAGTTTCCACATGGCATGGTCCTTGGAGATCCCTAATCCATTCATCACCCTCATCATCGTCCAAAATCATCTTGAATCCGTTCTATCTATTATCATCTCCCATCCCTGGTGCTAAAACAAGTTTTCCCTTTGTTAGTAACCCCTTGTATATATCATAAAATCCCAAAACATCAGAAAATCCAAAAATCCCTAAAAATCAGAAAATGCCAAAAATCCCTAAAATAGATATAAGCTACAAAATCCAAAAAACATTTATCTTGTCCTAAATCTAGTCAAAATCCTTGATCACTTTTCAATCAAGTCATTCTAACTTTTCAAGGTATTTTCTTCCCAAATCCATCCCCTTGCATGTATCTTTGCCTAGGGCACCATCTAATTATCAGTATCATCAAATCCCACATGCGGATTTTGACTTGATTAATCACAAAATGCATTCTATTGCTTTTGTTTTCAAGTTTGTGTGTGTTTGTTTGCTTATTTGTTTACTTTCCCTATTGTGCCTTGGCTCAATCCATATCCACCAAAAATGTCATCGTGGTTTTTCCATATCATGGTGCCTCTTGTCATGTGCTTGTACTTTCGTCTATCTATTTGCATACATCAATAATGTCATCATGATTTTTCCATATTGCGGTGCATTTCTGTCATTTATCTGTTGTATTGGAGGTCAGTCCTTACGCACATTGCGGCCAGATCATCATGGTGTTTTATATCATGGTGCATATTGTCATGTGCAATATCAAAAATCAAGTTGCAAAATATATGTAGACACATGCTAAAACAGTGGTATATCCCCTTGCAAAATTTATCCATCTCTTAATCATCTATTTTCAAATCAAATCATCTTATCTAGCTTTGACCCAGTCAAATTCAAATCATCATTTCTCATCACAATCCTCCCTTCTTGGGAGAACTACATCAACCTAAGGTCCATTTGGACTATGTAGGCAGTGTTGAGGTCAGCTCAGCGATTCTTATTCTTTCCATTTCCATTTCCATTCTTATTCTTTTTTCCATCATTTCTTCTAACTAATTATCCATGTCTAATCATATCCTTCTTCAATCATTATTATATCACTCAAGGCATCCTCGTATGTCTAGTTTTTTATGGCTTCTTCATTCTTTGAAAAGTCGTTATACCATCATCACGTACTTTTACGTCAACCTATCAACTCACTGTCATACATCAATCATCAATCACCGTGAACATTTCATCATTAATCCATGCAATCGATTAAACCCTTGATCTATGCTTGCAAATCTATCAATCAATCAATCAATTAGTGAATCAACCATCCATCCAATCCAAGCTCGCAACTTCTACTCCCTTGCATGTATCCTTGCTTGGGGCAAATCAAGTGTGCAACATGTCATCAGGATAGATTGTTCTCAAATCCAAGCCCCCAACTTTTTGGGATATTTTATTCCAAAATCCGCCCTGCTTGGGGCAAATCAATCCATCATCATCAAAAATCAAAGCATGCAAGCATTAGCTCAAGCGAGTTAATCTCATCCATGGGTTAATCTCATCTATCCATGGCATCCTTTCATCTTCATTCCTTCCTCTCTTTTTCGAGAGCCCATCCGCGTCCTTCATACCCGCATGCCCTCTCGAGGGGGCATCATCCATTCCATTTTCTTATCCATCATCATCTAACATTCATCCACCTTTTTTCGACTTCTTTTTTTTTTAAAAGTCATTACTCCACCAATCGTGTCTTGCAACGCCCTTTCAAAGAGTGACAAAATGTAAACACTTAAAAATTGGACACTTTGTGTCAATTTTAACTATACACTAATTCCACACTAACATCGTCTAATCAATCTTCTATCCACACTAACATCTCTAGACAATTCACTATTTATCCCCCCTCATCAATTAATCATTTCTTCTTCAAACATCTTCAATCTCACAAAAATGCACATCCCTCTTCATTAGTTAATTAACCCAGATTAATTAACTAACCTTCTTTTATTGATAAATTATGTAGCTTTTGAAAATGCATATTTGTTAAAATACGAAAAACTAATATTCCTCACATCATGACATCATCCCCCTCAAATCCCAATGCAATCTTCACACTCTTCAAACACCTACCCTCAGTTATGAGGACTCATCTTCTCATCCATTGATCTGATCTTTATTCAACAGTCCACATCAATCAGGGAAATCTATAAATAGAAGGCTTCCCCTCTTATTTAAAAAAAAAGCTTTTTTATGCAACGAAGTGCTGCCACTTTATCTATCAAGAGATTCAATCATCCAATCAAGCACATCCATTTTGCAAGGGGAGGTGTTGTTGAATTGCCCATAAGATTCACAAAAGCTTTGCAACTACATATTCATCACATCTAGAGCAAAATCATATCGTCAAGAGGGTAAGTGAAGCTATATCAATATTGTTTGTTTCGCTTTCATTCCTTTCAGCTCAATCTAAGGACACTAGAATTGATTACGTAGCATTTCAATTTGCTTTTTATTTATACTAACGAACACTAATCTTTGTTCTTGATGTTACGCTTGGCAAAGCATTTTGGACGCTAAAACAAATACAAGCGAGATTAACATGCATTTTGAGGTAATAAGCTAGAGAGAGACACACATTGTTGATGCTTAGGCAAAAAGACACGATGGCACTTAACAAACTTCCTGTGTTTAAAAACACAAGTTGTGGCTAAGTCTTTATCAGCATTGTTCAAAGTCAGGCACTTTCTTCTGAGACATCAGCACCTATGTAATTTTTTTGTGAATATACTCCAGAATCGCAAAAAACATTAGGTGTCTAGTGTATTATGAGATCAGCAGAAATTTTCACTTTTGTTCTACTGTTCAACTTCAAACTCAAAGGCATCGGCAGACCTACTATCCTACTCAGCATTCATAAGTTGTCAAGGCAAAGGTCTCAATAATTTAGCCCTTGTGTTTTATGTTTTATCTCCCCTTTTCCTCTTTCCACTTGCATGCCCTTATTTGAAATGTAATTTTCATATATTCTTCTTGACTATATTTGGTTTCAAATGAACATTGATATTAAAATTTGAATTATATTTACTAAAGCTACTAGCTTTCTTGCAAATGAAACTCAAAAAGCATGCAGCGAATTAAGTTTAAATGTTTTTCAAAGTAGTCGGCATGTCATTTATAAAATTAACCATGCATGTGCCCAATAGTTTATGGGCCCACCATCACAATGCTTTGTTGGAGTCTTTCTTTCTCACGTAGGCATTTCCATTTATAGGTCCAGCTCTGCCATGAAATGCTCACAGTTGTCATTGTCTCAAGTTCATCCATGTTGTAGAATTCAAGCTAGCCATGGCCCATTACCCACCATGTTTGTGTGGCTTATATGGCCATTCATGGTCTCTTTATGATTGCCACCTTCTCGGCCTGTTCCTTCCACGTGTTAGATGTTTATCCATGGTTCCCTTCACAAATCTTTCACCTATTTGCACACCTGTTGGCTTAGAAACCACACCTGTTCGTCTTACAACCTGGAGTGCGACAATATGAACAGCAGCATTCAGTTTTTTATTTTGATTTCCTTTCATTCTACTTGGAAGTACTTTGCACTTTTTGTGTTTTCAAGGCACTAGCAGCATCATTCCCAATCCGTGGTGGATGTGAGACTATCCTTTCCAATTATATTTGTTTTGGTTTCGCATCCTACGCATTTTTTGTGTATTCTGCAAACTTGAGGCAGTTCCAGCACTTCTTTAAAACTCCGACAAATGCAGCCAAAACTTATATTTTGTTTTTATATTCACTTCAAATACCGTTGCCACTTCCTTTATTCTTTTCACGACCTTCGCTTCATTTTGGAACTTCAGGAACTCTCAGGGACTTGAGGAACTGATAGCACCACCAATGGTCTGCCATGGACACGAAGGCGTCTTTCAATTTTACTTTATGTTGACTTTAACTCCATTTATATCCGCAGCTCTTGCTCTATCCACGCACTTCATGTCTTGAGAGCACCTCCAACACCTTCACAACAGATGCGAGTTGGATTATAAAATGAATTTTATCGCCACTTTATTCTTTTTATCACTGCGAGTGTTTGCGTTAGCACCTTGAAGTCATTGGAATGTGCAAACTCTGATTTGCATCAACGTGAGTGTCTATCTGTAAATAAATTTTTTGTAAGCCTCAAATAATTGGTAAGGCTAAAAAGAGGTTTTCACTGTGTTCTATTCATCTCAATATCCTCACATACCTTGTTGCCCTTCTGAAACTGCTCTATCAATACACAAAGTGTACTGGTTGACACATTGTAACTAGAGTTCATGCATGAATGTTATGATAGGCATACGATGGGATCCCAAACAGGAAACCCCAACTCTTCTACTATTGAACAAAGCATCATTGGATTTGGCCAATGCCATTAGGTATAAACACGAAAGAAACGAGACACCAACATGCTTGGAATAGCATTGCGATAAAGCTAAATAGACTCAAGCAACTAGTAATGCCCAATTTACACCACCTAAAAATTGTCAGGCCAGGAATGGACTGCAAAAATTAACAAGAGATTTGGTGCAAACCAAGATTGGATTCATTGCATTAATAAGAAGCAAGGGTACAATATATAGACCATGAATGTGGCTGTTGAATTCATTTTCTAAGATCACTGTTCAACTTCTATTACCAAACAAAATCCTACACTTAGGAATAATTAAATATTATGTACAATAATATTACACACATACACACACATAATCCGTAGGGGTTACAGTGAGACCGAGCATGCCCCAAAAAATTTCAAATCTCTCTCCTCCAAGCAGTTTTGTCAATATATATGTTGGTTGCTCTGCAGTTGAACAATGCATCGATCTTACATTGCCATCTTTCACATAATGCTTAATCAATGTAATTTTGGCTTGCACCAATATATTTCTAAATCCCCAGTCCATACTTGGCCTAACATTGGTAAATCATGTGAAATTTGAGCATACACCTCATTTCTTAGCCTAGACCCTGATGTACCTAAGTGCAGTACGAAAATTCCTAACAATCGGAACAAGAGGAAGTATAAGATTAATAACCCTACAACCATTCAAACTCCGAAGACTTTGTTCATCCAAATTGTATAGTATTGACTCCTGTGAAATATCCAAGTCATTAGGGATAATACAGAGGGTAACACTAGCATAAAGCAAATCAATTGGAATCTCCCCCAACTTAAATTTCATTACAAGTACATGAGCATCTGGAACACGGTTCACCTCTAGCACATCAAGCATACTAGCTAAAACATTGTGAAGAATAATGAAAAAAAACCTTCTCTCAATTTGCATAATCAAGACAAACATACAATGTGTCAGTATCTACACCTCGACCATGCACCTCCAAACGATATGAACCAAATGTAAACACCTTTGCATTTGATTCTTCTACCATTTGCTTAGAATAACCTTTACCCCGAGTTATTTGTTTGACCCATAAGTTTACAATCTGCGCTATTTGGCCAAGAACTTCCTTCTTCAATCAAGACTGCTCTTCATTATCATATAGACTGGCACTGTGTGAAACCTTTGAAAGCCATGCATGTGAAAATTGCCAAGATACACATGAAGCCAATCATTTGAGAAAAACTCTGAAATAACATAATATATCCATAAAATTCTGTCTTCAGACAAAGTCATGTCCATTTTCTTCTGGTCTAAAAATTTCTTCATGTCACCATTTGCAACATAGACACCATATAAAGGTAAAATCTGAAATGCAGAATGTTTTATGCTTAAAGTAACACATCCGGTGCGCAAAATAATGGTGATATCACTGAGCAACAAGCAAGTATGTGCAAACACAAAAAGGATATAGGAAGGCTGAAAAGCGGAAAACAAGGGAATGATTTCCGAGCTGCATTTATTGAAAGCTCACACAAAACAAAAAACAGGAAAGGGATACAAAGCCAAAATTTTATGTACATGAAGAGAACCAAGAAGTGTAGAGTTATACAAATCCATTCATGGGTTCAAATTAGTATGGGCCATTGCATAACAAGGTTTTGGGTTCATGAAGCTTTTGCAAGAGAAGGATAGATATGAACTTACTAAGCACACAAATGTGATTCTAGGGGAGAAGAATGAAAAATAGAAATCCATCGCAATTCGAAGGTGATCATTGAAGTCATATGAACCAAATTGTTGTCTTGCACCTTGTTTGAAAAATTCAACTTCTTTATGGCATGAAAGTTTCAAAACATACCTCTCATCTTTTCCCTGTGTTGATTCAGGAATTGACTTGTGTGAAGACCCATCTTTTCTCAAGGTTATGCAGTCCCTGATCTTCAATAGATGTTTCAAGAGGGTCTTTGATTTCTTCAGTGGCTGCCTTTGTGATTTTGAATACCTGAGACTCTGAGATTGAAAGAAAGGCATTGGTAATTTCCTCTACATCATTTTATTCTTCACAAACCTAAAACATCCTTGTTGATTAGTTTTCATGTGTTTGAATACAACAAAGGTCTTCAGTTTGACATGCAAATGGAAAGGCAACATTCTCCTCATTGCAAAGGAAAGCTGAATTCCTTCTTGTTGTCTTCAAAATCCGCATGACAAACTTCAATATCTCTTTCCATACCCAAACTCAGCTCTTCAACAAATTCAGCATGCTTGTGATGTTCATGGTTTCATTCATGTTCATTGAAAGGAGCTGAAATCAAACTTGCAGCAGGTTCTTCAATAATTTATTTTTCTTGAGCAAGAATATTAGAATCTTCTTTACAGAATGAATTTTTTAATGCAAGAGCATTTTCTTCTGCGTCAAAGACTAAGCCATCACACACAGTACTGAAATATTCTTGTTCTTAAGTTGGAACAACAGCAAAATTCTCTTCAGGAATAGATTCAGGGAACGTATTTTTTACTGGAACTTACCTATGGAATAGAGAAACTCATCATTGAATGAATTGTTGTCATCAACTTCCTTTGCTTTAACAGTTTCCATCTTGCTTGAAATGAATATTGGGCACCATTCCTCATACTTCATCTTCGTGGCTTCTTTTGTTTCCAAGATTCCAACACTTTTTAACTGTCGAGCCTTCCAACTCAATGCAACAAGAATCTTCAATTTGACTGGAAAAGGGAAAAACGTCATTCTCATTTTCACACACTGAGAAGTATGATTTTTGGGTGTTGTATTCATAGTGCGAATGATATAGTTTGGCACTTTCTCTCACCTGTGGTTCTACCAAATCAACTTTCAACAGATCTTCACTCAAGATCGTGAAATAGAAGCAATCAAGTGGGAAACAAATTTGCTTCTTTTTTCTTGAAGTTCTATTGTGAAAGATGAGGATCTTTCAACGGATATTTTCACTTCTTCATGACATCATTTGAAGCATTGTCCTTCAACATTCCAAATAGGATCATATCATCTTCAATTTCAATGGTTTGTTGTTGTGCATTTTCCACGTCACATACTTTGCTCCTTTTCAAAATGAAACGAATCTCTGGATGTAGAGCAGCAATGAAGATGCAGAGTTGATTGTTGGGGCTTGGTTGTTTAGCATGACGAATCAACATCTGAGATTTGTTAAAGCGAGGACAGCAGCTCACATACATTTATGGACTGTTAGAATCTATCCAAAAACTTATTTTTCATAGTGTTCCAATCCACAATGCATCCATTTTCAAATGTTGGAACCAATTAGCAACAGGCCCAATGAAGGTTTTTACAAAAACCCTCGCACTGACATTTTCTTCAGCAACTCCCATGATGTTGCATGACACAATGAAAGCACGGATGTGATCATCTACATTTTGAGAAGTTTCTCTAGAAAATTTTGACAAGTTCTTCCTCGATCCCAAAGGCAATTCAGTGTATTGGACCACAGCAAAAGGCCCAAAGCAGTTTTCCCATGAGATGGGGCAGGTAGTGGGGTTGGGCCGAACCAACACCATTTCTTGAATCACAAAAATGAAGGCACCTGGTCCTCATTTCAACAAAGTCACCAACCTCCATTCAATGGGAGGTTCCTTGAAATTTCTGAAAAATCCAATCCATAAGGCATTTTGGTCTCCAACAAAGTTGCCAAAAACTGTTGGCAAGATTTTATCTCATTGTGCTTTCTTTGGTTATTTCACTGACTCACCCAACTAAAAGGGGCATAAAACTTGCAACAATGGATAAATTAACATGTGACAAGTGATTTTTCTCTGCATTTGAGAGGGGAAGCTCCCTCGTATGATGGGGGTTTATGAGTTTTTTAGTACTTTTAGCCAAAAAGTACAAAAAAGAAGTAAAAAGGAGAAAAGAAGAAAACTTGAAATAGAGAAAGAATCAAAGGGGAGATGGGAAGGAGAATAGGAAACCCACAGTGGACTAAACTCAGAAAACCACTTGGATAACCCAGATTTTTATAGAATGGGTTGAAATCTTTCCTTCAACAAGAAAATGGAATTAAGGGCAGCGATTGTTTATAAAGGTAAATGATTTTGTAGAAGCATAAAATATTTTTCAAAATCCAAATGGGTGTGTTCAACACAAAGTCCACACTTAGAGTTTCCAACACAAGGTTTGAAAAGACCAAGGGTTTACACATACAATATTGAAAATACAAAGTCTTAATATGTTAATTCATCTCTGGACAGCCAAAGCACATTCCATTAATGAACACTAAAACCCATAAACAAAATACATGTAACCTTGAAAATGCAAAACTTTGAAGTAGTACTTCATCTCCGGAAAGCAAAGCTTGTTCCCTCAATGAATAATACTCAAACCTATAAATCCAAAAATGCACATAATCCATAAAATACAGAAAAAAGAGGCATTAATTTATCTCCAGACAACAAAGCTCATTCCCTTAATAAAAAATACTCAAACTCATAAATACAAAATTACTCCACGTGTATGTTTGCTCAAAATCCATTAAGTATTCATTAAAAAGAAACATTTGTACACAAGGTTATAGCAAGCCCTTTCCACAGTTGAGAAAAAGAAAATCAAACCCTCACTTCCTAAAAAATAAGCCTTTTTACACAATATTACCCCCTCAAGGTAGTTGAGAAACTACCGTTTGATCTAACCCAACTTAAGACTAACCCAGCCTCAACTTGAGTTTGCCCATTTTTATTTTTTATTCGGGCAACTTTTTAAAAGGCTTTGTAATGTCCCCATCTTGGGACAAATCAAGAAAAATGGGTTTTCCAACAAACCCACACAAGCCCTAACACCACATGTGCAAATTCTAATTCAAATATCAAACCCTAATCAACAATTATGATTTTTCTAATTTTTCCACTTCAAACCCTAGATAAAAATTATAGAATGTTGGAAATGCAATTTTCCAAGTGCAAAGCAATAATTAACCCTCGAATATTCACCAATAAATTATGAATATTATTACCAAAATAAATACTTTGTTTTTTGAATTTTCCTAATGGATAATAGCTGGAAAATACCAATAAAAATAGCAGAAAATGATTAAATATTCAAAACTGTAGTTTTGGCTTGAAACAACGCTTGAAACCCTCAAATTTGACCCCAAAAGAGGTCACCCAGCTATCATAGGCAGTTCGTTACCCTAGGGCACCAAGTACAGCCATCTAAAAGCAATCCACAACCCTCAAAACCTTGTCCTGTCCCTCCAAACCAATCGCTGCCCTGTTTTTCTCCGATCGCTGCCTTAATTTCTTGGCTCCAAACCCTAGTCGCCGGCGCCAAAAATGGTGATGAAGTTACTTCCCAAAATATGATGAAGATTATGAAAAAATCAGACCAATGAAGCTCAATACAACCCCGGAATTAGGATACCATAGTTGAATGTAAGGGTTTTCATCCTTACTCCAACTACCATTGAAGGGTTTCGTCCTCAATGGATAAGTTAAGCGTTTTCATGCTTAAGCTTACAATTTCAATTATTGAAATTATGCATACCTCTCAAATGAAATCCAATCCCCTTTATATACTCACCTTTTTAGTTATAAAGGTAGAGTTAGTGGATTATAAGGTCGGCCATCCTTTAGAAACACTTAAGTCTTTTTAAGACCTTTAAGTCAAAATGGGCCCTCCTTAATGCAAAATTGGAATAACTTAAGTGAAAAATCACTTTTACCTTTTAAGGAGGGGAAATTACTGTTTCCCATTTTACCTTTCTTCCTTTAACCTAAGGAAAGCACCCAAAGAACTAGGATAAAGGTCATGTCTGTGCTTAGACCAAAAAGGGGGGCATACAATCCTACCTGCCCAAAATTGTTTGTTCTAAAGCAATTGCAATATCTAAGGGGGTGTCCCAACATTCCTCATTATGCAATGTCCACCTGTAGTTGTTTCCCAAGGAAGGGAAACCACCTCTAACTTCTCTTTGTTGTTGTACCTGTTGTTGTTGGGTAAGGACCAGTTGTAGTCATCCTCAAAATAGCCACCAAGCTCATCCCTCTATTATGCCAATGGTTGCCCCTATTGTAGTCTTCAATGTAGAAGCAATAACAACTGTTACCCCTCTCAAGACCGCCCTCCAAGCTTATCTTCTCAAGCTCCATAAGGGCTAAAAACTTCTTCAAAAATGATGTGACTCTTAAGTTCCTCCTTGGGCTCATGTGTTGACTCACCTTGAAGGCAATTGCCCCCAAAGTATTGTTGTACTTGAAGTTTATGTGGCTGTGTTTGTAGTTGACAGCCTTGAATTTACCACAAATCTTGAAGCTATTTGTTCTTGCTTCATCCTTTGGAGGTCCACCCATACATCTCACCTCCCAACCATCCATTAGGAACCTATAACTCCCTTCCATAGTGCTGAGAAATTTATGAACAGCAATGTATATCAAGATATCAAGGCTGCCCCTTCCGTAAAAGTTCCATTGAATGAGTGCCATGAAATAGTAGGCTCTTAGGTAAGCATCTCAATACTCTCCCAGGAACCTTCATGTTGTCTAATTCCATTCGAAGTGTATCCCAACAAATGACTTGAAAAAATTACACTTGAGCATTTTAGAAAACATACCTTCCCTCTTGAGGCTTGGCCCATGCATGTGGCCTTGCCATGGTGACAAAATAATTCTTTCTTGCTCACCTACTTGCTACCATTGGAAGTGTTGTTCCTCTTCTACCAATTTCAACCTTACCTCATAAATGGAAAGCCGAATCTCCTTTGCAAACTCAGAACTTATTGAATGCTGTAACTTATTGTGCATGTGATCGGCTGAGTTTGCCTATTTGCCCCTTCATTATTTCCAGCTTTTATGACCCTATCATTTTCAGACTTTTTGGTGCATTTTTTCAGCTGTTGGCACACTTTTCATCAAATTTTCTAAACATATAACCCGCTGAGTTGGCAAAGTAAACTCAGAATTTTTTGAGTGTGTTAGGGCCTTGATTTTGTCAAAGTTTTCAGAATTCATAAGGCTCTCTGCACTTTTTAATTTTGCCCATTCAAAGACTTGTCTCCACTTGCCAACTCCTTAATTATCCATGTTTCTCAGGCATGGAATGTGACGATTCTTAGGACACCTTAGTGGTTGTCTCCACTTGAAATTTTCAACTTCCTTTGTACTCCTTGTTGCCATTGCAACCGACCGGTGATGTGACCCTTCAATTGTGGATCTAGAAACTTTAGCAAGTTGGAGACCACCATGAGGAGTTAATGAGGCACTTCCCTCATGTGCATACCTCCCAACAAGGTCTTCCCAAAGGTTCTTCTTACAAATCTTGTGTAAATATGATTTTTCTCCATTTTTGGGACTATAATAGTGGTGTTTTAAGAACTCACCTTCCCTTTTAAACTCCTATAGGTGTTGTCTCACTAGAAAGGCTACTAATTTTGCCTCCTTTGTCCTCCTTAGCCACTCGCACCTTTCTTGGGTAAGGGCAGAATTTTCTCGTTTTTGATTTAGAATATTTTTCCCTTTTACTAGCAACTCTCCTTGTTGTTCATACCCTTGTTGGAAACCCTCACTTTGTTGCTCTATTAGCTGTCTTTCATCATGCTGAAAATTCTCACTTGGCTGTCCCAAAAATTCTGATTTTTGCAACTCAGAATTTTTATCATGCAACTCAAAATTTTCTGAGTTTATTTGCCCCCTTTCCGGCTGGAAAATCTTGTTTGGCTGCCCTACAAATTCCGATTTTGAAGCTCAGAGATTTCAATACTTGGCTGCCCCAAGGTGTTGCCCTTTTGCTATTCAAAGGGCTTCAAGGTACCAATTTTTTATTCAAATTTGATTTCTCTTTCCTTGTCACAAACTGAAATTCAATCCTTTCACAAGCTTGCTTTGAACCTACATTTTCAGAATTCGTAAGGTTCTTAAAACAAAAATTTAATTGATTCATCACAGACCTTAAAGCTTCCTCATACTTATTTAAAACCAACTCTGATTTTTTCCTTACTCCAATGAAAGGAACAGAGGCAAATATATTAAAATAAGAATTGCTACACTTTGTAGATCTCAGAATGTTACTGGGATCCCACACCTTTTGGCAACAACAATTATCAACTTGAATCAAGGGGTCCCCATGCCCCATGTTGTAAATTGTATGCCTCCTTTTATCACCCCTTTTAGCATGCTTCTTATGAGGGCAACAAATTTAAAATGACATAGTGTGACACAATAAATTTGATTAGTTACCAATCCTTTCATACCTTGGGCTACAAAAAACAAGCTTGTCCTCCTTTGGTGAAGTAGGGTTTGTTCCCCATTTCTTCTTCAAATACAAGTCTCTCCACACTGTTCTAGAAATCAGCAAGTTGTTTGTCCACTTTATCTTCCAATGATTGGGCTTCAACCACACAATTCTCTCCCCCATCTTGCAAATTTGACTTTCCTTCTCCTTTAAGCTTGTGCTCCATGATCTCCTCCCTAGCAATCTTTTGAGGTTTTGGTTTCAGCTACTTTCTTTCCTTTAATTTTCTACTTCTACCTTCTTCGAGCATCTCCAAGAACTCTTCAAAGGTAAAGTCAGATTCTTCAACATAAGTAGTTCGCTCACATGATTTTGTATGATATATCTTTCTTTTCTTCTTAGATTATATCTCCTCTTTAAATCACAAAACTCTCGGAGTGTCAACATGGCCTGAGTTTTTAGACGAAACTTGTAATAATCTTCACAATAGGCCTCGTAATCAAGTCTGATTTGTTGTTGCCTTTCTTTTCCCTCTATGAACCCCCACGATATTTTGTTAGATTCGCAAGTTGGAAGAAACAAATGCTCTGAGCGTAATGTCCCCATGTTGAGACAAATCAAAAAGAGGTTTTCCAACAAACCCTAACAACAAAACAACAAGCCCTAACACCACGTGCAAATTCTAATTCAAATATCAAACCCTAATCAACAATTATGATTTTTCTAATTTTTCCACTTAAAACCCTCGACAAAAATTACAAAATGTTGAAAATGCAATTTTCCAAGTGCAAAGCAATAATTAGCCCTCGAATAATCACCAATAAATTATGAATATTATTACCAAAATAAATACCTTGTTTTATGAATTTTTCTAATGAATAATACCTGGAAAATACCAATAAAAATAGCAGAAAATGATTAAATATTTAGAACTTTGGCTTGAAACAGCCCTTGAAACCTTTAGATTAGACCCCAAAAGAGGTCGCCCAGTTGTCATAGGCAGTTCGCTTCCCTAGGGCACCAAGTACAACCCTCTAAAAGCAATCCACAACCCTCAAAACCCTACGTTGTCCTTCCAAACCAGTCGATGCCCTACTTTTTTGGTCGTTGCCCTAATTTTTGAGTTCCAAACCCTAGTCGCCATCCCTAAAAATGGAGATGAAGTTACTGCCCAAAATATGATGAAGATTCTATAAAAATTAGACCAATGAAGCTCAATACAACTCCTGAATGAGGATGCCCTAGTTGAATGTAAGGGTTTTCGTCCCTACTCCAACTACCATTAAAGGTTTTCGTCCTCAAATAGATAAGTTGAGTTTTCGTGCTTAAGCTTACAATTTCAATTATCAAAATCATGCATACATCTCAAATGAAATCCGATCCCCTTTATATACTCACCTTTTTAGTTATGAAGGTAGAGTTAGTGGATTATAAGGTCGGCCACCTTTAGAAACACTTTAAGGCTTTTTATGACCTTTAAGTCAAAATGTGCCCTCCTTAATACAAAATTGGAATAACTTAAGTGAAAACTCACTTTCACCTTTTAAAGAGGGGAAATTAGTGTTTTCCATTTTACCTTTCTTCCCTTAGCCTAGGGAAAGCACCAAAAGAACTAAGCTAAAGGTCATGTCCGTGCTTAGGCCAAAAAGGGGGACAAGACAACAATATTAAATTGTTTCTTTGTGACTTTTTACATGACATATGACTTTCTACTTGAAAAATAATAATTAATTCATTATAAACTCATTAAATGTATTTTACAAAGTCATTTAGTATTTAACTTGGACCCGCAACATTATTTCCCACTTTGACACATTTGATTTGTTCACTTTCCAAAGTTTTGCACAAAGAGCCATTTTACCAATGATAAATATATGAAATTCCTTTAGTATAAAAATCAATCAATCTGGAAAGGATAAATATGATTTAATATTGAGAAGTCATTTAGCATTCAATTTGTATCAACAACTCTTGCCCATTTGACTTATTTTTAAATGCTAACATGCCCCCCTTTCAATAAACATTGCATTCTGAAATACCTATGACAATAACAATCTATTTTCTAATAAATAGAATCTTTGATACAGTTTAGGACGTTGGATGGGATTAATTTGGCATTAAATTTACTTTTCGCTAACTCTTTGATATCGACATTAATTTTATAATTTTATCCCTTTGGATTCAACTCGGACTCACAAACACTAATTTTTGGATGCTTGATTTTGCCTTTGATTCCACCTTGACACTGAACTAAATTAACGCCTAACTTCCTCTTGATGCTTGAAACTACTTTGCAAATAAATTACTTTAGCGCCAAACCAAGCGAGTGTCAAATCGGATCGAACAAGCACAGGATTAAACAAGTGCTGGATTCCAACAATGCCATATGAACAAATGAAACAATGAGTGTCAAATACAACAAGCACTACATCCAATGAGCACTGAATGAAGTAAGCACCACGCACTGAATCAAACAAGCACCAAATGTCAACAAACCCCAAATGCAAACGGGCCCCAAATACCACAAACGTTGGTATTGATTTTCGTATTGTCACATTCACAAGCATATGTAATTGATAGCATTAATAAATGCTTTTGTGATCCCTTTGCTAACCTGAGCTGTTTTTTGTCATGAACCTCAATAAAAATCAATGATTTCATATCACAAAGTGTTCAGTTTTGGTTCTTAATCCATGAACACCAATTATTGAATTTTCTCGACATTGAATTTCCCTTTGTGGATTTGCCCAAGTACGACGCTCTGAATGAGTTTGTAAAACCTTGTCCATTGGATCACAAAGTCAATATCTTCATTCTGAAAAAAATTATCATCCTTGTTCTTGATTTACCTCCAATTACCTATTAGGAGTGCAATTGGGGGTGTTATCTCAAAGTGCAAAAAATCGTGATAATAGTTGGCTCTAATTGTGGGACTGCATTCCTTTGCGGAATGCAGAATTTCATATTCTTTGGTGACTGGGGTCTTGTCCACTATGTGGATTTTTGCAAATATTGTGTAGTGCGCACTCATATTTTTTGATCCAGCCAACTGGCAACCAATTCATACATCTCAATCATACAAGAAATGAATATGCATTGTTGGGCTAGATCACTTGCTTTGATAATTCTACATATGTGCATGTTCAATTGCCCGCTTGAGAAAGCACACTGAAAGATTTTCCTATCAATCTTGACCTTTTAAGGGAAAACACTGCTTACTAAGGGTGATTCATTGAAATAGCTTTCAAGCACTTTGAACAAAACCCAAAACAAGCTCCGAATGAGGAAGATGCAACCAAAACAATGTACACCACTTAGCAATCCCTGTGTCTCAAATTTTAAGTTCGACTTCTTGGATAGGGTTCAAAGGTACTTTTGGAGGTCTTGAATGATAAGTCAAAACTTTACAATCTGATGGGACCTTTTGACTCATTTTGTTTTTTTGGATCATGGCATGTTCAACAACAAGAGCGTGATAAGTGCAACGCTCGACTTAGAATTTTAAAACTTGGCAAAGCGTTTTGGAAGCCAGGACTAACACGCATTTTGAAGTAATGAACTAAAGAAATAGACACATTGTCAACACTTAGGCAAAATCTTGCGAGTGAAGGAAGGCTCAGACACGTAGGCATTTAACAAACTCTGTGTTTAAAAACACATGTTGTGGATTAGTAGTTAACAACATTGTTCAGAGTCAGGGCACTTTCTTTTGAGACAGCAATACCTATGTAAACGTTTTACAGAAATGAACCCAAATCAAAGAAGCATTAGTTGTCCAACATATTATGAGATCTGTGGAGGTTTTCACTTTTGTTGTATTGTTCAACTTCAAACTCAAAGGCATCGGCGAACGATAGACCGTCTTACTCAGCATTCATGAGTTGTCAACAAAAAGGTCTCAATTATTAGGCCCTTGTACTTTATGTTTTATCTCTTCTTTTCCGTTTTTCACTTGCATGCTCTGATTAAAAATGTAATTTTCATTTATTTCTTTTTAAATCCCTGAGTTTTTCCAAAATAATAAACAGATTAAATATTGCATGAAAACAAGGAATGTGTTTTAAAAAGAGTTTGCTTTTTAAAAAAAACTGGTTGCTTGCTTGTAAAAATCTGATCCGGATTTTAATATGGATGGGAGCTATATTTCTTTCTGGGTATTTGCTTGAATCTGTAAAATAAAGGAAAAGAAAAAAAAACCTATATCTCTTAAACTACCTGAGTTATTTCCATTTGCCTTTCTGGTTTGGGCAAAATAAATTTCGTGTTTTTGTTATATATATATATTCAAATATATATACAACAAATATCATATTAAGGTTTTGTTTATTTTTATTAATGTTATACAAAAAATTAAAATTAAAATTTATTTTTTTTTTTGATTTGTGCGGGTTGGCGGCTATGTCGTCCCAACCCCCTCCCATAATAGGGAGGGGACGGGGGATAGGCCAGCCGGCCCACTCCCCAGACCTGGGCAAGCCCGGCTGACGGCCAGGGCTTGAAGCTCAGCCATCAGCGCTTTAGGGCTTTTTTATTTATTTTTATTTTAAAAAGGTTTTAAAAAAATAAAGAAAAAGAAGAAACAATAAAAATAAAAATAAGCCATCAGCGCTTTTTAAAAAGTTTTAAAAAAAATAAAGAAAAAAAAGAAACAATAAAAATAAAAACAAATATATTTGTTTTTATTTTTATTGTTTCTTTTTTTTCTTTATTTTTTTTAAACCTTTTAAAATTAAAATAAATAAAAAAGCCCTAAAGCGCTGATGGCTGTATATATATATATATATATATGTTTTTATTTTTATTGTTTATTTTTTTCTTTATTTTTTTTAAACCTTTTTAAAATAAAAATAAATAAAAAAGCCCTAAAGCGCTGATGGCTGTATATATATATATATATATATATATATATATATAATCTATTTTAAAATTGTATAAATTATTCGAGTTTATTTATATTTATATTTTATATTATGTTTTATTCTATTTTTATATTAAGCTATATATATTATATACGCATTGGATTTTTTTTAACGATAAGTTCTTTTATGAAAATATTTATTTTTATATTTAAATAAATTCATAAACACGTATATATATATATATATACGAGAGCCTATTTAAAGCAATACTACTTATAATACGATAAATTTACATAAAATGGATATGTATAGAAAATATAATTATACAATTTTTTATAGCGAGATGGCGTAGGGTGTAGTAGCCTACGCATTTATAAGAATGTAAATTTGAGCTTAATGTCCTTTTAACGATGAATTTCATCTCTTAAAATGATTTGTGTAAGATTTTGGTATAGTTCAATAGAGTTGGAGTTGATTATTGAGTGGAGATTACTAAATATGTATATCTATATATATTGGTGGAGATAGGTATTTGAGCGGAGACATGTTACTTTTTTTTTTTTTAATGGTTTATGCTCGTGGGTACCTTGTGTATGTGTCTTAACCTCTCTTTAATAGGTGTATGATGAATTAGCTCCTTGACTTGTACTAAGAGAAAAGTACGACTGGGGTTCATTTAGCTAATCTCTTATTTTATATATATTATTTTAGACGGGAGCTTAGAAATTAAATATTTGAACAATTCTTTTTTACAACAGTAGTATTGTTCGTGTTAGTGGGATTTGATTGCTTAGTATTTCATATTGGTATGTGTTATTATTATAATAAAATTGTAATTGTCTACATTAGTTGATGATGGACTTGGGTACCAACCAGATAATTCTTGTCTTAATGAGATCAACCCCCTTTTGTTGCTTAGTATATAAGTTGTTACAATATGTTATGTTTTGTTGCTTAAATCCCTATTGAATGTCTATTAATTTAGAAAAATGAAATATTTAGGAGGGAGAGGTCTCTTGCTCAGCATAAGTTGACTCTATTATTGACTATGTCGTAATGCAGGGTGGCGAATACCAATAGCAGTTAGATTACAAGAATTTAATATATATTGTGTTGTAAAAGTTAACTTGTAAACAAGATTGTTGAAATGTCTTAATGTTTATTCCATGATTTGTGAAGACATGGTTGTAATCCAAACCCGTAAGTGGGGGTAGGCATTAGACGATTTGTAAATACTTGATATAATATTTAAGCGTATACATATCATGGTGTATGTAGTTAGCATATTTTATAGATTTGTAATACTATCATTCAGTTATTAGAATAAAATTAATGTATCTTGTTTACAATAAAAGAGTTATTTGTTATTATGTAAATTGATAGTCTTTTGAATCCTATAAATTATTGGTGTTGTCATGATGTTATGCTATTCTGAAAATAATGTTCTTATGTAGGGTTGAATTTATAAAACCATAGACTTATAACAACTTATTTATATAATATTTAAGTGTATACATATCATGGTGTATGTAGTTAGCGTATTTTATAGATTTGTAATACTATCATTCAGTTATTAGAATAAAATTAATGTATCTTGTTTACAATAAAAGAGTTATTTGTTATTCTGTAAATTGATAGTCTTTTGAATCTTATAAATTATTGGTGTTGTCATCATGTTATGCTATTCTGGAAATAACATTCTTATGTAGTGTTGAATTTATAAAACCATAGACTTATAACAACTTATTTATATAATACAAGCTCATTTAATCATAAGGACTAAACTTGATAACTAAAACTATCGGTAACTCTAAGAATATGGTTTTTGGTTTGTTATATACTCATAGGTTATAACAAGTCAATGAAGGCTTTAACAACCTAAAAATGATTAGCATTGAGCATAATATATTGCATTGGCCTCTTTGAATGTTGAAATACTTAATATATGGATCAAGCCAATAAGCTATATAAATCAACCTTGCGTTCAACAAACTAAAGTGTAACCCATTATTAGACAACCAAAACTGTAAGCAAATATCACACTTTCTCAAGCACAACCATTGGTATTGTCCTCTTGAGTGGCCTTAATAATTCAATTGTAATCCTAATACAACGAATCAAACGTTTTCACAAATTGAAGAGTCTAATTAGCTAAATTGTTTTCCTAGTGGCCGGAATTTTTGCGTATTTTAGCTTATAATTGTCCTTCGGAGATCGAGTTTTAAAAATAGCTAAAGTGGTCTAAACTTGAATATGAAACCCAACAATTCTCGCTAGCTAAAAGAATTGGTTTATGGTACCACAATAATTTTTGGTTCATCCAAACCAAAATGGTATCTCGATTCCGAAAGACTTTCGCAAAAAAAATCGTTTTTACCTTGCTGATTTTCTAGCGAATGCGCTCTGGAATCGATGTCTAATAAATAGTTAGAAATTGATTCGGTTACAAACGAAACTGTTTTTACAATATTTTTACCTTCACATCAATGTAGGAGCCTTTGGTTTCAGATTTTATTTCATTTTACTATTTTTAGTGACCCCTTTACAAATTAAATTTATTTAGAAATTTTGTTGTTCCCCATTTTAATCTGTGAGGTCACTCCAGAAAAGGTGTTGTAATAATCGTCCGGTTTAACGTTTCTTGAATCTGAAAATTGTAACCTTTTTATTTGAATTTCATGTTCACGTATAACCTCTCATAGTTGTCTTTCGACTCCATTTAATATTTTTTGTGAGTCCTCCTTGAACCCTATTTGTCGTTTTCTGAGTACGATAGATAATGTCGTTAAGTATTGTTTAGTTTGATATTCTTTTTCTTCATGTCATTCACCGTTGTTCTGAAACAATATTTCCGTTATGATGATTTTATCATACAAATTTAACCCATTACTTTATACTAGCGTAAACCTTTCTCCAAGTATTTATTCTAGTGTCGTTTTGTAGCATGTTTAGCCCTGTTGAACCTTTGTGGCCTTAAGAGTAATTGTAATATTAACTGTGGCATTGACTCGATTATTCATGTGATTGATCTTATTCGCAAATCTATATTTGTGAATGTTACCAGAGTTAGAATGTGATCATTCCATGTTTGTGAGGTTGTAATTATAAAATTTATCTTATGTTTGGTTGTGAGGTTCATAACAAAGTTGTAAAGAGAATTGAAACCTATCTAGCCTTAAGTGTCTGTACATGTCTTCTTATCGTTTGGAACTCATGTGTCAAACCGTTGGCACCTGAATCACTAATAACTGATCCAAGTTGTATTTGAACGTTTTGCTTTGTGTAATAGATTGAAACGTAACCAGTTGGACTACAACTTTGTTGTGGTGTTGTGTTTTGTGTTCACTTGAGTTGTATGCCATGATAGCGTTACTGTCTTTGTATGCATAGGAGTTAGTGTGTTCGTTGGAGTGTTTTAAAAAAAAAAAGAATTGTTGTGGTTTTGTCCCTGAGATGTAAATTTGGGCATTATATTTTGATATCAGAGCACGGTTAAACACTGGAAGCTCTGGAGTGTTGGTGTTCCACTACATGCATTCCGCAACTTCTGCTCATGTGTGTACAAGTGGAATGTCACGGTGAGAATGTACATATTTCCGAACATAGACTACATTTGGAATCACTAAAACTTGTTTGCCGAATTCATTCCATTGGTGGATGGGTGCATCCTGTTAGAGAGAACCCACTTGTTAATTGCTTGTTATTATGGTGGCATATCAAGCCACTGTAGACCATTGGATGCTGAAGTGAATAAAATGATGAAATGTTGCACTCTTTTTGTTGATTGTATTGCTCTCGTGTCTCGTTAATGAATGTTTATGTTGGTCAGTTATTACTATTCCTTAGTAGAAAATAGCTATATGTTGAAAATTTTGTATGTATGTTTGTACATGGTAAATACCTACTTTAATCTATTCCCCATATACTTATAATGGTTATGTATTAGTTCATTGAGTGAATATAACTCTAATAACCTAATGCCTCTATAGTTAACAATACAATAAAATTAATTGTTTTTAAATCAAACCATTAGGAGTGGTAGCTCTAAGTTAGCATGCTCTAGTTAGTATTACGTTGTTCATCTTGGTTAAGCGTAAACCATGAGGTTATAAAGAGGCCTTGTTCTATTATGTTGTACTTATGAAATTTAGTTAACCCTAGTACGTTGTTAACCTTGTGCATGTTGTTTCTTATATAACCAAATGGTACCTAGTATGATTTGGATACTTACGTTTGAAACAAGAGTGTTGTAAGTTCTAACCCTGTCCTCGAGTTATGTAGTTTGAACCTTGCATGTAACCACTAGTGATTCAAGAGTAAGTGTGCGGATAAAGTCTTGATAGTTTGTTTTTGCGCCCCCCCTCTTCATTATGAAGAATGAATGTACCTTCCCATCTGTGAGAGAATTAGTAAGCTATTTAGTTTTCTCTTGAAATGACCGTTTGTGTTGCGATTATGGTTCACTTGGATATTCATTTTAGCATGGAATAGTGATTGTAAGTGTGAGTATAGTTATTCTAATGTATATGATTACTCTACTTTGGATACGTCAATTAGAGATTGAACAATGATACATCCCTATGAACCAATTGTGATAGTGCAACTACCGAGATCTTTGCATTAGTGGTATTACATGGGAGTTATCAACACATTATTAATTTACATTAGAACAAACAACCAAGATTAAACACAGCGTTTTTCCGAAAAAACATTTGAGTTAAGTGCAACAATCGAAAATGACATTATTTGATGAAAGACTTGAATATCAACTAATGCAAAGACTTTGGAACAGTTGACAAATTTATGGGGTTACTTTTGGCACTGGGTGCCAGGGATGAGGTTCATACTTGATCTAGTTCTACACAGTTATATCAGCAATTGTTACTGGGAGGCATAGGGAGGATTATTGTTGTTCTTGTTTCTCCTACCTCTGAGAGGTAGTCGAGTCTTATCTTATTACTTCTGGGAGGTAATCATGTTGCTCTTTTGAGAGGTATATGGAGGATGATGTGATGTTTTCTCCTACCTCAAGGAGGTAGTCGAGCTGCTTTTGTTCTCTGACCTTTGAGAAGTGATTGAGTTTTATTGATTACTTCTCCCCTTAGGTGACTTTTATAGTCACATAGTTCGAGTAATCTGATATTTTCGATTTTACTTTGAGAACAAGCACTAGTCCTTGTACTTGAATTTGTATTTAATTGTTCTTTAGGAGTTTTGAACATTTATAAATTATTTTAATTGAACTTGAAGTAAATGGATTTACATTTGATTGCGATTGGATTTAAAAAAATTATTTTTGATGAATTGATAATTGTGACTTAGACTTGTTTTGTTTATAGGCACCAACTTCTTTTGAATTTGATTTATGACTTTCTAATTTGTTTTTCTGATTTCATTGACTTATTGACTCTTAAATTGATTATTTTGACATTTAATCTTTCAAAATTATTATGGTATTTTGGTTTTTGACGAATGTTGGTTCATGTGTTTTCTATATATATGTTGTAATGTGCACAATGTGAGTTGTGTGGGGGAGAAGAAGTAGCTTCAAAAAGTTATTGGTTTCAAATGGGAACCTATGTGAGACACGCTCGTGACACCATCATTCTCAACTACCAGATATGGTGTTGATTATATATATATATATATATATATATATATATATATATGGCCATTTATTTGGGAGGTCTAAGGAGCTCGGGAGGTCTAAAGAGGGAATAAGAAGGTTTTGGGAGGTCTAAGTAGTTTCGGGAGGTCTAAGGAGGTTTGGCAAGATGTTTTTGATGATGCAGTTGATGGAGACTACTGTGCTTTTCGCACTGAATTGTTCTTGATATTGTTCCAGCATTATATGCTTTCTTATATGACTTAGTAGTTATTTTCAAAATTGCTTGTTACACAGTGGATACAATATTATCTTATGGTGGATCAGTAATTATTCTCTTGTTAGTAATCTTGACAATTCATAATATCAGTTGGTAGTGAATATAATATATGGAAATTCTTCAGAGTTATGATATTTTGTTCAGTAAGAACATGGCAGTATGTTTTGGTTGATAGTTGACTCAGCATTGCATAGCTAAGTGGTATTCTAGTAATTATATTGGTTCCATGTTTGGACACTATTTTTTTCTTATCCTTATTGTACCATGGGATGGCACAAAGGTTATTTGGAATAGGAACTTATGTTATGGCATATAAAAGTATTGATAGCAGCATTTTGGTGTTGTCACTCTTTGTGACCGTTTGGAAAGTAGCTATATGAGTGTTGAAATATCATGAAAGTTCGCTCAGTATTGGATTAATATAGTTAAGAAATGTGATAGATTCTACTACATGATATTATTTCAGAAGCATCGAGGACAATGCCATTTTCAAGGGGATGAATGTAATACCCTTATCCAGCTCTACAGTGTTTTCGCGACGATGTGACATTATTTGGACTACCAGTGTGTCAGTGTGTCCTTGTGCACGACGTGCAAGCGAGATGTCTTGTGATTGATTGTTAGTCTTGATTTTAGTTACCTTGTGATGACATGGAACCAAGTTCATCGCGACTCATGTAGGACCACCTTCGGGTGTGTATGTTTTAATACTAACAGCAATTTGTATATCGCTTAATATGACATTTATGCCTTACTGGGGTTTTTGTGTCGATAAGTTACTTTTGATAGGGTTATTCATAGAACCGGATTGTGTTATCTCAAACAGTTTGCTTGAACCCGTCGAGTAGCCTTGTTATGTTAAGTTAGACCCGATTATTTGACTTGTATCTTTCTTGGTGTTTCGACAACAAAATCTACTTTTGAAATAAGAATAAAAACACATTTATGATTGTGATCGAACCCAGGTAATATTTAATAATGGGCATAAATAAGATTTTATATAAATATATGTACATTAAAATGGTATTTTGTAGATGAGCAAATTAAATGAATAAATGCACATATTTAGTCTTAATCCGGATAAATGAATAAATTTGGCTCAAATGTGGCTACTCCAATATCTATACATATTAATATACGTATTTATAGAAACGTAATTATATACATATATATGTATGTATATTCTTACTAGTTTTGAAGTCAATTTAATATATATTCAGTTACCTAATTTTTCAATGTAATAATTAATACAATCAAAATAAAAATAAAAATAAAAGTAATGTCAAACATATAAACAAATTAAAATAGAAGAGTGGAAACCCTAATCCTAGAAAATAAAATAAACTAATATACGAGCATTTGCCTTTTCCAATAAAAAGTTAACCTAGTGGAGAGATGAGCCGTTTTGGAAGATTTGTCAAGGAGAAATGCAGATGGAAGGAGAATGAAGAATGAAGATGGAGGAGGAAGGAGTGGTGAAGGCGAATGAGCAACCAAATGAAGCAAGGAGATTCAATAAAATAGTGAAGGGATTTCTTCTTTTTAAATCTCTGAGTTTTTCCAAAATAATAAACAGATATAATATTGCATGAGAACAAGGAATGTGTTTTAAAAAGGGTTTGCTTTATAAAAAAATGGTGTGGTTTTGTATGTGCCTGAGATGTAAATTTTGGGCATTACACCTTTTGACTCATTATGCTTTTTTGAATCATGGCATGTTCAACAACAAGAGCATGAGAAGTGCAACGCTCAACTTAGAATTTTAAAACTTGGCAAAGCGTTTTGGAAGCCAAGACTAACATGCATTTTGAAGTAATGAGATGAAGAGATAGACACATTGTCAACACTTAGGCAAAATCTTACAAGTGAAGGGAGGCTTAGACATCTAGGCATTTAACAAACTTTGTGTTTAAAAACACATGTTATGGATTAGTTTTTATTAGCATTGCTCAGAGTCAGGGCAATTTCTTTCGAGACATCAACACCTATGTAAACTTTTTACGGAAATGAAAAGAAGCATTAGGTGTCCAACATATTACGAGATCTATGGAGGTACTTGGCATATTGTTCATAAGAGGCTATTGCTCGTTCAGAGTCTCCTCGCCGTGGTCGTGGTTGGTACGCTGAGGTTTCCAACCTCTTAGGGATAGTGGGCATTCAGATGGATCGTCTTCCTCCTTTCCAGTATCCCTTGGACACACCAAGCCACCTTCTACCTACCAAACAGGTAAAGAACAAGATCATCAAAGAGGATATTTATAGGTAGTACATTCACACCACTTGGGTGAACCCTCAGGGGGGCTACGCCCTAAAATGGCCTTTTATGCTGGGCACTTTCTGGAGTTGAGTGACGGTTTCATTATCCATCCTCAGTATACTCTTCGTCACTGGGTGCATGCCCTCCGCATCCCCCTTGGCTAGCTCAAAGTAGGTTCTCACAAACTCCGGTGTGAGACGGATCACCACCTTCATCGTTCTAATAGAATTTACCAATTGTGTTTTCTCCAGGAGACTGAGATGGAGACACACTTCATCTTCCACTGCCCCATTTACTATGAGATCAGAGGGAGGTTCTACTGCCAATTTAGGAGGGCACTGCCTCTTTCTGATTTCTTCAGGTATGAGGATCAGAAGTACCTGGCCTTATACATACTGGAGGCTCTGAGGCTTCATGAGCACACACTTCAGCCACATTCTAGACCAGATTCTACTCGGCGGATCACTTCCTTCTTCACAGTACTACCTTCAGTGAGAGGCACTAAGCACAACTGTGAGGCCAGCGCTGCTTCTTACCCCAAATCTGTTCGGCCCAAAGATACCATCCACAGTTCCCCAAGCCTTCATAGCCAGGCCCATACCAGGTCCTACACCAGGAGACAGACTAGATCTACTAAGCCTTTGAGATATAATATGGTGTCCAAACAGCAGCATAGTAGGCAGCCTCTGCACTCTACCGCCTCTTCATCTGGTCGCCATTCCATCCAGAGTTTCTTTCTTCCAGTCGGCCTTGGATGTTAGGAGAGGTGGAGACTTTCCTCATTGGTTCTCCTTAGTTGTCTTCCCTTTCTTCTTCTCGTTTGCATTTCAACCCCCGGTTTTGGGTTCGTGGGATTGTTCTTTTCGGTTTTGCCACTTTCTCTGACTTTGTACTTTTCTTTTCTTTCTCGGGAATCTTTTGGTTCTCCTGCTTTGTACTTGCACATGTTGTTATCTACAGTCCCTTTGACCTAATTTGGTGGTCATTCGTTGGACGTTAATATATTTATCTTATCTTATCTACTGTTCAACTTCAAACTCAGAGGCATCGGCGAACGACGGACCAAACTATCTTACTCAGCCTTCATGAGTTGTCAACAAAAAGGTCTCAATAATTTAGCCCTTGTACTTTATGTTTTATCTCTTCTTTTCCTTTTTTCACTTGCATGCTCTGATTTGAAATGTAATTTTCAGATAGACCTGTGGACTATTTTTGATTTCAAATGAACATTAATATTAAAATTTGAATAATATTTACTAAAGCTACTAGCTTCCTTGCAAATGAAACTCAAAAAGCATGCAACTAATAAAGTTTAAAGCTTTTTCAGTAGTTGGCATGGCGTTTAGAAAATTAAACATGCATATACCCAAAGTTTATGGGCCCACTATCACGTAATTTCTTCTCACTACAAAAAGGAAAGCTTAATTCCTTGCTATTGTCTTCAAAATCCGCATGACAGACTTCATTGTCTCCTTCTATACCTACACTTAGCACTTCAACAAATTTAGCATGCTTGTCACGTCCATGGTTTCATTCATTTCTTTGCAAGGGGCTGGATTCAAACTTGCAGCGGGTTCTTCAATGATTTCTTTTTCTTGAGCAAGAATATTAAAATCTTCTTTGAAGAATGATTCCTTTAATGCAAGAGCATTTTCTTCTATGGCAAAGAATAAGCCATCACACGGTACTAAAATCTTTTTGTTCTTGAGCTGGAACAGCAGCAAAATTCTCTTGAAGAATAGATTAAGGAAATGTATTCTTTGCTGAAACGTTACATGTGGTAGAGACAAACTCATCATTGAATGAATTGTTGACATCATCTTCATCGACTTCCTCTACGTTAACAGTTTCCATCTCACTTGAAATGAATATTGGGCAACATTCCTCTTGCTTCATTTTCAGATCTTCTTTTGTTTCCAAGATTCCAACACTATTAACTATCAAGTCTTCCAACTCAAAGCAACAGGAATCTTCACTTTGACCAGAAAATGGGAAAGCATCATTCTCATTTTCACACACTAAGAAGAAAATTTTTTGGATGTCTTCATAGTGCAAATGATATAGTTCGGCACTTTCTCTCGCTTGTGGCTCTACCAAATCACCTTTCAATAGATCTTCTTCCCTCAAGAACGTGAAATTGAAGCAATCAAGTGGGCAAAAAAATTTGTTCTTTTTTCTTGAAGTACTACCATGAAAGATGGGGTTCTTTCAGCGGATATTTTCACTTCTTCATCACATGTTCTATTGCATTATCGTCATTTGGAGAATTGTCCTCCTTCAACATTCTAGACAGGGTCATATCATTTTCAATTTCAATGGCTTGTTGTTGTGCATTTCCCACATCACATACTTTGCTCCTTTTCAAGATGAGACGGATCTCCAGATATAGAGCAGCAATGAAGATGCAAATTTGATTGTTCGGGCTTGGTTGGTTAACATAAGGAATCAACTTTAGCGATTTGTTAAAGCATGTCACAAATTCTCTCATGTTTTTTTTCATTTTTCTGAATTTGTTAAAATTGAGCAGCTAACATGCATTTATGGCTGGTTTGAATCTCTTCATAAACTTGTTTTTCATGGTGTTTCAATCCACAAAGCATCCATCTTTCAAATGTTGGAACCAATTAGCAACAGGCCCAATGAGGGTTTCAACAAAAATCCTCATAGAGATGTTTTCTTCAACTACTCTAGATGCCACATGACACAATGAAAGCATGTATGTGATCATCGACATTTAGAGAACCTTCTCCAAAAAACTTCGGAAAGTTCTTCCTCGAGCCCAAAGGCAATTTAGTGTATTGGGCCAAAACCAAAGGCCCAAAACAACTTCCCCATTGGGTTGGGAGGCCAACAAGCTTGTGTTGAACCAACGCCATTTCATGGATCACAAAGATGAAGGCACTAGGTACCTCATTTCAATAGAATTGCAAAACTCCATTCCAGAGAATGTTCCTTGAAATTTCTGAAAATCAAATGCACAAGGCACTTCGATCCCCAACAGAGTTGTCAAAAATTGTTGGCAATATTCTATGTCGTGCTTTCTTTGGTTATTTCACTAACTCGCCCAACTAGAAGCAGTATAAAACTTCAACATTGGAGAAATCACAATGTGACAGGGGATTTTCCTCTACCTATGAGAGGGGGCAGCTCCCTCATATGATCAAGGTTTTTGAGTACTTTGAACCATATGGTACAAAAAGAGAGCACAAAGGGGGAAAAAAGAAAGCTGAAAATGGAGAAAGAATTAGAGGCGAGATGGAAATGAGAATGGGAAACCCATAGCAGAGTAAACTCAGAAAACCGCCTAGATAACCCAGATTTGCATAGTATGGGTTGAAATCTTTCCTTCAACAAGAAAATGGAATTAAGAGCAGCGCTTGTTTATGAAGGTAAATTATTTTGTAAAAGCATAAAATATTATTCAAAATCTGAATGGGTGTGTTCAGCACAAAGTCCGCACTCAGAGTTTTGTTGGGTCGTTTGATCCAAGTTGTTTTGCTTAGTTACATTTATGGATGGGTTGGAAGTTGGACCGTTGGGTCCCATAGGCAAACTTCTTCCATAAAATCTATTTAACATTTCAAGTTGCTTTGTAATTAATAATTGTGATATTTTACCCTTCAATATATTGTTAATAATATTCTCCTGTAATCTAAGCCATGTTTTTTAAGCTTTCAATTGCCAACGTCATTTTTGTATCTCTAAAAAACTCAATTGTACAGCCTAAAGGATCAGCAAATTGACTTTGTATGGCCCCAAAAGTTCCCAAACATATTTTGGAAGGCCCAAAATCAGACAAAATCATTATGTTTGTTGTTTGTACAGCCCAAATCCTTGCTGAAGTGATTGTACGGCCTGGAGAAGCAGAGGTACGGCATTTGATGCCCCAAAAATCAGAATAAGCATTTTTGTATGCTACTATGACAAGTTGTATGGTGTTTAAATCTCCTCTCTGCTTTTGTACGGCTTTCAAGCACTGTAGAAGGATTTTGGAAAGTAGTGTACAGACTGGTACGGATCTTTGAAGCAGAAAACCTCATTTGGAACACCATGGTATGGCCTAGTACGGTCCATGGATGGCATAGAAGCTATTTGGAATGCTCGAATACTTTGTATTTGCAGTTTACTGAGTTAAAGTGCATCCCAGAAATATGAAGGTGCAGCTTTTACCAAAAATCAAATTCATGGGTAAATAATTTTCACATGCACAAATATTTTTTTCCTTATTTTGAAAATCCAGCAAACTACATTTTAAAAGGAATATTCTGCATTCATGACTTGTAAATGCTTCTAGAGGAGTTGGATATGTATGTTTTGTAAGTCACTTGCAAAGAAAGGGTTCAAGGTTCAAAACCCACCAAACCATCATTTTGGTTAAACTTTCTTTTTGGTCAAAATCAGCTTGCAGGAGAATCTTTTTTGAAATATTCTCTTTTATCATGTACTTTGTAAAATGTTACAAAAAGAGTGATGTTGGAAACATAAGGATGTGAGTGTAATTTTTGCGACTTTTACGACTTTTTTGCATGTAAAGACCGACAAGTCTCAGAATTGAAACATTATAATTAGGTTTTACTTGAGGGTAAAGGCAAAGCCCCAGTAATCTATTATTCTCTTGTTTGGTTATTATTATGGCCAAGATAATAAGTGTCATCTTAGAAAATGGAAGACTAACTCCTAAAAATTACAAAAAATGAAATATGAATATGGAGAACACCCTAGTTTATAATGACTTATGGGAACTAGTCGAAAACCAACCCACACCTACTAAAGCAGCTAAATTGGTTGAATTTCAATGTGATAAACATACACTTACATCATTAAAGTCATCTAGTTATGTGCAAGTTATCATTCACATTGAATCTATTAAAATTGATGCTTGGAGAGCATGAAAAGCACTAAAAGATCTATATGACAAACACCCTGCATACAAGAAAATTGATCTTTTAATGCAGTTAATAAATACAAAGTTGAATGAAGATGAAGATGTATTTGAATATCTCTATGATGAAAATTTTGAAACAAAAGTATAACACTACAAGAGGCAAAAATAGATGATGAAATGCTTATCTCCATCATTCTGAATGGACTTAGTTCCACATACAAACTTCTTAGAAATGTCACAACTCGGCAACAAAATCAACAATACAACATTTGATTCTATATGTGAGTTACTCAACATGAGCAACAATTCACCAATAAGAAAACCAGTAAACCTGCAGAGGATGTTTACCATACAAAGACAGACGGACACAAAACTGAGAGGAGACATGAGAAAACTAAGCATTTTCAGAAACATTTTCCGAAGAATTCTCCAAAGCATTCTTTAGAACAGAAACATCGCCACAGGCATAAGCATTCTTCATAACACAAACATTTCCACTCAAGCGATTCCTCCTCATCTTCCAGTTCTAGCAAACACAGAAAACAGCCATACCGCTATAATTGTGGTGGTATTGGACATCTTGCAAATGTATGTCCTTCTAGAAAGCAGAAACATAGGTACACAAGGTAGAGGCACATTACATAGATCAATCTAGTGGAGCTTCTTCTAGTTATTCTAGTTCTTTTGGTTATTCTGACACATCATCTAACCAAGAAGCATCCTACATGGCCAAGATACATGGTTCAAATGGACCTAACTCCATTTTCTGCGCACACAGAGTTTCACCCATCTTAAGTGAGTTACTAACTCAAAGATAGGGTTCTATCATAGCAATAAATTTTGGCTTGCATTTTGTTGTTTTATGTTCAGTTCTTTGATTTCATTGATGAGGAGTAGACATAGTTGTTTGGACTTGTTTTCTTGTTGCATGGACTTCTCACCTCTCCCCTGATAGGAGGCAAGATATTGGCTTTCGATCAATCGTCGGTGATTGAACAAGTTGACAGGGGAGTTGCTAACACCAGTCGTGTTTAGCAAAGGTTCATCAACATCATTGGACATCAGAGAGATGTACCATAGACAATACAAGATAATCACTGGATGAGTTTCTGTGTGAGACTTTATATGGATCAATGTAAATGAATAGGCCTTGATCATGTTCTACTGCAGTACAATAGAGAATGGTCAGAGGGGATGAACATGTCCATCAAGATGTTCATCATTCATGCCACAAATCACAGGGTAGCGGGTTTCTGTGTGAAGCGGCATCAGTTGATCAGTACCATGATATATAGTGTGCCAGTTGCAGGTGCTACGGTGACTTTTGATGACTCCATAGTCATATGCTCCAGATCGTCATCTTCTACACCCCTTTGGATCAAGGGGGTTTGTTGGGTCGTTTGATCCAAGTTGTTTTGCTTGGTTACCTTTGTTTGTATAGGGGCATGCATCTCTTTACGAGAAACCCCCTTAGTAAATAAGTTAATAAATAGATGTCAGTATTAGGTAATAATGTTTATCATTAATTACCTATAGGTTAAATGTTAGTTGTTCGGATGTGAAACCGGTTGAAGTTGGACCATTGGGTCCCATAGGCAAACTTCTTTTGTAAAATCTATTTAACCTTTCAAGTAACTTTGTAATTGATAACCGTGATATTTTACCCTTCAATATATTTTGTCAATAATATTCTCCCATTTACGTATGTCTATTGGTCCTAACAAGTTTCAAACACAAGGTTTGAAAATACCAAGGGTTTACACACACAACATTGAAAATACAAAGTTTGAATGTGTTAATTCATCTCCAAACAGCCAAAGCATGTTCCATTAATGAACACTAAACCCCATAAATCCAAAATGCATGTAACCGTGAAAATGCAGGAATTTGAGATATTAGTTCATCTCTGGACAGCAAAGCTTATTCCTTCAATGAAAAAAATTGAAACCTATAAATTCGAAAATGCACACAATCTTGAAAATATTGAAATTTGAGGTATTAATTTATCTCCGACAGCAAAGTTCATTCCCTCGATAAAGAATACTGAAACCCAAAAATCTAAAATTATTCCACATGTATGTTTGCTCAAAATCCATTAATTATTCATTGAAAGGGAACATTTGTACACAAGGTTGCAGCAAGCCCTCACCAGGGTTGAGAGAAAGAAAATCAGTACCTTCACTTCCTGAAAACTAAGCCTTTTGATTCACCCTTTAGATCCTAGAAGTCTTTCTTTATAAAACTTGAAACTAAATTTAATTTTAAGTGGTTGATAGGAGGGGAACAGTTTGGGCATTTGATTTTGAATATCTCATTTCCATGAGTCATAAACATACTCTAGTGGTAGAAGTAGGGGACTTATCTCCTCGTAGCTTGAATAGCTCATTAAGGTAGTGATTTTTAATTGTACTTGTTTCCAAAATGGCAACTATTGTTGTTTTGCATGTCAATTTGAATACTGAGTAGCAATAATGAGCATGATATTGAAGAAAACTCATAAATTTGTTCAATGAAGCATGCCTTCACCACCAGTTGTGTGCATGCATTAAAAATCTTCTAAAATATTTCTAATTAGAAAGTTAACCCTGATTCAGTATTTCCCTGACAGCACCCCACAAGTAGCAATCACCTGCTCATGAGATGCATTAGAGCTGTGAAGTTTATGGCTGGCAGGTCATGGCCATTTACACTATCCTGAAGACTATTTTTTGGTTTTGATTTGCCACCACTGGATGCATACATGAAGTTCTCAATTGAAGACCATATTTTGGGTATGAAGCTTTACAGTAAAATTTATTGGAATCTTCTAGTTTTTATATGGTTTGAGTTTCCTAAATTACCAATGCCACCACACTATGGGGATCACTTGAGAGTGGATTGAGCCTTAGACTTTATCCCTTTTCAATGAGCCACATGAAATATTAATTTCTAATCTTGAACAAAAGGTATCCCAATAAACTTCTCCCGAGAATTGATAGAATATGTGGATATCAATATCAAGGAGAAAGTGGATGGCGATGAACGACAGGGAGAAGGAAGGCGCGAAAGGGGAGGGTTCAAGTCTGAACTAAAGGGCAGCGCTTGGATTGCAGCAGGCGGCTCAAGGTATGCAGAATGCTGGAAAGGCTCCCTTCTCACAGGTTTCAGGCCCCTTTGACGCAGAAGAGCCCATTGGCATGCGACTACCCAAGGTCAACGGATGCCTGGAAAGATGCAAGGAGAGGCCCAAGCTGGTTATACCAATGGACATGATTGTTGAAGACATAGAATACTATTCGAATCACTCTCTGTATTGCAAGTTTTTGGAGCTTAGGACTTCGCTCCAGTTCCTGGAAGCGTGGGCTCAGAGGACATGGGCATCGGAAGGAGAAATGGATATCACGTTGTTAGCTAATAGCTATTTTATGGTCACTTTTTCCTGTCTGACTGATTGTAACAGAGTCTTTGCTGGAGGCCCTTACTTTCATAACCAGGTGGGGTTGTTTATCAAGCCGTGGCATGTTGGTTTTATACCATCAGAGGAATTGTCAAACCGTGTCCCGGTGTGTGTGCGTCTGCCTCGCTTTCCGGTGGAATGTTGTCGTGAAAACACTTTGCAAATGCTTGCATCTTTGTTGGGAAGGCCAGTCATTTCTTCAATGTCAATCCTTGGGAAAAAGGTAATGACTTATGCCCGCATTTGTGTTGAAATTGATCTTAGCAAGCCAATACCTGATGCTGTTGAAATGAGTGCGGGACCCTTTTCTTGGGTGCAACAATTGGATTACAAAACTCTTCCTTTCCATTGTCGTCTTTGCCATGCTTATGGTCACTTGCAGCGATGGTGTCCCAAATCAAAAACCTTTGAATCCCAGCCTGTCACCTGCTCGCAATCCTCCTGGAACAGACAAAGGGAAGGGCCCGATTCCAAGGGAGGCGCCTGAAGCCGATGGTTTTATGCCGGTTAAAGGCCGCTATAGAAACAGAGGCCAAAAACAGTCCTTGAAGGAAAGACAAGCAGATGACTTGCTTAATAGATTTGAAATACTGGATAACCTTAATCAGCAGGAGGTGAATCCAGGGTTGATGATTTTGGATCAGCGGATTGAGGGCCCAGCCTAGGAGACCAATGTTTCAGGTGCTTTAATTGAACCACAGGATGCTGGGGATTGGCACATGGATATGGACCAGCAGATGATGATTTCGAAAGTATTGACTTCCTCAGTTGTTCCCTCTAAAGAAGATGGAAATCTGCCTCTTACGGGGAAATCCGGGGATTTAGGGGCAGCAAGGAGTAGTAAATCTTCTCCTCATTTGGGACTTTTGCAAAAGGACCTCAAGAAGGGAGGGGGGCGAAATATGTCAAGCCCGGCAAAAAAAAAGACCTAGAAAAGATCAAACTAATGGGAGAGACTTTGGTGGAGTCAGGGTCTATGAAAACTCTGGATGCTCACTTTTTAAATCCTCTGAAATGATTGTACTATCTTGGAATGTAAGGGGCTTAAACAGCAGCCCTAGACAAAATGATGTTCACAACTTGATTAGAAGTCAAAGACCTAATGTCCTTTTTCTGCAGGAGACTAAGCTTTCAGTTGAGGCTATGTTCAAATTAGCGCCTAAGTTGTGGAGGCAAGGGGACTGTCAATGTATTGAGGCTCTTGGATCTTCAGGGGGATTAGCTTGTCTTTAGAACCCTCGAAAGATCGGTCTCATAGGATGGCTGTCTTCTAAGTTTTCCATGACTATGATTGCTTCCAGTTTTGAGACGGGGGAAGTCATTCTCCTCTCCAATATCTATGCCCCTACCGACTGGCGGGGTAAACACTCCTTATGGGGCCATATCAGTTTTGTCCGTAGCTTGGCTCCCTTCCAACCTTGGATTATGGCTGGAGATTTCAACACTATTCTTGAATTAACAGAAAAGCGTGGTGGTACGTCAAGGCTTGACCCCTCTGCTTTACTTATGCGCAATTATATAGAAGTTTTGAATTTAGTCAACATTAGGCCCAACAATGGACAATTTACTTAGAACAATTGGAGGACTCGAAAACACTACATTGCTGAGAGACTGGATCATTTTTTGGTTTTCGATTATTGGGTCAGTGGTATGTGGTCTACAGGGTCTAAAATTTTGGACTGGAGAGGATTGGATCATTGGCTTATTAAGCTAAATAGTGTTTCAAAGTATCAACCTCGCTCTCCTTCCTTCTAGATTCCAACTCATGTGGCTGTGGGATCAATCATTGTACAAGTGTGTGGCCAATTAGTGGAGGTGGGGTAGGCCTGGCCATGGTATGACGATGTATATCTTTGCTAAATTGTTGTAGTTTGTGAAGTATAAGCTCAAACGATGGAATCATCAATGCTTTGGGAATATTTTTCATACTAAGGCTGTTGCACAGACTAAGTTGGATGGTATTACGAGAATAATTAGGGAGGAAGGATTGACCAAAAACTTACTTTAAGATGAAGCTCAGGCTGTGAAAGCCCTAGAGGAATGCGAGCTACGGGAGGAAATGTTCTGGAAGCAGAAAGCACGGATAGAATGGCTCCAAGAAGGGGACAAAAATACCTCTTTTTTCTTTCATTCATCCAAAGCCAAGAGGCATGGCAACTCCATTTCGGCCCTGGTCAATGAAAGAGGTGAGCAGCTTAACTCCTTTCCTGCAATGTCAGAGGAGGTGTAGTACTTCTCTACTCTTTTTAAGGAAGATATGAATGGGGAATTACCGAAAGAAGCACAGGTTCTCTTCTATATTTTGCCTCTAGTGACCCATGAAATGAATGAGAATTTAATGAAGGATATCACACTTGGGGAGCTTGAGGAGACTATTACCCAAATGAAAAAAGGGAAAACGGTCGGACCTGACGACTTCCCATCTGAGTTCTATCAAGAATTCTGGGATATTATCAAACTGGATCTTTTAGCTATTGTTCAAGAATCTCAGCGGAATAAGCAAATGCTTAAGGCTTCAAATGTGACGTATCTCATCCTCATACCCAAATGCGAAGGAGATGATAGGCTAAGTCAATTCCGCCCTATATCTCTTTGTAATGTTTATAAAATCATATCTAAAATCATTATAGATAGGTTAAGAAGAGGGCTAAGCGTTGTGATCTCTGAAGAGCAGAGTGGTTTTGTGGAGGGCAAGCAAATTCTAGATGGTATTGGTATAGCCGTTGAGTCCATTCACTCCATGGCCAACTCCAAAGATAAGGCGATGTTTATTAAGCTGGATATGGCCAAGGCCTTTGATAGGGTCAGATGGTCATTCCTGCAAAAGGTTCTTAAAGCTTTTGGTTTTGTGAACGAATGGACTCAATGGGTCATAAGCTGCATTTCTTTGGTTTCCTTTTCAGTGCTTATCAATGGGGAACATATGGAGTTATTTGGTGCCTCTAGGGGGCTGCAACAAGGAGATCCCCTGTCTCCGTATCTCTTTCTTCTTCTCACTGAAGGTTTGGGGAGGATGTTCAGAAGGAATAGAGAGGATGGGCATATTCAAGGCTGGCGATGGGGTGGTGAACTGTCGGTGCAGTCTTACTTGTAGTTCGCTGATGACACTGCTCTGATGGGCATGGCCACAATGAGTGAAGCAGCTAATTTGCGCAAGGTGCTGGATGTTTACCTAACGGCCTCGAGGCAAAAGGTCAATGAAGACAAGTCATCCATCTTCTTCTTTAATACACTGGCTCCCATACAACAGCGAATTGCTTGGACTATGCATTTTTAGATTGGGACTCCCCCCTTGATTTACCTGAGTATTCCTATTTCAGCTAGCCGTATATCCAAAGAATCCTGGCATAATATTTTGGATAAATTTCAGGTGAAGGTGAATCAATGGACTCACAGGTGGTTATATTTTGTGAGCCGTGTTCAACTAATCCAATCTATGGTGCAGGCTTTGCCCATTTATAGATGTATGCTTCAGGTTGCCCCGATGGGAATTGTTAAGGAATTTGATTCGATTGCCAAGCAATTTTTATGGGCTGGTACTCTGTCAACCTCTAAATGGAGCATAGTTAGATGGGAGATTGTCTGTAGCCCCAAACAACATGGGGGGCTGGGCCTAAGGCAAACAGACTTAAATGGAGTTGCTTTGGCGGCTAAGCTTTATTGGCATTGGTGCACTAAACAAGACAAGGCCTGGGCCAGAATTCTCTCCCAGAAGTACTACTCGGGGACCACTCAGAGTGATCTTCCTCGTTATCCCCTCATTGGGAAAGGCTCAGCGATATGGGGTACTCTAAAAAAAGGGGCTGCTCTTATTAAGGAAGGCTTATTCTGGATTTGTAAGCGAGGATCTAAGGCTCTTTTTTGGACTGATTCTTGGGATGGTAATCCTCCCATTATTTATCAGTTCCCTAATTTGTCGAACCTTTGTCAGAGATTCCTTGATGTTGGTTGGTCTCGAGTGAGTGACTTTAAATCATATATTTCATGTGGACAGCTGGAGGTGGCACGTTGGAAAGCTCCTGAGGCTTGGCCAGTTATTAGGACACAGGAGGAGCATGAAGAGCTACTGAGCCCCCTTTCCAGGTGTCACTGTAGCTCCCTCCAGGAGGAAGATGAGCTTGCTTGGTCTCCCAATCCTAATGGAGCTTACACAGTTGCCTCTAGATATCAGGCCTTACTATTTCAGAGATTGGGCAGGGGGAAGTGTAATGGTGGAGACAGGTTTGGAATAAATTCTCATGGCCAAAATGCAACTGCTTTGTTTGGTTGTTGGCTTGGAATAGGTGCTTAACCTGGGACAATCTCCAGAAAAGAGGCTTCCAAGGCCCTTCAGTTTGTGTTATGTGCAGGGCAGTTGAGGAGGATTCCGCTCACCTATTTTTTCGTTGCTCCTTTGCTTTGCAATTTTGGCACTATTGGTGGGACGTCTGGCAGAGCCCCTATTTTCATGCTTCATCATTGGTCGACTTTTGGAGTGGCGTGGGAGAACCCCCCTCAAGGATGCCTTTCTTACAGAATGTTTGGTTAGGGGGGCCCATCTTTTTGCTGTGGCAGCTCTGGGTCGAGAGAAATAGGCAGATATTCTGGAATGTGAGGATCACGGCGCAACAAGTCTAGCAAAAAGTCATGGGGATGATACAGGAGACTGTGCAGGCCAAGAGTGAGATTTATCTTCCTTTAACCAATCAGGACGCTGAGGTGGTGGCGCGCCTTGGATTCCAATGACTCTCAGGAAATTTAGCTTGTGTCAGGAGGTTAGCAGGTCAAAGAGAAGATTCATAGAGACAGTCAGTGGCAGCCCCCTCCCAATGGGTTTCTCAAGATTAATATAGACAGTTCATCTAGGGGCAATCCAGAGCTTGCGGGTACTGGTGGAATAGGCAGGGACTCTGAAGGTACGGTGATTTTTCTCTTTGCAGTCCCTGAGGGGACGCAAACCAACAACATGATGGAAGGCCAGGGTATTCTCTATGCTCTTGAGAAGGCTCAGGCATTGGGTTGGCGTATGATCATTTGTGAATCGGATTCCCAAGTCTTGATTAACCTGCTTGTTAAGAGGAAAGTGATGGATGTCAATTGGCAATTGGCTTTGATTGTGCAGCAGATTTTGAGGATTAGCTTGTTCATGGATATAATTATGTTTGTTCATATTCCGCGTGAATGGAATAGGGCAGCGGATTGTTTGGCAAAATGGGTGTCCGAGTATCTAGATGGTGGAAATACCAAGGATTGGGAGTCTCTCTCCCCGGTGCTTCGCTTTGATTTGGAATGCATTCTGGAGGAAGATAAAAAAGCTTATACTAATGCTTAATTGGGAAAATGCCTAGGTTTTCTGCATTTGTTGTTTCCCTTTGGGGGTTTCGGTCCCCCGTTCTTCTTGTAATGCTCTTCTTTCTCGGTAACTCATTTTAAACTATTACATCTCCACCTATTAAATAGGAGTTTACATGCTTTACTTGTTTTCTAAGAAAACTGCTTTTCTTACATTTTAAAAATGTGCCTATTCTAAAAGCTACTTTTCCTACCTGGAGTAAGACATGTCTGTTTTTTTCTTTCTTTTTAAAAAAGATCTATTCTAATGAAAGAAACCTGACAACTATAACTGCTATGCTATTGCATATCTCTTTTCCCATTGGAAGGAAATCGAAACATTCTGATTCAGAGCCATTATATTTTCAACTTCTTCTAAATGAGAAGAAGAAGATTCAGAGCCAAAGAAGAAGAAATTGAAAATATAGTCAGGTATGTCATAATCACGATCTCTACTGCTGCTACAACTTGTGAATGGATACGCCGTGTTACTCTGTCCCAACGTCACTCTCTTTCATATTCACATCCTCTTCTGTGATCGTCCGTCTTTTTCCCTGAGGAAGTCCCTATCATCTCGCTCGCACCCTTGATCCCTATCTCTCCCACTTCCTATGCCTCTATCACTAGCAAACATATCTTAGATAAATCTATGTAAAAGTCACCAAAAGATATCATTCTCAAGATGCCTGTTCCACTTATGTCACAAATCCAATATAATATACACACCTCGAGACCGATATCTCTCGGCATCTTTTACATAGGTTTATCTAAGATATGTAAGCTAGTTTAATATTTTGACAGTTTTTTTTGAAGTTAAGAATTATTTTTTTACTGCATTCTTTAAAAACATTTATATGTATAACAACATATAATATATATTTAAAAACAACATTTTCCTTTAAGAAGTCTTTAGGGCTTTGGTGGAGTGGTAAGTTGGGGCACTTATTCAAAAGAGACTGCATGTCTATGCAAGCTAGACAACAAAGTAATATAATTGCTAAAATATAATGAAGGCAATTCTAATTAAAATAAATGATTGTTTAAGTCATAAAACAAACAATAACACCAAATTCACAACTTAACATTGCAAGCAAAACAAAGTTAAAATTACAAACAAAATGTCTAATTTTTTATAAAAGTAAAACAAAACATTACAAATGGTCAATACATAACCTAAATTACATCAGTATGTCATTATACAAAAATTAAAAGCTAAATGCCAACAGGAAAAACAAGCAAGAAATGATAGCCACAACAGCATCAAAAACTTCACAACTTTAAATTCACACGCAGGCATGGGCATGGGCATTTGGTAGAGAATATAGTTGGTAACTCTCTTTACAATGTTTCCCTCTAAACATACATTACATGGCAAAACATTTCTGTCTCTTCTTCTGTGTGGCTACTTTCTACTTTAAGACTAATGCAGGAATTGTTACCTTCACTTTCCCTCCCCTAACTGATATCACGCAGCTTCGAATTTCTTACTATGAACACGACATGAAACTCATTGCACTCTCAACTAAATTTAAAGGGCCACCTCAATTGGAGCTTTGGCTGGGAAACTTGCAACAAACCAGTTCCTCTATGGCAAAACTCAAATTCTTCTTACGCTCTTGCCATTTCACTTGAACAGGGATGGTTGTTTGTTTTGTATTTATTCTTTTTTTTATTGTTTATATAAATATAAGTAGCTTCACAATGATTTTATTTGATTTGTATTCAAAAGGGGATGTGCTAAAATAATGTCAGTCAGGATTTTTCTTTCACAGGCATGACATTAGAGCCTTCCCCACCCTGCTGTCACTGTAGGTTACGCCTCTCGGCATAATAAACATAGACCCTATCATGATTGTGATCTTTGTATAGGCTATTGATGTCTTGTTCCCTAGCATCTCTATCTCTCTCTCTCTCGCATTCCTGTCATGACGATGATCCATATTGAGTGCTAGAATGTCCAAACCAGAGAATATATGGTTTTCCTCAGCTTTTCCTCTTCCTCCTCCAAATCATCTTTCAAGGCATTCCTGATTGGATCTAATTGACCAGTTGCTTCAAGAGTCCACCTTTTGGGGACACGCAGCAAAGCAATACCACACACACACTCCTACATCAGCAGTTCATCAACAAACTTATCCACATGACTCAATTCAAAATTCCATCTGGACACTTGTGTCGCAGCCTTTGGTAGTCATTGTACAAAGGTTCCAAATATTGGTATACATAAGTTGGTTTACCCACAAGACGCAAATAAAATGCTCCTAGAATTGGAACATATTTGTACTTTCCATTCTTGATAAACTCCACAACAATTACCTTCTCAGATTGAATTTGAAGCATCTTCATTGAGGCACGAGAACGAAATAGCTTTTGGGTTTCCACCATAAGTTCCTCCAACATGGTCAAGCTCCTTGGGCTTTATGCACCAATGTTTCAGCAGTCAGGCCAAAACATTGCTCCTTCCAATAAGGTGTCTGGTGTATTTCGGAATATAGAATTTTCTCAATAAATTCTGAGAATTAGTGCCATAAACACTCTTGGCTGTCAATCTATCTCTATGTGGCTCCCTCTAAACAATTAGATCTCAACCTCTTAAATAGAAGAGCTTACATGCTTTACTTGTTTTCTAAGAAAAAATGCTTTACGTGTTTTCTAAGAAAACTGCTTTTCTTGCTTATCTTGCTTTTCTAAGAAAACACGTATTCTAAATCTTATTTTTTCGCTCCTTTCCTTCCTTTGTATAAGAGAGATCTATTCTAATAAAAGTGTAGCTGCCAACTACATCTGCCGTGCTCCTGCATCAAAATATGAAATTCTGTAGATTAAAAAGTTGTTTAGGTGATGCCTCATAAAGCAATAAGAGGCTTCCACAGGCCATCCCACTTTAGTGGCAACACTTTAAAATTAGGATGCAGCCACAATGTCCCATTTCTTTACCATAGTTATACGACTTGAACTCGGGAAAATTTTGACAAGCCAACGAATAAATATTGTCTCAGCAAGACTAAACAAGGTATATGCAGCACTGACATCTTTAAAAAGGCAATGCTTATGGCTTCAATTTTGAGATATTTGAGACAAAAATCTTCTCTTCCGTATATCAGTTATCCGTCACTTCTTTCTGAATATGAAGGGCGGGGCAATACGTGGGACCCAAAGGGCAGGACCTGGATACTAACAGAGAGAAAGTCCCTCCTCTAGAGATGTAAAATCTAGTACCTCAACATATAAATAATTAAATTAATTATTAAATCTGGCAGAGTGGACTGAAACTCTTAACAATAACTCCGCAAAGGGCTGACTCTAATTTAGAGTTATAAAAACCAGACCGAAACAGAAAATAGTAGAGAGGATCCCAAGACCTCAAACAAGATTATGCACAATAAAACTAAATTGCCAAAGATGAAAACACACAAATCCATAATACACTTACAAAAGGCAGAATTCATCTACAACTTCTATCATTTAAGCATTTATTGAAGATTTTGCGAATTGGTTAGCAAGTTAAATGGGTTTGATTGTGAGGAAAATTCCATGATTGAGAGCTTTTGAGTCAAAGTAATGGAGGCATTTACTGAAGGTTTTGCAAATTGGTTAGCAAGTTAAATGGGTTTGATTGTGGGGTTTGATTGTGAGGAAAAATCCATGATTTAGAGCTTTTCAGCCAAAGTAATTTGGGATGGGCAACCTCCAAAAAGTTCCAGTGATCGCCTCTGTGATGCGATGAATGCAAGTGAATCACTCATACTTGTTAGAAATGGACTCTTGTAAACCACTACTCTTACAGTGAGATATGAGTCAATGTAATTGACTCGAAGCTATGCAGCCAAATTCCAAAAACCATATCGCATAATTTCCCGAAAACTTTCCGAACGACAACCAGTATACTATTCTTAAGATAGAAAATCCCGTGAGACAATTGTCCAATGAATACATGAATCAGACCCAAATTAGGATTTTGCCGGGAGGTATAATGATTTTTTTCAAAGTAGCTGTGATATTAAAATTCTAAAACCAAAGTGAAAGGTTAAAACATGGTGAAATCAAAGGTAGAAATACAGAAAGGAAATAGATCACTTACAGTCGGCCTCTTGTGTAGAATTGTTGAGCTCATCCTGTGATTTTTCAGATGTGTCAATCGTTCCCTGGATCATTGATACGGGCATCATGAGCTGTATCAATTTGCCTGCTCTTTTAATCAATTATATATTTTAATGGAGCATTTTTTGGTTCCGGTTTTTGTCCCGTGGTTTTGGAGCGTTGTTTACGATGGTGCTTAATTCCAATTTTATATATATATAATTTTGGAATTTTAACAAATTAATTAGTCGGTATTGAGTCTTGGGGTTGGGATTAAGGTGTGGATTGGCTTGGCCCTGACCTAGTCACTTAATTTTGTATTTCAAGAGATTTGAATTTTGGTCGATTTTTTTGTGAGTAAGTATTTTTTATGACTGAGATTTTAATTTTTTTTTTGATAAATATTTAAATATTTTATTCGTGTAGATATTTAAAAATAGGTGTTTGACTTATATTGTATATGTTTTGGTTGCATTTATTTATGTATGGATGATTGGTTTAAATTTATCATTATTGAACTAGTATGATGACTTTTAAAAGCTCCCTCCTCCTTTGTACGCATCCTTATGCAACCATATCACCATTCTCAACTTTTTCAGTCCTATGTTGTGACTATTTGTATAGTCTGAACACCTATTAAGATTGTTCATACGGTCTTGGTATATGAGCTTTGGTCCCTCGCACCTATCTAACCACTACAACATTAGGCCTAAATTTTGATGTTAGTTTCAACATGCATTTTGACATAAGTTGAAAACATCCAAATTTGGGCCAAATTAGTTATGAATACCATTTTTAGTTTTGTGTAAACATTTTGACGTTGAGATCCCGACATCCCCAAATCGATGTCAAAAAATTGATGTGACATTTGACGTGGGTGACATAAATAATTTGACATTAAAATTTTGACATCTTCAAATTTACAAAACAAAAAAAACATGGGGAAGAAACTCACATTTGCACATGCTTTAAAAAATGACATTTACAGAGGAGATTTAGGAGAGGAAAATGATAGACGAGGGTGTTATTGATAAAAGACAGTGGATTCGTTATCTTATTTACTTTGGATCAATTCCTAAGATACCCCCACGTGATCCAAAATCTTCTAAAATCATTCTATGAAATTGAAATAATGCAAGAATCATGTTTGACACTATATATACCACAATTATGTGATAGGCTACGCTCAATATGTTGGTATTGCACTGTCCACTTGTGTGACCAATGATCCCAAAATGTCACTAAAAAGGTGAACTTTATATGCCAAATTTCAATATAGAAGAACCTCATGCTATCTCCTGATGCGAGATAGTAAATCTTTCTAAATTTGATATATTTATAGTGTGGTAAAATGGATATTAGGTTAACAATAATGTAAAAAACCATAAAATGATATAAGTTATTCATATCTAAATGTAGATATTAAAATGAATATTTATAGCATATCAATCTTGTACATTTGAAAAATATCAATCAGGGCTCTACCTTTCAGTTTTAGATCTCCCCATTGTTAAAAGGCTCGCATTTATTATCTCATCGTGCCTAAATGCTTATCTCTTAGTCCAATCCAGATCATTTTGATGACCCAAGTCTCCTACACTACATAAAAAGCTTAAACCCTGATAAACATCTTTCACTGTTAGTTTCGTATTTATAGCTATTTTCTAGCCCTCTTGACACTAACAGCCACAGAGGGACACTGCCATCAAGGGTAGTGTCTAAATCCTTATCTAGAGTCCATTTGACAAAAGTCTTCCAAATTATAAATGTTTTAACCCCTGTGGATCGACCTATTTTATTGAACCCTATCGTGAGATATTTTCAAAATGTGTGGTATAAATATAAGTATAAACCTCATCATTATTCATCTAACAAATACTAAGTAGACATCTATCAAAGCTCATTCAATCAATTGCATAACCAAAATATTATACCCTATTCTTCCCTGTTTACATATCAAGCATAGGAGCAGTCATATTATAGGTCTAAAGTATCAAAAGAACAACCCATGAACAATATTTGTTAAGTTACAAGATAGATCACTGCATGCATCTTCATATAGTATATTACACCTGTATGCACACATAGGGGAGAACTACATAAGCCTAAGGCCCTCCTTAGAGTATTGGCTATGTAAGCAGTGCTCATTGACAAAAGGATATTTGAGTTCAAATCAACACTACGAGCTCGCTAACCACTTTTAGCCAACTCATTCTGAAAATGAATAAGGGTGAAAAGCTAGGGTTTGATCAATTCACAAAGAGCAACAACATGTATCCCAAATCTAAATATATCAATAAAAAGGTGACAGAAAACCCAAAATAGCAAAGTTGGTTGTATCGAGATCCAATCATTATTCTACATTGAACACCTATGTCACAGCTAAACACTAGCATTGACGGTAGTGTTTATGACTACAGAAGTATAATTTCTAAAATATGATGACTAATCCAAAACATTAATCTTGTATACTTTTCACCTATTTCCAGTTCAAATCTACTTGCTCACAGTAAACCTATTTAAGTATCATTTCACTTTGGTATTGCAATCAATTAAACATCTTTTGAATTTACTAATTTCTATATTTAGCATATCTCAGTATTATAATTCAAAATATTCACTTATATGACTTTGTAATTAATTGCCTTCTATAGATTAGTTTATCACCCTTGTGCTTAGATTATTTCTATATTCTTAGCCCAAACCCCATATAAAAAATGTAGGGCTAAACATTTAGTGAACCTAACCTTTGTGTCTTTCCATGCAACTCCTAGTGTGCTCTAGTGTTTTTATGATTTTTTTGAATTTCTAAATTGTTAAAATTTATTTCAAAAATTGGATTGCTTTCTAAATCAAATAATACATTAACATGATAGATTATTCCCTAGAGTTCATGTGCCTCTCTTATCTAGTTCTCATTTCAGTATTTAGAACATTTAAAAGAGATGAAATGGAACCTCTTCCTCTTCCCAACTCTAAGGAGGGTGGTAGTTACTTTCCCTTTATTCAGGTCCATGTTATTACTCCTTCACAATGTAAGGTGGCCCTTCCTCAAACCCCTCCACCACCCACAACTGCTCTTGATGGTGGGGGTATGATTAGGCAATCTACGATACCTAAGATTTGTGTTAGTCAACCCTTCTAGATCAACTTACCATCACTGAATAAGAACTCCAAATTCAAAACCAATATTTGATCTCAAAGCTCACATCACTACCAAATCAACTTTCATATATATAAAATTCAAAACGTGCTAGTAATACGCATACATTTGTATTTTCTACCAATGTTGTGCCCAACAAAGGATCATTTCAAAATCAAGAGTTCAAATAAAATCTATTTATAATAACTAATTTACATAATATGTAAAAGGCTGATAGAAGTCCAAGTGAGATTATAAGGGTACTGCTTAGACACAACTTGATCACATCACCTCCTATGTAACCTCTGAGAAGAATAAAATATCATTGCCAATATCATAGAATGTATGAACATCATACAAATCGTTGTTTGACTTTAAAGAAGAAGCTCTAATGCATGGTTGATAGTGGTGATCCTACAATAAATACATCTCACTTTTGCTCATAAACATTTTCAAAAAAAAAATGTTCAAAAAAATACAAAAACATTAAAATAAATTTAAAAATGCAAAAACATTCAACATTCCCATGCTTTATTAACTCACTAAAACCTATGTTGTTAGCTTAATGTCAAGTAGATAGAATATCATTTCATTTCTCTAGACACATATGTTTCACGCATCTTTGAGTGTGATACAAGCATACCCAGACATATGATATATGTACTTACAAATGTGGGACCTTTCCTCTGCTTGTGTCATATAGTACATTGGGGGCATCTTCTTCTTCGATCATAATTAATACAGGGTACATGTCCTTTATGATCATTTCTACATTATCATGTTTGAGCTTACAGACGAACGCTTACACATGTCTATTTCCATGCTCATATATTTCACAGTGTACTTGATATGCTATACTACATAACATTTTTTGCTAACACATATGTGTATGGACTATTACAATATGCTTATATTGGTTACTTATATCTATTGTTCACTGACTTGAGTGTATTCCATTACATGTTGTTATCTTATTTGTGGAACATTTGAATGTGGTCCTTACTTGTTAGCCCCTGTGCCATTTTATATTGATTGGACATTTAAATATGTTATTTTATGTGGATTCGACATTTGAATGTGCCATTTCTTTCAATTTTGCAACATTTGAACATGCCCTTGTACAAGGTTTCCTTAGACCATTATTTTGTATTACATTGAGTGCTCTTGTGTGTGTGATTGATTATTTGTTGAGTTTGTACTATTACTCTCTAGACATTTCCATGATCTATATCATGCATCTTGGGACTTGATGTGATCACATATTGCAATCTTCATTGATATATCTACTTAGACACGTTATCCCTATATGCTACATGTTTCATACATAGATTATATACTTACCTTATGAGGTAAGGTACCTACCAGGTGCTATCTCCCTCACCTCAAAAGGGGTGGCATACTAGTGGGGTCATGTCATATAATCATGACCTCCACACTTGCACAATATCTAATTTAGTTTCATGATTCAATCATACACTTGGGTTAGAATCCTAAGCATTGCACATATTTGAAACAAATATTTTTTAGATTTATGACACATATGCCCCAACTCAGACATATTAAAGGTGCATATGCCATGATATTTCACAAAAAATTAGAAAGTTTACCAATTATACCACTCATCAGGACATATCGATTACACCACGATGTACTATTATCGAGCCTTTTTAGTTGTAGCAATTGGTTCACTTTATAGGTTAAAGTGATTAAATCATTCAACCTCACTAGATTTATAGGTTAGAGTGATTAAATCATTCAATCTCACCATATATATAAGATGAGTTAATTAAATCACTCACCCTCACCATATTACATACTCACACTTAGATTGTGTGATTGAGATATAATGATCTCAATGGTCGTGTCACAACTCATCCTTACACCAGATTAGGGGAATAATACCTTCTAATCTCCCTTTTCAAATCTCTAAGGTCCAGGTTTGAACCTTTTCCAGCTCCAATTCTTCATAAGGAAATATCTTTACCAAGTCAAAGCATCAAGAGGTAACATAGTTACATCAACAAACATGTGTACTCCTTCATTGCTCTCTTTCTTTTCAAACATTTTAATTATTTCAAGTTTCAGATGATATGCACTAATATACACTATAAATTTCTCTTGGTTATAGGACATATACAAACAAAGAACTCAAAGTGGACTCAAACAAGGGCAAATGTGTTATACACATCCAAGTACACATATATTTCCTTTAAACTAGTAATTTAATCCTTATGCATTACTAAATTAAAGGAGGGAAAATGTAGATACTAAAATTGAATATTTATAGTGTCTAATATTGTACATTTAAAAAATATCAACCAAGGCTCTACCCTTTAGTTCTAGACCTCTATATTATCAAAATGCTTGAATTCACCATCTCGATGTGCCTAAATGTTTATCTCTTAGTCTGATCCATATCATTATAATGATATAGATCTTCTACATTGCATATAAAGCTTAAAACTTGATAAACATTCTTCACTATCAGTTTCAAATCTATATCCTTTTTTTAGTGCTTTAGACACTATCAGTTATAGAGGGACACTGTCACTTACAGAAGTGTCTAGATCCTTATCTAGTGTCCAATTTTCAAAAGTCATCCAAATTGAAAATATTTTGAAACATATGGGTCAGCCTATTTGTATTATTGAACCCTATCATGATATATTTCCAAAAGGTGTGGTATAAATACAAGTACAAGCCTTCTCATTATTCATATATCAAATACCAAGTAAACACTTATCAAAGCTCAATCAATCAATAACATAACCAAGCTATTTTCACCTATTAATTCCTATATGTATATCAAGCATAGGAACAATCATATTTTAGGTCTGAAACATCAAAAAGAGAGCCCACGAATAATATTTGTCAAGTTACAAGCTATATCACTACATGCATCTTCATATAGTATATTTCACCTTTGTGCACACATATTCCCACACATAGGGGAGAAATACATAAGTTTGATGCCCTCCTTAGATTATTGGTTGTGTAGGCAATGCTCATTGACAAATATGTCTTTGAGGTCAACTTGATGTTGTGATCCCACTAACCCATTTTTAGCAAACTCATTATAAGGGTGAAGAGTTAAGGTTTGATCAATTGGAAAATAATGATAACTTGTATCCTAAATCTGAATATATCAATAGAAAGGTGATATAAAACCTAGATCAATGAATCTAGTTGCATTGATATCCAATCATTATTTTGTATTGTACACTTGCATCATAACTAAACACTAGCATTGACAGTAATGTCTAAATCGGACGATAGTGTCTATGGCTACAGAAATGCATTTTTTATAATTTGATAACAGATCCAAAACATTGATCCTACATACTTCTCACATGTTTTCAATCTAGATATGCTTACAAATAGTATAAGGAGGGGAACAAAGTGGTAGACTAGTTTGCCAATTTGGAGGTATCAAAGAATGTTAGCTTTAAATGGGGTAATTATAAATGAACTTCCACTACCAATTTTAGACATAATTAGAAATTAAACTAGTAGACACAATTACCAAGGATCTCAACCAAAATATTGTAATAATGATTGAGGCTATCATGGCCAAAAGGAACAATGGTGGGATAATTAAGTAATGTGAAAGGTGGACTACTAATTGGCAGTCAAAAAACTTGAAATTTTGAGTCATAAATATGCCATGGCATGTAAATAAGGACTCAAACAAGGTAGTTATTATTAAAATGATCAGAGGTATAGATCTAAGTGATTTCATGTGTGATAGATTGCGGGAAGAAAAAAAAATTAAAATTAGGACAATAAGAACATTTTTTAAGTACGGGGATGTCATTACAAGTCTTCACAATTTCAATTGGGAGAACATAAGTATCTTATGTTTTACCTTTGAGGGAACTAAGAGGAAGCAAGGGAGGAAGAGCATTGGTGTCATTATGGGAGGTGGGATATCACATATAAAACCACCATATTGTGAATTGAAAAGAAAGTCCCAAACTCATGTAAGATCCTATATAAAGGTGGTATGATTAATTTCATGGAAAAGGTATGGGGCCATGACCCTGCTCTATCGATTGAGTTTACCAAAGCTTAGAAGGGTAAGGTTATTTCTACGAGGGAATTCAAAATTGATGTTACTAAAGAGTATATTTCCTTCATCACCGAAATGTCATTAGATGAACTCAAAGTCTTTAAGAACAAGATATGAAAATAATTCAAAATCAACAATTTTTTTACGAAAGATGAATTGGTGGAAGAGTACCAAGATGGTGATGGAATTATAAGGAATTATCTTCCTTGTTCATGGGATGAGGTCAATTTATAAGTGATGAAGTACATCACCTTGGAAGTAAAATACTCCATGTTATATTCCAACCATTTCTCTATCTTCAATCATTTTTGATGTGACAAAACTATGAGCATTCATTTCTATCTAATGATGTCACTAGAAAGGTCAATCTTGGAGGTTCAAATTAGAAAAGGTGAGGAACATTTTCACCATGGCTTGATTTTTTTGTTACTCTAGGGTGATTTTTTTATCATTTACCTATATAAAGATAGTTTAGATACTTAAGGAAGTAATGGGGATGGCAGGGAAAAGGGAAAGCCTAGTAAAGACAAGGCCAAAAAGGGGATGAGCCCAAAGGTTATGAAAATATTAAATATGCCTAAGCTAGGGAAGAGAAAGGTGGGAGTAATGAGCGATAATTCACCATCTAAGGAGAAATGGAAGCAAGTGGTGTATTCAGGATTAAATGATCTCAATTTTAAGTGCAATTCCAACATGAAGGGTTAGTTATTTGAGGAGAATGTTGTGTTGGATCCCTTGATAAGTGAGGACCTCGATCTAGTTTAAGAAACAAACCAGAATACTAATGATAAGGGGGATAGTCAAATTTTAGGAAAGGAGTTGTAAGAGATTGCATTTGAATTAGGGACTAAGGATGAGGAACCAAATCCTTTGGAGGGGTTTTTGCCTCCCTGTCCTCCTCACCCAAGCTATTTTGTTGCAGATTTCTGAAGGAAATTTAAAAGTATATATGAATAATCTAACCTACAGAAGAGTATGTTAAGGTGGTTACTTTAGGACAAGGATGCTCAAAAGAAAAAAAGGGGAAAAGAGTTATAGGAATAACAGGGAATTGCCTGAGTAAGTTTTCTACAAGCAAAGAAAATTAAGAATTAAAAAGGGAAGTGAACCATCTCAGGGAGGAGGTTGGGAGTCTCTGAGGTAAGGTGGATTGTTTGGAAGCCAAACTCATTCTCATCAAACAAAATGTGGATTAGGTGATCACTATTAGCATGTCTATAGTCAAGAATTGTGTGAAATATATTGAGTGGTTTTAGGACTCTCTGAGTGAGAGGAAAACAAAACTTATGGGTCTGGGGTAAAGATGACCAAGTAAGCATACCGAAAGCCATAACTAGGTCATGGAATGGAAGTTTCAAGAGATTGATGCCCTTAACAATGATATTCAGTTGATGATGTAAGAGTGAGAGGTTGCCATTGCTTTTGAGAAGATAGAAACTCTAAAGATTTGGTTTGAATTGTTTGGCGTGTTATTTGGTAGTTTTGTTGTAGTTTGGTGTCTTGTTGGTCATTTGTCTATCTTTCTGACCATTTTTAGTCTGGTTGTTCCTTATTTAACCTTGGTGGCCATCATTCTATTTTTTTAGTCTCATGTTGTAAAAGGGTTGGGGCCCTTTCAAAAACCTTTTTTTACCCAATACCAAAAAAATATACAACTAAAAAATACATTTTATTTATATAATAACAATAGTCATCTTCATCATAAGAACAATATTATATTTTTTGCCTCAAGTTTTAAAAGAGAATTATTCAAAAATCAAAACACAGATTAAATATTATCCAAAATAGAGATTAGAATTATGTTATTTAAATATTGTATACACAATATTTTTCACTGTAAACACTTACTAATGCTTTATCTTGCAATAACTTGTCGATCATTGATCTCCATGAGTACACACCTTAAAGGGTGCACTGGGAAAGGGGTAGGAAAGATCATGGTGTTTTGTAAGATATGTTGCTATTATATCATGATTACATATTTCCTATCATTGGTCTTGATTCTTCAGATTGTCTTGCCATTTACCTCTTTCCATCCTATCATTATTCTGTTATGCCAGTTTTCCTTAAATCCTACACCATCAGCCAAACCAATATCATCTATCTAGTGATTTTTACACTTATTTTACTGTTTAATCCATCTTGAAGTGGTTTTGAGCCTATCTTCTAATATATGTACTATATCTAGTAGGCCGATACAATTTTATGTCCCCTGACTTCTTTCGATTAAATTCGTCAAGCCAATACCATTGGATTAGAGCTTAAGGTTAGTTTTCAGTGTTGGATTAACATATATATATGGGTAATATTTCATTCCAATCATATCATATACACTTTATTTTCTTTGATTCCACTCATACTTCTACCCTAAGTCTCATTTGGAGGAGTTTGTGGTCTAGAACCTTGTCTTGTGATAGTCTTTGGCACTCAATAGGAGTCATTGGGAGTCCTAGTTGAGGATATCTTGAGTCTTTATCTAACCATTTAAATTCTTCAAACCACACCATCTTTTGCAAATATATACCTAAGCTAAGGGGGATATTGATGCGTGATGGGTCCACTCTAAGGTAAGTATATCTAACCATATACTTTTTCCTTTATTTACCTAGTAGATAAATGTTGTTTGTTGCTTAGTGAATGAATGCATGTGTATCCTTATCTAGGTTCTCTCTACACCTAATATTGGTGTGGTTATAAGATTTATTAGACTTTTCATGTTCCATTTTAGGTTTCCTAAAACCTCGTTTGGTTGATCATGACACCTTACCAATTATTATCACTCTAAACCCTTTTCCCCATTAGTTTAGTTCAATTTACTTGCATAACTACTCACATTTGCTTAATTATAATCATTTAATTTCATAGAGGTCTATGGAGTGATAGGCCCCTATGTCATAGTTTTAGGCTTTATATCCCTTTCCTCTTGACATTTAAGACATAAATAACCCTTTGATATATATGTGGATTTCATTGGTCATTATCAGAACTAACTAAATATCACATGCTCTATTTGATCATCCTTCTTTGAGTCTACATTTTTGAGATAGGATAATTTTAGGTTAATACTAACTCATGTATACATTTTGGTAAACTCGATGTGGATCTTATCCCACCTTTGGTTGGATCATATTCATGTTTTTATTTCTATATTCTTAGAAAATTCTCTCAAACCTTCATCAAACTACATCAACCATCTTGATATAGTTTTATGTCTGTCCACCAACAATATTAGACAATGTGATACCATCATGTGTGTTTTTAGATTGAATTGAATATCTCAATATAGTTATGTGTTCTTTCCAACTGCATCGGTCTAGCCAATACTATTCTTGTTTCTTAGCTGCCAATAGTGCCATCTTTTTTCCAAACTATATCAGCCTGGCTGATATAATATATTTTTATAGACTCAATGACTGATTATTTCAGCCAGGCTGATACTATCAGTATCTTATAGCTAATTATTTTAATTATATTTTCATGACCACCATTGTAGGCAACTCCTAATGGTGAAATTATCCCATACATTTTCTCATGGCCCAGGATCCCAATGATAATCTTCTCACATGTGATGATACTTCTAACGAGACTAAAGATTCTGAATATGGTCTGCCCCTTGATGAAGATCCCTATGAGGATCATAATGATATCACCTTTGACACCTCTAGCATCAATGAATATCCCCACAATGACCTTCCTCTTTATGACTCTGATGATCCCTATTACTGGGGTAAAGATCCCAATGCTTAAACATATGGTTCTCTAATTTATGATGATGAATATGAGGATCTATATTATCCCATCTTCACCACTTCTAACATGGTTGAAAATAAATATCATGGTTTTCCCACCCATGATGAAGATTCTAATGGAGGTGAAGACCCTAGCATGATAGTGGATCTTCCCAATAATGATCCTTATTATGATTTTCCTCTCAAATCAAGAAATTTTGACCAAGGTTTTCTCGATGTCTATCCACCCTTTGCCCTACCTTTAATAGGATTTATAAGGATGAGTCATCAAACCTCAACTCACATTCAACCATTTTTTATTAAATCATCAACCTATGAAGAACACCTAATTCAAATGCCTACCACATTGCATACTTTAAGTGATTTTGATCTTCGAGCCTTCATAAATCTTCATAACTATCATACTTCTTCCTATGTACCAAAATCAATTCTCTCCAACAGCATCAACCACCATGATAGTGTTCAATTTAAACCACCTCCAAAAAACTACATCGACCATAATATAGAATTTGTCGATACAATTATTTTTCCTACAACTAATTGTATCAGCCATGACATAAAATATGTCAATATAGTTCTCTTTATTTCACCCAAATGCATCGGCCATGACACAAAATGTATTGATATAGTTTGAGTTCTCTCACTAGACTATATCAACATGGTCGATATAGTCAATCTCAAACCAATTTTATTAGACTATATCAACCTGACCAACATAGTCTATTTCAATCCTATATCATCATCATATTATATCGATCCAATCAATATAATCAATTTCAATCATGTTTCATTAGATTCTATCAACCTAGATGATACTATACATCACAATTTTCTATCACCTACCAAAGATCCTAACATTTTCTTAAATGCCACGTTTCATGTTGTAAAACATATTTACACAAAATCTAATATTATTCTTAGGCTTATTGATTTTGAGGTTAAATTTTATCCATCTATATCCCACAAGTTGGGATCTTGAAATGCCATCCTCTTATTTTAAAACATGTTGGGGTATCTGGGGATGCCCATCCTTTTCTTACTACACATATTATGGCACCTTGCACTGCCCATGTTCTAACCTTTGGGCATCTTGGGATGTCCATCCTTGATCTTATGTATGCTTTTGGGGCATCTTACTTTGCCCATCATCATTCTCTTATATATATTTTATCTCTCATCCTTACCACGAGGTAGTAATCAAGAACCTTTCACATCTTACAAACAAACGAAAAAAAATCAACTTCAAGAAACTTTTCAAGACACACACTTACATTTCACATGTTTTTCTTCAACATAGTCGTTAGCATATATTTTACTTGTTACTTTATCTCATGTTTCTTTGATTTTATATATATTTCATTTACTTCCCCGCTCTTTTGAGATGATTATTTACTCTCCCCGTCTTTTGGGATGATTACTTACACCATTGCTTCCTTTTTGGTTCTTTGGTATTTTTACTTTCAACCTTTGTTTCCCTTGTGGTTCTTAGGTATCATCTTCGAGTTTTATATATTTTCAGTTACACCATTGCTTTATTTTTGGTTCTTTGGTATTTTTAATTTTAGACATTATTTTTCTTGTAGAGCTTATGTAGCAACTTTGAATTTTCTTACTATCACTTTTTTATCTTTTTGCCTTGGTCTCCTTGCGATTCTCTAGCCACTATTTACTTTCTCCCTCTTTTGGAATGATTATTTACTTTCCCCCTCTTTTGGGATGATTATTTAATTTATCCCTATTTTGGGACGACCATTTACTTTCCCCCTCTTTTGGGATGATTATTTATCCCCCCCCCCTCTCTTTTAGGATGACTATTACTTTCACTAGTGCTTGTGTTAGATCCCGTGTAGATTAATACGACTTCCCTAGTGACATGATCATAATAAAATAGTCCCATCCATTTTTAGTAATTATTTTTCATCCTTGTGATTAGCTATACACATATTCTTCACTATATACTTTCATTACATGGACGGATCTTCTATGATCCCCATTTATCCCTTCTTTTGATTCACTTGAGGCACACGTAGGTTAGTTTGGAGTTTGTGCACTTACATGTTGAGAAAGTCTATGAGTCTTTAAGTATCATGGTCTTTAGATTCTCATTTTTAACAACCAAGTGTAAGCTCTCTTATGATAGCTATTTATTTCATCCATGTTTGGTCTGAATTGTATGAAGGAGGAACAAAAAAAGCTAAAAACATTACTATAGAAATAAAATAAAAAGGTAAATAATATCTTAAAACTTATATCACACCAAAAGATGTGATCTTTGTTTGGCACATATCCCATCTTAGTCAAAGCTTAAACTCCAAAATTAGCCTCATGATAGAGTTGAGCTCTATTGGGTTTTGGTAGGCCAATAAACTATGGTAGTATGCCCCATACTATCATTGCATCATTATATCTTCCTACATTTTAGTGCCACCTATCTTCTCACACAAGTACCAATCTTCGTAGTAGTCCAATAAATTTATAATTATCTTGGGAAATGGGGAATATAAATTATCTTTAGAAGTGGGGAACATGTTGTGGGAAGGTAGGATCATTTTAATTTCATGCATATATAGCCTTCATGGGATGATCTATGTACTTCAATTGTTAGCCCAATATTTGTGTTCATTAGTTGGAGTGTCCTAGGTCTTTAATGTCTATGGTTCTTAGCGTTGATCACTTGTCTATAGTGTTTCATTCCCTTTAAATATTTTCACATCAATCATGTGGAGCTTCACATTCCTTATTCACATCATATTTTCCCTGATATCCCCTTGATGGGTATCGATTTTAATTAATCACATCTATATCACATTGTTCATATAAGACTTGGGGAACCTAAAAAATCCACTCCTCACAAACATCCATCATATTTTAATTTCCACACCATCTCATTATCATCCTAGTCATGTCATTAGATCGTTGTGATTTCCTACATCACACCTTAACACAAGCACTAAGGTTGAGTTGTCATTCTTTAGAGATTTTGTTTTTCATTTTATCCATCATGTTCTTGTTTGATTTTTGTGAACTTTGCTTATCTTACATAGGACATTTTGCATACTTACATGTTTTTATTTATATTTGAATTGATATGCTTATCTTATATTTTGAATTACACTTTTTTTATCTTATATGTTTTATTCATGTTTGATCTGACATGCTTATCTTAGATAAGATCACATTATTTACTTACATATCTTTGTTTTATCTTTCTTGCATTGATATTTCACTTACTTATAATGTTTTGCATATCTCTTTTTTTGTGGTGTGTTTTATATTAATTTTTATCATTTATTTCATCATTTTTCACATATTTTGTTTGTTGATCTACTTACTTAAGATTTCATTTTTCGTCAGTTAGTTTTTTTCTTTTTGACCATGCATTTGCTCATACTTTATAAAAAAGAATAAAACATCAATCATCATCATTAAAATTCAAAATTTTCAACCTTTAAATTTACTGTAAGATTTCATATTTTTCCCACATCTTTATTTTTGTAGGTATTTTTCATGAACTAAAGTAAGCCTTAGAATACTTGCAAGATAGATAATTTTTAGGTACCAATAGAATATTTTTGTAAAAAATTGGAATTTTATCTTATTTTTAAGGTTTACCTCTCATTTCGCACGTTGGGCACCTTTTATCATTTACTACACAAGCAACATTTCTATGATCAATAAGGTAAGTGAAGGTATATATTTTCATTCTATTTACTTTCATTTATTTTCAACGATTTTTTATATATCTTTGTGTTATTTTGTTCTTTCCTAAAATACCACTCCATGTTACACTATTGTGACATGTGATGAGCTTCAGGTGGGGTATATGTATACACAGAATATTTTTCACTTTAAACACTTATCGATGTTTTTTGTATTGAATTGTCAAACATCGATATCCTTGAGTGCATGCCTTAAAAGGTGCACTAGGAAATGGGTGGGTAGAATCATGGTGCTTTACAAGAGATGTTTTTATTATATCATAATTATACATTTACTATCATCAATCTAGCTTCTTCAGAATGTCTTGCATTTATCTCTTTATGTTCTATCCTTATTTAGTTGTGTTAGTTTCCCTTATATCCTAAAACATCAGCCAGGATGATACCATCTATTTAGCACCTTTTACCCTTCATATATTGTATCATCTAGCTTCATGTAGTTTTGAACCTATCTCCTAACATCTATATTATATCAAACAGGTTGATACCATTATGTGCCAATTGAATTATTTCAACTATATCAATTAGGTCGATATTATCAACTTAGAGTTTAGGGTTGTATAGGGGTCCTATTTCATTCCAATCATATCATATACACTCTATTTTCTCTGCTTTCATTTGTACTTCTACCCTAAGTCACATTTGGAGGAGTTTGTGGTTTATAACCTTGTTTTAAAGAACCTTGTCTTATGGTAGTATTTATAACTCAATAAAAGGAGTCATTGAGAGTACTAGCTAAGTATATCTTGAGTCATTTCCAACCATCTGAAACCTTCAACATGTTATCCCATTTTTTGAATGAAGATTCAAAAACTAGGAATGTTAAGTCCTTTGACTATAAATGGTTAATTTGAGTCAAAGATGGCTAAAGTTATCATCTCCAAGTCAAAATGTATTATATAAAAAATTCATTATCAAAAATTAAAAATTTAAAAATAAAAATAAAAGAAAATGCAAAATTGGCTAAGCCTTTAGCCTTTTTAGATTTTGGTTAGCTGCTAAACATATCCCAAAAATTTGTCTATTACTTAGTAAGCAATCAAAACTCGATGTATGTTTAAACACATGTCAAAACCCAATATTTGTTGGAGCACATGCTAGAACCTGATCCTAGTGCAAGCTAACCCCCATATCTCAATACTTGCTCGAGTACACATCATAACCTAATGTATGCTTAAGCACATCTCATAACCTAATAAGCTACTAAATACTCCTTTGGACCTTAATGCTCACTCATGCACCTCTGATATTTCTACCATTAATCCACATGCGTAAGGGTTTCTATCCTAGCTTTAAATCTCTTTATTCTCCCCATTTTTGATTCATTTTTATCTGATACCACTTATAATTTTACATTCCCATGAATGTTGACATTGCAGGGGTTCATCGCTTCAATTTATTTACAAATCAACAAGATCTAAGTTTGTTTTTGACAACTCTAACATTGATATTCACAGAGTTTCCATCAAGTTTTGATCAATTCCTTGAGCTTTCTTTTAGAGCATCTCCAAAACACTTTGCAGGACTCAATTTTTTTGTGGTGCAGCTTGTCAAGGTTTTCTACCTAATCATACATCATCTTGATCCTGATTATATAATGGACATGTTGGTAGATTTTAAACATTGCTCAAACATTCAATAAATTTTGAGAGTTACTTAAGCCTTCATCAGACTTTGAATCTTACCTAAATACCTATCAAGATCTGATACCTTGTTAGACATCCCATTGGACTTCAACATCTGTCTATGCAAACGTCAGAAGCCAATCGACTATTCAACACACCATTAGACGTTGATCACTTGTCAAACACACCATCATATTTTGGCACTCTATCAAATAGACTCACAGACTCTACCTCATGTTCAAACATACCTTGAAATCTGCTCTCTGATTTAACAAGTTCAGATTTTAGTCTCTCTTCACAACATCAACTCAGGTTTTATTTTTTCTCACAAGCAAGTGATTTTCATCAAATGTCGACATTCGGGACCCAAATCAAGGAAACTCATGAGAAAAGTACCCCAAAGAAGACCCATCTAAAAAAGGGTCTCTAATTGGAAGAAAACATAGACATGAAATATCATTTTCAAGGGGTTGTTCCACCCTCACACCTCGATTCAAATGTTGAATAAATAATAAATATCGATTTAGGTCACATCAACATGGAAGAAATTTGGAATAGAATAAATGGATTCTATAAGATAGATTATGAACAAAGTATCCATGATAGTGGATTAGTTCAAGCACCTTTCCTATTTCAGTATAGTGCCTTGAGTTAGTTCTAACAATGGCCAAGTACTGTGATGTAGAAAAGAGGAAAGTCAAGAATCCAGAAGATGAATATATCTTTGGTGCTTAGGCCTAAAGCATATTGAATGCTTGCTTCAATTACCTGATAGGCAAGCATTTGTAAATTTGACTTCCACATCATCTTAATAATTTTGGGATTCCAATACTAGTTCTTATTCTAAATAAATCAACAAGCAATGGTTAATACAACCAAGTCATACATCAACAGGGCTTCCTAATAATCTTTATAGGTTTGAATTCATGAAAGAAATCAATAATATGATGACACTCTTGCATAAATTAGTAGGGATCCTGATTATAAAGAATTTACAAACATGGATGTATATATACATATGGATTATTCCCTAGAATAAGCAATACATCAATTAGGGATAGTTGATCCTTTTTTCTATTCAAAAGTAGCTAATAGAGGTCAATATTACTTCCAAATTTTATATGACCTCTTATATCATCTATGTTGTTACCAAAAGAAGATTCTACAATGGCTTGAATACAATTGGTGATATGTAAACTACCAAAATATATGATTTCTATCTTTAATTCTCATTTAAAGAAAGTGCACATCATTTTCACATAACAAATGATCCATTTTTACAATATGTGATTCAAATGTTTGAACCAGAACCATAAAATCTGAGGATATTAATTCAAGCTTCTATAGAGATTTTTAGATGGGAATCCTGGTTCACATAGCTCCCAACTTTCACTTATCTGAGAATTTATGGCATTGAGATTGCTCCAAACATACTCCCAAGATATGTGGATGACAAATGGGCCTTAATAAAACTAGTAAGGTAGTTGATTGAAACACACAAGCTCCTATCTCATAAACACAAGACTAGAATAAAATTTCCCATTTCTATTGGTTAGTACACTTGTTCCTCTTTTGATAAAGCAAAATTGATTGATGAATAAATGACTTGGGTCACTATTTGGTGATTCAAAATCAGACCTTTATTTGATGCTAGAGGCTTAATTCAAAATATTCTTGGTTCTTCATATAAACATGTGCATCACTTTGAAGACTATTGGATGGATTGTGATTATGGGAAAGATGTGAGAATATATGATTACCCACGATTCACCTTAGAACAGGTTATTGTATTTGACATAATGGAGATCGAGAATAATATAATAGATGATGAAGATGCAGTGGACCCCATATATGAGAAAGAAGGAATTGAATCAAGACCTCTTTCAAAAGTAGATTAACAAAAAAAAGAATGTACTTTACTCATTGATAGGACCTAATGTGTGATGAATAAGACTCTCAAATGGTTAAAAAGTGAAGGTATTAATGTTGATAAAATATGATTTCTTCCTCTCATGAAGGAGATTGAATTAGGAACTACTTATTTACAATGTCAAACAAAAATAGGAACATCTTCAACAATAAGAACTAGCAAAGAGTCATAAGAAATAGAAGTAGAAATAGAAGTTGAAGCTATCACATAAGTTGTTCCAATACAAAAGCCACTCAAGTTGAATAAAATGAAGAGTAGGGGAAAAGTTCCCAAGTACTCCAAACATTTTTATTTTAGAAGTTCCTCTTGATAATTTTGCTCAATCTCAAACTCTAGCAACCAATACTATATAATAATTTCTAGATTCAAATATGGCTTTGCTATTTGAGTCTTATATTTCTTCTCATCTTGATACTTCAATACCTTTACCTATTTCTCAAAATGTTGAATTACCTCCATAATCTTCTCCTAAAACCCCAATTGATACGTTAGAGAAAGAGAATGGTGAAATTATATTAGAAAAGTCTCAAGCCTTGCAAACTCTTCCTTATTTTGAGACCTAAAAATAATCCAACATTGCTCTTATGCAATAATATCCTAGTGCAGAAGTTCCTAATTGGCTGAATGAGATAGTAAAGAAAAGAAAGAAGATTGGTGTAGCCACAAGAAATTGATTTTAACATTTTAACAATTATTCATCCTTATGTAGCCAAGAAACCTTAAATAATTTATAGAATAATCACAAATCATAAAGGAGATAGATATGCAGAAGTAGTAGTTCCTCCTGTCGATAAAGATAAAGATACTATTGAAGCCTCTAATTACCAAATCACAAAAGTACACTTGGAAAAATCTACAAGGGAAGGTGTGAAGGAAAATCTCTAATTTGCAATTAACATGTTTTTTGAGAAAATGGACCAAGACAAAGTGACCAAAGAGCAACTCAAAAAAAAAGTTAATCGATTTACATTAGTGGTTAAGAAACTGGTAAGGCCAATTCAATCATCTCATTCGATTGTTCATCAATTTTTTGATACAAAAACACTAATTATTGTGAAAGAAATTGGTCATATGGGCAAGGCAACAAAAGAATGGTCTGAGAATTTTTTTAATAAGGTATCACTACCATTTACACAATGATGACCATGTGTTTTGAGATTCAATCAAAACATGATCAATCAACCAAAGTTGAAAACAAATATGATGAAGAGGTTTAGAAATGGAATGAATTGATACCCAAGTTGGAATATTTTTACTATACTTGTTCAAATAACCTTATTCAAGAAAAAGTTATCCAAAAATAAGTTGTGTACCTCACTGAGTTCCTAGGAGTTACCAAATTTAGGGTTTGTATTGTCAAAGAAAGCATTAACAAATTCAGTGGCTCTAAATCAATGGTGGGTGATGCCTTCCTTGAAATAATTGGAGAAGTAGGAAAATTGAAATGTAGACTCAGTGATGATAATCAAAAACTAGTTTTTAAGGAGACCATTGTTAATCACTTCAAGAAGAATATCAAGGATATCTTAACTCCTAAGTTTGTATTTCATTATGAGTCAATTCAAATGTTAATCAAATATTAGAGTAATTTGGAAAACCTCAATGCTATGCTTAAAAGACTATAGGGAACATCATTAAAGATGATGAAACCATATTATGATGCAAAAATAGGCTATACATAATCAGATGATCTAGATGAATACAAAGTGCTAGGAATCATGCAAAATTTCGATGAATACCAAGAGAAGAAGCCACAATCCAAGAAATATAAGATTCAAATCATCATCCTTGAAGATGATAAAGAATAGTTCCACATCAGATTTTGGTCTTTCTCATAAAATTGTATCTCCTAAATCATTCATGCAATTTTTCATTGCATATTATTGTAAATAGTTAATTCACGCATTGTATGTCATGCAAATGTACTAAGTTCTTTTCATAATTTTGAGTTGTGTAAATTTGTTAGTGCATTTTTTCAAGTTGTATAATTTTTTTCATTATACTTTTGCAAGTTATGCAAAAACACCAATGCATTTTTACAAGTGTAAATTGCTTAACATGTTTTTGCAAGTTTTAAGTTGTGAAAATTAGTTAATGTGCTTTTATAAGCCCCTAAAAATGCAAAAAAGGTGGTTGTGAATTATCACCACCCATTCCAACATATAAATACAAGTTAGAGGCTCATTTGTAAAGGTTCTTGACAGGTAGAATTTTCTAGCAAGATTGAGAAAGTGGAGATTGTATCTGCAACTCAAAAATAATCATTATAAGGAAAAAAATTGTAAACTTTGTGTTTGAAATCTCTTCATGGACAATGTATATATATATATATATATATATATATATATATATATCTAATTCTTTTCTTTCAAAATATTGTTGAGATTATGATTCATTAGTAAAAAACATAGAGATTTTATACAAATAGTGAAACCTTGGTGGAGTAAAATAGTATTTTTCATTTTTTACAAGGAAATACAAGATAATTGTCATATTCCATTATTGGTTATTGGTAGTTATTTTAGTGTATATTATGTGTTCTTATGGACATATAATGTCTTTCCTATCTATTGAATGAGAGAGGTTTCCTGCTAGAGAGATTACCCACCTTATTGACATTTATAGTAAGTCTCTGAATTTGGCTCATTGGACTTGTTATTGTTCTTCTTTTCTAAGCACATTTATTCTCCCTTGTCAATCTCCTTCATATTTTATTTAGGTCACATTTTTTATACTTTATGGTTAAAAGTACTGCCTCGCTAAAACCCATTTTCATTGTGAATATCTTCATTTCTCGCATCTTTTTTTATTTTTAATAAAGGTAGCTCCGCTTACTAATAGGAGAGGGAATTTATCCTGTGATTGTTGATGGAAAATGCCCATGTGTCCCTTCAACAAATTTTCACACCAACTCAACCACAACATCTTTTGTAGAGCTCCACTTGAACCAAGGGGAAGATTGATGCTTAATAGGTCCAATCTAAGGTAAGTATTTCTAACCCTATACTTTTTCGTTTATTTACTTAATAGATAGATGTTGTTTGTGTTGAAAATAACTCATTAGAGCCCAAAGCCGAAAGTCAAACACATAATTTTATCTGTCTTAATAACACACATTAATTAGAAACATTACAATATATAACAATGGTTGAATAACCATTTAGTCTAAAATAGTTAGTTGTTCAAACAACTTAACTATTAACAACTAACATACTCCTACAATTTCTCCTCTCAATATTGATACGTGATTTGTATTAACAAATCACTATTATTAATCTCACACTAATATAAGTTCACGCTATAATTTACCTCAACATACCCTCTCGTAGTGTGAACTTATGGACGTCGATTTTAATCGATAATGCGTCCATTACATTAAATGAAACTTTTACATTGAATAAAATATTCAATACAAACTTTATTTAAAAAAATGTCGTTGAAAATTTATTTGAATTCTCATGACGGTGATACTAAAATATGACTTGACTCTTCTTATTTTTTAAGTTTGACAAAAAAAAGCAAATACTTAAAACATGATTGACTTCAAACTAACAATACTAAACAAATATTATAAAATCTTAATCTAAAAATCTAAAAAATTAAACTTAACAAATAAAAACAAACCCAAATTAAAAATAAACCACGTAATAATCTAGCTAAAAAACCATTAAGATCTAGAAATAAATAAAACTTATCTAAAAATAAACAAAACTTTATAAAATAAAACAAATAAATTAAAAGTAAACTTAAACGAAAGCAAAGCCACCGAAATGACCTAACACTACATAAATGGAATACCACCTAAAACATAAATTTAAAATGAAAAACTTAAAACTACTTGGAAATAAAGATTCATCTTTTTAAAAAGATTAATTAAAAACTCGATTCAAAGAATGACATTTTAAAAACTTAAAGGATTAATAAACTTTTAACCAAAAAACAACAAATATTAAAATATACCTAGCAAAAACAAATCTAAAAAATATAACTACACAATCTTTATCATACTCTTCCACTGTATAGATTGGCGGTATGAGACAAGGAGAACGTTGAGGCACCATGAATGCAGATTAGGTAGAATGGAACAATGGAGTTGGGTCCAAATGCTGAGTTGAGATTGATTTTGCCTTTACAGGGGAGACTAAATGCGTCAAAGCCGAGCCGTTTAGTGTCCCAAAAAGTTAATCTTGCCATTATTCTACCTCCATGATGTCTTATTTTGCGTGCAGAGTAACTCTCAGAAGTTTTAGAATTTGTCAAAACCATTTCTGGGTTTTTTCCTCCTTGTATTTAGCTTTCCATTTCAATTTGAATTGTCCAAAAAAATGAAAAAGATATGAAAATTTTTGTGCCACTATTCCAAACTGATTTTTTGCATTTTTTGTCTGGACATATATCACTTTTTTCCATGTACAAAGAACAAACAACTCAAAACTAATACACAGATAAAACAATCAGAAACTAATATATATCTTTTTTCTCTTCTGATTTTTCAGAACGCATACAAGGAACAAAATGGAGTGAGCAAACTATGGAAAGAATGAACAAGATGACAGCTTTGAAGAGAGATAGTGCAGGTGGATGGTGGAGTCAGAGGTTTCACATGTGGTCTACACTATTAGACTGATGGCAGTATGCAAGAAGTGAATTCACTACAATGGCTTTTGCACGTGGCTTACACTGCATATCCATTAAGCCAATTTGATGCATAAAATAAGTGAATGTTGTATAGAGAGGTCCATGGATACCTGCTCTGATACTAGATGTTGAAAATGTCCTTGATGGGGAAGAGCTGAAGGCTCTAAAATGTGCACAGGCACAGATAATTTCAGTCGATCAACATAACACACTTTTATTAATAAAAAATATTACAATATATAATAATGGTTGAATAACCATTTAGTTTAAAATAATTGGTTGTTCAAACAACTTAATTATTAACCACTAACATACTCCTACAATTTCTCCTCTCAATATTGATACATGATTTGTATTAATAAATTATTACTATTGATGTCATACTAATATAAGTTCACACTATAATTTACCTCAGCAGTTTGTTTCTTAATGAATGAATGTGTCTATCCGTGTCTAGGTTCTCTCTACACCTAATATTGGTGTGGTTATAGGATTTCCTAGACTTTTCATATTCCACTTGAGATTGCCTAGATCCCTATTTGGTTGACCCTGGCACCTTACCAATTATTATCATTATAAACCCTTTTCCCCTTCAGTTTAGTTTACTTGACATGCATAACTACTTACATTGCTTACTTTAAATAATTTACTTTCATAGAGGTCTAGTGAGAGTTATTTCCTTATTTCATAAGCTTGGACTTTGGAACCCTTTCATCTTGGCATCTGTGACATAGGCAACCCTCTGCTATATATGTGGATTTCATTGGTCATTACCTGGACTAAGTATCATGGGATCTATTTGATCACCCTTCTTTGATTACAAGTCTATTGAAATAGGATAGTTGTAGGTTAATCCTATCATACGCATACAAAGAGGACTTAGACCTAATTTCAAACACATAATAATATTTAGATGGACCAATGCCAAATTGCAGGGGTTCAAAGTGTAATCTAGATATTAGGTAATAATGATTTGACAAGGATTTTCAAACCCTTAGAGGCATGATTTTTTTTTTTACCAACAATGAGCTACATTGGTTCCTAGCTAGCCTTTAGTAGTAACGGTATAGAGCATAAGCCTTTTTAACTTGAATCCATTTTGTAAATTATTATTTTTACCACTAACCACACAAAATCACTAACATAGTTGTATAATTTATTTTAAATTCAATAATCTCTAGAAAATAAGTGAAAAGATACAATGCTGTAAGTCAAATTGGACACGTCAAGCTAAATTTTGCCTTTACAAAGTCCAACAATGTGTACATAATAATAGGTTCTCCAAAAATAAAATCACACGAGCTTTTCAAAATATCTTTACTAAAAACTCCATGTTTGTGTTTTTTGTATTGATCTAGAAGCCACTCAAATCAATTATCCATGGTGACTACAATAACTCAAGGTGTTTATCCTATAGTATTCCCTAGAAGTTTTGGCTATTTTCAGTGTAGTGCACTTGTAATACAGATTCAAACTCAAAACTCAAAACTCCAAATACTTCTCATCATGGATAATGTTTAAAATTGAGTTTTAACAAAAAAAATAGTGATGGTAAGTATCGATCTAACTTGCTTTGGCATAATTATCCAAAATTTTGTGAATAATAATGGAATTATTTAAAACTTAATTAAATAAGTTTTGACCTTGAATCAATCAAATAATCTTCACCAAAGTAGTGATTTGCCCACCGTAACTATATGTGAAACCTATAGGAAATATGCATATGCAATAAGTGTCAAGTTATGTTATGTGCGACATACAAACATAGCAATGGGAAACATACTGCAAAAGTTTTGTGTTTTTAGATTTGTAGAATAAGTTTAAAAGGATATCACTTATAATAAATTTCTAATTACAGGCCTAAGCATTGAAATAAACCTACTTTATTATAAATTCCAAAACATAAACCGAAATAAAAGTCCTAAGAGTGTACCAAATATGTGCTTGTAAAAAATTCCCTTGGAAGCTTCAATTCTCGTAGGTTTAAAAGTGACATAGAATACTTCTTCGTGGCCACAAAAAACATAATAAGTATCTTCTCATGTAAACACCTAAAAGGAAATAGACTAAAAATATTAAAAAAATCAATATTGAATCAAACTTGTTACTTTATTAAGCACATTTAATTTTATTAAAACGTTCAACTGGCTATCAATGTATGCTATCTAATATAATAAAAAACTTCCCTATAATGAGTCGTAAAAACAACACGATTATGGGAGCCCGAAATATGAGTAACTATCAAAACCCAATGATAGTTTAACCCAAATTGAGGAATTACATTAAGTGATTTCTTACCCATGCCCCATAACTCTACATATGATTAAATAAAAGTTGTACATTGACCCATATTTGACCAAATGTGTGTGATACTTTCTAGTTGTAACTTGGACTTACCAAAAATGATATCATCAAATTAGATCCCTTTGTAAAATCATGTATAAGATTGTTGAAGATATGGTGGTTGAGAAAGAGTCTAATGTCATTACTCACTTGATTATGTGAAATAACTAGGTGGGAAGTATAATTAAGAATATTCAATAATAATGTACATAAATTAACATTTAAGTTGAAATAATGTACTTATGACCACTTGTATATGTCCACTTAACTCATGACTCATTCCATGTCTTTCAATTACCTTTTTTCACTTTCTATGTTGACAAACCATTCCCACAAGCAATTAATGATCTCAGTACATCCCTATTCCTTAATCAAAACAAATCAAGCCTATCCTAGAATTGATTCATACTTCCAACACAACTTTTTTTTCTCCCTAGACAACAATGCACCATTTGGATAAGAGTGATCCCTGATCCTATCTAGTTATGTCATCTAGATTCTCTGGCCAACTAATGACTAGTTTCTCAAATTTAAATTCATGCAATGGGTTGTCTCACACGTTTAGTAAGCCCTATTTGAAGGAATTTGTTATTAATCAATAAAAATACACATTTTCAAGTCATTTTGCACACAAAAAGGATTCCATATTGAAAAGCACCAGAATTCTAATCACTCATAGAGAGCAAATTCCCTATTTCTCCAAATTTGAAATACATACAACCCTAATAGCCTTGAGCTAAAGTCTTAGGACACTTCCAAGGTCACAAGTCATGGTTGAAGCACCAAATCACATAGGAATTACATAAGCATCTAACATTACACTAGTATTTCACACACACCACCTTGAGCATGGGATGACTACATGGAGTTTGATCCATCCTCAAAGTATTTGTATGTAGGCAACACTCAACAAAAGGGGGTTTGAGGTCTAACACAACTTTAATTGCTAACCCCTTTTGAATTTTAATCCATCCATTCACCTTTACCTATAAATATAGGGTTGCAAGTGAAAAGGATGGCATATAATGGTTTTTGTAATAGATCAAGAGTCCCCACACACTCACACAAGTCTCACAAGTGAAGTGAATCTACCATATTAGTCATAGAGTGTAAAATCCTCAAAGATGCAATTACACCTTAAGGACAATAATGTTTCATGCCCCTATCTGAATCCAATGGTCTTGTATAAAGAACAAGCAAAACATTGTTCCTGATTCACAACAACATCACAAAGCTTCATAGCCAATTTTATAGATTTTCTCTCAATCCTACATAATGTTACTTTAGCTAAGTTACCTCTTTCATACGCTCACCATTTTTACAAATTTTCCAAATATAGTAAGTTCTAAATCAATTTTTGGCATTTATTGCATATCTTTAGCAACCTGATTTTACACAACAGTTTGTCTAATTTAGGTAATTAATTCTCTATTTAATAAAAAAATTATAAGACATATTAGTGAACTTACCTATTGTTCAAATATTTCAAAACCCTAACCATGGATGTTGCTATAGTTTATATCCTTCTTTTTCTATTTCTAAGTATTGTCCTAGGCTTTTCAGATTTGATAGTTTTTATTTTTAGAAATCTTTCTAGTTTTCATTTCATATTTTATGCACTCTAAGAAATCTAGTTCTACATCCCTTAGAAGAAGTGATTAAGTGGTATTACAATCGAGCACATTTAGATTAATTTTCTTAAAATGCATAACATAGATAAGAACAAGGGTTTATCAAACATGTTGGTCATTAGCATCTAAAGGTCCTCAAAACACTATTGGAATACAATATCATATCTCTCCCTCTCATTAAAGAGGTTGATGTGAATAAGCCTTTTTCAAAAGGTTTTGATCAAAATTCTTTCTATGATTTTCATAGGGAACTAAGCCACACTACTAAAAGATGTATCGGTTTGAGCACAAGATTCATGATTTGATAGATGTAAACATCATTGATTTGGGCACACCTACAAATAATTTAAAATCATAGCTGAGTGAAAGTAAAGTGATGAAAATATCCACTTATCCTTTTCCTACACATATAACTAATGAGACAAAAAATACATTGGGAGTGCATTATGCATACAATGCACACCCTTCTCCAATTTTATATAATTCTCCTAGAGACGTACAACATCCATTAAATGGCATCATTAGTACCTACCATAATCTAGTGCCATCTAGGCCACTCATCACATTCATAAAGCATGAAATTATTAATGATGACTCAGATTTTCACTCTTTGTTTATTTGATCTCACATTGATCATGAGCCTATTCAAATTGTCATGGTTGATGATGGTTCTAATGTGACTATGTGCACAATCACACTTCTTAATCATCTTGGATACACAGATAAGGATCCAATTCCCACCACTAGGGTCATAAAAAAATTAAATGGTCACATTTAGAGTTCCATTGGAGAGATCACATTACCATTACAGGTTGGTCTAGTAGATGTGGCCACCAATTTTATACTACTTCCTAGTGCAAGGGTCTTTAATAGATTATTAGGTGCCCTCAAATTCAATAGATCCATGCAGTTCCATCTATAGTTCACAGGTGCTTAAAGTGTATATATGCTAATGAGGTCATCATAATTTTGAGTATCCCATATAAATACCCTTACCATAGTTAGATATGGTTCTTATACAACATATTCTAGTTGAGCCACCTAAAAGGGCTCAACCTACTCAAAAAGTATAAAAATAGGTATCTACACTTCCTAAGAGGCATATTCTTTAAAGGCCACTTCAACAAAGATATATCATGATTATAGAGAGCCTCTCTCTACACCCACATGCCCCAAATCATTCTCATAGGGCATTAAGGATGTTTCACATAAGGTAACACAAGGTTAACACACTCCACGATGGGTTCCAAAAATCCCTAGAGTTTGTCATGTTCAACCAAATGCACAATATGTTATAGATTATCAGTATGATAATGATAGTTATGGTACAAAGGGAAATCAATATTTAAATTACAAATTTAGCCTAATTCAGTTGTAAAACTATAATACTTTCCATTCATGAAAGGTCATCATTCATATCCTAGACACATGGCCCATTAATTATGAGTCCCTTGCAAGGCTCATCGGTTAATATCTTTCTCTCTATTTTCTTACAATTCATATACAAAAAACAACAAAGAAATTAAAATATTATAGAAAATTCAAAATCATGACCTATGTATGATTTGTGTAGTTACATCAATATTTTGTGCTCAATATCTTTAGTATTTCTCTATTTTATGTAGTTTTTATCAAATAATGCTTCACATAATGTACATGAGTGAATGCAAAACATACATGTTTCCATATATAGACATATTTACAAGTTATTTCTTTGACTTAAACTCAAAAATTACAAATAAATAATAGTGTTATGCCCAAACAATAGTGCACCATGATATTGTCTATTTCTATTGGTATCATCTTTATGAACACAAGCTAACAATTATCATAATTAAACAAGTCACATGCCTCCTTCAATTTGTTTTTACTTCATAAAGTTCATTGGGGGCATCTTTTTACACAAGTCATATCAATTTTTGGATTTCCCTTATTGTTCATATCTTATTTCTTTACATTACACATAATTCAATAATATTGCTTGCTTACATTCTGATTTGAATGTTTTTAAGGGATTATGGAATGTAAAACCTAGGCTGTTAAAGGGTCTGATTATATTAAATCAGGGTATAAATATGCAATAAATACAACCACTAATTTTTGTAAGAATTGGTGAAATATGATGTTTATAAAAATAAAAATAAATGACATAATTACTTAGCTAGAAACTGACTAAGACAGATGATCTGGAGCCTGAAAAATGGCATAAAAGCTGATTTAAGTATTGAAAATATAATCTAGGTGTCGAAAACCCTCTTGGATAGTAGCACAATACCTTGGATAACTGTGCACCACACTAGTGTCTTATTTTCAATGCTAATGTCCTTTGTGTAAAAACTACGTGATTTTTGGATGCTTCTCTAGTTGAGTTTGATCTACGAGTACCTATATTGATGATCCATGATTCACTTTATGGGTATTATTTTTTACTGATTTAGGAGCAAACCCTAGACCTCCATTTTGTTGAGGTATTGAGAAGCAAAAGTAGGAAAAGTGTGATGTTAGTTAGGTAGGATGGATGTCCTCAACACCCTATTGTGTTGAGAGTTTCCTACATACCAATACCTCGAGAGAGGATCAAGCCTAATGTAATTCTCCCAATCTAAGTGCTAGTGTAAGTGCAAGTGAATGCTAGTATAAGTGTTGACTTGAGTGATTTGAATGAGGCTTGAGACTAAAAATATGTGTATTCTATGCTCAGGATGGCTATAGATGATTGTTGATTTAAATTTTTAGGGGTTATGGAGCTTAAGCCCTAGGTTGTTAAAGGGTTTGAGTATAGTAAATGAGGGTATATAATATGCAATAAATATATCCACTGATTTGTGAAAGAACTAATGTAATATAATATGTTTAAAAATAGTAATGAATGACATAAATAAGTACTTAGGTAAAAATTGCCTAAAACAAAGGATTTAAAAGCTAAAAATTGGTATAAGAGCCAGCTTGAGTGTTGCAAACAAGATCCAAGTGTTATAAACCCTCTTGGATAAGAGTATTGTACTTTAGAGAGTAGCGTCATGGTGTTAATGTCCACTTTTCGTGCTAATGTCCTCTATGTAATAAATATTATGTATTCCTAGGATTAGTTGTGTCTGAGTCTACTAAACCTATTCTTGCACATACAAACCTTACTTCTTTGTCTGTAACCTATTTTTATTGATTTTATATGCAAACCCTAGACCTCTATGTGGTTAGGGTATTTTATTGGCACAATTAGAAAAATTGTGATGTTAGTTGGGTAGGCTGGACATCCTCAACACCCTACTTTGATGAGAGTTGCTTGCATACCAATACTCTGAGGAAGGATCAATCCTGATGTAGTTCTCCCCACCTAAGTGTTGGTACAAGTGCAAGTGAAACTAGTATGAATGTTAGTCTGAGTGCTTTGAGTGAGGATTGAGACTAGAAATATGTGTATTCTGAGCTTAGGATGGTTGTAGATGACTGTACATAGAAGTAGGGAAAAATAAGGATTAATAACCTTGATTGTACACAACTTGTTATGAGCTTGTTTGTGTATATTTGCATCTAATTTCTATCTAGTACATAAAGAGCTAAAATTCATGTATATGTACTAATTTGGTGTTTGTGTGGGGTTTAAAATAGGTCTAGGCCGACCCTAGGTGTATTTGGAATTGAAAAGATATTCTAGTTTGGGCTAAAAAGAGGGAAAAGGAAAATAACACCCAACTAAGACACTAGCATGGGGGCACTAGTGTCCAAATATGGCATTAATGTCCAGGTGGTAGAACCTAAGGCACTAAGGGCCTAAATGCCTAAGGAAGGGTTTGAGACTGATTTTGAGATGTCTAGGGATGTGTGTGGCTTACACAAAAGTTAGATATGTGTTTAAATAGGTATTAAGATAGGTCTAGGTCTAAGTTAGGGATGGGTGGTCTTAAATAACACTCTTGGCACTCAAGTGACATTTTAGATGACTACATTTCTCCCCCTAGATTTATTCTAGAAATGCAACAAAGTAAAATAACTAGGGTAAACAAAAATAAATGTAACTAGACTTGCTTAAGAGGCGAAGCCCATAAATTTGAATTTGAGTATGTGAAGCATGCTCCATTACATGTCCTAGAAATGAAACATGCATAGATAAGTCCTTACTTAAGATATATCAAAATCAAAGATAAAAATAATTAGAGAGATAAAAAAAAGGAATGAATGAACACACCTCATTGGGGTACATGAACCAATGCATAAAATTGGTGACATCTTGTGTAACTAGTGATCAATTGGTGAAAAGTTTAGATTGTGTTGAATGGCTTGCTCAATCCCCATGTGTGGGTTACTCAAGAACTCAAGCTAGCCTCAATTCCATCATTACCTACCTATGTGTAGTATATGCATCTATAACCAAGTTTATGTAATGTAACTAATGTTGTATACCTATAACTAAAATTATATTTAATAGATCTGTAGCCACTCAGAAACTCTGGAATGAAAATCGGCCTGGGGGTCTCTCAAGCACTCAGGTATGTAGCTCAGGGACTACCCAAGAATGATAATCACTAAAGATAGAGTAAAGCATAAAATTTAGTACAAACTAGTGCAAACGATGTTTATATTTAGAATGTAATGAATGACATGGAGTTTGTTATTCCATCTGATCAACTGATGCAAAAGTGAGAATAAAAAAATAATGTGCCATGTACATGCCCTTAAATTTGATATACGAGCATATGAATTTTGGATTGAGTTGTAATAATCTATATCCAAGTATCTAAAACTAAAATAAGGGTGATCATGCCATGCATGATGCCCCTAATCTGAGTAAACTGTATGATTTTATGCAAGACTAATAAAAAACTAATAATATATAACTGAATCTGTGCAAAATTAGATTGTACCTACTACAATTTTTTGGAATATCTAGATTTTCCTATTTCTAGGGCTACTATATAGTAGCGTTATACCTTGAACATTAGCACTATGACACTAGTGTCCACTTTTTATGCTAGTGTTCAACTATGTTATTTTTTGCCAAACTGACTCTGATCTTTGTCTAATATTTTCCACTATGTTTTACTGATTCTATGCTCTATATTTTGTGCCTGCATGATGAAAATCATACTTTGAGTGCATTTGGATGGCTTGATCTCTGTGAAATCCCCCTCTTTTGATGGGAGTTGTTGATCCTATGCAAGAACTATCCTCAAAATAAATAAAAAATCTGCATGATGTGTTAACCTAAGCATATAATATATATATGTAATAGACCAATATAATGTGTATGAATGACATTAGAATGTAAGATAATTTGAGCATAAGTTGGTAGTATATGATGTATGTCAGATCTAACATTCACAAGGCTATCAAGATATATATAAAACAATGTAAGCATGTGTATGGACAATAAATATAAGTAATAAACTGAGTAACTACCTAGGGGGATGGGACATGATGTCCATCAAGGCACATAGGAAGGAAGGGGAGATGCATGAGGTCCCTCATGACATCTAAAATTGGAGTGTGTAACAAGTAAGAGACAAGTGTCATGGCCATGATGCATATATGGAATCATACATACAACACACATGAGGCACACAAAGTAGGCCAAGGGTCCAAAATACAAGGGAAATGGGCACATGTCACTAAATTTGAGAAATTAAATGCATACAAGAACATGTTCAAATGTTCACATACGTAAACAACAAACAAGTTGGTGTAGAGCCACATGGAAGGACATATTCAAATGTTTGAATACACAATCAAGAAGGCACATACAAGGACATGAGTAGATGTCCAAAGTATACATACAATGAAAAGAAGTGGCATAGAGTCATAAAACAATGGCATATACAAATGCCCTCAGATATATGTAGAAGCATAGAGACACAATCAAGTCTAAATTAGTAAAGCTACAAATTAAAGTATGCATGAACATATGGTACAAATCTATATAAGAGAAAATATGTACATAAACTGAGTCTAGAGTAGTAATAGTCTGAAAAAAATTATGTAGTGTAGGATGATAAATATCAAGATATAAACAATGTTAAATATATGATATATAATATATAAAGATGTAACTTGGTAATCAAAACTATGTATAAGATGCCCCCAAATGGGTGAATGTATCAAGTGAGGAACTTGTGTATTTGTGTATGTGCCCCCAATAGGTAGATAGTAGCAAATATGGATCTATGTGATGGACTTAGGTCTTGTAACCATTTGTAAACACTCAAAAAGAATAAATGAAGCATGTATGTATGATAAAATTGATTACACTAACAAATATAGCATATTTAGTACTTGGAAAGTATAATAAATGCAAACAATCCCTAGTTTGTATTTTTGAGCAAATATTTGAATGGTTTTATGTTTTTGACATATTATATTATTTTTGTATTTTCTAGATATAAGCTATGTATAAGCAACATGAAAATGAAACTATATACAAGAAGAAAGAATAAAAGAATTATATACGAGTAGGGAGGAAAATACTAATCGATGAGTCCCACATGAGATTAACTTTCAAGGTGTCCTGTATTAAATAAAGGAAGAGTAATCATGTGTGCCATGCAAAGACATATCTAAGGTCTAAGAACTGACTATACTAAGTGATCTATAGTTGACACTACCTATGGAGTGGGGATAGGAATATTTGAAGCTAACTCAATTTTCTTGTGAATTGCAGGTCTCTTAAGGACCCATCTAGTAGAAGATGTTATAACTGACATGGATGTTCTATGATGAGAACTCTAAGAACCTAATAACACTGATATCATAATGAAAGGGGTAGAGCGAGTCTCTTTAAAATATATAACATGTGTCTAATATAGGGATCTCTATGATAATGGTATCTATGGGAGAGTATGCATACATGGTAACACTATAGAATTAAACCTCACCTACACTGGTGGTTCAACTAAAATCTATGGTGTGCTAATAGAAACTATACTTGAAACTGTAACTAGTGGCTACTGTGTAACTATCTATAGGATAGGTAAAGGATACTCATATAGAAGGCCTTGAACTATAACCACTTGATTAGCATATATATAACCGAGGCTTATGTGTATAGTGGATGAAATGGCTAAAAGTTATTGTATCCATGGCTTACCCAACAACATGTCAAATGTTCCTCCACTAGGTATAACGAAGAACCCTGTGGCCACATGTGCTGACCCAACCTATAATGGTAGTACAATATCTACAATGGGTCTCTGAACATGGCCACTAAAACCATGAATAATTGTATTTGTCAAAGAAATGTCTTGATTTGAATAACCTAAATGTTGTATAAGTGTAATGGTACACATGTTAATACTCTACCCATAGTCAACCATGACACTTTGAATAAGATGATGATCAATGTAGGCTTGTATAAAGAGTATATTTAAATATGAATTATCATCTACAATCTCCTACCCTAAGAAAGTGATGAGAGGTATAATTGGCATTGTATTATGATATACACCAATGATATTATGTAGGGGGTGTGTGTCCTTTGTATTAGTATGACAAGATGTCGATGGAGGATGTGCTTGATATATATAGTGAACACCTGAAGTGCCTCTTATCTCATTAGCTATGTGTTATGGAAATGAATCAAAAAGTATTTTCATTGCCTTAACTTCCATTGGTTGAGATTTAGGTGCCTCTGTAGGTGTGCCCACATCAGTGGTATTGGCCTCTATCAAATCATGTATCTTATGTCTCAAACTGATGCTTCTATTTGTAGTATGGTCTAGTGCCCTATGATAGTCTCAAAATGAATTGGAATCATAAATATTTTGAAGAGGCCTAGTCATATCAACCTCTTTGATGGGAGAGAGAGATATGACATTGCATTCCAAGAGCTACTGTAAAACACATGCTAATGATTCTAGAAGATTTGTGAAAACTCTTTGTGGAGGAGCTAATTAAACCATGTGAGGAGGTGGCTCTAAAGTTGTGTTAACTATGTACTTTTAATCATTCTTATTTTTAGTGGGCCTTACTTTGTATGGGGGCTATTATAACTCGTATTAGTTGAATCTAATCTAGTTCTGTATTTTAATTTGCCCATAGAGAGAAACTTGACTTCTATTTTTTTCATTGTATGGCATAAATCTATGAATGTAAAAAACTTATCAAATAATATAGTTTCATGCAATGCTGGTAGTAAACTTTGTTTGAATTTGTCTTGGAGTTATCTGTCTACCGTAGGGCTAGTCATCTTTTCCAATATAGTTTTATATCATAAGACATATTCTACTATAGGCTCATTAGATTTTTGCTTGAGCCACTTGAGCATATGAAACCTTATCACTGATATTGATTGAAAAGTGTGCTAAAAACATATATGTCAATAGATTGAATGTTGTGATGGACTAATTTGGAAGATCATATAACCATTGTAAGACACAATCCTTTAGATTGCAAGTGAACAACTTGGTCAAGAGCCAATCATTGGACACATAGTCCAAACATTGACGCATGAAAAACTCATAGGTGATGCTCTGGGTCACCCTTACCATCATATAATTTATGCTTGGGTGACATAAATATGGATGGCAAAGGAGTTACCACTATGTGCTATGACAAATGTGTATATAAAAGAACATGAGAATCCAAGGCATGAGATGACTTAGTAGCACCTTGCTGAAGATGTAACACCTTGTCCTGTAGATCATAGATCTCATGCATAAGGGATTGTACATCTGGAAAGGAGGAACTAGCCATAGGAGGTGTTTCCATTGTTGAACATGATTGTGTTAGAACAAGTTGTACATTCTAAGTTGCCCCCTTATAGGTGTAACAATATTGTTATCTAGGGGAGTAGAAGATTGACCATTATTAGATTTGTTCTTTATTTCCATTATGGATTGTATAATATGTGCATGATCATGGGGCTATTATTGAAGTATATCTTTGAAAATTTGTAAAATCTCATCCTTATTTACTATAAGATTTTCATTATTGAGTGGGGGGAGGGTGTCCTAATTCTCATCTTATGTATCATTTTGATCTTGATTATATTACTCATCTTCGAATGGATTATCATTGAAGTCCACATAATGAGGGCATGAAGGATCAATGATGGGGGTTGTAATTGTTCCTTTGTTTATGGTATAAGCTCAAATATAAGGAATCTGAGTATGCTTAATAAGATTGCCACTAAGCCTAACACTTCTTTTTAAAGAAAGAGATATAACTTTTTGAGATGGCATATAACAAATAAAATGAAATAGTGCTACTAAAATAGAATATATAAAATCTAAAAATCTTAACACAACCAAGGGAAATAGGAAAAATAAGGGTACAAACCCTATTAGCATATAGGACTAGGTTTTGGATAGTATTTGAAGTAAGTTACGTTTACCAAATGATTTAACTTTTTAGGGTTTGTGGACTTTAAGCCCTAGGTTGTTAAAGGGTATAAGTAAAGTAAATCAAGGTATAAAATATGTAATAAATATAGACACTAATTGGTGAAATAACTAATCCAATATGATATTTATAATAATAGCAATGAATGACATAAATAAATAATTAGTTGGAAATTACCTGAGATGAAGGATCTGTAAGCTAAAAACTAGTACAAGAGTTGGTTTGAATGTCAAAAATAGGATCCAGGTGTCAAAAACCCTCTTAGAAAATAACACCATACCTTGGATAGTAGTGTTGTGGCATCAGTGTTCACCTTTGGCACTAATGTCCTTTATGCAAAAATTGGTATGTACTCCCAAGAGTAGTTATATCTAATTCTGCTAAGCGTGTTCTTGTGCATATAAACCTTGATTCATTATCTGTGACCTATTTTGATTGATTTTGCATGCAAAACCTAGACCTCTAGTCGTTAGGTTGTTTGATTAGCACAAGCAGAAAAATTATGATTTTAGCTGGATAGGTTGGACATCCTTAACACCCCGTTATGATGAGAGTTTCCTACATACCAATACTCTGAGGAGGGATCAAGCTTGATGTAGTTCTCCCCACCTAAGTGTTGGTGTAGGTACAAGTAAAAGTACAAGTGAAGCTAGTATGAATGAGTGCTTTAAGTGAGGATTAAGACTGTAAATCTATGTATTCTAAATTTAGGAGGGTTATAGATAAATATTTGTAGAAGTAAGGTAGAATATGGATTAATAACCTTGATTGTACATAACTTGTTTTGAGCTTGTTTGTGTGTATTTGTATTTGATTTCCATCTAGTAAATAAAGGGCTCAAAGTCATGTATATATACTGATCTGATGCTTGTGTGGGGTTTAACATAGGTATAGGCCAACCCTAGGTGTCTTTAGAATTGAAAAGATACTCATTGGGGCTAAAAAGAGGGAAAAGAAAAATAGTACCCAACTGGGACACTATTGTAGGGCACTAATGTCCAGGTGGTAGAACCTTAGGCACTAGGGGCTTGAATGCCTAAGGGAGTTCTGAGACCAGGGTCCAAATTTGAACCCATCATAGCCTACCAAAGGGCTTCAGACCCATCCCAGAAGTCTTAAAAAAATGGTCGTAAAAAAATGTGAAATAAAAAAGTACATGACATTTTAAAAGGGTTTAGTGATTATTAAAATGACAAAAGAAGGGCTTAGTTTAAAAATCCTTGTCACTATCAGTCTAACACACTCTTCAAGTTGAGAGTTGGAACTTGAGAGTCTAAGATGTGGGTGGTAGGAGTGGACTGTGGTTTAAATGGTAAATTTAATGAATTTGGTACTAGGTTGCAAGTTTAGGTGACCCAATCATGTCAACTATGATTCTTTTAAAATCAGTGCTACTTAGTGTTTTATTAATTTTACACCATTGTCTTCTTTTCATTCAAGTCAATGCTAATTTATTATAAAACATAACTATTCATATTGATAGTTATTAGTGATACAATGAACTCACTGAGCTATGTCAGTATGGCATGAACTACCAAGCCATGCCAATTATCGAGTCATACCATGAGAGATACTTAACGCCATGGACCATGGTTGAAGGCTGAAGTTGTATTGCTCACTTTTAATTTTTTCTTAACTTTTAAACTTGTGAAGTCTAGCTCTCAATTTGTTTGTGTTTTAAAGCATATTTTGGCTACATTTTAAACCCTTTTGCCATTTATGCCATCTAAAAAAATAAGTATATGCTCTTCAAAATTAATTTTTTGATTCTCACTTTTCTTAATTTTTGTATTACTGTTGCAGCCGGGCATTACTAGTCTTATTGCATAATTTTTAAGGAAACACGTATGAATCTGTGTTGGGTAAATTTTGCTTGCTGTTAGAATTTATAACAAACCCATTTTTAGGAATTTCCTTGAGATTTTATTTTACAACTATTTTATTTCATTCTAAGACAAAAAATTCCTCCAAAACATCAAAATTAAATTATTGTTTATTTCTTAGTTTAATTTTGAGATTTTTATTTTCCACAGACCCTTGCACGTAAAACATAAAATAGGAAGGGTCATAATTTCAACATTACTTTTAGGGTTGTGAACATGGATTAAATTTGAAGCACATGTAGTGGCCTTCATTTCAAGATTCTAACATACAAGAGCCACTACGCCAATCTTCTCACAATCCACTGCTCCAAAACTCATCTTAAATACATGTAAGTTGTAACGTGGATTTTCTCTCATTCATCTTAGTTTTTTCATATATTGATCTATAGTGAAATGGTGAATATATTGAGTTTTTTGATTTGATTGTAGTGAATATATATATATATATATATATATATATATATATATATATATATATATATATATATATATATATTTATAATATTAATCTAGAGTGAAATTTATAATATTAATCTACAATGTGTTACTATATATATATGGTAACACACTGTAGATTAATATTATAAATATATATAAAAATGAAACAATATATATTCACAATTTCAAATGAAAGCCACTACCAACTCTTCAAATTTGACTGTTGCCCATAAATTTTATTATAATAAAATGAAACAATATTTACTATAGTCTACAAATTAATATGATAAATGTATATGTATATGTACACACACACACACACACACACACACACGCGCGCGCGCACGCGCGTGTGTGTGTGTATTTTGTTTTATTTTTTTATATATTTATAATACTAATTTGTAGACTATAGTGAAAATTGAGATTACTAATTTACACTCAAATTGGTCTCATAAAATTGAATACACACACACACACACACACACACACACACACACACACACACACATTTTTATGAGACCAATTTGAGTGTAAATTAGTAATCTCAATTCTCACTATAAAATAGTAATATAAATATATAAAACCACTTACTTCAATGTATAAATTAATATATTCCCTGCAAATTAGAATTATAAATATATATAAGCCAATTTGAGTGTAAATTACCAATCTCAATTCCCACAGTAAATTAGTATTATAAATATATAAAACCACTCTGAATCACTGTAATACACACACACACACATAGTTTTATGAGACGAAATTCCAATCTCACTTTAAATTAGACTTATAAATATATATATAAATGAGATTATGAGACCAATCTCACTTTAAATAAGTATTATAAAGGGGTGTTGGCTTTGAGTACATGTGCAAAATTAGGTATTTTGAAATATTTTGTTTATATTATATATATAGTTTCATTTATTTATATATTTATAATACTAATTTATAGTGAACTGTGAATATATATATTTTATTTATATTACTAATTTACTATATATATATATATATATTGTTTCATTTTTATGAAACCAATCTATGTCAAGTCTCATTGTAAATTCATATTATAAATATATAAAACCGCTCACTGTAATTACCAATCTCCCTAAGAATTAGTCTTATAAATATATATAAAAATGAAACAATATAAAATATTATGTGTAAAGTGTGATGCATTTCCAAACTTTTATTAAGTATTTTATTTTTGTGTTTGAATCGTTCCCGAACAATTAAAATCAAATTTTCTTTAGTTCATACTTTTAGTGATATATGTACAAAATTTACTCTTGTCAATCGAATGACAACTAAATTTACTCTTATCAATTGAAGGGCATTTAAATTTACACTTGTCAACTAAAGGATAACTATTTTTTACAACTTTTCATCATCGAAAGGATGGATGCATAAATACCCTTTAGCTTGAAATGAAGGCCAACCCTTTAAATTTGACCACTATCTGAGACTAATTATGAGATGTCTAAGGATGTATGTGGTCTATACAATAGCTGGATAAGTGTCTAAATGGGCCCTATGATAGGTTTAGGGATAAGCTAAGTATGGGTGGTCTTAAATAACACTCTTGGCACTCAAGTGACATTTTAGATGACTACAACTATATGCAAAAGTGGGGTAGAATAGGGATAAATAACCTTGATTTTGCATAACTTATTCCAAGTTTGTTTATGTATTTTGCATTTGATTTCTATATAATGGATAAAGGGATAAAATTCACATCTTTATACTAATCTATTACTTGTGCAGAGTGTGAGCTAGGTGTAGCCTAATGTTAGGTATCTTAAGAATTGAAAACATATATATTGGGGTTGAAATTAGGCAAAGGACATTAGCGTTGTACCTTGGTCACTAACGTGATGCACTAGTGTCCAAAGAATTATGGTAGTGTTCAGGTAGTAGAAATTGAGGCACAAAGGGCATAGTTCACTAGGGGAAGGTCTAGGACTAATTTTAGGATATCTAGGGATGTGTAATACCCACACAAAAGCTAGATAAGGGTTGAAAGAGGCTCTAAGATAGGTCTAGGGATAAGCTAGGGATGGGTGGTCTCTAGTAACACTCATTACACTCAAGTGACATCTTATATGACTACATTTCCCCCCCCCTTTATTCTATAAATGCATAAAAATTAAATGAATAAGATAAAATAAAAAGAAGCATACCTAGACTTACCTAAGAGGTGAAACCTTTGAATCAAGGTTTGAATATTGAAAGCATGCTCTATTGCATATCCTATAAATGAAACATGAATGATTAGTCCTTAATTAAGGAATGCCAAAAGAAAAGACAAAACTAAGTAAAGAGATAAGAGAGAGAGGCAAGGAATGAATACACCTCATTAGGTACATGAATCAATGTAAAAACTTGGTGACATCCTATGTGTGCATGTAGGTAGTGATCAAATGATGAATAACTTGGAATGAGCTAATGGCATACTCAATCCATATGTGTGAGTGAATCAATAACTCAATCTAGTTTTGACTCCATCATTGCCCATCCCTACTTAGTGGATCACACACTATGAATAACTTGGATTGGATCGATGGCTTGTCCAACCCTTTTATGTAGGTGGCTCAAGAACTCAAGTGGGCTATGACTCCATCATTACCTAAATGTGTAATAGATTCATTTGTGAATGAAACTATATGTTATAATTAAAACTATTTAGGATGACTCTGGGGCCATTCAAAAACTCTAAAATGTAAAATGACTAGGGGGCCTCTTGGGCACTCGAGAATGTAGCTCAAGGACTATGCAAAATTGCTAACTATTGTAGACTAATTAAGGCATCAAAATGGTGTGAAACTTGGTATAAATGGTGTCTAAAGTATATAAAATGGAGAATGACAAAGAGTTTTCATTCCATCTGAGATGAGTTGGTGTAAAACTGATCATGTGGACGCAATATACCATTCACATGCCCTTAATTCTTATATTTATGCATATAGAATTTGGACTGAGTTATAACAATCTATGTCTAGATGTATCTAAAATGGGAGTGATCATGTCATGCATAATTCCCCCAATCTAAGAAAAAATAGTATGATTCTATGCAAATTTGAGCATAAACTAATCAAATTTTATAACCTGTGACTGAAACTATGCAAATCTGGGCTATAACTATTGTGTTCTTCTATAAATTCTAGATTTTCCTATTTATAGGCTACAATACAGTAACACAGTTCCTTGGATAGTAACACACCATGTTAGTGTCCTACTTTTAGTGATAGTGTCATATGTGATATTTTATACCAAACTGACTATGATCTCTATCTGATTGTTTTCCAATTTGTTTTCCTAATTATGAGCTCTATAATTTTGTGTCTATGTGTTGAAAATTATACTCTGAGTGCACTCAGATGACTAGATCTTTGTGATAACCCCTTGTGAATGCCCTGTCTTTTGAGGGGAGTTATTGTACCTATGAAATAACTATCCTCAAAATAAAAGCTCTGCATGATGTGTGTTAGACTGAACATATATGATATATGTGTAATAAGCTAATATAATGTGTATACATGACATTAGAATGTAAGATAATTTGAGTATAAGTTGGTGATGTATGATGTATGTTAGATATAAAATTCACAAGATTGTCAAGATAGATAAAATAATATAATAATGTGTATGAACAATAATTCTAAGTAATAATCTATGTAAATACCCAGGGGGATAGGGCATGATGTCCATCAAAGACACCAAAGGAGGAAGGGGAGATGCATGAGGTCCCTCATGGCATCACAAATTGTGTGAATGTAACATAAAGAGACAAATGTCATGGCCATGATGCATATATTAAAGCGCACATACAACACACATGAGGCACACAAAGTAGGCCAAGGGAACATAATAAAAGGGACATGGGCACACCACTAAATCTGAAAAAGTAATACATACAAGGACATGTTCAAATGTAGACATACACAAATAAAAAACAAGGTTGGTTTAGAACCACATACAATGACATGTTAAAATGTTTGCATACACAATCAAGAAGGCACACACAAGGACATGGACACATGTCTAAAGCCTACGTATAATGAAAGGAAGCGACATAGAGATATAAAACAATAACATATTTAGATGCCCTCAAATAGATGTAGAAGCAAGAAGATATTATCAAATATAAATTAGGAAAGTTATAAATGAAAGTATGCATGAAGATGTTGTATAAATATGTATAAGAGAAAAGATGTACATAACTGAGTCTATAGTAGTATTAGTAGTCATCAAAAAATATGAGTAGTATAGGATGATTAGTATCAAGATATAAACAATGCTAAATTTGTGATATAGAGTATAGAAAGATGTAACCTGGTAAATCAGAATATGTATATGTAATGCCCCAATGGGTGAATGTATCTGTTGTCCCCGAAAAATGCCACTCATTTTTGGGACAACCTACAATCAAAATTGTCTCTTCCCTTTTCAAAATTTGTCCTGGGCATTTAAATTCCTCATTTTTCAAGCTTCTCGAAAATCTACAGACTCTTTTAAGGTTAGAGAAAACTATGGACTCTGTCGATATGTTTTTGCGGACTCAACATGCTTGAAGTTAGCATTCAGGGTCAGAGGCTTCTATAGGTGGTTTTAGTCAAAAGAATCAGTTTTTCAACACTTAGTCATTTTTTGGGACTATTTCAGTGCCTTGGTTTGAACAAAGATCTCCATCGCCAAACACCAGCAGCAGGTTCAACAGTTCAAGTCAATACAAAGGTTCATCGGCTTTTGGTTCACTCCCCATCAGCGCGCGCAATGATTGAACAAATGTTTAAGCCCCAAATTCCTTCAAAAATTTTGCTCGAAGTAATTCCTTCAGACAAAAAGTTCGAAGGAATTCAGGTGCAACTATGCCAAGCCGGGTGGCCGGGCAGATACAAATTGCCCGCGGACAATTTGTCCACGGAAATGCACAAGCCAAAGCCCATGAAAAGTCTGCAGACCACTGAAGAAGCAAGGATGGATCCGACTGCCAACAAGGACCCAAGCACGACGGCCGTGTAGACGTCAAGTTTAGTGGAATTCATCACGACTCCGCTTGTGATAACCGTTTCCTCTTCTTCTATGCAAGAGCGGCAATTTTTGCTGCCTTGCATCCTTCATGCAAGAGCGGCAATTTTTGCTGCCCTTACATGTTCACCTACTCCTTGACGTGCACAGGTGGCAATTTTTGCCGCCTATGCACAAGAACTTCTTCGATATGCAGGGGCGGCAATTTTTGCCGCCCATGCATTCCTTCTCTCTTCTTCTCATGCACTTTTGTCATGTAAAAGTGCATGCAATTTTGTAATGTGTAATTACATGTAAAAAATTCAAAAAAATATCTCAAAAGTCAAAGATGAGTCATCTTTGACTAAGATATTTTTTGTATTTTATTATTTTCTAGTTTTTGAAGGTTTCTACCTATATATAGTGGAGACCTCTTTTATAAATATATCTTGGATAATAGAGAGCAAAAACTCTGCCAAAATTAAAATACTTTTTGAGACTTTGTGCTCAAACTTGTAAATCATATTTTGTTAAATGAATGAGAAGCAGGTTTATTTCAGACTTTGTGTTGAAATTATCTGTGTTATTTAGGAAACAGTTCTCATGTTCATTTTCCTGGTAATATCTTGTTTATCTGATTTAATAAGCAAAGTGGGTGTGTTAATATTATCTGAGAACGTTTCTAAAAGGTAGAAGATAGACTTTGAGCTATTTTTATCTTTATAATTCAGTTATCTTTTGTAGTTTTAGGTGAAGACTTTGTGCTTCGTTTCATTCTACGGTTATGCTTGTTCCGAATCGGTGAAGGAGGCTACGGAAGACTTTGAGCTTACGTGAGTTTCTTTGTGAACTTTTGTTACTTCAAGTGATTTCCTACTCTACGTTGGATACCGTTCCTGAAAAAAGAGGAATTTTGTTGGCCCACAACTAGGATTTCTCCCTCTTGCTCCTTGTACATCACCTCTGAAAAAAGAGAGGTGGATGCTGTTATACCACCCCATGTGTTACTTTCTGCTTAATTATATATATATATATATATATATATCCAATGTATAAATATTCCTAGGGAACCTCCCCTTAATGAGAGGAGAGATTTACCTCATCCAGATCTGGTAAACCCACACTTTCCATGGTGTAAATCTCCCTATGCTGTGGTTGATATACCCATTTTTGTCATTAGTTAGTTGACGACAAAATATTCACCCAACAGTATCAATGATGAATATGTGTAGCTATGTATGTACCCCCAATGGGGATATAATAACAACTCTAAATCATTGTGTTGGACCTAAGCCCTATAAAAATTTGTGAACACTCGATAAGAACAAGTGAAGCATGTATGAATGATAAAACCAAATACACTCAAATAGTCATCATATGTAGTACCTGACAAGTATAAAGAATGTAAACATGGATACGTAAATAATACAAATTTTGTGGTTTTTAGCAATCTTTGATTTTTTTGTATTTTGGGCATATTATATTATTTTTGGGTTTTTTGAGTATAAGCTATGTACAAGTAATCATGAAAATGAAACTATATACAAGGAACAAGGTAGGAGGAGTTGAATACTACTAACCGATGAGTCTCCTAAGAGACTCACAATCAATGTGTCCTATATCAAATAGAGGGATAATGATCATGCATGTTGTGTGATGAGGTATGTGGGATTCAAGAATCAAATGTACTGAGTGATCTATAGTTGAAACTACCTATGGAGTGGGACTATGAATCTATGAAGTTGACTGAACTGGCTTGTAAATTGTAATGCATTTGGGAACCCATCTAGTAGAAGATATTATAACTATTGTCGATGTTCTCTAATATAACATTGATCTATGTAGTGGTGGAGAGACAGGTACTCTATAATCCATAACATATCCCTGATGCAAGGATCTCTCTAATAAAGGTCTTTATGGGAGAGTATGTATACATGGTATTATTGGAGTAAACCTCACCTATATTGATGGATCAATTGACATTTGAGGTGTGCTAATAGAATTTGTGTCTAGAACTATAACTATTGACTATTGTATAAGTGGTCATGGAATAGGTAAAAGATACTCATGGAAGGCCCTCAAGTATAACCATCTGATTAACATGTATATACTTGAGACATCTATGTACAATGGATGGAATGGATCAAAGTTGATGTATCTAAGGCCTACCCAATAACATATAAAGTATGCCTGCACTAGGTACTACTATGATTCTAGTGAGCCCAGCCTATAATGGTAGTATTATCTCCCCAATGGAGCTCTAGACATGGCCACTAATGCCACAAGTAACTGTATCTATCTGAGAAATATCCTGATACGAATAACCCAAGTGATGTAGAAGTGTGATAGTATACATGCTGAAACTTGACCTGTTATCAACCATGACATTTTAAATAAGATGATTATCAATGTAGGCTAATACAAAGAGTGCATAGAATTTTGTGTCATCACCAACTATCTCCTTCTCTGAAGACATGATGAGAGGTCTAGCTGGCATTGTAGTATGATACACACTAATGATATTATTTAGAGGGTGTGTGTCCATCACATGTGTATAATAAGATGATGGTGTGGGATGTGCCTGATAAGTATAGTAAACACTTGAAGTGCCTGATGTCTCATTAGATGTATGCTTTAGAAATGAATTTGAAAAATTTTCAATGTTTTTGCTTCCATTTATTGAAGTCTAGGTGCCTCTATAGGAGTGTCGAGATCAATGATATTAGCTTATATCAAATCTTATATCTTATGTTGTAAGCTAATATATCTATTCATAGTATGGCTTGATATCTTGTGATTGTCACAAAATGCATTGGCCTCATAATTCCTTAGAAGAGGCTTAGTCATATCAACCTCTTTGATGGGAGGGAGAGATATGACATTACATTCTAGGAGTTGTTGTATAAAACATGCTGGTGAATGAGGAAGATTCAAAAAATGTCTCTTTGGATGAACTGATAGGACCATACAAAGAGGTGGCTATGAAGCTGCATTAACTATTGTTTTTGAATCATTCTTGTTCTCACTAGGTTTCACCTTGTATGGAGGCTTATTAAAAATCTTAGTGGTTGAATCTAATCTAGTTTTATACTTTAGTTTACCCATGGACAGAAGTTTGACTTCCCATTATTTCACTAGATGGCAAAGATTTGTGAATGATGGAAACTTCTTGAATGGGTTATCTTTGTGTAATATAGGTAATAAACTTTGCTTGAATATGTCTTGGATTTCTCTATCTATCACGGGGCTAGTCATCTTTGCTAATATAGTTTTATATCACAAGACATATTCATCAAATAGCTCATTAGAGTTTTACTTGAGTTATGCAACTTGAGTATATGAAACCTTATCACTAATGTTGATTGAAAAGTGTGCCAAAAACATATCTTCTAGTGGATTAAATGTTGTGATGGACTGATTAGGAAGCTCATAGAACCATTATAGTGCATAGTCTTTTAAACTAGAAGGGAACAAATTAGTAAGGAGCTAATCATTAGACACATATTCCAAACATGCTGCATGGAAAGCTCATAGATGGTGCTCTGATTCACCCTTACTATCATACAAAGTAAGCTTTGGTGCCACAAATTTTGATGGAAAAAGAGTTATTGATATATGTTGTGTTAAAGGTGTATGTAAAAGAACATGAGAATCTAAGGCATGAGATGGCCTGGTAGCACCTTGCTGAGGATGTAACACTTTGGCCTAAAAATCATGGATCTCATGCATAAGGGATTGTACATATAAAGAGGAGGAACTAACCATGGGAGGTGTTACCATTGTTGAATGTTTGCAAGTTATAATAGGTCATTTTGGAATTTGTGTTTCCCTCATAGTAGGTGTCACAATATTAGCATATGGGGGAGTAGAAGATTGACCATTATTAGATTTGATCTTTTTTATGTTATGGCTTGAAAAATCTATGCATGATCATGGGGTTATTCTTCTCAAAGTCTATCTTTTAAACTTTATAAAATCTCATCCTTATTGACTATAATATTTTTATTATTAAGTGGGGGGAGGGTATCTCAATTCCCATCTTATGTATCATTTTGATCTTGATTGTATTGCTCATCTTCAAATGCATTATCATTAAAGTCCACATAATGAGGGTGTGAAGGATCAATGATGGGGGTTGTAATTGGTCCTTTGTCTATGGTATAAGCTCAAATATAAGGAATTTGAGTACGCTTAATAGGATTTCCACTAAGACTATCACTTCTTATTAAAGGAAGAGATGTGACTTTTTGAGATGGCATATAACAAATAAAATAAAATAGTGTTGTTAAAACATAATATATAAAATCTAAAAATCCCAACATAGCTAATGGAAATAGGAAAAATAAGGGTACAAACCCTAATAACATATAAGACTAGGGTTTGGACAATATTTGAAGTAAGTTGGGTTCACCAAATGATTTGAATGTTTTTAAGGGAATATGGAATGTAAACCCTAGGTTGTTAAAAGGTCTGAATACATTAAATTAGGTTAGAAATATGTAATAAATACAACCATTAATTTGTGAAAAAATTGATCTAATCTAGTATTTATAAAAATAACAATAAATGACATAAGTAATTATTTGGAAACTAAAGGAGATAAATGATATGGAGGTTGAAAAGTGGCACAAAAACTGATATGAGTGTCACAAATAGGGTCCAATTTTTAGAAACCCTCCTACACAGTATCATAGTATCTTGGATAGTAGTGCATCATACTAGTGTCTTACTTTTAGTGCTAATATCCTTTGTGTAGAAACTATGTGATCTTCTTGATGCACCTCTGGCTGAGTCTATCTACCCGTAACTATGTGGATGAACCTTGATTCACTGTCTGTGCACTATTTTTGATTTATTTAGGAGCAAACACTATACCTCCATGTTTTTAAGGTATTGAGAAGTAAAAGTAGCAAAAGTGTGATGTTAGTTGGATAGGATAGACATCCTCAACACCTTACTATGTTGAGAGTTACCTACATACCAATACCTCGAGAGGGGATCAACCCTGATGTAGTTCTCCCAATCTAAGTGTTGGTGAAAGTGCATGTGAATGTTAGTATGAGTTTTGACTTGAGTACTTTTAATGAGGCTTAAGACTAAAAATATGTGTATTTTGGGCTTAGGATGGATATAGATGACTGTATGGAGAAGTAGGGTTGAATAGGAATCAATAACCTTGATTTTGCATAACTTGTTCTAAGCTTATTTATGTATTTTGCATATTATTTCCATCTAGTGGATAAAATGTTAAAAGTCATGTATTTATACCAATTTGGTGCTTGTGCAGAGTGTGAAATACATCTAGGCTAAGCTTAAGTGTCTTAGGAATTGAAAATATATTTGTTGGGGTTTAAATTAGGCAAGGGACACTAATGTTGTACCTTGGTCACTAGCACGGTGCATTGGTGTCCAAAGAACAATGCAAGTGTCTAGGTGGTAGAACATGAAGCACTAAGAGCCTAGATACCTTAGGGAAGGTCTAAGATTGATTTTGGGATGTCTAGGGATATGTAATGCTCACATGAAAGATGGATAAGGGTCAAAAGAGGCCCTAAGATAGGTCTAGGGCTAATCCAAGGATGGGTTGTCTCAATTGACACTCATTGCACTCAAGTGACATTTTATATGACTACACATTCACATTGCTATCTTCCTAGATACTTAAGTTATTAAATATACTAAAGATACAAATTGATAATGTTGATCAATTACACATATTTATGCATGCTTTTCATGTTTGCTTTCATGATTCATGTCTTATGTGTAGTCTTTGATTTGTTTTATGGATATCTAAACACATCCTTACATGGGGCTTTAAGCCTACTTGTATGTTTTTATGTACAAGTGAGTGACATTTAAATATTTCCCTTGTATGTGGACCCTTGGTCTTTTTTTGCATGATTTATGTGTTTTATGTGAACTCTTTTTTATATGCATCATGTCCATTACACTTGTTTGCTATGTTTGTTCAATTTTTGATGCCATGATGGACATTATGCATCTTCTCAGTTTCTGATGCCATGATCATTAATATCTTGCATCCATCCATGAGTTACTCTATTTTAGCTTTACATAATTAGTTTGATCACTTATTTGTATTATTCACTTATAACATCTATCTTGACAATGTCACTATGTATATTTATTTTCACATGCATCTTACGTTAATTTTTTTAGCTTAGTATATATAATGATGTCATGCTTCTCCATGTTATCATTACTACTCAAATTTACATATTTTCATAACATCTCTCACATAACTTATTATTTTGAGTTAATTTATTGTACAGGCTCCACAACTCACCTCAAATGTGGGGGCAGACATAGTGGCTTGTCTTAGAGACTAAGCTCCTACAATGTAGTACATAGATATAATTTTATAGGTTGTACATAGTTGATCATAACCTATACTAAAAAGTTGCCTAGAAATCCATTTCACACAATAATGCTTCATCTGGATAAGGGTAGAGGTCAACTATGTCTGAAACAATGTGCTATTGGCCCACTAGGTAGAAAACAATAGTTTTCATAAATTCTTAGAATCACAGATAGTATAGGATAGTTTTCAAAAGATTTTAGTTATAGTTTTTTTTTATAAAAACACTCAAGGTTTGTTTCATATTTTCTCAATTTGGGGGCATCACATGCATCATATGTTTCATGTTTGCATACATATTTTTTCTCAAAATTAGAGTTGTTATTACTCAATTCCAAAATCTATATACACTAGATATTAGATTGGGTGCATGTGTATGGCACAAGTCCACCTCATTGCCTAGTTTTTCACCAGTTCCATAGATGGAATGACAATAAATGTCATTCTCCATGTTGTATGCACTAGACTCATATCATACTATATTTTACACTATATTTACACCAAAATTTCACTATAAATGATCCTTACTCCATCTACAATAGTTAGTTTGCCTTTTTTCTCTAGTTTTGCACTAATTTTTGCACTTGAAATCATTCATTAGAATTCATATAGGGATTACAAGCCACATTAATATTGTGGGGATGTGATGATGGATTCAAACACACCTTGGGTTCTTAATCACACTCATTTTTCAATGAGGATTGGGACATGCACAATCAAATTCAATATATTCAACATGGAAATAAATATCCAAGGGTCCTACTCTCTCCAATCATCAATTTTACATTGGAAGACAAAACGGTTCACGTACCTAATTAGGTGTATTCATTCCTTGTTAATATATCTATAATTTTATATGTTTTTACTTGTTGATTTCCATCTAAAGGACTTATTTTATACATGTTTCATTGTATGTTTGTGTGAAGCATAGTTCAACATTGTGGCCATCATTCAAGACTATTTTTCATAGGTAAGATCGAGTACACATTTTCCTTTTACTCTAGTACTCTCACTTTATTTCATTACTAGATTAAAATGGGGATAAATGTACACCCATAAATGAACATTTATGTTTAGACAATAAACCTGTGACCAACCTTTTATACCCACTTAACTCATGCCTCATTCCATGATCTCTTGACTACCTTCTTTCACTTTCGATGTGGATGACTCATTATTAAAAGCAACTAATGATCTAATAATTTCCCCATTCCTTATTCAAAATAACATAAGCCTATCTTATAATTTATTCATACTCCTAGTTCAACTATCTTTTCTCCCTAGACAAAAGCATGCCATTTAGACAAAAACACTCTTGGTCTTGTCTTGTTTTGCCAATCAGATCCTCTCACCAAATAATGACTAGTTTCTCAAATTTAAATTCATGTAACAGGTCATCTCACATGACTTATAAGTCTTGTCCAATGAAATTATTGATTTATCACTATAAATACACATTTTAATTTCATTTTTCACACAATTAGGCTTCCATATTAAAAAACACAAGAATTTTAATTACACATTTAGAGTAAATTACCTATTTATCCAAATATTGAATACATACAACCCTAGTATCCCTGAGCTGAGTTCTGAGTATGATTTGAAGGTCACAAGTCATTATTGAAACATTTAATCACACAAGAATTTCACAAGCATCTAACATTACACAAGTCTTTCATACACATCACCCTAGGGATGGGAGAACTACATGGAGTTTGAACCCTCCTCAGAATATTGGTATTTAGGTAATGCTTAACACAGGGGTTGTTAAGGTCTATCAAAACTTAAATAGCTAACCCATTTTTCTATTTTATTCTATTCATTCATCTTTGCCTATCAAGATAGGGTTACAAATGAAGAAGACAACACATAGTAGTTTTTGAAATAGATCGAGAGCTCACACATAATCACATAGGTCACATAGGAAAAACAAACTTACCATATCAATTATAGATTATAAAAGCCTATAAGATGTTGGTGTACCCTAAGAAAAACATGTTGATGTGGGTTTTATGCACACCAAATATTATTACATGAAGGTCCCTAATATTTTGAAATTTCACTACAAGGCACAAGTTGTAAGTCTAAGTTTTATAAATAACCACATGGTGGAATAACGGTGAGTGGAGTGGTTATTTACCATGGATGGTTTGGATATGATGGATGTCTAACTCTAAATATAAATTCTACTTGAGGTGGATGGGTGGATCTAAACTAAAGTGATTATAACAAAAATGGATAAAAATAGGGAAGGGTAAGGCATAAAATAAGAGGTCTTATGATCTAGTTAGAGATTAAACCTTTCCAAAACTAACTTACTATACCAAGTTAAGCACATGTTACAAACCAATGTTTTATGTGGATTAGTTGAAAGCACATATCACAATAAAACATAATAAAGAGTTTAAGGAAGTAGTTACAATATGACTCACTGATTATAATCAAGGATGGCATTTGTACCAAATTCCTATGCATGTCTAATGTCTAAAAAATGATAAGTATGATCTATAACCAAATAATTGATAATACTAACAAAATATTCAATACTATCCTTGAAAATAACACACACTCAACCTACTACATATTTATTAACTTAATGGAAATTTTTTGATGAAACATATAAAGTTGAAAGAGACAATGCATTCACACAAACTCAAAAAATAGTTGCATAAACTTTCTTTGCTTATATTTATTTCTAGATCATCTTCCCTTTAAAATAGATAAAATACATGCATATATAACTTTGGATGGGGTCACCTCATCCTCAAATATTTTCCAAATTTTCAAAGTCTATAATAAGATTGACTCCTAATTTAACATGCAAACTCTCCATGTTTTATAATGTTTATGATAAGAGTCTTAATTTAGCTAGAAAGATTGTATATACAAGTATATAAATATCTCTTTCAAAAATAGACTCCAGTGGTCACTTTACTAGGTCTATGTAGCACTGTTAGTTGGCACTTCACTCGAACTTGAATGGACTGTATTTGGAACTGGTCAACCAAAAATACCTAGAGCAGGGGATGTTAACATGGAACCTATCATAAATGATCTTGACATAACTATAGTGACTAAATTACTTGAAGATACAACTATCATTGTGAATACAAATGGTCCTAGCTAAGCTTGTAAGGGAGTTGTGGTAGAAGGCATTATCACAAATATAGGTCCTACTAGAGTATATACTATCATATACATGGGAGAGGAAGATACATTTGTCAAAATTCAAGCTCATGAAGGTGAAGCTATCAATTGGAAGGCCAACCATTATTGATCCTTTATCTTTTCATATTGAGTCCTGCATGCGATGAATTCTATCTCTATGGCTTCAAATTTGATAATAGGAAGCTTAAATAGAACTATAATCTTAATCATTAGCTTCATATGTAAGACCATTAAAGCTTTAAAATAGGTATTCAATGTCTTTGACTGTGCAACTTTATCATTAGCAAAAGTGACCAAAGTTTCCCATGAGATGCATGATCTATTTGTCATCATCAAAGACCTAAAAATTGTCAACATTATCAGGGACTGAAGGACATGGTACCAACTCTATATAATTTTTTTGCATTTCAGACTCTTCAAATGGGGATAGATTTGTTGTAGCAAGAGAATATTCCATTTTAATTTATTCTCTTGGAACTAATTTAATGTTAAAAGCTTCAAATGTTTTGATTAAATCCTAAGCTCTATACATAATTTTTTTTAGATATGACAACTTGCATTGGTATTTGCTCCTAACTTAGTTAACAACCAACTCTGAATCTCTAAATATTAACAAATATTTTAAATTATGCTTTAATGCAAATTATAGCCCTAAGATCAAGGATTCATATTCTGTAGGATTGTTACTGCATGTGAACTCTAACCTAAAAGCAGTAAGGCATTGATTCCCATTGGGGATAATCAAAGTTATGCCTACACCTAAGCCCTATTTGGATTGATCACCATCAAAATATAAGGTCCACAACTGCAAAGGAACTTAAAATTCTTGTTCATTACTCTTAAAATTTTTTGTGAAAGTATAAACTCCAACATGTAATGAAGAAAAATTAACTCTTTCATTTTTAGCATTATAATATATGATTACATATTTCATCTTTAGTTCTCTATTAACTCTAATATGATTGGGTACTCCTTTCCAAGGTAGTCACACATGTGAAAAGTCTATTTCCATATATCCATTCAATGTTTTTGACCCATAAAGACTAAGGAGTAGACCATAAGTCTCAATAATGTCAACTACATGAATGTTGATATATTGTTAAACATGTGGTTTAGAAGCAAGATGCATGTGGACATTTAAAAACTCTCCAAAAACTAGGACTGAAGACTTGTCTAATTTTAAGACTACTCTTTTGGACTTATCCAAGGTTAAATCCATATCCTTACATATCCCAATAGTTATCACATTGGCTGAAGCACTCGATCAACAAAGTAATTATGTAAATTTTCCCCAAAGATTCTGACAATTAATAAGAAAGGTGGGACTTTAGGTTTGTATTTATAAATTACCATGTTGGCATGCACAATATTGGATTTTTTAGTAGCTTGTTTTCTAGTTAAGGATTTCAACAAGAGTTATCTTTTTACATATTATGATCCAACTCATGAAGGGTAATGTTTGCCTTGATTTTATTCATGTCTTTGACTATGTTATATCCACTCTTACTATGTGGATCAACTTGTTGTTGTTGATCATTCCCTTTAGGAGGAGGTGGATTATTATTGGCCTTTAGATCAAGAGGAATGACTCAATTTTTGTTTGGAGGTGTAGAAGTCATGAGATGTTTTTGATTATTTTTTCTCAGATTGTAATTATTTCTTTGGAATTACTAAAAGGCATGGATATTGTATGTGTTATCTTCTGGTTCATTCTCATCCTCAATAATAAATAGGAAGTCATATGTCTCACACACCATCATTGTACTAGAAGGGTTGGGTTGGGTGGATCTAATTGATTAGGAATAATCTCATACCCCTCCATATCCTTTTAGAATATTTTTTAGGCAATACACAATTCTATACAGTTTAATTCACCATGCTATGCAGTGCTATGAACTCTACTCCTATTGGGCAAGGCTATTAAATAAATGTTTATATTTGGTATCTTGTTGGGTGATGGATTTGAGTTTTCACTCAACCTATTAAATGGTTTGTTATAGCTCTAGAATTTGAAATTCCTATTGGTCATTTTTCCCACTATGATGCCTAAATGTTTCTACATATTAAGAAACTCATTATTGAGTTTCTACACCATTAATTAGATAGCATCCATTTCAATTTTGGCAGATTTAAAATATATACTATGAGTGGTATAAGTGTTAATTTGGACTAAGGATCAATTCTAATTTTGTTGTTTAGGCATAGATGCATGATTATTTAGAAAATTTAGATTCTAATTTGGTATATGAACTAAAGGAAATTGAGTGAAGATTTGGTTTTGATTGTTGACCATGGCATATTTATTGGCATTTAAAATAGGGTTTAATGTTGGGAAATTCAAATTGATGTTGGGTATGGCCAATTATTATATATGTGGATTCAATTGATGATCAATATTAATGGCTTAAACATAGGCATTTGATAGGTTATTGATATTCTAAGCTCTATGTAAGAATACAACAGTCATAAAATCCAAAGCATTTTTATACATCTCAAGAGCTAATACAACAACAAGTCTATACATGACATCCACACAACTATACATTTTATAGAATCTCGTATTGAATGCTCTAATTAGATCATTAGGTTCCCTTTTCATACTAGTAAAATGTTGGTATGTCACACTAGGGTTGCTAACTTGCCCAAATTGTGCTATAAATGTTTCATGACGTTAGTTCCATAAGGTAAATAAATTATCTATAAGGTTAAAGAACCAATCATACGAAACATATTGCAGGGTGAAAGGTAATAATCTACATGTAACATCTTCATGAACCACACTCAACAATCCTAAATAAGTCTTAAGGGATTCTATATGTTCCTATGTAGTCTATCCTCTAGAAATAAGAACGAAGGGAGGCACTTTTTAGGATTCCTAGGTAACTCATAGATAACACTAGATATGATGATGCCAAAACTAGATAACCAGGCCATAGTGAAATGTTGGGGTTGATTCCCATCGATTTGTGAATTTTGTTGATTTATAACTCTCCTATGGATACCTCTATCTGATATGGGTCTTTGATGAACCTATAAAGGTGATATTAATAGTAGACCAAAATCAAAATTGGACCTTGTTAATATTACTAGTGGACCTAATGTACATAATTCAAGTGATTTTTTATAAGTTTAGATGTTGTGGCCCTCCTTAGAGTGTTAGATAAAACCTATTGATGTGGTTTTATTCAAATAAAAGATTATTACAAGAAGGTATCTAATGCTTTAAGATCAATGAAAATTCACTCCAAGGCATGAGTTACAGTTCTTAGTTTTATAAATAACCACACGGTGGAATAGTGCTAAGCAGAGTGGTTATTTATCATAAATGGTTTAAATATGATGGACGTCTAAATCTAAAACTAAATTCTACTTGAGGTTGACGAGTGGATCTAAACTAAGGTGATTCTGACAAACAAAAGGATAAAAGGAGGGAAGGGTAAGGTAGAAAATAAGAGGTCCTATTATCTAGCTAGATATTAAATTGTTCTAAGCTAGCTTTATACAACAAAATAAGCACATGTCACAAATCAATGTTTTCTATGGATTACACAAAGGCACAAAATAGAACCAAACACAGTAAAGAGTCTAATGAAGTAATCGCAAGATGACTCACTAATTATAATTAAGGATGTTATTAGCACTAGATTGCTATGCATATCCAATGTCACTAACAAATGTTAAACATGATCTATAACTAAAGAATTTATAAGACTAACATAATATTCAATATTATCCCTAAAAATAACACACACTCATCCTAATACAAATGTTTTAACTTAATGGAAATTCTTCAATAAAACATAGAAAGTTGGAAGAGACAACACATTCACAAAATAATTGTAGAAAAATTTCTTCACCTGCATTAAATTCCAAATGCTCCTCCCTTTAAAATAAATAAAATACATGTATATATAAATTTGGATGGGTTCACCTCATCCTCAAAGCTTGTCAAAACTTTTAAAGCCTAACATAAGATTGACTCCTAATTTAACATGCAAACTTTACATGTCTTACAATGCATATGAAAAATAATCTTAATTTATCTCTACAAATCATATATACAAGTATACAAATAAATCTATCAAAAATTGACCCTTGTGGTCACTTTACTAGGTTTGGGTAGCACTGTTAGTTGAGATTGTACTCAAACTATAGTAGAGTGTAGTTGGAACTAGTTGACCAAAAATACTTGGAGTAGGGGATGCCGACATAGAACCTATCGTAGATGATATTTTAATAACTATAATGACTTAAGTATTTGAATATATCACTATAGTTGTGATTAAAATTGGTCCTGGATGAGCTTGAAAGGGAGTTGTGATAGTAGGCAATATCACAAACACAAGCCTGTTTGGAGTATAGACTATCTTATACATGTGAGAAGAACACACGTTTGTTGAAATTCTAGATCATGAAGGTGAAGCTATCATCTGGAGGGCCAAAAATTATTTCTCCTTTATCCTTTCATATTCAACCATGCATGCTATGAATTTTAGCTATATGGCTTCAAAATTGATAATAGGAAACTTAAATAGAACTTGAATCTTATTCATAACTTCCTTTGTAAAACCATTTAAGCTATAAAAATTTATTCAATGTTAGGAAATATATTTATTAGTGCTCACATTTATGTATTATGATAATATATTATTGTGTGAGTGATTCATAGTCAAAACTCATGTAGCTATTCTAGGAGTAGTTTAGGATGTTTAGTGATAAGAGAGTGTCTTATGGGATAAGTCAAGAAATTTGGGGATGAGGTTTGACTCCTTAAAATTAGGGGTTGTCTAACTATTTAAATGTACTCTTGTGTATTGAATTTTTATCTTGAAGAATTATCTTTTTGTATGAATTCACATTTATTATGCAATTTCATTAATTCATACATGTTTAGGTTATGATAATCTAAACTAGATTTATTATCTAGTGTCAAAGCCATGTCTAATCCTTAAAATGGGAATCTAATGGTTTTGATAAGGGGATATATGTTTTTCATTTCCCTTGTGCATGGTAGTTTTTTTTTTGTATGAAAGATACTAGTCATATATTAGCATTTAGGTGTGGGATTATATGTGTGATTATATTTTGTAAACATTAAGGAATTGTTTGTATTTTTGAGAACCTAGTTCATTATTTATTCTCTTTGTATTATCTTGACACAGTCAAATTTGTCATCCAATTCAAATATACCAGTATATTCATGTGTAGTTTGAGATGTCATGCCATGCATTGAAGTTCATATTTTTACTACAAAGCTGGTATTGAAGGTACAAACTTGAGATTATTCTAATTATTTGAAGATGTCCTAAAGTTATCCTGCATCTACCATTGGGATTTGGAAATATTTTATTTGAGTATTTGAATCAAAGACATCATACTCCTACAACTCACATCTTTGGTCTGATTTATGATCCATAAGAACTTGGATCAACCTATTATAGATCTCTTGTTTACAAAGATATTATTGTGCAGTGCATGATCCAAATATTAGCATTGAGATTTCATAGTTGACAATGAAGAAGATATATGTTTATTCTTTGGAATGATTCTCCCAAACACCTATAATCTTATCCTTCTAAATTCATGCTTTCCAACATTTGTATGGCCTGCTCCAACATCAAACTAGTTAATTTGGATGCCCGACCTATGTTAATATTGAATGAGATCCAAACTGCTTCAAAAACCTGATCACCTAATTGCATGGTATGCACCATTCAGTCCTATCATATTTCCATTTTAGGTTTAGGTATTTATTTTTATATTAATCTTTTAGTTTTTTCCTTTAGTTCCATAATTATTGTCTTATAAATAGTAGTCTTCAATTTAGGTGATAGTCATTAAATTTTGATTTAGTGGTTTGTATAGTTTGTTTTGTATTCTAAGTTTTGTGACTTTAAATTCAATATAGTATAGACTAAAGTTTGATGTTTAGTCTTAGGTTTATGTTTTTCATCAAGTCTATAGTTATTTTAGCATTGAGTTAGTCATATATGTGAAGTGTTATTTTTAGAGGTGATCATAAACTAATTTTATGTCAATAATAGCAAAAAGCTATATTTATTAGGTTGTTAAATGAGTCATTTAATTAGGTGTTTATCATTTTGTCAGTTTAGGTCTTTAGCATCAAGTCTAGTATTTCAATATTTTATTGGTGTCAAGTGTTGGTAAAAGTGTAAAAAAAACTTTAAAAAAATGTCTACATTGTAATTGGACACTCTATCAATTAAAACTGACATCCAAATAAAAAATTGTGGGGGGGGGGGGCACATTGTGTAATTGATCCTCAAATCCAAATTTGCTAAGTAGTGTCAATACTAGAAGATGGAGGACACACGAGGTTAGAGGATGAAAAAACATCCTCTCACAAAATGCAAGAGATGGGGTTTCACATCTAGATTAGTGGTAAATAAATTGCATAGAAGTGACTATGTGTAGGATGATTCTCAATGGCAATGAAGGTCATCTATGCTATGTGGAATTAAGTGGCAACAATTATGTGTTGTGGCTACATTAGAGATGATGAGGACTTAGTCCTAAGTTTTGCTTTTCATTTTTTAGCATTTTGTGTGTGTTTTGAAATAAGAACATAAGTATATTCCTGTTCATATATGTAATAAGTGAGTAAGAATCCTATCTTATCCCATGATGTAAAAATATCATAGAGAGAAAAAGCACTAGTGTAATGCAGTTCATAGATCTTGAAAAGGTTAGTCATAATCTAGAAAACCATATGAGGTGAATAGTTGAGTGTGTTTTTATTCATGTCCATATTTATGGTAAGCCTGTGGAAAACCATGGAAGGTTGATGAGAGGTGCCTTTCATTTGAATCAAGATCATGAATCAAAATAATTGGGTGTGTCATAAGAGTTGGGCATACTACAGTTAAAGGTGTAATTTTTTTACCATGCTCGCACTAAGGGGGAAAATGTTAGGAAATCTATTTATAAGTGCTCATATTTATGTATTAGGATAATATATTATTATGTGAGTGAGTTGTAGTCAAAAATCATGTAGCTATTCTAGGAGTAGTTGAGGATGTTTAGTGATAAGAGAGTGTCTTGTGGGATAAGTTGAGAAATTTGGGGATGAGGTTTGAATCCTTAACATAGGGGTTCTCTACCTATTTAAATGTACTCCGTGTATTGAATTTGTATCTAGAAGAATTATATTTTTGTATGCATTAACATTTATTGTGTAATTTCATTATTTCATGTGTGTTTAGGTTATGATAATCTAAAATAGATTTATTATTCAAGGCCTCTGACTATGACACTTTGTCCTTGGATAGAGTTATCAATTGAATCACTTGGTCATTACTTCCAAAAAATGTGCTTTCAACTTCTACCTTGAAATAATTAGTAGTAATCTAAGGCAATTTATCAAAAAATGGACTAGTAAAAACCTAATTGAGCAGTGTATATATACCATTGATACCCATATCTCATAGTATTTAGATGGATTTCTAATCTTGGATCATCAATTGTTTCATCAACTCTTGTATTTGTTTATGTCACTACATTAGATGAGCCCTTTTGTTGGTCACATAATTTTGTTCTAATGCAATGTCTAAAAGCTACAATAAATTAAGGTGTTGATATGAATTTTACGTTACTAACTTGTTGATGAAGTGTAGTTTAGCATATAATATTTTCATAGAATCATAAAATCTCACCATATCTCCTCATTATGGTTGTGACTCTACTCTTGATTGTCAAATATAACATACTATGTTAGAAATGGCTCTAGCTGAGTTGTGCACATTGTTTACTGTATCTTTTGGAGGTTTTATTATACCTTATGCATATATAATTTTGTTAATCTATTGTATCCCATGAGATATTTTATTTAGGACTCCTCCAGTGGCATCCACCATAGAAATAGGGTCCTCTTTGATCTCATCCTCTTCTCCAGGTCTAGTTTTTTCCCCTTGTTAGTGAGAATATCTTCCTCTTAAAAACTTAGTGGGATTCCATCTAGTTATGAACATTGTTATCCTAACCCTTTTAGGTTTATTTAGGTCTCATCAAATTCTATGGTCAATCTGGGCTCCTGAGTGATAACCAAATCTTGTGTAGCTGATTGCTATGCTTGCATTTATCATATCCATGTGGGAGTCACTAGTAAGTCTTGAAAATAAGTTTGAGTGGTAAGAAGTGAGGTGTTTTGTTGTGGAGGAATGAGAATGGAGGGATATGGAGGAGTGAAAAATGGAGGTGTGTATGGTGAAGGGAAAGGTTGGATGAAAAAATTCTCTTTGGACATCTTGGTCTAGGGAAGGGTCCTAACAACATACTTTGTAAGGTCAGGAGACTCCTGGACTAAGATGACTATTGAATCTAATGGGAGACCCTATGTAATGGACACTCCTAATTGGGTAAATATGTGGGCCTATATGGGATGCATGGAAAAAATTACTTGGGATACTAGGTCCTTAAAATGTGGGCTAGTACAAGTGGTGTTTAAGTTAGGTGTGGAAAGAATACGCTGTGTAATGGTGACCTAGTTAGACTTTTAAAGAATTAGTAAATTGGTGTATAAAAAAAAATCTTGAGGTTAGTGGTAATCCAAAGTTTTAGTATTTTCCATATGATTAAATCCATATAAATCATCTAAATTATAAGGACAATTACAATACTTGGTGTAATAGATGAAACAAGGGATGTGGTAGCTTGTGTTGAGTCCTATGGAGAAATATGAGTGACAATAGGAAGAATAACTAAAGTATTTGGTGTGATCACTGGGGTGTTAACTATTGTACCCATTTGGTCTATACCCTTTACCATAGATTGATCTTGACCTTTTTCTCAATTTGCACTTGTTCTATACCTTGAGTGCAAGGAGGATTGGGGCTTAATCTCTCAAAATTTTCCTAAGAGGCACCTCGTAGGAGATATCTAATGTAACTTATTCCTCTAGGTATTCTTCATGGATTTCTTATAAATCCCCTTCGTCTATCGACTCATCTAGAGATTCCTCTGATAAATATCCTTCCCCATACCCATATTTTGTGTCAGAGTAGGGAATGCTTAATTATATATGTGAATATGAGGATGGTATCCCATTTTTTGTGTGATAACATGAGTTTTTATAGAGGTAGGAGAAGACCTTCTTACATAAGTCACTAAAAAAGGAGTAGTTGTCATGTGTAATGGAGGAGGAAAAGGGGGACAACTAGCCATTAGAGCCTAAAGTGGTAGAGCTACCACCAAAGTGAATGCAAAGGTGACCTTTGGAATTAGGGGTGTCTCTATATCCAAAAATAGTTGCCTTGCTTCCTTGAGTTTTGGGACATTATTGAAAACTCTTGCTTATAACTGCTCACCAGTTTCTTCTTTTGATTGAGGTTGTTCAACTTGTCTAGAGGGTTTTTCTTCTTGCTCCATTCTAACTGCATCCTCCCTTGTTATGGAGGGATCATATTAGATCATCTAAGTAATATTTATAGACATTTCAACCTTTTTAATTCTTATATAAACATTAGAGTCATCTTCAAGGTTTAGAAAGATTAGGTCATGTTCATATTCATGATGCCCATAGTCTTGATTGAATTACCCGTGGAGCTTATTTCTTTGTTGCCTTATCACCTTCTTGGGATCTAAGAACCTAAATTTAGATAATCTAAATTTGAATGAACCTCTATGTTTAGAAGTCTTGGCCAACTAATCCCAATTTTTAAATTGTTTCCTCCCAATGCTACGGGGTGTCTTGTGATATTTTGGCAATTTGGCCCTTCTTAAAATTTTCATCTACATTATTAGATAGCTAGTAAACTATCTCTTGCTCAACTAGCTTATCAGATACTTGCCTAGGTAAGTAAAAGGATATATCAATTACATTCAATTCTGATAACTGTATGGTCTAGGTAGAACCAATATTCACCCAATGACTTGAGTGATCTCTTTATCTAATCGAGTAATCTAGGCATTGGTTGCCCATTTATTACTCTATAGACCATTGGATATAAAGTGTATTATTTTTTGCATATAGTTCCTATATCTATGGATATGTAGGTGATCAAAATCATCAAAAATCCATTTTGGCTCCTTTGGCTCCCAAAGAGGAATGTTAGCTGGGTGACAATCCCACATGTAACATCCTCTAAATAGGAAAACATGTAGAATTTGTCATCTACTTGGTCATACATATGGTCTTTTTGGGATTTCAAATTAAAAATTATGATTTACCCCAATGGGGGAATTCCATTGCCTTCTATAATTATAGAAAACAATGGACCCAAACCTCATCTACATCAGTGATAGATGAGGCACTATGTAGCCTGTCCAATAGGGCCATAACAATTTTGACACTAGGTCTGAATTGGGAAATGGGGCATTTTTATTCATGGAAAACTTGTTAGGATTATGTGCCCATCCTAATAGGGTACTTATGAAACTATTTTATTTGAACTAGGAACTACCTATTTTTTGATTGTATGGGATTTCTAGTTTTGGTAGTCTATAAAATTTCTCGAAAGCTAAGTTGACTATGTATGTTATGGGTTTTGTGTTATTATTTTTATGAAAAATATTTTTTGTGCAGCTGCCTACTGTAAATAAATTGTAGACTATGTTAACACAAGGGAATACCTCTAGTTTGGTTATCGCTTTGTGGAGTTTGATAGCTTTGATAGCTAACATGTCATCTCTGTAATCCTTTTGATTAAGAGACAAATCATCTTCATCCTTGTAAGGCTGAACAACCTTGACCTTTACATAAAATGTCATGTAAGGATTGAATGATACATTTAGGGTAACCCAATTGAATTCTGTATCTTTAAACTCTTCCTTGATACTCAAATAGAACATTGAATGAGTAATTTCTTGGTTTTTGGCTTCCATTACTAAGTAACTCAAGTTATGCGTTAAATTTGAAATCTAGGACTTTCAATCAATATGGAGCTTTGGATAACAGTTCATATTTTAGAAAATATAACTTAATTTGAATTGGGAACATATAATATAGTCCATTTTCTTAGCTTGTGAATTCATTGTTTGATTTCTCCATTCATGAGAATTAATTACAGAATAACAATCACTATCAACTATCTATCAAATTTGAATTTGATTTTATGATGTCAACTTTCATGGGCTCATTTTAAATGTGGTGTTTTGTCATTAATTTTAACTGGTTAGTCATCTATTTTTGGTTTTAATATGTTTTATCCTTTTACAATTGTGTCATTAAGTTGTGGATTTTTGATTGCTAAATTTGTAGTTGACTGTGCCACTATAGGATACATGGCATAATTTCAATGTTATTCATCCAATGTCTTTTAAACATTAAAAAACATCATACAAACATTAATATTTAAATGTTATTCATCCCTAATCTAATTAAAATCACCTATCATACCTTTTCCATAAATATATATCTTTTTAGGACAAGTCTGATCTAGGTCAGACATGGCTGCACTATGGCCTTATCCATTAGCACGACCGTATCCCCTGCACTCTAACAATTACTTTTTTAAATTGAGACTTTTAACAATGGTTGTCTTGCACCTTTTTTAAGGTTGACTATAAAAAATATTCCAAATATTCCCATATATAATCATGTCAAGGCCATTCAATACAACACTTGATCCATCTAGTAATCACTTGGAAATTCTACTACAAACTAAACAAAAAAGCACTATTTCTTCCAATTTCATTTTTTCTAAATTTTAATAGTCATAGGCTAAGTTTGAACATATTTTATTGTAAGTCAAGGGCATCTATTGTCAATTATTTCAATCAATATTCTATCTATAATCATATAGTTTCACAATCATAGATCACGTAATCATCACAAGAGGGAGAACTATCTCAACTTGATGCCCATTTGGGCTAGGTAGGCAACACTCAAGTTACACAAGGTTTTTTTAGGGTAGTTAGGTTATTCCCCTAACCATATTCCCCCCTTTTGCAGTTTATTCATATTGTATTTTTTCTATAATATCAATGGTTTTTATTTTGCATGTCTTTCACATGACATATCAACATATAGAGTTTATCAATTAACCTTCATAGACAGTCACATTTACCCATAACATAAAATCATCCACAGTCAATTAGGACATGACTATAGTAAACAAAAATGGTTGCAGTGTGACTTTGTCCTCCTTTTTTTGACTTGTTTAATCACATTTTAAATTCATACATTTGATCGTGACATAGTACACAAGTCCTTTTAGACAATTTTCAATCACAATCAACATAAGATTTGTTTTTGGGAGGTTTGCATATCCTTAGGCTTATTTACTATTTTTAGCTAATTTCTAATTTTGTGAAATTTTGTAGCATACTATATTTTATTGTTAATTCTATATTTTCATGTATATCAATTTCAATAGTATAGATCTATTCATTTGAGTCTATTCAATTAAAATAGATTAAACATTATGTTGAACCTACTATATTAAGAACATTACTTTATTGCTTTATTTTTTTTCTGTGGTATAGGGTTTTAGCTGAATTTTTTAATTTAATAAAAATAAAAAATTCATAATTCACTACATAATTTTTTTTAAATTTTATTTCTCACTTTAATTTTTATTTGCTTGTGTTTATTTTTAGAAACTGTGTTCTAGTAGTTTCTAAACTACTCAGTGATTATCATGAAGGGCTACATGGTGATATGTTTATAGACATCAATGAATGAGAGGTTTAGCCCAATACTCATATCTATTATATATCAATAAACATAAATTTTATTTTCCATGTAGCTCATGATATACTAAAAATTCTTAGGATACCTTTTTTATACCATAGGAAGCCTCTTTTAGTTGTTTGATTGATGGTGCACCCGAGAGGGGCATATTTCTCAAGGAATTCATTCTTATTGTACCCTCATAAATAGGGTTATTGGATACAAGCATCCATTTTACTATATAGTTAATTCTTTGAAACATTTGGTTTACATTAGTCAACAAACGAGAAAGTATATTTGAGAGCCCAAATAATCAATCAAATCCTTGCCTAGATCTCCCTTATACCTTGAATTTTGCTTGTATTATATTTATAGTCATTAACATTGCTTGATTCATATTGTATTGTATTCATAATGGGATCAACGAATGAATGTTGTTTTCCCATTTTACATAAAATTATGCATTTTATTGTATAATATTATCTTACTTTCCAATATGTTATTCATTACATTTGTTCAAAAAATTACCTTAGAGTACTCTCAATTATCTTTTATTTTATATTTTTATAACATTCTATACACATAATATGTTTCACTTTAACATTTATTGATTCTCTCTCTTGAAGTGACTTATCAAGCATTGATCTCCCTAAGTGCACACCTTAAAGGGTGTACCGGGAAAGGGGTGGGTAGGCTTGTGCTGCTTTGCAAGAGATGTTATTTATGTCATGATCATATCATTCCTACCACCATTTCAACTTCCTTAGATTTATCTTACTATCTACCTCCTTCCATGATATCTCATTCAACCATGTTAGTTCCCTCATATCCTATAGCATTAGCCAGGCTAATACTATCTAGTTAGAACCTTTTACCTTCATATATTGTATCTACTAACTTGATCTAGTTCTAAGCTTGTTCCCTAACATTCATATTATATTAGCCTAGCCAATACCATCGAATGCCAGCTGATATCTCTTAATTGTATCAATTTGGCTGATACCATTGATGACTTAGTGCTTAGGGTTGGTTTTAGGTAGTTGATCAATATATATGAGTCATATTTCATTCTAACCATATGCATATAAAATACATTTTCTTTACTTTCACTCACACTTTTTCCCTAAGTCATATTTGGAGCTAGGTCTAGAATCTTATGAACCATAAGAAAAGTCATTGGGAGGATTCTTAAGTCTTCTACCAGCCATTTGAGGTCTTCATAACCATAACAATATATTTCAAAGCACCATTAGCCAAGGGTGAAATTGATGCTCGATGAGTCCACTCCAAGGTAAGTATTTCTAACCTTATGCTCTTTACTTTATTTACTTAGTAATTATATTTTTCTTATTTCTTAGTGAATAAATGTGTGTGTATCCTTGTCTAGGTTCTCTCTACACCGACTAAGTTGGTGTAGTTATAGGATTACATAGACTTTCCATATACCATTTTAGGTTGCTTAGACCCCTATTTATCAAGCATGGAACCTTACCCCTTTTGATAATTCTAACCCTTCCCCTTTAATTTATTCTATTTTTTTTGCATAACTACTTACATTGCGTATTCACAATCATTTATTTTCATAGAGGCTAGTTAGAAATATTTTATTATGTCATAGGCTTAGGATTTGGAACCCTTTCCTCTTAGTATTGGTGATACAGGCAACCCTCTTTCTAGGTTTGTAAATCCATTGGTCACTACCTAAACATTATGTATCACATGTGTTAAGGTCAACATACCCCCATTTATGAAAAATAGGGACCCTTATGCTTATTTTGAACCTTTGCACTGAAGACTAGATATTCTGATCTTTATTAGAATTTGAAGATCACCCATGCCTTATGAAATTGGCTTGTTTGTTCATGGTTTTGTTTGAAACTTGCCTAATGGTTCTAAAAGTTGATCCTTGTTTCTTAAGTTGCAAGTTTCATGGAGCTCCATTCAATGGATCATGCTTCAAATTTATAGATTAACCATATTTAGACTTTTTTTAGTCTCGAATTTATGCCAGCTCATAGTTGGATTCATGTGATAAAACCCTCCTTCAACAAACCCTAGCCAAGATCTTTAATTCAAATTTTAGTGGGAACATTTTTAAATTAACCCTAGACTTGAGCCTAATTTTTATGCTAAGGCTTAGTCATGTTTTTTAACACAACCAAAACCTTAGCCTAAAAATCATGCATTGGTCCCATTTTAGTCCCCCCTTTTTTGTTCCCTATGTTATTAACATGGTTTAATGTTTATGTTTGCAGGGTCTTTTAGCTTAGCATGGTCCCCTTTGTTATATGCTTAGCCTAAAGTCTTAACCCTAAGGCCCATTTCATTACTAACTTAAATTTGACATTCTCGTAACCATCATTTGATGTCTGCAAGGCCATCATTAACATCCACAAGACTGTCAAATTTAAGCTACTAGATTATTTTTCTTAGACATGGGGATATGCTTCAAAATGTTGATAAAAGCTTATGGCTTGTATTTTAGATCAATGGAACCCCTTGAAAGATGTTCAAACACTTAAGATATTTGAAATTCAAATAATAAAATTATCTTGTGGTCTAAATATATAAAGATGTGGACTTAGTCTTAAGTCTATTTCCTAAGGTTCTAATTACGTTTGTTTAAATGCAATAAAACTTAGGCTAGAGACTATATTAAATCTTATTTCAAGAGGTCCTTGTAACATAAAACTTAACTTTAAAGGCTTTTTAACCTAAGGTTTCATCATGCTTATTAATGTGATAAAGCCCTAGGTTAAAACCAAGCATTTGGTCCTTGTATTATTTGGCCCCTTTAGACATATTATAAGAACTTAACATAAATATTTTAGCCTAAATTATATGTTGTGTTTATTAACACAACATAAAACTTAGCCTAAAATATATAGCTTGGGTCCCCTTCCTATGGATTCTAAAAACTTAAGCTAAAATATTTTAGCCTAAAGTCTATAACATGTTTATTAAACATGAAATAAACCTTAGCCTAAAGTATTTAAGCTTAAGTCCCTTCTTATGTCATGAAATTGATTAAATTTATCACCCTTTTTTTAGGATCAATGGCTTGCATTTCATCATGGAGATTGATCAGATGAGGCAAAAGACTTGATAAATCTAAGGCATTTGATCTATCAGACCAATCATGTACATTCATTTGGATTAATATCAATGGTCTAAGCTTGCTCACGAGAGGTGATCAGATAGAGTGCATCTCTTGGAGAATTTTCAATGAGCCCTAAAGGCTTGTAGGATCAACACATGACAAACACACATTCACTTCATATAATATAGAACCTAAAAATCCCATAGAGGTGCTAGGAATCACAACCATAGGGCCTGACATAAAGTAACCAATGATTCTTAATCCTCACAATCATGATCAATGGCTCACATTAACCCATAAACAAGGATTCGATGGTGTGAATTAAAAATTGGATTTTAAAAATATAATGGTTAGTCCCTCAAGGAATTTATGAAAAATGCCACAAATTTTTTCAAATAGATGCCACATAGGCACCACACAAGCACCAAATGACAAAATTAGAGATTTTGTATGCTCAAAAAGGCAAAAGTATAAAGGTCTGGGTCTCAATAAAATCCAAGACATGAATGATCCCAAGTATAAATTACCATCACCATTAAAGCCTCAAAAATCCCTAGCATCCATATAATCCCCAATTTAAACTCAGATTAGTCACATTTAAACTAAGAAGAGTTTAATTTACAATCTGAGTAAGAGAAAATTGACCCAAAAACCACTTTTAATTCATTGGTAAGTATTTAAAACTTTCATAGCCATGGTAACTCAAAAACAACAACAAAAGGATGAAACTAAGTTATACTTAACCTCAGATAATGAGGGTAGAATTTTTAAGGACATGGATTTAGATACTACAGATTTGAATAATGGGAACATGAACTAGTCTGAACTCTTTTAGACCATTGAGGAGATGCAAGATTTGACAAGAGAAGAACAAAAAAATGCAACCATTCTATGGAGGTACAATGACCTAGTCTCCATCCAGATGGCTAACCTACACTATGTTTCCACCAAGCCTAAGGTACTACACTACATTGATGTCCTTGCTCCTCTTTTTTAGGATTGTAAAATTGAAAGTGATTGGATAGTGTATGAGCAAAGTTTTAAGAAAGTAACATACATTTCCCCTCTAGCTTTTGAGAGCTACTATAAACTATGTAAGCCACAGATATACTTGCCAACCATTAAAAATTGGATTGGAGAGCATAATATAAGTTTAATCCTAGCCCCATGGCTTCTTAATGGGAACCATGTAGTCCAATATCTCACAAGAAAAATCCTAATTGTCTAATTCATGGTGGGTTAGGATAATTATGACCTTGATAAATAGGTTATGCAGAGCCCCCTCCACCAAATATACTGACAAAGTCTGGGTGCCCTATGTTTACTTCATGGTTTATAAGGGACTCACTCCCCCATTAGGTGAGATTATCAACATCCATCAAAAGTCACAATTCATAGCCATTAAGAAGAAAATAAACAAACACTTTTACATGATGTCCTACCTACTTTATGCTTTACTGACCACAACAAAGATCCCAAATATCAAGAATTAGTCACCTGATGGGAGACATACTCTCTCCCATCATTATTCCAAACTACACATATTCAAATATAGACACAACATCCATTTCATTTATGATTATGTTTATCCATCTCTAGTGGAGGCCATCATAAGAATCCCCATGGGCAGGGTTAGCCCCTTGGTTAATAAATATGTGGAATTGATAGGGGATATATGGTTTTACCCTAATTGCATATTAATAAGGATATAAGGGACTTTAACACAATCCTTTAGGGTACCCATCTATGTGCCAAACAAGCTAGTAGAATAATAAATGGCTTACCATCTTCTTCATACTATAGATGTATTTTTCAAGGAAAAAAGGAAATTCCTCCCCCATCCCTTTCCTTTGACATTCAACATAACTATGTTACAAAATTGTAAGCAGGTAAATGTTATTACCAAACACAGGGACTCTTTCACCATAAAAAAAGATGATTTGAGGCAATGGGACCCTAATGGGATGGTATCCAAACATATAAAGTCCGAATCCATAAATAAGGCATACGAGCATTATCTTGGGATACATGACCCATTCTGCATCAGGGCCTCTAGTTTCCCATAGGTATTATATAGATTGAAAAGACATATCATCAAACTTGAGCCTAGGTTGGTAAGGGGAGATGACAAGACACTAGGTGAGATTTGAAAAATAGGGCCCTCGTAGTAAGATTTGTTACCTAGATCATCCTCAAGGCCCCCTCAAGAACAAATACATGTTAGCATGCAACATCCTCAAACATAGGTTACACAAGGAATTGGAAAAGAGAAGTTGGAAGAGAGACCTAGGGAAGGATCATCTTCCACCCTACGTAAAAGGGTAGAGTCTCCTATAGATTTCCTAGACATGGTTGCTTTGGAACCTAATGAAATAGTATATGATTCACTTAGGGTGCTTACTAAAGCATATTGGCTAGAAGATGAAGAAGAACAAACTGAGGAACCTCAAACCCAAGTAGAGGAGGCATAATAGGATAAAGGGAATGGATTTGCTTTGGACCTAGTTCCAATAACACCCCCACAAAAGAGGTAAACAAAATTAACATTAGTCTTAGTTGGGAGAAAGAAACCAAAGTTGAACTTCTCTTACCCCATGAGTGGGTTCAACTTGTTCAGTGATGAATACCCCATTCATGGTCCCATTATCCCTTAATGGTTTTCTTATGGAAAAATGGAGAATATTACCACTTTATCCCATTCCTGGGCCTTGATCCAAATAATTTAAATTGATATTCATGAATAAATCAAGACATGGATATTGGATATGATGAAAGAAGAAGAAGAGAGAATATTAGTTACCATAGTAGGATAAAGTGGCACTCAAATAGACAATCCAAGAGCTTCAAACAACACACAAGTGGAGATTCCTAAGCCTCTTAAGATCATAAAGTCATTAACTAGCATGCAATTCAATCCAAAAATAAAAGGATTAGAGAGGGTGAAAACCAAAAAGGCCATGGTTAAAGGTGAAGAATTCACCTTTCAAAGAGTTGAGCCCTTTATTGGTCTAACCCCCATTAAAGGTTAGAAGCCTGATGAGCATCCTATCTATGAGTAAGACATAGAAGGAATTGATAAGGCTCATTCAACCTAGATCAAAGTAGGAATTAGGGGTATGAAGTAGAAGATACATAACTTAGAGAAATAAAAGGATAATCTAGAGACATTGGTTATCTTATCAGTCCCTGAGGTAGTAATAAATATGTTTGAGGGATCCTTCTTTGGCATGTTTGACTCCTTGAAGTTAATGAAGTTGAGGCAGGATGCATTAACCCAATAAAGTGAGATAGCTAAAGTATTGGTGGCCCAGTGGTAGGATGTTGAGGATAAAATAAGAGATCTTATCAACATACTAATCAAGGGTAGGATTTCTAGCTTGAAAACCATCAACTTAGCCCACTTGAATGCAATATTGATGATATTTATCGATAAGATCCAAAGTTTAAGTGTTTGGTCAAAGATATTAAACAAACTCCTAAGGGATTATGAGGCAATAATAGCTAGAGTCAAGTAACTCTATGGCATCATGTTAGCCAATACTACAAATTCTAGTGCCCTAAGCATCATTGATGATGAGGAGTACAAGCACAAAGTCACTTTGGTGATACAAGAAGTTAGAAGCAAAATCTAAGGCCAATCTAGAAGTGGTGATAGCTGAATCTTAGGCATGATCTTCACTACTAAAGAGAAGATTATAGAAGTAAAGAACATCAAGGAAGCCATTATGAGGAATGATAGAGACCTTGGTGACTTGGTTTATCAAGAGGATGTATGTCTCTTGAATCCAACTATTGATTTGGAGCTTATAAAAAAGTAGCATCAAAGACCTATGGAGATTTTCCAAGAGCAACAAGGGAGTCCTTCAGCATAGGGCCTACTGGTTAATTAATATTCCATTTTGTAAAGCATTGTAATATTTGAATGTGGAATATTCTTTTATAAATACATATGTTAGTTTGTTAGCATATTTGCCTATAGGTCAGTTTGTTTAGGAAAGAGAAATATATTCTAGAATTGTAAAAAAGGAAAACTATCCTTATCTTTATACATGTGTAATCTTATGGCTAACTGGTATACTGCTTGAGTCTTCTATAAAAGGTAGTATTACCATTTTGTAAAAAGAGGGAGTTTTGAGCCAAAACTTGTATACTTCAAAATAATTAATATAATCAAGGAATACTAAAAAGTTTGTCCAAGTTTGTTTGTATAAATAGTCACTTAGCTTCTCTCTCAATTTCTTATTCTAAGCCTTGAATTTGAATGGTTTTATGAATTCTAAATGTGCATCTTTGATATAGAGTTGATAATTTGTGCTAAAGCTAGATTATTTAAATGTTCTTAAACTTTGTTTCATTTTATTTGCTCTGTATTGGGATGTGTAAATGATATTTGAATGAAATAGTAAAATTTTAAAGCAAATTTAGTTCATACTTGTATTCTTTCATGTTTTCCTAAGAATTTTCCTGATATATGCTGTGATTTAAGTATTTGCTACTATACATTATATATTAGTTAAAATCATGTTCAGATGAATTTAAAACCTTGTCATGATGTTTAAATCAAGGATCAACAATCACATACTTTCTTTCTACCCTACCCTTCCTTTTGTTTCTTTCTTTGATCAAATCACTTTAGTTTAGATCTCATTGTAAATATTCATCTATAATAGTATTTAGTATAAAACTTTGATCATAATTCACTAAGATCAACATAGGTACTTCAAAATTCACAAAGACCAGTGGTAACTCCCAACCATCAATCAATATATATTTATCGAACAATTTAATTTACTCTACCTCTATTTGACCACAGGTAACTAGATTACTAAAAACTTGCTACTTGTGTCATGAATTCCTAGAATTCTAAAATGAGAAGTGTTATTTAAACACTAAGAGCACCTTTGATATACATAAAGGCATAAAAAAATGAGCTCCACTAGTGCTAAAAGGAGGACCTTATTGAATTTGTTGAATCTTTGATAATCTTAGTCTGTTTTGATCTAAGATTGGTGTTATCTTTGTACTTTTGCATAGTTCTTTGCTCAAAAGCATAAAGATCATTGATATTTATGGTCTTTGACCCATATTTTTGATTTATTTAGACAAATATCAAAGACCTTTGAGGTTAGAGGCATAATTCTAGAAAAGATAGCTTAAAATCTAAGAATTCATAGTATTTGAGGTTAAAATAGCTTGTTTTGATCAAAGATTAGTGTATCATTCATAGATCTAGGCCCATTTGAGCTTAAAATTGTAAAGGTTAACCATATTTACATAATTGGACACTTAATTTAGCTAAATTATTTAAAATTTGATGCCTTTTGGTATTCTTTACATGTATCTTTGCAAAATTAGCTTAATGTGCAAATCTGAGTCTTGTTCTTTGTAAAGGTTCATTTGACACATCATATTTCAAATAAGATCTAAAATTATTAAGCTAGAACTACCAAGAATCCAAAATAGATCACCCTTTGAAACAAGAGATCCCCTACTTGAGTTGGAAGTCCGTAGGAGAGCTAAAAGAGACAAAGGTAGACATAGGCGTTCAAAGTCTTTGCCAACTTTACCACTCAAAAGTACTCCTACGTTTAGCCTTCATCAAGGTATGGCTTAGTTAGGAAGTTCTAATATAAATGTATAAGGTGAAATCCATGACCTCCCTCATAATTTTGAAAAGTATTTGCCAACTTTTAGTCCGAGTGGTATTGTAACAACAAAAGAACATGTTAAATCATTTAAGGCTACATTAAGATTGTTAAATGTAGTTCATGAGGGTGTATCATGTAGATTATTCCCTTTCACATTTAAATATGCTGCATATAAGTGGTTCCTAAACCTACCTAATGATTGCATCCCCACTTGGGATGAATTCAATAACATCTTTATTGACCAATTTGGTAAGATCATCAAATGTTGTGTCTTATACCAAAAATTTACCACCTTAAAAAGGGATGATAATAAACCTATAAGATATTTTAATGCTAGGTTTCAAAAGATTTACAATAAGAACATTGACCCTTATAAGCCTGATTAGGCCTTGGCCTTAGAAATCTATAAAGATGCTCTTGATCCCATGACCTCAATGTTAAAAAATAGAGCTATAGGTCCAATGATCATTAATGACCAGATGCAACCTCAAGGTCAGATGGCCTACTCTATTCCTAATGTCAACCCACATATGCCCACATTGAATGTATTTCCTAATAATAACTATAATGTACTTGCTCTCAACCAATGCCTAAATTTGAATTAATTGTCTCTAAGACATGTTGCTTTTAACCAGAATTTGAGGTTCTTGGATCACCCCAGTGGATTTAATGCAACTGATCAAAGGGCATTAGTACTACCCACTGATACGAATAAAAACCAAGTTCATAATTTTAAAACCCCTAAAAGTGAGAATGAGTCCATTATGAAAATGGTCCAAAAATTGAGCACTGACTTCCTTAAGCTACAAAAATAAGTTGGTAATACTGTAGAAACTTCTAGTAGGAAATTCTCTTTCCAAAGGTTTAGTAGACCCAACAATGTGTTCTATAATGATAGTTTCCATAACAATAAGAATAATGAACCCTCTTCTAAAAAGAATACTATGGATATTAATCTCATTGACATTGCTTTGCTTGATTATTGTAGAGTCTATTATATTGCTAAGCATGGTGAGATTGATTGCATTGAGTTCTATAAATCTTTTGAGGCATTTCAAGTAGAGTTGGACACTTTTGAAGTAGTGCCTAACAAAGATAATGGAGAAGCTACTTTAGGATCCAAGCCTGTTGACTAGATCTTCATGGTGGAGACATTTATTTTCCCCTTACAAGAAGAAAATGAGCTTGATGGTGTTCTTAAAGAGTCCATTCCTTCTAGTAGTTATTCAAGAAGAAATATCCTCTAAGGAATAGAGAACAGAGGCAACCTTTGACTACTTCTATTCCTCCAAATAGCTTTGTTACTCTTGGGATACCACTTCAATCTAGAGCCTTCAAAGGAAGTAATTCTAAACTTAGTGCAGATGATTCCAATTCTTCCAATAGGATTGGTTATAATATTGTAAAGGACATGAAAAAAATCAAAGCTAATGTTACCTTGCATGAATTGACACAAATCATAGAATAGAGAGACCTATTGCTAGAATCCTTGTCCAAGAAATATAGCTAGATGACCAAGACTGATAATGCTAATGTAGCTCTGTATAAATCTAAAATAGAGTCCCCACCCTTCTTACTTATAGTCAGAATGTTTGGTAAAAAATTACATAGCTATTTGTTGGATTTTAGTTCCTCCACAAATATTACGCCTGCAGGCATTTGTAAGCAACTTGGTTTGACCCCCATTAAGTCTGATAGGGTTATCACCGAATTAGATAAGTCTAAGGTCAAGGTGGTTGGACAATTGTTAAATGTCCATATATAATTGGATTCAAAGCCAAGAATCCAAAAATTTATAGATATCCAAGTGGTAGATATCCCTGATGCATATGGACTAATTTTAATCAAAGAGTAGACAAAGGCTCTGAATGGATATATGTCCACAAATTGTTCACACCTATGGCTACCTTGGAAGGGAGTTACCAACCAAATCAAAGTTGAAAGGTAGACAAGGATGAAACACATGTAGGAAAGGGGTGCATACATAAATTACCTCGATCTCCTCTCCTTATCATTTGAGCACCCCTAATGTTGACGGTTCACTATTACTCATCCCCATATATAGATTCTAGATAGGGGGTCACCGTATCTATATAGGGGTGACTCTCTATGGTCTATTCAACACAATAGAGGCCATATATATATATATATATATATATATATATATATATATATATATATATATATAGGACATCTATAATATCCTATATATAGAGAGGGGAGAGGGGTTTCCCCCTTACGCCCTCATGATTATAATGTTGTCAATGAAAGGGTCAACATAATTGATTTAGATTTAGGTGTTTTCACTATAAAAACTACCAAATTTTGTGGTCCTAAATATTTTAATGTTGTGCTTGGGCTATGAAAGTTGTATTTTGATGGGGCTAGGTGTAAATCTAGATCTAGGGTAGGCATTGTTCTAACTAACCTTATTGGTAAGAAATACCATGCTTCTTATAGATCCCAGTTTCCTTGCACCAATAACCTTGTAGAATATGAAGCCCTCATCTTAGGTCTATAATTTTCCATCAAAAATAAAGTCAAAGAACTATTAGTTTATGGTGACTCAAAACTAGTAGTAAATCAAGTGAGAAGCAAGTATCAGTGCAAACTATCATACCTTAAGAGGTACAAATTTAGAGTCTGGGATCTAGTGGAATTTTTTGATGCCTTCAATATTATTTCTATCCCAAGGGAAGAAAATAAAGATGCTAATGAGCTTGCCTCTATTTTAGCTAATCTCATACCTGACCAAGATTCAACTAACTTTAGTATTGAACTTGTACCTTGCCCTTCTATCCTAGACAATGTGAACCATCTAAAAGTCTTTAGTGATGACCATCAAATCCTAAACTTCATGACTAGTTTAGGAGCATTTGAAACTTAGATCATTGATTAAGATGATGAGAATGAGTTTAGAAAAGACAAATTTAATGGAAAATTCATTCAGCTAAATGACAATAAGATCCCTAAAGGGATGATTTCATTGGAAATATTGTTTAATCAAGATAAGCTAGTTGAAGTTTCTAAGATTCCCAAAGTAAGTGGGAAGGATTACAATGCAATTGATCTTAGACCTCAAGATTAGCCTTAGCTGGTTAACATTAGAAAATCCTATACTAGTGTTGAAAATAAGAGAGTCAAAGAGCTGTTAACAAAGTACAAAAATGTCATAACTTCTTATGATGACTTGAAGATCTCTGACCCAAGAGTCATCACCTATACTATACCTATTAAAGAAATTTGCAAACCCTTCAGGTAGAAACAAAGACTTGTGAACCCTATCTTAGAGCCCATGATATTTAAAGAGGTCAAGAGACTATGATATGCTAGAATAGTAATTTCCATTAGGCACTCTAAATGGGTATCCAATTTGGTGCTAGTCAGAAAGAAGAATGGTGAGATTAGATTGTGTATTGAATTTAGAATCTAAATAAGGCATCTAAAAAGGATAATTATCTTATTCCATCCCTTGACCAAATAATACAAATTATTTTAGGTTCAACAATAATGTCCTTTCTTGATGGTTTTTTAGGATACAATTAGGTGCTAGTTGACAAAGAAGATAGAATGAAGATAACCTTCACAACTAAGTGGGGCACCTTTGCATACAAGAGAATGCCTTTTGGATTGATAAACATAGGAGCCACTTTTCAAAGGGCCATAGACCATGCCTTCCAAGGCATGATTGGTAAGTGTATCATAATCTACGTAGATGATCTATCTATTTTCTCTAAGAACAGGGAAGACCATTTCATGCATCTACAACAAGTATTTGAAAGGTGCAAAAGTTATGGGATCTTTCTTAACCCTAAGAAGATTATTTTTTATGTTATTGAAGGTAAAATATTAGGCCATGTCATCCCTAAATATGGAATTTTCATAGAGCCTGATAGAGTGGAAGCTATATCCAATATGGAGTCTCCTAATAGTAAAAAAGAATTAAAATCATTTTTTAGCAAAATGAACTTTGTGAGAAAGTTCATTTTCGGCTTTGTAGAGATTATCAAACCATTGAATGATTTGTTAAATAAGGATGCTAAAGTCTCATGGAATGAGGAATCTAAGAAGGCCTTTGAGGACATCAAAAGTGCAATCAACCAAGCTCCAATCTTGATAAGTCCTAAATTTTCAAAGGATTTTTACCTCTACTCTTTCTCTTTTGACCATACTATTGCTGCTAATTTAACTCAAAAAATTTAAGGATCTGACCATCCAATTGATTTTATGAGTACTAATTTGAAAAATGTTGAGTTAAATCACCCTTTGATTGATAAACAAGCCTTTGCATTAGTTAAAGTTGTTAAGAAATTTAGGCACTACATTTTTAGGAATAAAGTGCATGCCATTTTTCTATATCTAACCACTAAGTTAATGCTAAGATAATGTGAACTTAGAGTGAAGAGGTAAGTGGATGTCTATTCTTCAAGAATATGACATAGAGATGAAAATTATAAAATTGGTAAGGTGTCAAGGTCTAATTAAAATGATTGCTAATACCAGTTCTAAGCTAAGTATTATGTAATTTGATCATCAAGCTTTCAAGCTAATGAATGGTATGATTCCATTGTTTACTTACTAATTAATATAAATTGTCCCTCAAAGCTAACCAAAGAGCAAAAAAGAGATTTAAGGCTCAAGACAACTCACTACCTCATCAAAATGTGGAGGCCTATACTGAAATAACTTTGAAGGAGTATATTTGAGATGTGTTTTCAAGGAGGAAGCCATTGAGGTAATGAGCAGTCTCCATGAGAAGCTAGGAAGTGGGCATCTACTAGGAAGAACATCTGACAAGATTCTCAGGGTTGGCTACATTTAGCCCACCATCTTTAAAGATGATCATAAGCATGTAAGCTAATTCCATTCATGCCAGATATTTAACACAAAGGAGCCAAAGGCAGTAATGCCTTTGTAACAAGTCATGATGATAAACCCTTTTCCCAATGGGGGATAGAATTTTTAGGGGTAATCAACCCCAACACATCAAAAGATCATAAGTATGCTCTAATAACTACTGACTATTGCATAAGATGGATTAAGGCTATAGCCACCAAACAATGCATAACAAAATAAGTGATCAAGTTTATAGAAGAAAACATATGCACCAAATTTGGGACTCTAGTCTCTTTAGTATGTGATAATGGGTTAGCGTTCATATCCATAGAGATGATAGAATTGGGCATATGACAACAACATTATCCTCAAAATTTCATCCAATCATTATCTTCAAGGTAATGGAGTATTTGAGTCAACAAATAAAAACTTGGTGACAAACATTAAAAAGTTTGTTATAGACAAACCTAGAACATGGCATAATATTTTCAAGTATGCCCTTTAGGTAGATACAATAAGAACTAAACAGGCTCTTAAAACTTCTCTTTTCTTACTGTTATATGGCCAGGAGCCTATATTCCCCATCACATTCAAGCTACCAACCTACAAGTTTATGCAAGAGTATATGGAGGAAGACCAAGAATTTGCAAACTTTAGGCTATTGGAAATTATTCAGATGGAGGATACATGAAAAAATAATTTTGCCAAATTTAGTAGAAACCAAACTAAAATAAAGAGATGGTTTGAAAATAGATCAAAGATTAAGATGTTCAAATAAGGAGACTTGTTTCTTCTTTAGGATAAAACATCTGAGCCCAAGGGAAAACATGGCAAGTTCACACCTCTATGGATTGGCCCCTATCAAATTTCAAATACACTTGGAGATAACACCTTCAGGCTCAAAGATCTATAAGGATCAAAGTTCACACTGCCCACCAATGGATAGTATCTCATGCATTACTTTGTTGCTACTCCTTTTGGGGTCTTCATGGAGTAAATCTGTAAGATGATTAGAGTTAGTATAGGTAGGCTAGTTAGTTTCTTTCAATTCTTTCCCTTATGTCCCTTGTTTGTACATAATCATGTATATATTTGTTTGCTTCTCTTTTACTTCTTGCTTTGCTGATTTCTATTGTGTGTTTGTCTCTTGTTTATTTGTTCTTCACTTCTAATAAGTCCTTTTGGATAACCCTCAGCTTAAAGTTTCTTAGTTTACTAAAAACTCTAGAAGTTCAGAAATGATGATATGAACCACACACATATGTTGACCATGGATTTGAGATAGGAACTTGATATTAGGATTTGAAGAAACTACTAAAGACCTATGAACAAGTTAACCATTCTATAAAGACCTTAAACATTGTCTTGACCTAAACCTAATTTTAAGAAGAATTACACATGTTGAATGAAAGCTCAATCCATTAAGGTATAGTTGTGATTGCACTTAACAAACATCCTTATCTAGGACAAAGGTTGTAACCATAGGTAATTATTTGAGGGTTAGACATTTGAACAAATCCTTAAACATGGCTACCTTGGTTCCCAACCTTTGTTGAAAGCCTAAAAATAAAAAAAAATGAAAACAAAAAACTAGAACTTATTACAAAGTCAAAAGATTTTTGAACAAAGGTGAATCTAGTAATCCCCATCAGGATTGTGGATGCCTAGTTGGAAATGGAGCAAGGACATGAGTGGAGCCAAAAGTATCTCTATCAGGGATATGGATTCCTGGTTGGAAATAGAGCAATGCCCAAGCCTTCCCTGAATTAGAAGCATGGTTCTTAATGAATATCTAAACATGCTCCAAGTCAATGTTAATGATTAAAGATATGAAATCAAGAAGTTATCCCCTAAATCCCATGACAAATAGTAAGTGGAATCAAAACATACACACAACATGGCTATCTCTTGATGTTTGATCCTAATTCTACATGTATAAGGTTTGTTTCAACCATGAACTGATCTTGAGAATGACATTGATCAAGTAGAATGAATGACCTAGTTGTTTGTTTGAACTAAAGTCTCTAAGTTCTAACATATTGATATGTTTCCTATGAAAGTCACCATTTGTTGAGGTCAACATACCCCCATTTTTGAAAAATAGGGACCCTTGTGATTATTTTGAATCTTAACATTAAAAACTTGATATTCTACTTTTTATTAGAATTTGAAGATCACCCATGCCTGATGAAAATAGACCGTTTGTTCATGGTTTTTATTGAAACTTGCCTAATGTTGCTAATAGTTTATCTTTGTATCTTAAGTTATAGGTTTCATGGAACTCCCTTTAATGGATAACACTTGAAATTTATAGATTAATCATATTCAAACTTTTTCTAATGTCAAATTTATAACAAATCATAGTTGGATTCATGTGATAAAACCCTCCTTTAGAAAACCCTAGCATAGACCTTTAATTCAAAATTTGGTGGGAACATTTTGGCAGAAACATTTTTGAATTAACTCTAGACTTAAGCCTAATTTTTATGCTAAAGCTTAGTCATGTTTTTCAACATAACCAAAACCTTAGCCTAAAAATCATGCTTTGATCCCCTTTTATTTCCCCCTTTTCTGTTCCCTATGTTCTTAACATGGTCTAATGTTTATGTTTATAGGGTAATATAGTTTAGCATGGTCCTCTTTATTATATGCTTAGCTTAAAGTCTTAACCCTAAGGCCCCGTTTATATTTGTCAACATGAATAATACTTTAGTATTAAATATTTAGCCTAAGTTATTATTATTAAATTGAGCCCTAACTTAATCACCTTACTTCTTTACAGATCTAATGGACCTCATTTCATTGTGGAGATTGATCCAATAAAGTGTAAGAAGCCTAACAAAATCAAAGCTTTGATCCATTAGACCAATCTCATAAGATCACTAGGATCATAATCGATGGTCCACACTTTAGCAAGACCAATGATCGGTCAACACGAGATCATTTTCATGTTTAAATGGATCCCCTTTTGCTATATAGGCTTAAGCCAACAAAATGTGAGCATCTAGATCTTAATCAATGACTTGTGGCCACTCACATAAAAATGATCTGACAAAGCAAATGTAGCGTTCAAAAGTCAAAAGCTTAGGAAGCCTTAGAGAGTCACCACATGGCACTCTCACATTCGAGATTGATAACAAAGGGTCCCATACATTAAATTAAACCAATGGCATGCATCTACTTAGATCTTGATCAATGATATTCACTTCATCATAAAGATTGATCTAACAGAGTGTATCAAATCTAAGCTCTATAGACCAATTTTTTTTCATGAGCTTAAAATTGATGTCCTCATGATCATTATTTGACATCTACAAGGTTGTCATTGATGCCTACAAGACTGTCAACTTTAAACCCATCAAACCTAATGAATCACTAACTTAAATTTGACATTCTTGTGACCATTATTTGACGTCTACAAGGCCATCATTAACATCTATGAGACCATCAAATTTAAGCTATTCAATTATTGTGCTTAGATAGGGATATGTTTCAAAATGTTGCTAAAAGCTTATGGATTACATTAAAAATCAATGAGATCCCTTGAAAGATGTTCAAACACTTAAGATATTTAAACTTGAAATAATAAAATGATCTTGTGGTCTAAATACATGAATACATGGACCTAGTCTAAGTCTATTTCCTAAGATCCCAATTGCATTTGTTTAAATGCAATAAAATTTAGGCTAGAGACTTATATTAAATCTTATTTTAAAAGGTCCTTGTGACATAAAACTTAGCATAAATGCTTTTAACCTAAGGTTTTATCATGTTTATTAATGTGATAAAACCCCAGGTTAAAACCAAGCATTTGGTCCTTGTACTATTTGGCCCCTTTGGATATGTTATAAGAACTTAACATTAATATTTTAGCCTAAAGTATATGTTGTGTTTATTAACACAACATAAACCTTAACCCAAAATATTTATCCTAGGTCCCCTTTCTACGTATTATGAAAACTTAGGCTACAATACTTTAGCCTAAAGTTTATGATGTGTTTATTAAACATGAAGTAAACCTTAACCTAAAGTATTTAAGCCTAAGTCCCTTCATTTATCATGACACTAATTAAAGTTCTCACCCTCTTGAAGGATCAATGGCCCATGCTTCATCATGAAGATTGATCAGATAGAGTGAAAGACCTAAAAAATCTAAGGCATTTGATCTATCTGACCAATCTCATGCATCCATTTAGATCAAGATCAAAAACTATATGCTTGCTCATGAGGGGATGATCAAATAGAGCATAGTTGTCAGAGACTTTTCAATGAGCCCTCAAAGGCCTACAAGATTGACATGTGTCAAGCATGCATTCATTGTATAAAATGTAGATCCTATAAGGCCTATGAAGGTGCCAAGTGACACAACCCTAGGGCTTGACCATAAAGTAGTCAATGACTCTCAAGCCCCAAGATCATGATCAATGGTCTGCATTGATCCATAAACAAAGATCTAATAGTGTGAAAGAAAAGTTGGATTTTTAAAAGACAACGTCTAATCCCTCAAGGCATTTATAAAAAATGCCACAAAATTTGTCAAATGGATGCCACATGGGCACCATACAAGCACAAAATAACAAAATTAAAGATTTTGTGTGCTCAAAAAGGCAAAGGTATAAAGGCCTGGGTCTCAATCAAATATGAGACACATATGAGCCTAAGTCCAAATTTCCATTACCATTGAAGCTTCAGACCAACCCTAAGCATCCATAAAATCCCTAATTTGAGCTCAGATCAATCACAATCAAACTGAGAGAGTTTATTTACAATCTGAGTAATAGAGTATTGACCTAGAGGCTTCTTGTAATTCATTTGGTAAGCAAATGTAACTTCGACAATCATGACAACCCATAGACAATAGCAAAGAGATGAAATGGATTTATATTTGACCTCAGTTAATAAGGGAAGAATCTTTAAGGACATGGACATATATACTGTAGCTTTGAACAATGGGAATAGGAACTGGTCTAAACTCTTTTCGATCATTGAGGAGATGCAAGCTATTACCAAAGAGGAGCATAAAAATGCAACAATTCTATATAGGTATATTGACCTAGTCTCCATCTAGATGGCTAGCCTCCATTATGCTACTGCCAAGCTTGAGGTATTACACTAAATTGATGTCCTTGCTCCTTTCTTCCAAGTTTGTAAAATTGAGAATGATTGGATTGTGCATGAGCATAGTTTTAAGAAATTATCATACATTCCCCCCTTACTTTTGAGATCTATTATAAATTATGTAAGCCTAAAATAAACTTACCCACCATTAAAAAGTGGTATGGAGAAGATAATATAAACACAATCTTGGCCCCATGGCTGCTTACTAAGAACCAAGTAATCTAGGACCCTATATGCAAAATACTAATTATTCAATTCAGGGAGGGGATCAAGATAATAATGACTTTATTAAATAGGATATGCAGAGCCCCCTCTACTATGCATATTGATAAAGTCTGGGTGTCCTATGTTTACTTCACGGTTGATAAAGGACTCACTCCCCTATTGGGTGAGATGATCAATATCCATTTAAAGTTACAATTCATAACCATCAAGAAGAAAACAAATAAACACTTTTACATTATGTCTTATCTGCTTGATGCCCTTCTAGCTTCCACCCAGATCCCAAACATTAAGAATTGGTGACTTGATGGGAGACCTACTATCTCTCATCATTATTCTAAACTCCACATATTCAAATATAGACATAACATGCAATTGATCTATGACTATGTTTATCCAGCCCTAGTGGAAGCCATCACATGAATCCGCATGAGGAGGGTTAGTCCATTGATTAAGAAATATGTGGAATTGATAGGGGACATATGGTTCTACCCTAATTGCATCGTTATAAGGATTGAAGGGACTTTGACGCAACCCTTCATGTTACCCATTTATGTGCCAACCAAGCTAGCAGAATAAGAAGTGGCTTACCAACTTCTTCATAGTATAGATGGATTTTTCAAGGAAAAAAGGAAAGGTATCCCCCATCCCTTTCCTTTAATAATCAATAGAACTATGTTGCAAAATTAGGAACATGTAAATATTATTGCCAGACATAGGGACTCTTTCACCTTGCAGAAAGATGCTTTGTGGCACTAGGACCCTAATGGGGAGATCACCAAACATCTAAAGTCCAAAACCATTAACAAGACATATGAACATCAACCTAGGGTCTATGACCAAATCTACATCAAGGCCTCTAGTTTCCTGGAGGTATTAGCTAGATTGAAAAGGCATAACATCAAGCTTGAGCTCAAGTTAGCTAGGGGAGATGGAAAACTACCATGTGAGATATGGAAAATGGGGCCCCTATAGTTAACCTATTTATTAGACCCTCTTCTAGGCCCCCTCAAGAACAACCACTGCAACAACCCTAAACACAAATAACACAAAGACCTGGTAAAGATAAGTTGAAAGAGAGACCTGGGGAAGCTTCATCTTTAGCCCCACCTTAAAGACCAGAGTCTCCTATAGAGTACATTGATATGATTGCATTGAAACCTAATGAGACAATAGAGGATGCACTTAAGGTGCTTGCTAAAGCTTATGGGTCAGAAGATGAGGAAGAATAAACTAAGGAACCCCAATCCCAGGCTAAAGAAATAGAACAAAACAAAGGGAAAGAGGTTGCTTTGGACTTGGTTCTAATTGCACCCCCACAAAAAAGGAAAGAAGAATTGGCATTTATCCCAATTGAGATAAAGAAGCCAAAGTTGACCTTCACTCACCTCATGAGTGAGGTGAACTTTTTGTTGGAAATATTGTCATTGATGTCAAAGGTCTAGCATTATTGGTGATAAAGGCCCCATTGCATAATATTGTTTGTAATAAATATATCTTGGCTAATGTGAGTTAATATTTATTTAATATTAATGAATATATTTTTGGTTGCATATGAGACAAAAGAAGGGCCCATGGAGAAGTCGAAGAGCCACAGGGTAAAGACAAAAGAAGGATGAGATGCATTTTCCCATGAAGAGTCATCTTGGGGAATACCAAGAGTCACCAAGTGAAGACAAAAGAGTAAGGGCGTAATTTCTCATGAAGGGACACTTTGAGGAATACGAAAATTCACCAAAGATAAGGACAAAAGTGGGAAGGACGTTTTTGGTCATGAAGGGTCACCACATGACTTTTCAAAGGCTTGAATATGAAGGGTCATCCAAGATTGGTGCCATTTTCCATGACGATTGAAGGGTCACAAAGGGGGAAGGCCAAAGGTCATTTGGAAAGCTGTAAATAAAGGCTTGAGAAGCCATTTGTAAATATGAGAGATAGAGGTTGATTTGATATTGTAATATCTAGCTTAGAAGAGCAATTGTGAAAGATGAATATGATTTGTTATATCTAGCTTAGAAGAGCAAAGGTGAGAGAGAGGAAAGAGATGTATTGATCTAGTATTTGTTGAGATAACAACATTGAGAGATAGGTGTGTGGTATACACAAAGGGGTTGGTGCTCCTATGGGTTGGTGCTCGACAAAGGGGTTGGTGCTCACGAATAGTAGCTAGGTTGGTGCTCGGCAAAGGGGTGTGGTGCTCCTGTGGGTTGGTGCTCATGAATAGTAGCTGGGGTTGTGCTCGGCAAAGGGGTATGGTGCTCCTGCAAGCTTGGATTGCAAATATTGTTTGGGTTTGTGCTCATTCATATACTTGAGATTGTTCTTCATGGTTTTTTCTACATTAGGTTTCCATGTTATATTTGGTGTCTCTCTCTATCTTGTGTGGTGTTTATTGTTTGAGTTTTATTGCATATCTTGAATGTTTGATTAAGTGAAATTTGGTTAAAGGAAAGTTTTATAAGATATATGATATACAGATTCACCTCCCCTCTTAGTATATCCCATGCTTAACAATTGGTATCAGAGCAGGTTCCTTTTTGAAAAGTTTTACATCTTGAAGGTAGATCGGGAAAGCATGATGGTTGGGTCACAAGAAGGATTTTTTACAAATAAGGCACCTTTGTTTGATGGGATGAATTATGATTTTTGGAGCATGAGAATGAAGGTTTATTTTATGGCCCTTGGATTTGACATATGGAAAGAAGGCAAGTGAATGTAATGCTAAAGCTTTAAATGCTATTTTATGTGGTTCATGTGAATCTAAATTTGTTAAATTTATGCAATGTAAATTTGCTCATGAAACTTGGGTAAAACTTAAGAATATTTACAAAGGTGATGAAAGGTTCAGCAAGCTAAGTTGCAGACTTTTAGAAGGCAGTTTGAAAGTTTGAAGATGGAAGAAGAAGAAGATACAACAAGTTATCTTTTGCAAGTTGATCAAATCATAAATCAAATTCAAGGTCTTGGAGAAATGTTGGATGAGTCAACGGTGGTGCAAAAGGTTTGTAGATCTCTACCAATGAGATATGATGCAAAGGTTTCAACAATTGAGGAGATGAATAATTTAGCCAAGCTAAAGATGGATGAGCTTCATGGTATTCTCACAGCATATGAGATGTAGACAGAACAAGATAAAACCTCAAAGAGAGAAGCGGCTTTCAAGACATTAAAGAAGGATAAAGCTAAGAATCAAGAATTAAGTGATAGTTCTAGTGATGATGAAGATGACAATGGAGCACTTTTCATTTGCAAGCTGAAAAGAGGAACAATTAAATATCAAGAAAAATTACCTTTTAAATGTTTTAATTATGGAAAGATTGGACATTTTTCAGCTAGATGCCCAAATAAGGGTAATGATGATGAAGAAGAAGAAAAGCCTGCATACAAGAAGAATTTCAAAGGCAAATCTTAGAAGGGATTTGAGAAGAAGAGCCTGTATTCTAAGGATCCTAGCTCAGTCAAAGATAGTAGAGTCAGCTATTTAGAAGAAGAAGAAATTCTATTCATGGCCATACATGAAGGTGATCAAGAAGAAGAAGAGGAGGAAGTTGAAGTGAATATGGAAGGAGAGCTCATTTGTGCCTTAGAAGAGTTAGAAGCTATTCAAAAGAAGAATCAAAGATTAAAGCACCAGATCAAGAAAAATGAACAGGAGTCAAAGGAAATGATTGAAGATCTACAAGCACACTTTGAAGAAGCCGAGAAGAATGAAGAAGATCTCACAACACAGTTGAAAATAGCAAGAAAAGAATGTCAAAGGTATGTTATTGAAATTGCCTCTTTAAAAGAAGATATTAAGAAAGTAGTCAGTGATTCAAAATTTGAAGATAACACTAACATGCTGAATAAGATGCTGGAAAGTCAAAAAACATATTCAGATAAGATAGGGATCAGTTTTGAAAAGAAAAAGAGCTATGATGAAGCTCTTACACAAGAGGAAACAAAAAGGGGAGAAGTAAAGAATACAGAGGACATTCCAAATAGAGAAGGCTGGATAGAACAAAGCTACAAAAGATAATCAGGTCAGAGATATACAAACAAGTCTTATTTTTATGGCTATTATTTTTATTGTAATGGATATGGTCACAAGAAATTAGAATGTAGAAAAAGAGCTAACAATTTCAGAAATAAGGAGAAGGAAAGTCAAGTAGAGTCAAGCGGAAGCCACAATTCTTTTACTCCTTTATCAAGCTTTGATGAAGAGACCATAGTATGCTACAAGTGAAACAATTTCAGACACATAGCTCAGTATTGTAGAAGCGTGTTCAAGTCATTCAAAAAGGATAAGAGTTTTAAAGCACCATTCATCAAGAAGAAGGTTCAGACATGTTCATGGTAGAAGAAACAACATGAAGATTCTATGATGGTTCAAATAGCCCTGCATGTAAGAGGTAAAGATTAGCGATGGTTAATTGATAGCGAATGTTCGAGGCATATGATAGGTGATAAAAGTAAGTTCATATCTCTAGAGAAGATCAATGGTGGTACAATGAGATTTAGAGATAAAATCACTACCAAGATAGCCGAAAAAGGTACTTTGAGTTTGGATTATGGTAGAACTAAGACTAAGAATGTTTTATATGTAAAAGGTCTTAAGCATAATATGCTGAGTGTTAGTCAAATATGTGATCAAGGATATACATTAAAGTTTAATAAATAAGGCTGTGAGATTAAAAGAAAAGATTCAAATGAGTTGATTACAGATGCTCAAAGGATAGGGAACAATTTGTATGTATTGTCAGATATCTTCTCAAAGGCACGATCAAAGGATACATTCAAAGATCAGCGAGAGGAGTTGGGAGTAATTTCTATTACTTCCTTCCATTGATGTTCAGCATCAAGTGAGGGGGAGCTAAGTGTTAGCTCCAGGTAGGCCCTTTGCCATTGATGTCAAAGGGGGAGAATAATAGGTATAGGTACAGGTGCAAAAAATAGGTACAGGGAACAGGTACAGGTTGTTACAGTAAGGGGAAGTTACTATATGTTTTTAGATGACAGTATGTGCAAGTGACAGGATGTGGTAGTTTTAGGATTGAGGTTGCCATCAATGAAAAAGGGGGAGATTGTTGAAAATATTGTCATTGATGTCAAAGGTCTAGCATTATTGGTGATAAAGGACCCATTGCATTTAATATTATTTGTAATAAATATATCTTGGCTAATGTGAGTTAATATTTATTTAATATTAACGAATATATTTTTGGTTGCATATGAGACAAAAGAACGGCCCATGGAGAAGTTGAAGAGCCACAGGGTAAAGACAAAAGAAGGATGGGATGCATTTTCCCATGAAGAGTCATCTTGGGGAATACCAAGAGTCATTAAGTGAAGACAAAAGAGTAAGGGCACAATTTCTCATGAAGGGACACTTTGAGGAATACAAAAAGTCACCAAAGATAAGGACAAAAGTGGGAAGGATGTTTTTGGTCATGAAGGGTCACCAAATGACTTTTCAAAGGCTTGAATATGAAGGGTCATCCAAGATTGGCACCATTTTCCATGAGGATTGAAGGGTCACAAAGGGGGAAGGCCAAAGGTCATTTGGAAAGCTATAAATAAAGGCTTGAGAAGCCATTTTTAAATATGAGAGATAGAGGTTGATTTGATATTGTAATATCTAGCTTAGAAGAGCAATTGTGAAAGATGAATATGATTTGTTATATCTAGCTTAGAAGAGCAAAGGTGAGAGAGAGGAAAGAGATGTTGTATTGATCTATCATTTGTTGAGATAGAAAAATTGAGAGATAGGTGTGTGGTATACACAAAGGGGTTGGTGCTCCTGTGGGTTGGTGCTCATGAATTGTTGTTGGGTTAGTGCTCAGCAAAGGGGTTGGTGTTCCTATAGGTTGGTGCTCATGAATAGTAGCTGGGTTGGTGCTCAGCAAAGGGGTGTGGTGATCCTGTGGGTTCGTGCTCATGAATAGTAGCTGGGGTGGTGTTAGGCAAAGGGGTATGGTGCTCTTGCAAGCTTGGCTTGCGTATATTATTTGGGTTTGTGCTCATTCATATACTTGAGATTATTTTCCATGTTTTTTTCCACATTGGGTCTCCATGTTATATCTAGTGTCTCTCTCTATCTTGTGTGGTGTTTATTGTTTGAGTTTTATTGCATATCTTGAATGTTTGATTAAGTGAAATTTGGTTAAAGGAAAGTTTTATAAGATATATGATATACTGATTCACTCCCCCTCTCAGTATATCTCGTGCTTAACACTTGTTCAGTGATGAATACCCCATTTATAGACCCATTATCCTTGAGTGGTTTGTTTATGGAAAAATACAAAAGATTTTCACTTTTTCCGATTCTTAGGCCTTGACCCAAACAATTCAAATTGATGTTCATGAAGAAATCAAGCCATAGATATTGGCTTTGATGAAAGAGGAGGAAGAAAAAAGATTATTTGCCATAATAGGATCAAGTGGCACTTAATTGGACACTCCAGGAGCCTTGAGAAACACACAAGTGGAGACTCCCAACCCTTCTAAGATCATAGAATCATCAACCAGTGTACAATTCAACCAAAAACAATAAGATTAGAGAGGGTGACAACCAACAAGGCCATGGTTGGAAGTGAGGAATTCATCTTTAAAAGAGTTTATCCCTTTGTTGGTATAACCCCCATTAGAGGTTAAAAGCTTGGTGAACATCCTATCCATGAGGAGGACATAGAAGGACTAGATGAGGCTCAATTAGCTCAGATCAAAGCATGCATCAAAGGTATGAACAAAAGATACATAACCTAGAGAAAGAAAAGGAGAATATAGAGACACTAGCTATCTTATCAATACCTGAGGTAATAATAAAGATGTTTGAGGCATCTTTCTTTGACACGTTTGACTTGAAGTCAATGAGACCGAGGCAGGATGCATTGACCCAACATAGTTAGATAGCCAAAGGATTGGAGGCCCAGTGGTAGGATGCAGAGGATAAAATAAGAGATCTTATCAACATACTAATTAGGGGTAGGATTCTTGGATTCAAAAGCATCAGCCTATCCCACTTGAATGCAATATTGGGGATAGTTGTTGGTAAGATCCAAAATTTAAGTGCTTGGTCAAATAGCTTAGACAAACTCCTAAGGGATGATGAGGAGATGATAGCTAGAGTAAAGCAACTCCTTGGTGCTATGCTGGCCAACCCTACAAAGTCTACTTCCCTAGGCATCATTGATGATGAAGAATACAAGCATAGAGTCACTTTGGTGATGCAAGAAGTGAGAAAAAAAGCCAGGGCCAATTAGGGAGTGATAACAGCTGAATCATGGGCATGATATTCACTACTGAGGAAAATATTGCTGAATCCAAGAGCATCAAATAGGATATGGCAAGAAATGATAGGGACTTCAATGACTTGGCTAACCAAGAAGATGTTTGTCTATTAAGGCCAACTATTGATTTGGAGTTGGTCAACGAGCAACATCAGAGAGCTATGGAGATTCTCTAAGAACAACAGGGGAACCCTTCAACCCAGGGACCACTAGTTAATTAATATTCCATTTTATGTAAAGCATTATAATATTTGAATGAGGAAGATTATTTTGTAAAGGCATATGCTAGTTTTTAGCATATTTGCCTATAGGTTAGTCCATTTTGGACAGAGAAGTGTATTCTAGAACTATGAATAAGGACAAATGTCCTTATCTTTGTACATGTGTAATATTATGACTAACCAATATACTATCTTGATCTTCTATAAAAGGTAGTATTAAAAATTTTTAAAGGGAGAGACTTTTGAGCTAAAATTTTTATACTTTAGAACAATTAATATAAGTGAGGAATACTAAAAAGTTTGTCCAAATTTGTTTGTATCAATTGTCACCTGGCTTCTCTCTCAATTTCTTTTTCTAAGTCTTGAATTTTAATGGTCTTATGAATTTTGAATGTGCATCTTTGATACAGGGTTTCTAATTTGTGTTGAAGCTAGATTAGTTGAATGTTCTTAAACTTTGTTTCATTTTATTTTCTCTGCATTACGATGTGCAAATGCTATTTGAATGCAACAATAAACTTTTAAAGCAAAGTTAGTTCATACTTGTATTCTTTCATGTTTTTCCTTATACATTTGCTTGATATATGGTGTGATTTGAGTATTTTCTACTTTACATTATATATTGGTTAAAAGCACGTTTAGATGAAATTAAACCCTTGTCTTGATGTTTAAATCAAGGATCAACAATCACATATTTTCTTTCTACCTTACCTTTCCTTTTGCTTCTTTCTTTGATCAAATCACTTTAATTTAGATGTCATTGTAAATATTCATCTAAAATAGTCTTTAGTGCAGAACTTTGATTATAATTCATTAAGATTAGCATAAGTACTTCAACATTTACAAGGACCACGGTGGCTCCCAACCATAAATCAATATAAATTTGTGGAATAGTTTAATTTTCTCTACCTCTATTTCACCACAGGTAACTAGGTTACCAAAAACCTGCTACTCATGCCATGAATTTCTATAATTCTAAATTGAGAAGTGTTATTTAAACACTAAGAGAACCTATGATACACATAGAGGCATCAAAAATAGGCTCCATTTGATACTCATTACCATAGTATAATAGTAAACACAGAGTTTAGTTTCCACATACATCATAATATATCAAAAATGCCTAAGATACTCTTTATATTAAAATTAGGAAACCATCCATCCATTTTATTTTTTGATGCATCTGAGAGGAGAATATCACCCAAGGAATTTACTCTCACCATACCCTTAAAATTGAGGTTAATGGGATAATATAATGGTTTAGCCTCTATAGTTAGTTCTCTATAATATTAGGTTGACACTAATAATGAATGAAAAATTATAATTGAGATCCCATACTTTGAATCAAATCCTTTTAGTAAATTTACTTGATATTATTTTTGAAAAGTTATATTTGATTAATCGAATGATTTTTTTGTTGTATTGTAGATTGTATCAATCATCCTGATACCAATATTTTTTTGTGTTATAATTGCCTCAGCCAACCTAATATAATTATGTGTTTATGAATTACATTGGCCACCCTGATACAATTGTGATCTAATAATTTGACTCAAGAGAGGATGGTTAGTATGGTGTTAGTTACAAAATGAAAACAAAATGAAATAAACACACTAATAACATAATATCTCTAGGCTTAGAAACTAGGGAGAGCTTAGTTAACAAAAGCAGATGACAAACATAACTAAAAACAAAGAATGAAAACACAATAATTTCTTCACCTTCCTTGGATGCTCTAAATGCCTTTGTAGTGGTGGCTTGCTCGGCTTGTGCTCATGAAGTCCTTGGCAATGGAAGCTCGGCTACCTCCATCTCTCCTTGGCACCTTTGGCTTGTGGCTTGGCTTGGAATCAATTTGAAATTATAACTTTAAATAATCATAACCTTTTGAAGATATTTGAGCATAATAACTTTGCACCAAAATAGCTTAAAAATGATTTGGTAAGGCCTCCTATTTATAGATTTTTATAAATTTCTAGAACCAACCTGAACCGTCCATCTCAAGATTGAGATGTGTGGTTGAGGATTAATTAAATTTTTGAAATTAAGTTTGTAATTATTCTCATCATGACATTGGAACAAGGGGAAATTAAGAGGTATGGAGGACATCATGGAAGGCATTGATGAGGAATGGAGGGCACAAATCATGATATTTATGGCATTTATGGTCTAGAAATATCTTCCTAAAAAATGAGGTCACTTGATGATGGAGCTATTCAATATTAATTTTCAAAATAAATTATTCAACAAGCTTCCATGGAATTTTTGTTTAGGCCTTGATTTGAGTTAATTATCTCTTAAGCATGATTAAGAACTTTGTGCACAAATTACTCAAATTGATCAAAATGCCTTGTTATTGGTCTAAAATTTGACTGAATTGGAATTAGAAGTTAATGTAAAATGTGTTTGAACCATATTCCCATTTAGAATGTTACCAACAACAAATAACAAAGGCACACATCTTGTGCAGAAGATTGGATAGGAAAGAGAAATCCAGAGCACCCAAATGCAAAATTGGTATTTTGACCCAGAATGATTTCATCAAAGTTAGCTGGCCCATAAATTACATTGACCCATTTAGGGATACCCTAGGTGAAATTGGCACTTGAATATGTCATTTTCACATCTTTTAGCCTATTTTAATGTTTTTAGGCCGAATTGTGCATTTTAGGTGGAAATTAGCCAAAACCCTAGTTGGAGGTTATCAATGGCTAGATTTAGGTGTCTATAGTTTGCCCCTATTGGGAAGGCATTGAAAGATATAAGAATAGTAACATATTCTCAAAGAATGAAAAAGGTCTTGTATGCTTATAACTGCAACGACGATAAACTAAATATATGATGCCCCCTCAAGGGAATGGTTGACACAAGTAGGTTGACAAATAGTCCCTCAAAAAGAAAGAAGCAAAATAAGGGAACCAAAGAAAGGAAAGGTGATGGGGTGAAAACATAATGATACTAAAAAATAGTCAAAATCATTGAGAATGCAAGTGGGATGGTGTACAATGGTTTTCCCAAAGGTGGTTATAAACATTGTATCCTGATAGTGGTAATGTGGTATGATAACATAATGATTTGCCCAAAGGGGGTTATAATCATTGAGAAATGTAGGTGGGATGGTGTGCAATGATTTTCCCATAGCCAGTTATAATCATTAGACCCTGACTATGGTAAACATGATAAAATTGGCTAAGGATGATGATAACTTAACATAGAGGGTAATGATAAATTGGAATAACCTACTAGTAGGGAGATGCTTATCTCAACTAATAAAGGTTGAAATTCTTTCATGGTTAATTACTCTGGATATGATTTGGATGGAATCAGGATGTCGGTGCTGAAGAGATACTGCCATTGCTGAATAGACTTCTTGAAGATGAGGTTTATTATAACACATGTCAGTAGGCATCATGGTATAACATCATGAGGACATGGCTGAAATATGCATGAGGACTGACTCTCATAATCCAATACTCAATTGAAAATAATGCATCAATGATAGAAACCATGATGACAATGTAAACATATGAATATGGATAGATTCAAGTATAAGTGTGGGCAAGGAATCACCCAATGAACACACATAAATTGAATCAAGGCAATAGTGCTAAAAGTAAACAAACAGATAGACAAACAAATAAAATAAGCAAAAATAAACAAACAAATAATGCAATAGAAACCCTATGAACATTGCCCCTAGAAAATAAGTGACAACTTAACAAAGAAAAAAAATGGGGGAATAGAAGAAAAGGAAGGGGGTGACCAAGCTATCTCCATATGTACTAGGCAAATGGACGCTACCTACATAGTTCTATAGATGTAATATCCAATAAAAAACTTTAGGCCAAATGTAGTTCTCCTAGGGAATGGGAAGAAAATGATAAATGATAAAAACAAACAAAATGGATGTGATAGAAGAATATGAATGGTCTTGCAAAATGACAAGTGCATGAGAGAAAAGGCCAAAATTATGTGGAAACTAAATGACAAGTGATTTTATTGTAACTTAGTAAGGGTTCCCAAAATCTTAAAGGCAAAGAAGTGGTCAATGTTTTTGTTCTTTTTTAACAAATTTTCAAATGTTTTTGGAATTGTTTTGGAGTGTCTCAACTCAGTCGAGAATGATGAGACACTAAATGGTTTAAGCTCACAAAATGGTGAGAGTGTTTAAACTAAATTTACTCATAAAATGGTGAGAGAGTGGCTTAGGTTGCTCATAAAATGGTGAGAGTATGGCTTAGGTTGCTCATAAAATGGTGAGAGTGTGGATTAGGTTGCTCACAAAATGGTGAGAGTGTGGCTTAGGGTGGTCATAAAATCATGAGAGCATGGATTAGGTTGCTCACAAAATGATAAGAGCATGGTTTAGGGTGACTGAGTTGACCTCAATAAGTATTGAGCACTACCTACATAGTCCCAGAGTAGGACCCCAAGTCACTATAGTTCCACCCTACAATGGAGGAATTTGACTAGTGTAGCAGTCAATTCAAACAAAATAAGCACAGTTGGTAAAAAGACATAGTACAACACAAGAAGTGGTTAGTTAGTATGTCAAGGGTTAATGTTTCCCCTAGTTTACCCATAGGTAATTATAACTAGGACACAATGGCATAGATCAATGGTACTAATTTTCCCAAAGGTGGTTATAATTAGTAGTAAGATAGGTGGTAAGAAAGGAATAACAAATGAAGGACACAATGACCAAAACTTCTATCACACTATCATAAAATACGCTCTCTATCTAAAGTACTTGAGTTAATTGATGAACTAATTAGATAGCTTGATACTAAAAAATGCATAATGAATGGAAAAACCCAAGGTCAAATAGGCTAGGTTTTAGAAGACATTAGGTTGATAGAATGGAAGTGAAAAATGGATATGGTGAAGAGACAGATAAGGATGGTATGGTATTTGTACAAATAAGAATAGTGATAAAATGGCATAACTAAAATGATCCTTACAAACAATACACCGTAGTGCTCAAGCATAGTACCGCTTGAGATGAATAATATTCATTAGCTCTAGAATTTTATCTCCATCTAGTGTGGCCAGCCTGTATGCTCCTGATCCATAATTTGTAATGATGATGAAAGACCCTATCTAATTTGGTTTGAATTTACCTTTATGTTTCTTCTCATCCATGGTATTCTTTTGATTTTCTTTAAGAACAAGATCACCAATTTTAAATGTTCCATACTTAGCATGCTGATTATAGTGGCCTTTGAGTCAGTTTTGATATGCTTGAAGATTGTTGAGCATGACTGTGCATTTCTCATCAAGTAGGTCTAGCTCATGCAGGTGGGTTACTCAATAGTCATGATCATTCAAGACATGCTTGAAAGAGATGCATAGTGAAGGCAATTCAACCTCAATGGGAAGGATGGCTTTAGTACCATAAACAAGTGAGTATGGAGTGGTTCATGTGGGGGTACAATGATTGGTACGGTATGCCCAAAGGGCAAGGAATATCTAGAGGTGCCAATCATGACTGACATCATTAACAATCTTTTTGAGAATGTTAACAATTGTTTTATTGGATACCTTAGCTTGGCCATTACCTTGAGGGTAATATGTTGTAGAAAAATGTTGTATGATGTTGTATTTAGTACATAGCTAATTTACATCCTTGTTTTTGAATGATCCTTCATTATCAGATATAATGTCAAAAGGGATACCGTAGTGACAAATGAGATGGTTGAAAATGAATTTAGAAATTTGCTTTTCAATCACGTATGTGAAGGGTATATCTTCAACCCACTTAGTGAAATATTTGATGGTAGTAAAGATATGTTTATGGCCATTAGATGAAGTGGGGTTAATATTTCCAATGAGGTCAAGTCACCATGTAAAAAATGGCCATGGTGTCAACATCAATTTCAAAGTTTTTGCTAGGGTATGAATCAAATTAGCATGTCATTGATATTAATCATACTTTTTTACATATACAGTGTCATCTGCATCCACTATGGGCCAATAATAAATAGTATACAAAATATTTTTAGATAGGAATACCCTATTAGAATGAGCACCATGTAATCCATGAACTTCTCTTAACACTAGTGTAGACTCTGTCAAAGTTAAACAATGAAGCAGAGTTCCATCAAAACGATGATGGTAAAGGGTTGAGCCAAGTAGAGTATAACAAGTGGAATGATGAATGAAGGATTTGGTTTGTTTTCAAGATAGGTTAGGTGGTAGAATTTGGTCATGAAGGTAGTTGTAAAATTTTGAGTACTAGATATAATTAGGACCAATAATATCACAAATCATGGCAATGGTTGAAGGTTCGATAGATGATGCTAACAAATCCTTGATGAGGAACTGATACTCTCTAGATTTATCTATTTGTTGAATCAGAGAGCCAATAGTATCCATGGCATCTATAGTTTTGTTACTAACCCTTGGTATATGCTCAAATTAAATATTGGTAATTTGTTTCTTAAGAGTGTCAATCATAGCTTTATATGGAACTAGCTTGTCATCTTTGGTCTAAAAATGATCTGTGACCTGATTGATAATTAAATAAGAATCAATATAAACTTGGAAATTAGATATGTTCCAATGCACTACCTATGAAAGTCCTACAATAAGTGCTTCATACTTGGCCATGTTGTTTGTGTAAGGAAAGCTAATTCTAAATGATTTAGGGATTAGATCCCTCTATCGTGTAAAAAATAATAGGCCTGCCCCTGATCCATGTGCAGTAAATGAACCATCAAAATATAGATTCCAAATCAAGGGAAATCAAAGTACCTCTCACAAACACATAGCCACTCATGTTTAAATTTCTTGATGAATCCATAATGACCATCATTGACACACCCCTTGAGGAGTAGCTTGTCCCTTGATTTCCTTCTGATTGACATACGCTATGTCAAAATCACTGAGAAACATGATCTATTTAGCCATTATACCTTATAAATCTATCTTAGATAGTAGATACTTGAGCGGATCTAATTTTGAAACGACCATGGTCTTATTATTCAACATGTAATGACACAATTTTTTAGCTATAAAGATCAAGGCCAGACAAGCTTTTTTAACAGGTACATAGTTATGTTCATATGTAACCAAGGTATGGCTTAGGTAGTATATGGCATGCTCCTTTCCATTATCATAATTTTGAGCCAAGAGTGCCCCCAAATCATGGTTGGTGGCTGATAAGTATAACAAGAATGGATTTCCTAACATAAGAGGTAATAAAATATGTGGATTAACAAGATAGTCTTTAAGTTATTGAAAAGCTATTTGGTAGTGATCATCCTAGTGAAATGCAACTCCCTTATTCAAAAGGTGTGTAAATGGATGACACTTGTCTACTAACTAAGAGATGAATCATCAAATTGACTGGATCTTACCCTATAAACTATGGAGTTGCTTCAAATTGGTTGGTGGTGGCATCTTGGTTATAACATGGACTTTATCCAGATCAACTTCAATACCTTTATGAGACTTGATGAAGCCAAGTAGTTTGCATGAATTTACACCAAACACACATTTCTTTAGATTGAGTTTGACTTTGTACTCCTGTAATCTTTCAAATATCTTACATATCACTACTGGATGGTCGGCCCTGGTTTTGGATTTTCTTAATAGGTCATTGACATAGTCTTCAACAATATCATGCATTATATCATGAAATATGATAGTCATATCCCTTTGATATGTATCTCTAGTATTCTTAAGGCTAAATATCATTACCTAAAAATAAAATATTCCCCATCGAGTGGTGAATGCTATTTTGTGTTGGTCTTCTGGTGCTATTATGATCTAGTTGTATCTTGAAAAACCATCCATGAGTGAAAGCATTTCATTACCTACCATGGAGTCAATGATCATATCAATATTAGGCAAGGGAAAATCATCTTTAGGACAAGCTTTGTTGATGTCTCAAAAATTAGTATAGATTTTGATCCCTTCTAGCTTCTTACTAATAGGTACCACATTAGAGATCCATTCTTAGTAGTTAATAGATCAGATACATCCTACTTCTAAGAGTTTTTCCAACTCTTTCTTTACCAATATAGTAATATGAGGATGCATCTTATGTAGCTTTTGTTTTACCAGTTTGGCATTAGGATTAACCATAAGGTGGTGCAGAAACAAGGTGGGGTCCAAACCTAACATGTTAGAATAGGCCCATGCAAAGATATCTACAAATTATCTCAATAGAGTTGTAAAGACATCACATTCCTCCTCAGTGAGGGATGTGCCTAATTTTATCCATTTTAGGTCTGATGAAGTCCTGATATTTACCTCTATTGTATCTTCAAATAGAAGGGTTGAACCATCTTCTAGGATAGTAGGCAATGACTTGAATTATTAAATTATGTCAGGGTCCTCCATTAGGACTTGCTCTTCAACTTCTCCTAGGCATGATGAATCTGAGTCCCATAATGGGAGATCTAGCCATGTAATAAAAATAGTCAAAAATTCTTGAAGAATTTGATCAAATACTTGTTTCTCAAAGCTGAACTCTGATCCATAGGCAAGTTCATCATTGGTGGTCTCTTGGTCTAAATTCAAAGAAAAATGAACACCCCCATCTTATGGTGCCTAAAACAGGTTTTCACCACTACACTAGCCTTTATCTTTACTTTTACCCTAGTCAAAAAGCACCTCAAATAAGTTTTCACTTTGGGACCTCAATGTTTTACTTTTTTTTTGGTTAAGAGTGTTCACTCGCTCTCCAAAATAGGCTGCAGAATCTAATGTGATTGAGAACCCTAATTTGTGATCTCCCAATTGAACATTGTCTCTAAGGCCTAAAAAGTCATAGAATGCCTCATCATTCTAGAACTCATTAATCGACAGACTAGATTCTTGTTGGTCCCAATCTATCGATTGGGGATAATATAATGGAAAAGGGTTGCGATGAATGGCTAGGGTAAGGGTACAAATGGCATTATTATCAAATACATTGGTTTGAGCTAGATGATCAAAGGTGAGGATATGATCAGATTGTGCTTCACTGTCAGCATCATCATCACTAGTATTTTATGATGGAGTTTGAATAAGATATGTGGGGTCACCCCTAGGTGGTTTAAATCCAAGTCCATAAGGTCTTTCATACTTAGTCATAGAAATTGGCTCGATGGTTCCTTACTAATTCAATTTGAGGCCTCTTCCTTCATAATTGTCACACTCCATGATCCTATTAGGAATAAGATACTTGGCATTTTTTTAATAATTAGCTTGGTTGTCATTATATAACCATGATTCATCCCCTTCAAGAGGGTTAGGTCCTAGGCTAGATGCTAGTACAAATGTGACAGGTCCCTTATCTTTGTTTTTTTGTTGCCAATACATATGTGGGATGGCTTTAGGTCTCCCAAATGTTTTTAGATTCTGAGGAAGATTGGCAATATGAAATGTATCATGGGTCACATACTCTCCTAATCCATTATCTAAAATGGTGAAATATTTAGAAGCTTCAGAAGGTGACATGTGGGAAAGGGAATTTAAGGTATTAGGATCTTTGCAATTATTTGGTGAAGGATCAATAAATATATCCTGTTGGGTCAATATTTTGTCACCAGCTAACTGAGGGCAAAATAGGTGTTTCAAACACAGCATAGGGATATTTATCAACCAAATGTGTAGGTCGACCACATGAAAAGGGGAAAAATCTCTCCTCTCATCAAGGGGAGGTTCCCTATAACTATAAGGTACTATATACTATAAATATAAGCTAAAAATAACACTCAGGGTAGGATAACACCATCCATCTCTCTTTTTTTAGAGATGATATTCACAGACAAAGGAGAAATCTTTGGTAATTACTAAAGGTACTTCTCTTCTTTCAGAAGTAATATTCAATCAATAGCCAGATCCATTCCTGGTAGTAATTGTAACCATGAGAAACCCACAAAAGCACAAAGTCTTTCATTGCTTCCCTCACTGAAACAAGGCATAGTAACACAATAGAATGAAGTGTAGCACAAAGTCTCCACCTCAACTGCCAAAGAGTGAAATATATGAAGGATAATGGGGGCACAAAATCATCCCAAAATCCTTTACACAGAAATAGAAAAACAAACATGCTAAAGACAATTATGGCAGCACAAAGTCTCTCCACAGTAAGCTTCATGACACCTTCTTGATTACTTCCACTAGTTCTGCTTATTAAATTAAATAGACAAGAATGATTCTAGGAAACAAACATAAGAACAATTTCCTAAATAACACAAGTTATTCCAGCAAAAAGTCTAAAAGGTCACTTGTTTTCTCATTCAAATAAAGAAATATGATTAACAATTTGAGCTCAAAGTCTCAAGAAATGCCTTTCAATTTGGGCAGAGTTTCATTTTTGATAATAGAGAAATCTCTCTTGCATAAGATGAGAGATTACAATATATACCACCTGAGTCCAAGAGATTTTTCCACTTTGGCGGGCATGACATTGTTAGATACACCTGAGTCTATGATGCAATTGTTCAGCTGGTGACCATGTATCAATAAGGAGACATAAAATGGTTTTATCTTTTTAGGAGCAGTAGGAGGAGTAATGAAAAGGTTATTCTGGGTGGATGTGGGTGTCACCTTTGGAACAACTAGTCCTACAGGGACAATTTTATTTTTTACATATTGAACCAACTTATCCAACTGTTTAGGGTTGTATTACAAAAATTCAAATTTAGACATTTGAATTTTGGTCTTCTTGACATGGTTGACTATGTCAAATGACTAGAAAGGACTGATGACAGAGGAAGAAAGTTCATCCTTTTAGTTTTTTGAGAGTGTAGGACTGATCTACAAATTTGAAGTAGAAGATGAAGGAATACTTGAGGTACTTACCTTTTTAGCGATCACCAGGTCCTTTGATTGAAAAGACAGAGTGGTTCCCCACTTGGAAATTAAAATTGCTAGTTGAGAACGCTCCTCTACTTTTTTATTATCAGCTTGTTGGGCTGACTAGTTCTGGGACTAGGTGAATACAACATATGATCCATCAAATGCTTCACCTTTACTTCTGGGTTCATCTTGGTAATTCAAGAAACCAATGTTGGAGTTGCTAGCTAATTCTTCTTCTCCCTCTATGAAGAGATTAAAATCATCTTTTGGGTTCAACTCAGGTTGGAAAGAGAAATCAGATTCTATTTCAAGATATCCAACTACTGAGTTGGATGGTGCTACTTCAATGGCAAGCTTCCCCTATGGGGGAGGAAGATGATTTAGCTACCCTTGATTTTTGGCAGTGTTACTTTGGTATGACTTATTGGGGAATGTCCTCCTTGGTATATCTCGGTATGAAGGAGGAGTAGACATCCCTTGCACCATTTAATTTTTGAGAGCTAACAACTCATTTGCTAGCTTTTGCACCATGGGATCAGTGGTGCCTGTAGATGAATATTTAGAAGATGAAGAAGATTTGCCTCTGTTAGGATCTCTTCTTATCTTTCTTGCCAAGATAAGATCATCTTCTACCTCAGTGGCCAAATCCTGAGCAACAACAAGGTCTATGTGGCCAACACGTCTTAGTAAAAAACTCACTTTAGGTAGGTGAGAGTTGATGAAGAAGCATTTGAGATTCTCAGCTATTAGCTGAGCAATTATAGGAATCCTATTCCTCAACTTGTCGAACTTGGCTATGAAATCTCTCATTGATTTATAAGGCTCCTTATTCATTTGTGTAAGCTGAGCCAGTAGGGCATGCACATCTTCTACAAGCTTGAACCTTGTTTTGAACTTGGCTTTGAGAGTGTTTTAGTTAGTCACCATTTGTGCTTACAGATGATAGAACTAATTTCTAGTAGCACCTTGCAATGTTTCTACAAACAACTTGACTACTATGTCCTCATACTCCATGCCTATCACATCACAGGCTATGCTGAAGGCTGCAATATGTTCATCAAGATGAACTCTCCCATCACCAAAGAACTTGGGGAAATTATTCCTTGAACTACATGGTAGCTCATGTAGAGGTGGAGTTAAATTGAGTGGACCAAAAGAGTTACCCCAAGGGCCTTGAGCTGCCATTGTATGAATTATGAAGGGGGGATAACAAATATGGATGGAGTATGTATAGGCAAAGTTTTGATAGCAGAGGAAAAAGAAGCTTTGCCTTTATTGGTGCCCTGATGTTGGTAGGAGGAAGACTCCTAGTTCATTGGAGGAGAGATGGTGAAACAAACATATAAAAATTGATTTGCTGTACCAACTCGAATATAGGGTCAACAATACCTTTAGATCTCTGGCTCTTGGTATATCATGGATCTACTAGAGTGTAAAGTAAAAATGGAAAAAAATTAGCACTGCTTCAACTTGAAGCTTGAGGCTTTGAACTGTGTGTTTTTTCTAGTTGGCATGGAGCTGTCAGAGAATTGACTTTTAAAATGAAAAGCTCAATCTCCAACGTCTCTAGTTTCACAACTCAGAGTATATAATGGAAATGGATAAGGCTATAATGATAATGGAAAAGACATAGACGATGCTTCAATATGAAGCTTGAAGCTTCAAATTGTGCAAAATTATTGTGTCCCCAACAGAGTCGCCAAAAATTGTTGGGTGAATATTTTGTCACCAGCTAACTGAGGGTAAAATAGGTGTTTCATCTATAGCATAGGGAGATTTATCAGCTAAATGTGTAGGTCAACCACATCAAAAGGGGACAAATCTCTCCTCTCATCAAGGGGAGGTTCCCTATAACTAGAAGGTACTATATACTATAAATATAAGCTAAAAATAATACTCAGGGTAGGATAACACCATCCATATCTCTTTTTTTAGAGATGATATTCACAGACAAAAGAGAAATCTTGGGTAATTAATGAAAGTACTTCTCTTATTTTAGAAGTAATATTCAGTCAACAGCCAAATCCCTTCCTGGTAGTAATTGTAACCACGAGAAACTCACAAAAGCTCAAAGTCTTTCATTGCTTCCCTCACTGAAATAGGGCATAGTAACACAATAGAATGAAGTGTAGCACAAAGTCTCCACCTCAATTGCCAAAGAGTGAAATATACAAAGGACGATGGGGGCACAAAGTCATCCCTTAATCCTTTACATAGAAATATAAAAATAAACACGCTAAAGATAATTATGGCAGCACAAAGTCTCTCCATAGTAAGCTTCAAGACACCTTCTTGATTACTTCCACTAGTTCTGCTTATTAAATTAAATAGACAAGAATGCTTCTAGGAAACAGACATAAGAACAATTTCCTAAATAACACAAGTTATTCCAGCATAAAGTCTAAAAGGTCACTTGTTTTCTCATTCAAATAAAGAAATATGATTAACAATCTAAGCTCAAAGTCTCAAGAAATGCCTTTCAATCTGTGTAGAGTTTCACTTCTGATAACAGAGAGATCTCTCTTACATAAGATGAGAGATTACAATATATAGCATCCAAGAAAGACTTGGTTTTTTGTTTCACAAAATGGCCCATGCTACATTCAATGCCTTGAATGCATTTGAAATTTTGTGAAGGGGCCATGCTAGAACAGGGCATCGACCTTAACTTTGGCATGTTAATTCTTCTCAAATATCTCCTCCAAAGTATGGGCCACCTGGTCCTCTTCTTGATATTTGCGTAGCTATCCATTTCACCTTTACTCAATCTAGAAAAATAGGCCACGCTATTGAGTGCTCATGCTCTCTAATGTCCACCTGGTGGACTATTTCACCTACTAGAAATAACTCCTACGCAAATATTTTTGGTCTTTCTGCATCATTCCCTCTTTCCTTGTTATATTTTGTCTCTTCCTCATGATCTGAGCTCTCAGGCTATCTTCTCACTTTTAGCTAGCTCTTTTGGCTCCTTCTTTGGCCAGTCACTGAGTTTGTTTTCAAGTCTGCGCCATATTTGAAAAATAATAGATATTTTATTACCCTAAATTTGACATCCGTGGAGACATCACTAGTCATTGTTTGCTTAAACCATGTTGAACCTCAAACCTTTGAACCATGAAAGTGCATTAGTCTAATGGTTCAACGGTTCAGGCGGTCTTATTGGCTCCTCGATTCAATCAGCTCCTTGGTTCAATCGGTTGAACCATCTCTTTGAACTTGTCTCTGGAATCTTCTGCTTCCTTCCTTCGCTCAAAACTTCCTTTTGAATTTTGAAATTCCTTGAACCTTTGAAACTTTGAAATTTGAACCATTTTGGTTCAAGGTTCAACTGTTCATTCTCTTTCTTTGAATCTTTTGGTCCTTCAAACTTTCTAGATCTTTTTCTTTTCAATTGAACTCATTGAACCTTTGAACTTTGAACTCTTTTGGTTCAAGGTTCAATGGTTCAATGGTTCATTCTTTGTTCTTCTAAGTCTCTCAAACTTTATTGAACTCATTGAACCTTTTAACTTTGAACTCTTTTGGTTCAAGGTTCAACGGTTCAATCTTTCTTCTTTGAAGTCTTCTTTCATTTAAGTCCTTTAAAGCCATTTGAACTTTTCAAAGCGGTTGAACTTTGAACTTGCCGAAGTCTTCGAACTCATTGAACTCTTCGAAGCAGTTGAGCTTATTTAAAATCATTGAGTGCTTAACTCTTTTTGAACCTTTGAACTCATTGAACCTTTGAACCTTGCTAAAGTGGGGTTCAATGGTTCATTCCATTTGTTTAAAGCCTGCTGATAGGACTTTTTGGTTGAACCTCGACATTGAACCAACCTTGAAATTGCCTAAGTGTTTGGAAGTTGTTCCTTTGTGAGAGCTCACCTATTGAAGTTGTTGAACCCATTGAACCTGTGAGTCCTTTGACTAAAAATGCTTGAATAATTGAAGAACTTGGATGCTCAAGACATTTTTGAAAAAGGAAAGGGAGAATTTTGGCTTGTAAGACCAAAATAGTTGATATGTTGTCCCCAAAAACAAGTGACAGATTTTGGGAACAACATATCCTTTCCTTTATCCTACTTAGAACTTGAATTCATACCATACTAATAATTATAACTTTGAAATTCAGCCTTAAGATGCTTGCATTGTTCATATGGGTGTAAATCTTTTGGAATATTCACTTCCATCCCTGAGTGGGAAAACTTGATACATTAGTGCAGTGTTGATGGGACTACATGAATCTCATGTAACCAAGGCCTACCTAGAAGCATATTATATGATAACTGAAGATCAATTACATGAAAAAGTGTATCATGGGTCAAAGGCCTAATGATAACTAGAAAACTAATGGTGCCTTGTGATTTTATTTCTTAATTATCATAGGCTTTGATGATTATTGTCTCTGGCTAGAGATCTATCATTGTGTACCCAAGAAGCTTGATGAGCTTTGGAGACACTATTTTGAGGCTTGATCCATTGTCTATGAGGACACATTTCACTTTATGCCATTTTATATAAACCTCTATGTATAATGGATTATTACGGAGTGGGCCAAGGGAAGACATATCTCTTTGATTGAGTGTGACTTGTTGGGCTAGAGCTAGGTGTCCAACCAAAGCTTGAAATTTATCAGGGGATATGTCACTAGCAATAGTGGATTAGGTTGAAAACTCATTCAAGATGTTTTTTTGTGGATTATTGATGTTCATAGAAAATCTAAAATATAAATTTGCGCTGGTGTCTTTTGTAATTATTCCATGATATCAAACTTCTTATCTTGATTAGTAGTGATTGGTTTATTTTGAGATTGAACGGTTAGTTAAATGATAGGCAAAGTGGCAAATGGTTGTGGGATTGGGTGAGTAATCTTTGACCTCTGAGTTGTGATTACACAATTAGGATTAAATGCTAGACCATTATTACTAATTAATGTTAGAAATGGTGTGGGACCAGACATGACAAGCCTCGATTACCTGCGTACTTGCATGTGGTCACGTGGTAAGAATGATTTGTCGATATAAGGTCCAAAAGGGGAAGTCCTAATTTTTTGGTTCACCTATATGCATTCCCATGTCAAAGAAGGATTATCCATGTAATTTGGATGAATGTTGTTGTTTAGTAATGGTCTAGGTTGATTAGTGTTTGGTCTAGGATTAATGGAGATGGTATTAATGCTAGCCCCTGCAATATGACCTACAACCATGTTGTAGTCATGTGAAACTACATGGTTAGTTTTTTGGTTATTACCATTCTAACCTTGGTTTTGTCTATTAATCTATCATTGTGGATTTTGTTGTTGATTTTTTTGATTTTACTAGTTCGGCCTTTGATTTTGATACTGTTGATTTTGCTACTGCACTGGCTATTATTGTTATTGTTGCTGATTATTTTACTACTACGAATTATTATGTCAAGAAAAAGGGTTTTGATAAATTCTAAGAGTTTGATTAGAAGTGAAATCACCATTATCTAATTTTATCTCCTCATTCTCCAACATATTCTCAATTAAATGCTTGATTTGGACACATCTTCATAGATTATGCTCGTTGACCCGATGATAGTCACATAATTCATTTTCAAAATACCAATTAGGATAAAAAATGCCTTGAGGATAATGCTTTGGTATAGGCCAAATGATCAGATTAACGATAGCAAGCTTTCAAAATATAGACTCAATAGGTTCTCCTAGGTCACTAAAGACATAATGTGTAGGCACAATTCCCTTAGGAGGAGGGGTTTACAATGGTAACGACTACTATATTTGTTGTGTAGGTTTTGATTATTGCACTTGTAGCACTGGTTGAGTAAGAGTAAGATGAAAAGGTAGTGTAGATGATGTTTGCATCATTTGGACATGATGGGACTTAGTTACTCTATTTCCCACAACATTCCTATTATGGTTGAATTACTTTGGTCTTTTGTGGTTATTAGCCTATGTCAGTTGTGATACTAGCACTTGAATAAGATGTTGGTCATTTCCCTAATTGGTACCTTGATTTTGATTAGTTGAATTAATCTTGATGACTCCTTTATTGATGAGTGTTCGCTCAATCAAAAATCCATTATCAATGATTTATTTGAAAGTATGCACACATTATAATTCTAAATGATAAGCTATCTCATTGTGAAATTTTTTGGTAAACACAACAACTAGTTATTTATCTAGTAAAATATGGGTAAAATGGCTTGTAAGGGCTCTCTATCACTATAAATAACTTGCAAAACTCTCACCAGATTTTTACTTTGCTTGTGTTAAGTCCACTAATGAAATATCATGCTCAAGATTATAAGAAAAGTGCTACACAAACTTATCAAAAAGATCATCAAAATCCATTACTAAATTTTTGGGCAACTTCAAAAACCACTCCAAGGTTTGTCTAGCCAAGCTCCTTAGAAACAACAATAAAAGGTATATATCGCTATATACCACTGGTTGACATGCGCAAAGAATTTGGTTAAATGATCCTTAGGGTCACTTTTCATTTTATATTTGTCAAATTTCGATGGTTTTTATCATGGAGGAAATGGTATCTACAAATACTCCATGTTGAATAGATAGGAACATATGTCATACAATTTGAAATTTTTAGTTTATTTCCCCTCTTGAATAGTAACAATTGCATTTTTCATCTGCTATGATTCTTAGGACAAGAAATTGGAAGGAATATTAGTTTGAGGGAGAATTTGGGTAGATGGTTGAGAGGTCATAAGTGGGACACTTTGACTAGGGTATGATGGAGATACCTATTGGGGTACATTGGTTTGGTTGGGGAATGGACCAGAAATAAACATACGTGGATTAGGATGTACTTGAAATTGCACACTTAGTTGTATGATATTCTGGTTTGAGTTGGTGATAAAGGTTTGACTTAGAGGATTTTATGGTTGGGATGGAGGGATATAACTATACTGTGCCTGCTATGGTTGAAAAGGGACATGCAACTAACTAATTGAACCTTACTATTGAGTGGGAACTTGTGGACCAAGACCTTATCTCTAGATTTGTGGCACATTTTGAACTAATAATTGTCTAATAGGTACTTGAGAAACATGGGGACCTCTTTGTTGCATGAATACTTGTGAGGAAGTGAAAACAGGTTGTAGATTCGACATCTATTGTTGACTAATATTTAGATGTTGCTGAAAAGTCATTAGTTGGTTTTATAGTTAAATATTAGTTTGTGACTAAAGAGGTATGTTTGTCATTACTGGGTGAGGTGGAACATTAGTTTCCCCTGATTGAGGTGGCAATTTAGTTATCCTCTATTGTGTTGATACACTAGATTAGGCCTATTGTTATGGAATACTACTCATTACCTGTTGAGGAGGAGTAAGGTTTGTCACATTATGTCACTGAGGTATTTTTTAATCCTTTATTTGATTACCTAATCCCATAGGTTGTACACTTAAGGAAGTAGCCGGTTGAGGTTGGGGTGTAGAAACTCCTATTCCATAGTATAAGGATCTATTTATAGGATTAACTATAGGCACATGTTGTTGGCTAGTTATTTGTGTGTTAGTACTAATTTGATCAGGATTGGATGTTGTTTGCACATTGTACACTATGTATGGCTCACTATTCAATGTATAGGCCGAAGACATTTCTTCGATAATGGGCATATGCATCAAGTTATCTATCAAATTGGTTTATATGAATGGGTCAAAACTTAGATTTTCTTATCCTGTTAACTCTATCAACACTCCTATTGAAGGAACTAGGTCAATAAGAGGCTTACCATGTTCCTCTGATTGAAATCATGTGCTAGATTTAGGTAGGTTTGATATGCTATCTACATTTTGTTAAAGTGATCTTCTATGATGTTTTTACCTTGATTAGATATATTAGGATCTTGGTATGTTGTTTGGACTAGAGCCATAAGATTGCTAGAAGAAGCTTGTTGATCATAAATGATATTATAGGGCACTCTTACTAGACTTGGTAAATTTTCATTGGGGAAATCTGCTGGAAACTTGGCCCCTACCTCTATGGCTCTAACCAAATGTCACTCAAACAAAAATGGATCATATGTGGAAGCCGTATTAGTATAATATGACTATTGAATTACTGTCTCATCAACTATAGGTATTGTAGCTAGGTATTATGTGGCTTGCTCTTGGTCTTATTCTAAATAAGGTCATGTGTTAACCAGATAGTCAGCCAATGGATCTTAGCTTTGTGCCTCTGATTGAGTATTATAAGAGGGATAAGAATCCATCTCATAAGCAATATTATCTGCATAGGGGTCTTGCACCATTTCTTCTTGCGCAACCACATTACTAATACATAGATTGTAAATCAGTACACTATGAGTGTAGGAATACATGTTGGGATTCATAGTCAATGATTTTATGATAAAAGGTCAAAGAGTTCTACAAACTCTAAAAATGACAATGTCTGAAATAGATGATGTCTCAACTTGGTCTAGATTTGTCAAAAGGATCAAAAGGTTTATGCAAAGTTTTGTGAGGAAACAAGCTAGCATGAAGTATCTAACATTTCATTGTTCACATAAAGATAAGCAAGTAAATGGACCAAAAATTAAAATGCCAAACTCTAAGGTTGAAGTGTTTCAAATCAATCTAATCTAGGAATTTAAAATTTGCTAGGTCTTTTGGCCAAATGTGGCATCAAAATCTAGGCTCAAACAAGGCACGTGCTAGGACTCTTGGCCAAACAACATCAAAATCTATACTTTTGAAAATATATGAAAGTTTTAATCTAACAAATTTGAAACACTTCTAATAAACACTAGGCATCTGATTCTTGGTCATGAACTTGATCAACTAAGTATAAGGTATGAAACAAAAGGCACTTTATAAATAGTTTATTTTCTCATAAAAATGGTATAAAACTTGATTCTTTTGACAAGTAAGCTAGACAAAAGTGAATAGTATAACTGTTTTAGACAAAAGATCACAAAAAGTACAATTGGATTAGTCTTAAAATGTAGGAGAAAATTTGGAAATCTATGCAAGAAGGTCTATAAAATAATTTTTGAAATGTTTTGGGTAGTGTAATGATGCTATACTACCCAAAAGGTGTGATAAAAAGGTTTGCTTCAAAAACTCTCTAAGGTAAAGACATTTTCTGACAATTTTGACAGCATAACACTACTTTTCTTGACTAAAAAATGTTGTGGTGTATAGACTCAAAGTGAAAGTGTTTAGCAAAAAATGGCTTAAGTCTATCAAGTGTTGACAATGATTATGAGTCTCAAACGACCTTGAACCCAAATTGGAAATTAAACCTAAGTTCCCTCAAGTTTAGTGCAAATGGTGAACCCACTTAACACATCAACCCTATGAACTTATAAAGGTGAAATTTTGAATTTATATTATAAGTGAAGGACTTAAATAACTTTGGTAAAGGTCTAGACTCAATTGGACAACATAACTGTGCCAAAGTGGATGATATAAATCTCAAGCTTATGATAAAATTTTAAACAAGGTAAATTGATGATCTCACGTGGGCAACATAATGCCTCTTTGTTCAAAGGAAAATTTAGACTATGTGTTTGGTTTGGATTTTTTGTTTACACCAAGTTTTAACTCCAAAAAAGACATCAAACTAGGTCAAGACCAAATAATTAATCATTTTTATATCCTAAACTAACAAGGTTGCTTGGTATTATTGGAATCTATTAATATACATCATTTGAGAAGATTTTAAGTGTTCATCTAAAAGTAAATGCGCAATATATAGTAGGGTTTTTACACCTCCCCTTCTCTCAAATGATAGTATTGTGACATAAACATTGAGGTGCACCTTGCACCAAAAACACTTTCATGACAAGTGGGGATTTATCTAAGATCTAACAAGTTTTTGAATGATCTAGAAGAATCAATTGCACAATGACTTTCACGCCAAACAATGCAAAAAAAAAGCATGGATTTTGGGTCCGTATCACTTAGCTTATTGTAAAAAAGTGTAATTTTTTTTCAACCACTACATCTTGCTATTTGCTTAGTGTAATGCAAATTCCAAAATACCACTATGATCCATGTGTAGCTCCAAAGGAGCCAAATGAAGTCAATGCTAGGAGATGAAACCCTGGGTGAAAGCTTCCATAAAGAACTTATGGGAGGTGATGAAGTCCCCCTCATAAGCCAAATTTGCATAAAAATAAAGAAAGCATGAAAGTATAAAGACTTTAGAGTTGTTTTCAAAGTCACCCAAACTTTGATGAGTTTTTGGTGAGTGCTTTAAACGACTTTCTTTCTAAGCCTTGGACAAGGCTACTTGTAATAGGAATGATGCTTTTGATTCCAAGGGTTCCCTATAGGGGATAAATGGAAGAACATACATGCAACATTCCTCTTTTTTCTAAACAAAAATTTGATCTAAATAACTATTGCAAAAAATAATTGACAAGTGTGTTCAATTTTAAACCCAAAATAAAAGATTTGGTGGTGTTCATTTGACCCTTGGTCTTAGTTGCAAAATTTGAAAACATACACCAAAAACATCTAAAATCTTTACTAAACACCCAAAACAAGGTTCCTAATTGATTTTTAAGCATGAAAAAGGTGATTTAAACATGTTTTGAGCAAATATCTAGCTTGGTCCTATAGTAAAAATGTTAGCATGTCCTTTAGCTTTGAAGCTCTTTTTGATTTAAAATGATAAACTTTGGAAAAATAGCTCTCAAGTCTGTGTTTTTGAAAAACATAGTGATTGATGTCAGTTATTACAACTGATGATGGTTACTTTTGCTAATCGATGTTGGTTACCCAACTGACGTCATTTAAGATATGCAACCTGTTGTTCCCAAAATCCATCACTTGCTTTTGAGGACATTAGGCTGACCATTTTGGTCCTACAGGCCAAAATGCGCTCTTTCTTTCTTTCAAAATGTTCTAAGGAGTTAAGTTTTTTCAAGTATTTAAGCCTTTTCAGCTAAGGAAGTTATAGGTTCAATATGTGAGCTTTCTTCAAAGGAAGTTTAAAACACTCAAGGCATTTCTTTAGTGTTTTGAGGATGGTTCAACGCAAAGGTTCGATCAAAAGACTTAACGGTGGGCTTCAAACAATTAAAATGAACCACTTTGAACCATTGAACCATTGAACCCTACCTCTAAAAGGTTCAAAGGTTCAATGGGTTCAAAGGTTTAAATGATTTCAGTGGACTTAAAGAAAAAAAGGCTTCGAAGAGTTAACATTGAATTGTTGAACCATTGAACCTTGAACTTCAAAAGGTTCAAAATGTTCAACAAGTTCAAAATACTTCAAGAATAAAAGGCTTGGAAGAATGAAGAATGAACCTTTGAACCATTGAACCTTGAACTAAAATGGTTAAAAGGTTAAAAGGTTCAAGGGTTCAAAGAGTTTGACATACTTTGAAAAAGAAAGGATCCAAAAAGTTCGAAGCTTCAAAGGTTTCAAAGAAATAGAATGAACCTTTGAACCTTGAATTAAAATGGTTCAAATGGTTCAAAAGGTTAAAATGTTCAAAGGGTTCAAAGATTTCAAAGTTTGAAAGGAAGCTTCAAGTGAATGAAGGAAGCAGAATATTCTAGAAAGAAATTCAAAAAAATGGTTCAACCGAAGAAGAAAAGAGAGCGAATGCGGCCCTTTACAAAAATATTGAACCTTTGAACCATTGAACCTTTAAACCAAAAGAGTTCAAGATTCAAGGTTAAAGAGACCAGTGATGTCCCCATGGATGTCAAATTCAGGGTGATGGAATAACCATTGGTTTTCAAAAGACCTGAGAACAAGCTCAACGACCAGCCTAGAAAGGAGTTCAAGGAGCCAACATAAAGCAAGAAGATAGCCCCGAGAGCTTAGATTTCCAGGAAGAGACAAAATGTGGAAAGAAAAGAGAGAAAAAATACAAGAAATCCAAAAATATCTGTAGGAGAGTTATTTCCAATAAGTGGAACAGTCCACCAAATAGACATCAAAAAACATAAACATTCAAAGACGCGGCCTATTTTTTCTACATTAAGTTAAGACGAATGGACAGCCATGTAAGCATCATAAATAAGCCCAAATAACCCATGCTTAGGAGGAGACATTTGAAATGATTCAAAACAGCAAAGTCAAGGCCGATGACCTAATCTAGCATGGCCCTTTCACAGATATTCAATGCATTCAATTCAGCATGGGCTAATTTCATGAAAACAAGCGCCCAAGTCTTTCTTGTAATGCTATATATTGTAATCTCCCATTTGGTAGAAGAGAGAGCTCTCTATTATCAAAAGTGAAGCTCTACCCAAATTGAAAGTCATTCCTGAGACTTTGAGATCAGACTGTTAATCATATTTTGTTAAATGAATGAGAAAGTAAGCGACCTTTTAGACTTTATGTTGGAATAAGCTTGTGTCATCTAGAAAATTGTTCTTATGTCTTTTTCCTAAATATAGTCTTGTCCATTTAATCAAATAAGTAAAACAAGTGGAAATAAGCTGGAAGATGTCCTAAAGTCAATTGTAGGAGACTTTGTGCTACCATAATTGTCTTCAGTCTGTGTTTTGTGTAAAGGATACTAGAGAGAATTTGAGCTCTCTTTATCATTTGTAATCTCTTTACTTTGTTGTAATTTTAGGTGGAGACTTTGGGCTACGCTTAATCCTACAGTGTTCTTTATTCTAATCAGTGAGAGAAATAATGAAAGACTTTGTGCTATCGTGGGTTTCTTGTGGATCCTGTTACTAACCTAGGAAGTCTTCCTCTAGTTTTCTGAACATCATTTTTGAAAGAAGAGAAATGCCTTCAGTAATTACCCATAAATTCTCCCTTGTTCTATGAATATCATCTCTAAAAAAGAGATATGGATGGTATGATTTCACCCTTGTATCTATTTTTAGCTTATATATCTATAGTAAATAAGTTATAGGGAACTTCCCCTTGCTGAGAGGAGAGATTTATCTCATTCTAGCTGTGGTTAACACACCCATTTTGCTGCATAAATCTCCTTATGATGTGGTTGATGTAACCATTTTTCTATCAGTCAGTTGGTGACAAAATATTCACCCAATAATTTTTGGTGACTCCACTGGGATGAACGAGTAATTTTGATCTTTTTCCAGCAGCTCCACACCAATAGTTTTTGGTGTTTCCACTGAATAAGAATGAAATATTCAATTCTTTTCCATTATCATTTCATATCTGATGGGGATAAAACATAGAAAACTCCACACCAACAGTTTTTGGTGACTCTGCGAGGGAAGAACAAGCAGATTAAAGCCTCAAGCTTCAAATTGAAGTAGTTCCAGTTCTTTTCTATTTTCATTTTACACTCTGGCAGATCCATCGTACATGTAAAGTTGAGAGCTCAAGGTATTGTTGACCCTGTATTTGAGTTGGTGCAGCTAAGTAATTTTGATCTTTTTCCTCCACCATCTCACCTTTAGAAAACTAGGAGTTTTCCTCCTACAAGCATTAGGGCCCTAATATCAGGCAAAGATTCTCTTTTCTCTACTAGTAGAGCTTTGTCTATACATATCCCATAGAGATTTATTATCTCTCCTTTTAACAGCCACATCATGGCAGCTCAAGGCCCCTAGGGTAATACTTTTGGTCCTTTGAATCTAACCCCACCCCTACATGAACTACCCCATAGTTCAAGAAAGAATTTTTCCAAGTTCTATGGTGATAGAAAAGTTCATCTTGATGAACATATTGCAACCTTTTACATAGCCTGTAGTGTGATAGGCATTGAATATGAAGACATTACAGTTAGACTATTTGTAGAAACATTACAAGGCACTGCTGCAGACTAGTTTTATCATTTGCAAGCACAAACAGTGACTGACTGGAACACTCTCAAGGCCAAATTTAAGGCTAGATTCAAACCTGTAGAAGATGTACATGCCTTGTTATCCCATCTTACACAAATGAAGGATCCTCATGAACCTATGAGAGAATTTATTTATAAATTCGACAAGCTAAGGAACAAGATTCCCACAATTACTCTACTGACACCTGAGAATCTCAAATGTTTTTTCATCAATTCTTAGCTTTCTGAAGTGAGTTTCTTGTTGAGGTGGTCTGGCCACATAGACCTTGTTGCAACTCAATTTTTTGCCATTGAAGTTGAAGTTGATCTTATCTTAGTAGAAAAGATAAGAAGAGATCCTAACAGAAGTAAATCTTCTTCATCTTCTAAATATTCTTCTACAGGAACCATTGATCCTATGATGCAAAAGCTAGAAAATAAATTGCTAGCTCTAAGAAAGCAAATGGAACAAGGGATGTCTGATCCTCCTTCTTATCAAGATATACCAAGGAGGACGTTTCCCAACTAGTCGTATTAGGGCAATGCTGCCAAAAATCAAGGGCAACCAAATTGCCTTCCTCCCTCACCAGGGAAGCCTACCATTGAAGCAACACCAGCTAACTCAGTAGTTAGTTATCTTGAAACTAAATCTGATTTTTCTTTCCAACCTGAGTTGAACCAAGATGACACTGATCTCTTTGCAAAAGGCCAAGAAAAATTAGCTGGTGACTCCAACATTGGTTTCCTAAATTGCCAAGATGAACTTAGAAGTAAAATAGAAGCATTTGATGGATCATACACTGTATTTACCGTGTCCTAGAACCAATCAGCTCAACAAGTAGATAAAAAAAAAATAGGAGAAGAATCTCGACCAGTAATTTCAATTTCTAAATGAGGAACTTCACTGCCTTTCTAATCAAAGGACCCGATGATCACTAAAAAAGTAAGTACCTCAAATATTCCTTCACCTTCTACTTCAAATTCCTAGACTAGTCTTACACCCAACAAAAACTAGATTGATGGACTGCCTTCCTCTATTTTGAATTCATTTCAGTCATTTAATATAATTGACCATGCTAAGAAGACTAAAATTTAAATGTCTGAGTTTAAATTCTTGCAATCCAACCCTGAGTAGTTAGATAAGTTAGTTCAATGCATAAAAAATAAAACTGTCCCTGTAGGACAATTTTTTTTGAAGGTAACCCCTGTTCCCCCAAAGAACACACCTGCCCAAAATTATCTTGTGATTACTCCTCCAGCTGCCCCTAGAAAGATAGAACCATTTTATGTCTCCCTGTTGATAAACAGTCATCAGTTAAATAATTGCATTATAGATTTTGGCACCTCTAACAATGTCATGCTTGCCAAGGTGGCATAATCTCTTGGTCTCATGCTGATTAAGACCTTTAAGAGATGTTTCTCTATGAAAAATAAAAAAGTTCTTCTATTGAGACAAATTAAAGATGCTCAATTTACATTTGCGACCTTTCCAAATAAAAGAATTAAAATGACAGTCCTGGTGGCCGACATCCCAACCTCCTATGGCATTCTTGTTTGGCAAATTTTTTGTAAGGACATTGGTAGAGAATTGAGCATGAACCTATCTGAGGTGAGGATTCCTGTCAAGGGCATCATGAAATGGCTACTTTTTGAGAAGGAATCGAAGTACATTGTCACCCAAACATTAGCCCTTGAAGCTCAAATTCTATTTGAGTCTTCAAGCATGGGTAATTACTTTATGTCTACTAAAGATGTTTTTATTTTAGTAGATGAAAGCTTACTAAGTGATAATCCAAAAAAATTAGATAAGACATTAGAAGAATTGGTAAGGCACATTACACATGAAAAATGATCTTCCTTTCCTGATGAAGAGAAATCTGAAAGAAGATCAAATTTTGATGAGGTCTAGATTCTAGAATTTGATGGTAGCAGCTCTTCTACCAGTTCCAGAGCTAGAGTTGTCCTAATATCTCCTTAAGGAGATATCTTCCCATATGCATATAAGTTGCAATTTAGCAACACTAATAACACTACTGAGTATGAATCATTGCTGCTTGGATTAAAGGCTGCTCAAGATAAAGGTGTTAAACTTCTTCATGCCAAAGGGGATGCTAAGTTAGTGGTTTGTCAGGTGAAGAACCTGTATCAAACCAAGAATGAGAGATTTTGACATTATCACAATCTAGTGTGGGAATGCATTGAAAGCTTTGACACTTTCATTATTTCTACTGTGCCCAGAGAATTCAACAGTTGTGCAGATGCATTAGCTGTCTTTGTAACTCTCTTGGTCCCTCACCAAGATTTTAAAGGTAACAAGTACACTATTGAGTTGGTATTTTGACCAAGTGTACCTAATAATATTGACCATTAGTAGGTGTTCAATGGTGACAACTAAATCATTATTTTTTTGAAACAAATAGATAGCTTTGAAAAGCTTCAATTTGAAGGCAGTGAATCTCCACTATGAGAATCAGCTCCAGAGACAAATTCAAAAGCTGATGAAGAGTTCCTTCAGCTCAAAGGGAATAAAATTCTTAAAGGATTAGTTTCTCTTGAGAAACTATTTGACAAGCATGATAAGTTTATCAAGGAATAGTAAATGGATCAAAATTCTCCTAGGATTTTGATCAAATAAATTTGAGTACAGAAGATAATCCAAAAATGGTCAACATTGGGAATTGTTGTACCCCTAATGAAAAAATCAAATTTATCACTCTATTTTTCCATTACATTGATGTTTTGGCATACTCTTATGATGATCTAAAATCTCTCAGACCTAAAAAAATTTAGCATGAAATTCCTCTCAAGATTGGGTCATTTTCTCACAAGTAGAAGCAAATGCAGTACAACCCCAAGATATCATGTACTATCCTTTCTAAAATACAAAAAATGCTGAATATAAAAAATATTTTTTCAATCCATCATTCCACCTGGATTGTGAACATAGTCCCTGTGAGAAAGAAAAATAGAGAAATTCACCTGTGTGTTGATTTCAAAAATTTGAATCAATCATCTTTAAAGGATAACTATCCCTTGCCCATCATGGATCAGCTGCTACAGACAGTGACTGGCACTGAGATGTTATCAATGTTAGATGGCTTTTCAGGATATAATCAAGTAGAAGTTGGTGAAGCAGACCAAAATAAGACCACTTTCACAACACCTTGGGGCACCTTTGCATATCACAGAATACCTTTTGGCTTGATCAATGCTAGTGCCACCTTCTAAAGAGTAATGGATCTTGCTTTCAAAAATGAAATAGGTAAGTTCATTGTGGTATACCTTGATGACTTGACAGTCTTTTCTAAATATCATCTTGATCATGTGCATCATCTATAACAAGTGCTGGAGCGATGTAGGTAGAATGGTATTTCTCTTAATTCTAAGAAGTCAAATTTTAGGGTTACTGAAGGGAAACTTCTCAATCACACTATGTCTCGAGAAGGCATAAAGATCAACCCAAAAAGGGTCAAATTCATTCAAGAGATTTCTCTTCCTACTAGTAAGACTGCAGTTCATTCTTTCTTTGGAAAGGTGAACTTTCTGTGAAGGTTCATTCTTGAATTCACAGAGAAGACTCGCCACATTGTAAATATGATGAAGGGAAAAGCCACTTTTAACTAGACTAAAGAAGGCAAATCAATATTTCAAGACATTAAAGAAGCTATCACCCATACCCCAATTCTAGTTTGTCTTGATTACACCAAAGACTTCATGATGTACAGCTATGCTTCTGAACATACGTTTTTAGCCATCTTGGTTCAATAGAATAAAGAAGGTATGGAATCTCCCATCTCCTTTATGAGCTATTCTCTTAAAGCTCATGAGCTAAAGTAATTAAACATGGAGAAGCATGCTTATGCTATGGTAAAGGTGGTAAAATAATTCCATTTTTACATCTTGAACTCACACACTATTACTTTGGAACTTGATACAATAGTCAAGTCCATACTAACTCAGCAAGAGTTTGGAACCAAAAGGGGCAATTAGATTGCTAAAATCTAGGAGTTTGATCTTGTTATCAAATCAATAAAGCTTGTACCAGGAAGGGGTCTCTACCAATTAATTATTGAAAATATACCAAAATAAGTAGAGCATGAAGAAATAAAAGTTGAAGAGATGCCAACAGTTCTCTTTATCACCACTACAAATGAGTGGTATTCGAATATTGCTCATTTCCTTACCTATGGTATGTGTCTTACTCACCTGTCTCATAAAGAAAAGAGGACTGCTAAATTGAAAGCTTCTAATTTTGTCTATGGGATAACAGTTTGTATAAGAGGAACCTTGATGGGGTATTCCTTCACTGTGTGGATAAAGTGTAGCAAAACAAACTTTTAGAGTCCTTCCACAATTTGGATTATGGAAGACATTTTTTTGCACCTATAATTGCCCATAATATTATATGAGCCAGGTACTATTGGCCTACTCTATTTTGAGATTCGTATGCTTGGGTGTGTAAATGCGAGCTGTGTTAACAGTTCATTAGCAAACTCAAGCTGGCTGCATTACCTCTTAAGCCTGTAGTGATAGAAGAGCCATTTCAGCAATGGGGAATTAGATTTATTAGCACTGTAAATTTGTCCTCAAGTGCTGGACATGATTATGTCCTCATAGCCACATACTACTTTACCAAGTGGGTGGAAGCCATTTCAGTCAAGCATGCTACTTCAGAGGTAGTATGTAATTTCCTCAAAGAAAACATTATTTCTAGGTTTGGGGTCCCAACCAAGATTTTAACAGACAATGCAGCTTGTTTCTCTTCTCATGAGATCACCCAGTTTTGATACTATTATGAGATTATTCTCTCCCACTCTTTTGACTATTATCTGCAAGAAAATGGTTAAGTAGAATCAAGCAACAAGAACTTGGTGACCATTATCAGGGAGCTAGTAGATGACAATCAAAGAACCTGGCATAAAGCATTATTTGATGCTTTATGGGAAGACAGAATTACACCTAAGAGGGTGATTGGTATGTCCCCATTTCAACTTTTGTATGGTCTCACTATTGAGATACCAATCACCCTAGAATTACCAGCATTAAAATTAGCAAAGGTAGTGGAAGATTCAACTTTTGAAAGTTCCATCGACAAAAGGATCATGTGCTTGACTGAGCTTAATGAACAATGAACTATGGTGGTGGACCGAATTGTTGTGCATCAAAGTCTAGTAAAGAGACTCTTCGACCAGAAAGCAAAAATCTATGATTTTTAGATTAGAGGTCAAGTCTTGTTGTGAGACAAGAGGAGAGAACCAAAATGAATGCATGAAAAATTAGATTCCCTATGGAAAGGCCCATTTACCATTCATCATTTAAATGGTGAAAATATTTTTTTGTTGAAATATTAAGATGGAATTCCATTTACTCTACCTCATAGTGGACAACATTTAAAGCACTTTAATATTTAAAGTATCAGATAAGTCCAATTGTACATATATACATTTGTATAGTATTTCTTTGTTTTATATTTTTTGTTTAGTTTTTAGCACCTTTATTTTTGGGTAAGCATGACTCTGTAACCTAATGGCATAGATGAAGGCATTGAGATTCTGGTTTCTACTCCCTTTAATTACTTCTATTTTCAATCAATGGAAGTTCCCTAACTGGAGCCAACTATTATTTCTAAAATCCATCACTTGATTTTGAGGACAAGAGGCCGATCATTTTGGTCTTGCAAGCCAAAATGATCTCTTTATTTCTTTCAAAATATTTTGAGGAGTTAAGTTTTTTCAAATATTCAAGCCTTTTCAGCTAAGGAAGTCGCAGGTTCAAAAAACGGGCTTTCTTCAAAGAAAATTCAAAATACTCAAGGCATTTCCTTAGTGTTTTGAGGATGGTTCAACACAAAGGTTTGATCAAAAGACTTGATGGTAGGCTTCAAAAAATTAGAATGAACCACTTTGAACCATTGAACCATTGAAGCCTGCCTCCGAAAGGTTCAAATGTTCAATGGGTTCAAAGGTTCAAATGACTTCGACAAACTTAAAGAAAAGAAGGCTTCAAAGCGTTAACATTGAATCATTGAACTATTGAACCTTGAACTTTAAAAGGTTCAAAAATTTAAAGGTTCAATGGGTTCAACAAGTTCAAAAGAATTAGAGAATAAGAGGCTTCAAAGAATGAAGAATGAACCATTGAACTGTTGAACTTTGAACCGAAATGGTTAAAAGGTTCAAGGGTTCAAAGAGTTTGACAGACTTAGAAAAGGAAAGAATCTAGAAAGTTCGAAGCTTCAAAGGATTCAAAAAAATAGAATGAACCTTTGAACCATTGAACCTTTAACCAAAATGGTTCAAAAGGTTTAAAGGGTTCAAAAAGTTCAAAGTTTGAAAGGAAGCTTCAAGCGAATGAAGGAAGCGGAAGATTCCAAAAAAAAGTTCAAAGAAATGGTTCAACCAAAGAAGAAAAGAGAGCGAATGCAACCCTTTACAAAAATGTTGAACCTTTGAACCAAAAGATTTCAAGGTTCAAAGAGGTTCAAGAGACTGGTGATGTCCCCATAGACGTCAAATTCAGGGTGATGGAATAACCGTTAGTTTTCAGAAGACTTGAAAACAAGCTCGGTGACTAGCCCAAAAAGGAGCTAAAGGAGCCAACATAAAGTAAGAAGGTAGCCCTAAGAGTTCAGATCACCAAGAAGAGACAAAACATGGCAAGGAAAGAGAGAACAACTATAAGAAATCTAGAAATATCTATAGGAGAGTTATTTCTAGTAGGTGGAAAAGTCCACCAAGTAGACATCAGAAAACACAAACATTCAAGGATGCGACCTATTTTTTCTACATTACAGTAAGATGAATGGACAGCCGTGTAAGCATCATAAAGAAGACCAAATAACCCATGCTTAGGAGGAGACGTTTGAGATGATTCAAAATGCCAAAGTCATGGCTGATGACCTATTCCAGCATGGCCCTTTCACGGATATTCAATGCATTCAATTCAGCATGGGCTGATTTCATGAAAACAAGCGCCTAAGTCTTTCTTGTAATGCTATATATTGTAATCTCTCATTTGGTAGAAGGGAGATCTCTTTGTTATTAGAAGTGAAGCTCTACCCAAATTGAAAGGCATTCTTGAGACTTTGAACTCAGACTGTTAATCATATTTTGTTAAATGAATGAGAAAACAAGTGACCTTTCAGACTTTGTGTTGGAATAAGCTTGTGTCATCTAGAAAATTTTTCTTATGTCTTTTTTCTAAATACAGTCTTGTCCATTTAATCAAATAAGCAGAACTAGTAGAAATAAGATGGAAGATGTCCTGAAGCCGACTGTGAGAGACTTTGTGCTACCATAATTGTCTTCAGTCTATGTTTTATGTAAAGAATACTAGAGAGACTTTGAGCTCTCTTTATCCTTTGTAATCCCTTTACTCTATTGTAGTTTTAGGTGGAGACTTTGGGCTACAATTAATCATACAGTGTTATTTATCCTAATCAGTGGGAGAAACAATGAAAGACTTTGTGCTTTTGTGGGTTTCTTTTGGATCCTGTTACTTACCTAGGAAGTCTTCCTCTGGTTTTTTGAACATCATTTCTGAAAGAAGAGAAATGCCTTTAGCAATTACCCATGAATTCTCCCCTATTCTGTGAACATCATCTCTAGAAAAAGAGAGATGAATGGTATGATTTCACCCTTGTGTCTATTTTTAGCTTATATATTTATAGTATATAAATTATAGGGAACATCCCCTTGCTAAGAGGAAAGATTCATCTCATTCTGGCTGTGGTTACCACATAAATCCCCTTATGTTGTGGTTGATGTAGCCATTTTACCATCAGTCAGCTGGTGACAAAATATTCACCCAACATAACTAATGTCAGTATTACCTACTGACGTTGATTATTGTGTAAAATTATGGCAAATAAAAATGACAAAATAAAGTTAAAAAATCAATTCATAAGAGTTTTAAGGGTCCTAATAAATATTTTAGATTTGTAAAATTATTTTCTTCAGGTGTGAGATGTGTCTAGCTCACTAGGTGTGCCATAATGTGATCTAGGAATTTGACTCAAGAGAGGATGGTTAGTATGGTGTTAGTTCCAAAATGAAAACAAAATGAAATAAATACACTAATAGCATAACATGTCTAAGCCTAGACACTAGGGAGAGATTAGTTAACAAATGCAAATGACAAACACAACTAAAAATCAAGGAATGAAAACACGTGAATTTCTTCACCTTCCTTGGATGCTCCAAATGCCTTTGTAGTCGTGGCTTACTCGACTTGTGATCATGAAGTCTTTGGCAATGAAAGCTTGGCTACCTCCATATCTCCTTGGAACCTTTGGATTTCAGCTTGGATTGGAATCAATTTAGCATTATAACATTGCATAATCATGACCTTTTGAAGATATTTGAGCATAATAACTTTGCACCAAAATAGCTTAGAAATGATGTGGTAAGGCCTCTTATTTATAGATTTTTATAAATGTCTAGAATCAACCTAAACTGTCCATCTCAAGATTGAAATGTGTGGTTGAGGATTAATTCAATTTTTAGAATTAAGTTTATAATTATCCTCATCATGACATTGGAAGAATGGGAAATTAAGAGGCATGGAGGTCATCATGGAAGGCATTGATGAGGCATGGAGGGCATGAATCTTGATATTTGTGGCATTTATGGCCTAGGAATGTCTTCCCAAGAAATGAGGTCACCTCATGATATAGATATTCAATATTCATTTCTAAAACATATTATTCAACAAGTTTCCATGGAATTTTTGATTAGGCCTTAATTTGGGTTAATTAGCTCTTAAGCATGACTAAGCACTTTGTGCACAAATTACTCAAATTGATTAGAATGCCTTGTTATTGGTTCAAAATTCAACTAGATTAGATTTTAAAGTCAATGTCAGATGCATTGGAATTATATGCCCATTTATAATGTTACCAATAATAAATAACAAAGGCATGCATCTTGTCTAGAAGATTTGATAGGAAAGAGCAATCCATAACACCTTGGTGCAAAATTAACATTTTGACCCGAAATGATTTGATCAAGTTAGCTGGCCCATAAATATCATTGCCCCATTTAGGGATACCCTAGCTAAAATCAGCACTTTAATATGTCAGTTTCACATCTTTTAGCATGTTTTAGTGTTTTTAGGCCAAATTGTGCATTTTAGGTGGAAATTAGCTATTGGAGGTTATCGATGGCCAAATTTAGGTGTCTAAAATAATTACCTATATTTATATTCATGATTGCATCATCTAGACTAATCTAGTCTCATTATTTACCATCGAACAAATAATTGTATTAGCCAACACCATTATAGTTTCATTTTGCCTGGCTGCATCATCCAACCCAATACAGTCTGTTATACCCATTTATTTTGCCTGACTATATTGGAAAAATTGATACAATTTGTTATACTTAAATTATTCTTTCTTGACTACATTGGTGAGCCTGATATATTTTGTTATACTTAGCTTATTCTTCCTTTACTACAATAGCCAACTTACATAGTCTAATACTATCATATTTACTGATTTAACTACATTGTCCAGCTTGATATAGTTTATTTTACCAAGTTTGTCACTTCATAAATATATTGGCTAGAGTGATATAACCTAATTATATGCAATTCCCAAACTACTACATCAACCAACATAATATAATCAATTTTGACCATCCACTGGTAGCACTACCTTTTCTCCCTGTACTATATTGGCTAGCCCAATACTATATATTTTCTACGATCATACACTTTTAACCATCACCTTTATATCCCACTTAACATCTTGATGCCACCTCCTAATATCTTTCTTGTTATCCTCAACCCATTTATATTCTACATGGGTTGTTCTCTTCTTCCCACCTTGTCCACCATTGAAGACAAGTCTTCATGGTGCAATTTCCCCCAAAAATTAGTTAATATTTATTACAGCTAACATGGTTTAAATCAACTAAAATAGAGATATAAATGAATCCCAGCTTTTTAATTATATTGATGATAACAATGTTTACACTCCAAACAAGAATGGTAGTTTTAAAAAGTTTCCTTTATCCTCTACATTAGTTGGGGGAACTAACACTAACATTGGAAATGTTGTCCCCGAAAAATGTCATTCATTTTTGGGATAACCTACGGACTATTTTGGCCCTGCACAGACCAAAGATCATCTCTCCCCTTTTCAAAAAATTGTTCTGAGCATTCAGGTTCTTCATTTTTCAAAGCTTTTTCAAAACTCTATGGACTCTACAGGCTTGAATCTATGGACTCTATAGGCTTGAATCTATGGACTCTGCAGGAAGAAAATATATGGACTCTGCAGGCCAAGTTCTACGAGCTTTGCATGTTGATTTCTACGGACTCTATAGGAAAGAAGCAAGCTCTCAACACTTAGGCAATTTAAAAGTTGGTTCAACCGGTTGGTTTAATCCGTAGATTCAAGGGGCTACCCCCTAAGCCAAAGGAACAAGTGCCCTTGCTGAGGGCAGTAAGCAAAAGCGGACAAAAGTTAGAAACCCCTCGAGAAAAAGGCTAAGTAAAAGAGGCCAAAAGAATTATTTTAGGAAGATTTTTATCAAAAAAATGTTAAGGCAAAATTCCTTTAGACTTGTTGTCTAAAGGAATTCTTTCGGGCTTTTTGTCCGAAGGAAAAACCTGATGGAAAAAGCCCGAAAGCCAAAAGCCTGCTGAAGATGCAAGAACCCGCCAGGGAAGTTAAAGCCCGAAGGTCGCATGAAAAATCCCAAAGGGTAGATACCCTTACGGGGGACACTTGGCATCAGAAAAAGGACCTTTTCCAAGGACCTGAAGGGACACCTTCCCTTCGAGACATTTCAAAGGCTGAACAAAGACGCATAAGGGAATCCTCAAAGACTCAGACACAAAGAGCTTCAAAGAATGAATTGATTGAACCATTGAATTGTTAAACCAAATGGTTCAATGAGTTCAGAGGTTCAAAGGTTCAACCATGCATGATAAAGAATAAAGAGTTTAGGAAGAATAAGTGGTGGGAAAAATCAAAGAACCAATGAACCGATTGAACCTTGAACCAAAAGAGTTCAAAGTTCAATGGTTCATAGGATCAAGCAGTTCAAAGGCAACCTCAAGCAAAGAAAGAAGCAACATGGATGATTTGAAAGGCAAGTTCAATGAAAGTGATGGTTCAACTAGAGAGTAAAGAAGCACTTAAGCAGGGAAGCAATGGACCAAAAGAGACAGAGTGAACCAACGAAGCTCTGAACCATTGAACTTTCAAATGGTTCACAGGTTAAGTTCAACACAGTTCAAGAAGCTACCGACCATTGACGGCCCCTTGGACGTCAAATTTAAAGTAAGGGAAAATATGTGGAAATTCAAATAGAGCACAAAACTTAAAGTAAGAACCAAGCAATTAAATAAAAAGAGAGCCTGGAGATTTAAATTGCTACAGGGGAGAGAAGATTGACGCAAATGACCAGAAATATTTTCAAAAGAGTTATTTCCAGTTGGTAGAACAGTGGATCAAGTAGACTTAGACTTCTAAGCGCACCAAATCAAGGATGCAATTATATTTTTCTTCCATAAAGTAATGGTGAATTGGACAACTACGTAGATATTAAGAAAAAGATGGACAATCCATACCAAATAAGAGACATATTAGAGGAATGGACACGCCATAGTTATGGCGATACACTATTCCCAGCATGGTCCCTCTAGACAAAACTGAAGGCGCATTGAAGACTTTGATTATAGCATGGGCCGTCCCATAGGAAATAATGCCAAGCCTTGCATGATAACTATAAGTTTGTAATTTCTCTCATTAGTAAGGGAGACTTTTCATTTTATAGGAGTGAAACTCTGCCCATTTTGAAAGAAAAAGACTGAGACTTTGAGCTCAGATTATAATTTTATTTCATTTTATCTAAATGAGAAATCAAGTTATTTGTAGACTTTGTGCTGTGTTGACTTATGCTACTTTAGGAAATTATTCTTATGTCTGTTTCCTAGAAGTATTCTTATTTATTTAATTTGACAAGCAGAACCAACGAAAGTAATTAGTAAAGTGTCTTGAAATGAACTGTGAGGAAGACTTTGTGCTTTCACATTTGCTTTCAGTCTGTGTTTTTATTTTCTTTCTATGTTGAGGATTACAGGATGACTTTATGCCCCCATTATCCATTGTGATATACTATTTGGGCAGTTGAGGTGGAAACTGTGTTTTCTGTTTCATCCTGCTGGTTACTGTGCCCTTTTGCCATCAGTTACTTTTACTACTTGAAAGAAACTCCTGCTATTTCCTGAAAGAACACTTTTGAAAGAAGAGAAGTGCCTTTAGTGTTTCCACCAAGATTTTATCCTTCATTTGTGAGCATCATCTCTGAAAGAAGAGAGATGGATGGTTTATTCTGCCCTCATGTGTTATTTTTTGCTTATTTATATAGTATATAACACCTATGTATTTATAGGGAACCTCCCCTTAATGAGAGGAGAGATTTGTCCCCATTGGATGTGGTAAACCTACAACTTTGGATGACCAATCTCCCTATGCTATGGTGATAGGAACTATTTTGCTCACTAGTTAGTTGGTCAACAAAATATTCACCCAATAGTTTTTGGCAACTCCATTGGGGATGAACGTACTGTCTGAAACCTCAAGTTTCAGATTGAAGCAATCCCTACCCTTATCCATTACATAGTCTAGCGATTCTATTCCATGTCTTACCCATTATCATTATAGCCTTACCATCTTCATCCATCTCTGTTATATTATCTAGTCTGCAAAACTAGAGCCGCTGGGAAGAGTGCATAGTTCTAAGTCTCAAGCTTCAAGCTAAAGCAAATCCTACTCTTTTCCATTTTTGTTCTATAATTTGGCAACTCCACATTATACAAAAAGATAAAAATCTCAAGGTGTTGTTGACCCTAATTTTGAGTTGGTGCGATAGAGTAATTTTGAGTTGTTTCCTCCATAACCTCACCTTCAATGAACTAGGAGTCTTCCTCCTAGCCCTACTAGGTCACCAGCACAAGGCATAGCTTATTTTTCTAATGATAACAAAGCTTTGCATATCCATTCTCCACCTAGATTTGTGTTCCCACTTTTACATAATCAAATCATGGCTCAAGGCCCTTGGGGTAACTCTTTTGGTCCACTGAATTTAACTCCACCCTTGCATGAATTTCCACACAGCTCAAGAAAGAATTTCTCTAAGTTATTTGGGGATGGAAAAGTTCACCCTGATGAACACATTAAAACTTTCAACATAGCCTATGGCATAATAGGGGTGGAATTTGAAGACATAAAAGTCAGGCTATTCGTGGAGACATTACAAGGCACTACTGCAAATTGGTTTTACCACGTGTAGGCTGGATCAGTGACCGACTGTGATACACTTAAAGACAAATTTGAAGCTAGGTTCAAGCTAGAAAAAGATGCACATGCCTTGCTGGCCTAGCTCACACAGATGAAGAAGGAGCCCCATGAACCTATGAGGGACTTCATTGCTAGGTTCGACAAGCTGAGGCATAGGATTCCCATGGTCACCCACTCGACACCTCAGAATCTTAAGTGTTTCTTCATCAACTCACAATTTACTGAAGTGAGTTTCTTGCTGAGATGGGATAGACACATAGACCTTGCCATTGCTCAAGACTTAGCTACTGAGGTAAAAGATGACTTTATCTTGGCTGGAAAAATAAGAAGTGATCCAAACAAAGGGAAATATTCTCCTTCTTTTGAATACTCCCCTTCAAAGACCACTGATCCAATGGTGTAGAAGCTAGCAAATGAATTACTGGTCCTCAAAAGATAAATAACCCAAGTTATGTCCACTTCTCCTAATTGGGATATGCCAAGGAGGACATTTTAGAATCAGGCATACCAAGGCAATGCTGCTAAGAATCAGGGGCAACCAAATCATCTTCCTCCCCCACAGAGGAACCTCACCCTTGAAGCACCTCCAACCAATTCAGCAGTTGGATATCTAGAAATTAAACATGATTTCTCTTTCCAACTTGAGTTTGATCAAGAAAATGATGCTGGTCTCTTCATAGAGGATCAAGAAGAATCAGTTGGTGACTCCCACATTGGTTTCTTGAATTACCAGGATGAACCCAGAAGTAAAGGTGAAACATTCAAGGGATCATATGCAGTATTCACCTAGTCTAAGAATCAGTCAGCCTAACAAGCTGATAAAAAAAGAATAGAGGAGTGAGCTTAGCCTGTAATTACAATTGCTAAGCGTGGAACCACTCTGCCCTTCCAGCCAAAGGATCTGGTGATTGTAAGAAAGGTAAGTACCTCAAATGCCCCTAAACCTTCTATTTCAAATTCACAGTCCACTCCTCCCCCTTTCAAAAATCAAAAGGATGAACTCCCATCCTCTGCTCTTGACTCATTCCAAGCATTTGACATAATTGACCATATAAAGAAAACCAAAATTCAAATGTCTAAATTTGAGTTCCTGCAGTCCAATCTTGAGCAATTGGACAAGTTGGTTTAATGTGTCAAGAACCAAACCATCCCTGCAAGACAAGAGGTTAAGAAAGTAACTCATGGTCCCCCAAGGAACATGCCCATCCCAAACAATCTTGTCATTAACCCTCCTACTACCCCTATAAAAATAGAGCCTTTCTATGTTTACCTGTTGATAAATGGTCACCAGCTCAACAATTGCATTATTGATTCTGGGGCTTTAGACAATGTCATGCCTACTAAAGTGGCAAAATCTATAGGTCTCACACTGACCAAGACATTTGGGAGATGTTTCTCCATGGAGAAAAAAAAAATGCCACTGTTGGGGCAAATTAAAGACACCCAATTTGCATTTACTGCCTTTCTAGATAAGTGAATCAAGTTGACTGTCCTAGTGGTTGACGTTCCAGCATCATATGGCATCCTTCTTGGGTGGAACTTTTGTAAGGATGTTGGAGGGGAATTAAGCATGGACTTATCTCTAGAAAGAATTCCTGTGAAAGGTGTAATGCAGAGGTTGTTTCCTGAGAAGGAGGCAAAATATGTTGTTACTCAGACATCAAGGCCTGAAGCTCAAATTCTGTTTGAGTCTATAGGTAGGGGTAATTATTTTTTGTCTACTGAAGACATTCACGTTTTAGCAGATGAAAATCCTATAGGTGATAATCTAAGAATTGGTTCAGATGGAACAACACCAAGTATGCTTGATAGTGCCAATCATTGGTAGGTGTTGAATGGGAACAATCAAATCATGTGCTGGACTGAACTAGAAGAGCAACCAATTATGGTAATGGACCATGCTGTTGTGCATCAAAATCAAGAAAAAGAACTCAAAATCATGGTTTTTAGATTAAAAGTCAAGTCTTGCTATGGGGAAAGAGGAGAAAACCTAAGGGAAGACACAAAAAATTGGTTTCCTGGTGGAGAGTTCCATTCACCCATCACCGATTCTAGGGAGAAAATGGCTTCTTACTAGTTTATCAAGACAGAGTGCCATTTTCACTACCTCTTAGGAGGTAGCATCTAAAGTACTTCCATTCTTGAAGTACCAAATAAGTTCATCTGTACATATGTACATTTGTATAGTCTTTGTTTCTACTTTGTGTTGTTCATTTTCATTTTTTGGGGCCTTTCTTTTTGGGTAGCATGACTCCGTAGCCCAAGGGCACACTTCAAGGCAATGGAGATTCTGGTTTCTACTCCCCTAGGAAGTTCCTTGACTTGAGCTAGCTATTGTCTCTAAAAAATGTCACTCATTTTTGGGACAACCTATGGACTATTTTGGCCCTGCACAGACCAAAAGTCATCTCTCCCCTTTTCAAAAAATTGTTCTGAGCATTCAGGTTCTTCATTTTTCAAAGATTTTTTAGAAATCTATAGACTCTATAGACTTGAATCTATGGACTCTACAGGCTTGAATCTATGGACTCTGTAGGAAGAAAATCTATGAACTCTTTAGGCCAAATTCTACAAGCTCGCATGTTGATTTATACAGACTCTATAGGAAAGAAGCAAGCTCTTAACACTTAGGTGATTTCAAAGTTGGTTCAACCGGTTGGTTTAATCAGTAGGTTTAAGGGGCTGCCCCCAAAGCCAAAAGAACAAGTGCCCTTATGGAGGGTATTAATCAAAAGCAGACAAAATTTAGAAACTCCTCAGGAAAATGGCTAAGTAAAAGAGGCTGAAAGAATTCTTTCGGGAAGATTTTTCTCAAAAAAATGTTAAGAAAAAATTCCTTTAGACTTTTTGTCTAAAGGAATTCTTTCAGGGTTTTTATCCGAAGGAAAAGCCCGACGAAAAAACCCTGAAAGCCAAATGCCTGTCGAAGATGCAAGAACCCACCAGGGAAGTTAAAGCTCGAAGGTCGCATGAAAAATATCGAAGGGTAGATACTCTTGCGGGGGACACTTGGCATAAAAAAAAAGACCTCTTCCAAGGACCCAGAGGGACACCTTCCCTTTGGGACGTTCCAAAGGCTGAATAAAAATGTAAAAGGGAATCCTCAAAGACTTAGACACAAAGAGCTTCAAAGAATGAACCGATTAAACCATTGAACCGTTGAACCAAATGGTTCAACAAGTTCACAAGTTCAAAGGTTGAACCAAGCGTGATAAAGACCAAAGAGCTTAGGAAGAACAAGCGGTGGGTAGAATCAAAGAACCAATGAACCAATTAAATCTTGAACCAAAAGAGTTCAAAGTTTAATGGTTCATAGGTTCAAGCAGTTCAAAGGCATCCTCAAGCAAAGAAAGAAGCAACATGGATGATTCCAAAGGCAAGTTCAATGAAAGTGATGGTTCAACTAGAGAGCAAAGAAGCGCTTAAGTAGGGAAGTGATGGACCAAAAGAGACAGAGTGAACTGACAAAGCTCTGAACCAATGAACTTTCAAATGGTTCACAGGGTCAAAGTTCAACATGATTCAAGTAGCTAGCGACCATTGATGGCCCCTCATACGTCAAATTTAAAGTAAGGAAAAATCTATGGAAATTCAAATAGAGTGCAAAACTTAAAATAAGAACCAAGAGATTAAATAAAAAGGGAGCCCAAAAATTTAAATTTCTACAGGGGAGAGAAGATCGATGCAAAGGACCAAAAATATTTTCAAAAGATTTATTTCTAGTAGGTGGAACAGTGGATCAAGCAGACTTAGACTTCTGAGTGCACCAAATCAAGGACACAATTTTATTTTTCTTCCATAAAGTAATGGTGAATTGGACAGCTGCGTAGATATCAAGAAAAGGACCGAACAGTCCATACCAAAGAAGAGACATATTAGAAGAATGGACACGCCATAGTTATGGTGATACACTGTTCCCAACATGGCCCCTCTAGACAAAACTGAAGGTGCATTGAAGACTTTGACTGCAGCATGGGCCATCCCATGGGAAAGAATGCCAAGCCTTACATGATTGCTATAAGTTTGTAATTTCTCTCATTAGTAAGGGAGACTTTTCATTTTACAGGAGTGAAACTCTACCCATTTTGAAAGAAGAAGACTGAGACTTTGAGCTCAGATTGTAATTTCATTTCATTTTATCTAAATGAGAAAGCAAGTTGTTTGTAGACTTTGTGCTATTTTAGCTTGTACTACTTTAGAAAGTTATTCTTATGTCTATTTCCTAGAAGTATTCTTATTTATTTAATTTGACAAACAAAACCAGTGAAAGTAATTAGTAAAGTGTCCTGAAATCAATTATGAGGAAGACTTTGCACTTTCACATTTGCTTCCAGTCTATGTTTTTATTTTATTTCTATGTTGAAGATTTTAGGATGAATTTATGCCCCCATTATCCTTTGTGATATACTCTTTGGGCAGTTGAGGTGGAAACTTTGTGTTCTATTTCATCCTGCTAGTTACTGCACCCTTTTACCATCAGTTACTTTTACTACCTGAAATAAACTCCTGCTGTTTCCTGCAAGAACACTTTTGAAAGAAGAGAAGTGCATTTAGTATTTCCACCAAGATTTTATCTTTCATTTGTGAGCATCATCTCTGAAAAAAGAGAGATGGATGGTTTATTCTGCCCCCATGTGTTATTTTTTGCTTATTTATATAGTATATAACACCTACGTATTTATAGGGAACCTCCCCTTGATGAGAGGAGAGATTTGTCCCCATTGGATGTGGTAAACCTGCAACTTTGGATGACCAATCTCCCTATGTTGTGGTGATAGGAACTATTTTTCTCACCAATTAGCTGGTTGAAAAAATATTCACCCAATAATTTTTGGTGACTCCGCTGGGGATGAACGTGCAGTCTGAAACCTCAAGTTTTAGATTGAAGCAATCCCTACCCTTATCCATTACATAGTTTGGTAACTCCATTCTATGTCTTACCCATTATCATTATAGCCTTACCATCTTCCTCCATCTCTGTTATATTATTTGGTCTGTAAAACTAGAGCTGTTGGGAAGAGTCTGCAGTTTGAAGTCTCAAGTTTTAAGCTGAAGCAGATCTTGCTCTTTTCCATTTTTGTTCTGCAATCTGGAAACTCCATGTTATACAAGAATATATAAATATCAAGGTGTTTTTGAACCTACTTTTGAGTTGGTGCGACAGATTAATTTTGAGTTGTTTCCTCCACAACCTCACCTTCAATGAACTAGGAGTCTTCCTCCTAGCCCTACAGTCACCAACACAAGGTAGAGCTTCTTTTTCTATTACTAGCAGAGCTTTGCCTATCCATTCTCCACCCAAATTTGTGATCCCACTTTTACATAATTAAATCATGGCTTAAGGCCCCTAGGGTAACTCTTTTGGTCCATTGAATTTAACTCCACCCCTGCATGAACTTCCACACAGCTCAAGAAAGAATTTCCCTAAGTTCTTTGGGGATGGAAAAGTTCACCCTGATGAACACATTTCAGCTTTTAGCATAGCCTGTGGTGTAATAGGGGTAGAATTTGAAGACATAGTAGTTAGGCTATTCATGGAGACACTACAAGGTGCTACTGCAGACTGGTTCTACCACTTATAGGATGGATTAGTGACCGATTGGGATACACTTAAAGATAAAGTTAAAGCCAGGTTCAAGCCTATAGAAGATGTGCATGCCTTGCTAGCCCAGCTCACATAGATGAAGAAGGATCCCCATGAACATATGAGGGACTTCATTTTCAGTTTTGACAAATTGAGGCATAGAATTCCCATGGTCGCCCAGTTGACACCTCAGAATCTCAAGTGTTTCTTCATCAACTCGTAGCTGCCTCAAGTGAGTTTCTTTCTTAGATGGGCTAGACACATAGACCTTGCCACTGATCAAGACTTGGATACTAAGGTAGAAGATGACCTTATCTTGGCTGGAAAGATAAGAAGAGATCTAAGAAGAGGTAAATCTTCTCCTTCTTCTGAATACTCCCCTTTAGCCACCACTGATCCAATGGTGCAGAAGCTAGCAAATGAATTGTTGGTCCTCAAAAGACAAATGGCCCAAGTTATGTCTACTTCTCCCAATCAAGATACGCCAAGGAGGAAATTTTAGAATAAGGCGTACCAAGGCAATGCTGCTAGGAATCAGGGGTAGCCAAATCATCTTCCTCCCCCACAGAGGAACCTTGCCCTGTAAGCACCTCCAACCAACTCAATAGTTGGATATCTAGAAATGAAACATGATTTCTCTTTCCAACTTGAGTTTGATCAAGAAAATGATGCTAGTCTCTTCATGGAAGATAAAAAAAAATTAGCTGGTGACTCCCACATTGGTTTGCTAAATTACCAAGATGAACCTAAAAGTAAAGGTGAAGCAGTCAAGGGATCATATGTAGTATTCAATCGGTCTAAGAATTAGTCAACCCAACAAGTTGATAAAGAAAGAACATAAGAGCGAGCTCAGCCTGCAATTACAATTGCTAATTGTGGAACCACTCTACCCTTCCAACCAAAGGATCTAGTGATTGCAAGAAAGGTAAGTACCTCAAATGCCCCTATGCCTTCTACTTCAAATTCATAGTCCAGTCCTCCCTCTTTCAAAAATCAAAAGGATGAAATCCCATCCTCTACTCTTGGCTCATTCTAGGCATTTGACATAATGTACCATATAAAAAAAACCAAAATTCAAATGTCTGAATTTGAGTTCTTGCAGTCTAATTCTAAGTAATTGGACAAGTTAGTTCAATGTGTCAAGAACCAAACCATCCCTGTAAGACAAGAGGTTAAGAAAGTAACTCATGGTTCCCCAAGGAACATGCCCATCCCAAACAATCTTGTAATTACCCCTCTTGTTGCCCCTAGGAAAATAGAGCCTTTCTATGTTTCCCTGTTGATAAATATTTACTAGCTCAATAATTACATCATTGATTCTGGGGATTTAGACAATGTCATGCCTGCTAAAGTGGCAGAATCTCTAGGTCTCACACTAACCAAGACATTTGGGAGATGTTTCTCCATGGAGAACAAACAAGTGTCACTACTGGGGCAAATTAAAGATGCCTAATTTGTATTTGCTGCCTTTTCAGACAAGTGAATCAAGATGACTGTCCTAGTGGTCGATGTCCCAACATCATATGGCATCCTTCTTGGGCAGAACTTTTGCAAGGATGTTAGAGGGGAATTAAGCATGGACTAATCTCAGGGAAGAATCCCTGTGAAAGGTGTAATGCAGAGGTTGCTTTCTTAGAAGGAGGCAAAATATGTCGTTACTCAGACATCAAGGCCTAAAGCTCAAATTCTATTTGAGTCTTCAGGTAGGGGTAATTATTTTCTATCTACTGAAGACATTCATGTTTTAGCAGATGAAAATTTTGTAGGTGACAATCTAGGAATTGGTTCAGATGAAACAACACCAAGTATGCCTGATAGTGCCAATCATTGGTAGGTGTTGAATGGGAACAATCAAATCATGTGTTTGACTAAACCAGAAGATCAACCAATTATGGTAATGGACCATGCTGTTGCACATCAAAATCAGGAAAAGGAACTCTTTGACAAGAGAGAAAATATTTATGGTTTTTAGATTAAAAGTCAAGTCTTGCTGTGGGGTAAGAGGAGAAAACTAAAGGGAGGACACAAAAAATTGGTTTCTTGGTGGAGAGTTCCATTCACCCATCACCGATTCTGGGGAGAAAATGGCTTCTTACTAGTTTATCAAGATAGAGCACCATTTTCACTACCTCTTAGGAGGCAGCATCTAAAGTACTTCCATTCTTGAAGTACCTAATAAGTTTACCTGTATATATGTACATTTGTATAGTCTTTATTTCTGCTTTGTGTTGTTCATTTTCATTTTTTGGGGCATTTCTTTTTGGGTAGCATTACTCCGTAGCCCAATGACACACTTCAAGGCATTGGAGATTTTGGTTTCTACTCCCCTCATATATTCTAAGTTTTCAACTGAAGAAAGTTCCCTGACTGGAGCCAGCTGTTGTCCCTGAAAAATGTCACTCATTTTTGGGACAACCTACGGACTATTTTGGCCCTGCACAGACCAAAAATCATCTCTTCCCTTTTCAAAAAATTGTTTTGAGCATTTGGGTTCTTTATTTTTCAAATATTTTCCAAAAATCTATGGACTCTGCATGCTTGAATCTATGAACTCTGTAGGCTTGAATCTATGGACTCTGCAGGAAGAAAATCTACGGACTCTGCAGGCCAAGTTTTATGAGCTTTGCATGTTGATTTCTATGGACTCTGTAGGAAAGAAGCAAGCTCTCAACACTTAGGTGATTTCAAAGTTGGTTCAATCGGTAGGTTTAAGGGGCTACCCCTAAATCCAAAGGAACAAGTGCCTTTGTGGAGGGCAATAAGCAAAAGCGGACAAAAGTTAGAAACCCCTCGGGAAAATGGCTAAGTAAAAGAGGCCGAAAGAATTATTTCGGGAAGATTTTTCTCAGAAAAATGTTAAGGCAAAATTATTTCATACTTTTTGTCTAAAGGAATTCTTTTGGGATTTTTGTCTGAAGGAAAAGCTTGACAGAAAAAGCCTAAAAGCCAAAAGCCTATTGAAGATGCAAGAACCTGCCAGGGAAGTTAAAGCTCAAAGGTCGCATGAAAGATCTTGAAGGGTAGATACCCTTGTGGGGGACACTTGGCATCATAAAAAGGACCTTTTCTAAGGACCTAAAGGGACACCTTCCCTTCGAGACATTCCAAAGGCTGAATAAAGATGCAGAAGGGAATCCTCAAAGACTTAGGCTAAACAAAGATGCAGAAGGGAATCCTCAAAGACTTAGACATAAAGAGCTTCAAAGAATGAATTGATTAAACTATTGAACCATTGAACCAAATGGTTCAATGAGTTCACAAGTTCAAAGGTTCAACCAAGCATGATAAAGACCAAAGAGCTTAGGAAGAACAAGCGGCGGGCAGAATCAAAGAACCAATGAACCGATTGAACCTTGAACCAAAAGCGTTCAAAGTTCAATGGTTCACAAGTTCAAGCAATTCAAAGGCAACCTCAAGCAAAGAAAGAAGCAACATGGATGACCCCAAAGGCAAGTTCAATGAAAGTGATGGTTCAACCAGAGAGCAAAGAAGCGCTTAAGTAGGGAACCGATGGACCAAAAGAGACAAAGTGAACTGACAAAGCTTTGAACCAATGAACTTTCAAATGGTTCACAGGTTCAAAGTTCAACATGGTTCAAGTAGCTAGTGACCATTGACGGCCCCTCAGACGTGAAATTTAAACTAAGGGAAAATTAATGGAACTTTAAATAGAGTGCGAAACTTAAAGTAAGAACCAAGCAATTAAATAAAAAGAGAACCCAAAGATTTAAATTGCTACAGGGGAGAGAAGATCGACGCAAAGGACCAAAAATATTTTCAAAAGAGTTATTTCCATTAGGTGGAACAGTGGATCAAGTAGACTTAGACTTCTGAGCACACCAAATTAAGGACGTAATTCTATTTTTCTTCAATAAAGTAATGGCAAATTGGATAGCTGCGCAGATATCAAGAAAAAGATGGACAATCCATACCAAAGAAGAGACATATTAGAGGATTAACCTTATTCAAGCATCTAATAGTTCCCAAGTGCTCCAAATGCAAAATCATATTTTACAAATGGCTAGCCAACCTCAAGCCATCATGACTCAACCAAACTAGGACATTTTTCCTCCTCTTATACGTTCCAATGGTATTATCATACCTCAACCTCTTATACATAACAAAATGCATCAACTTATTCAAAATGAACCTTTAGTTCTGTTCATTGTGTCCATAGACATTGGAAACATATCTCTAACTATCACATATTATGGGACTAAGGATCCTGCGTTATTCCTTAAACATTTTGGAAATATCTATAAGGAATGGGTTTAAACTAATACCTTTTCTACCACCAAATTTCTATCCAAAACCTTCACAAGAGATGCAATAGAAAGGTCTAACCAATTTCCTCGACATTGTATTACACAACTATAAGATTTAGTCAATGCTATAATTAAATAATTCCAACATAATGATCATCTTGAAAATATCCTTAACTATTTCATCAATATTGAGAAACTTCCTAATGAATGTACTCGCACTTTCATCAAATGATGGAATTCCCTGGCTCATAACGTGGACCATAACATGAGTGATGATAATATTTTCAAACTCTTTTTTATTGATCTCAGAGCCCCTCTTCAATATAAGGTTTGGATTTTATCTCCCCAAACCTTATAAAGGGATTTTGATTAATAAAAAAGGCAAAAATTCATTATGGATCAATTTGAACTTCCCAAAACCCCAAAAATAAATCTTTCTAAACTATAACAAATGCAATCACCATTAACAATCCTCAACCTAAAGTAGGAACAACTAACTTATATAATCAACTTCCCTTGCACCATCCCTTTATTGTGTCATAAATGAAGAATTTTTTATCTTCGTATAAACCATTGGTTTATACTAACACTTCCCCTCCACCATGGTATGACCCTTAAAAAAAAATTGGTTCCATGTTGACATTGGTCAAACTCACAAGAGATGTCATAACCTTCAAAAAATTATGGTCACCCTCATGTTTAGAGAAAAATTTGACCATTATGATATCATCAAAGATCACCATTATTAATATCTTAAAGCTTCCCAAAAGCAAACCTATATTTTTCAAATCTTCAAATGAGAATTGCCATAAATAATCTTAATCATCATATCACAATACCAAACATTCCAATGAAAATGTTTGTGCTATTGATGTTGATTATGATAAATAATATGTTAATTCACAATATGTGAATGTGGAAAAGATCAATTACTATCATAAGCTTTCTCACAAATATCCTGTCACCAAACCTAAGAATCCTTCTACTAAATAAAAACTTATTAAATATACTAAAACCCATTGTATTTCATCTTCAGATAAATAAAATAGTGATGATTTGAATCCACCATTGGAGCCTCACCCTAGTTCTTTCATTCTTATAAAAATCATTTTTACTAATCAACCTAGCTTTGTTCTGCTCTACCTCTAAACCACAATGCAATTTTTTAGATGAATGTAATTCTATGCCTTGAAAAATTTATTTGATGGAAATGGTGAGAAATTATCCTTATCATCACATGTTTCTCATGCAATCATTGAAAAACATCAAACAACCCCCATCTATTAGATTTGAAGTGCATATCCAAACCCCTCAAGGTCTCACACCTATGGAAGTTCATGCCATCAAAACCATTTCTCAATATTCTCCCCTTACGAAACCCTCCATAGAGTTTCCCAAAGAGGATGTGATTAATGATGAAATTATTTTTCAAGATCATGACCGACCCATCTTATTAAGATTAGAATAAACCCACCCCTCTTTATTAAGATTAGAATAAACAATACCTTAATAAGAAAAGTCTTGCTAGATGAAGGTTACAACATTAATATTACCCCTCTTTGGATATTCTAATAACTTGGATACTCCAAAGATAATCTTAAGAAAACTAGACATACTTGTCATATATTTGATAAAACCATCCAAAATCCACTTGGTTGCATTTTGCTCCCTCTTACTATTAGACCCAAAATAATTAGCACCAAGCTTATTGTTTTAAATCTTCCACATTCTTACAACATGATTTTACGTCTCCCATGGACTCACCACATGATAAATATCACACCTTCTGGTATCTAATTAGTTAATTTATAAAGGTTAATATTAAAAATATGAAGCAAATCCCAACCCTTAGGGCATTCAGATTCCTAATCCTAAATATTAATATCACATCTCGACCATTCCTCATATTAATAGTCCACCTCTTCCTAAGTTTGTAAACATGAATCTTGATCTACAAGTCACTCTTATGGATTTCAAATATGATGAACCTAATGAGTTGTAAAACATTTTTAATACCACTTAATTACCTCCTTATATAGAGGAATGGATTCCTCCTCTCCTTCCATTAGACAAGACCATTTATTTAATTGATGACGATATTGATAGTCTTCCCCCATGCAATCCCAATTAAACCACTTACATAGAGGATGAATTTATTTATAATGATTATGGGGTGGCAAAATTATTTCAAGACCCTTTATAAATGTCCCTCACACTTTCATTAACATGGGTGTCTCCACCAAAGATATGTCCACTAAAATTTCTCAGACAACTTCTCATGCATGTAACATTTTTCCATCTTATGATGATGCTTACATTATGGCCCAAGCCCATTCATGAGACTTGGACATAATGTGACTCATGATAAAATTCATGCTTTTAACCATGATGTTAATGTGGTTCACATATTCCATAATTCTAGTGATAATGAACTAGAACCTGAAAGTTATGTCCCTCTTGTTAATCCACCATAGGTTGTTTAGGAAATTCTTACTATTCTTAAATCTAATGATACCATCCAACCTAATACCATTCAAGAATTTTAATGTAGTCATATGCTATCAACCAATCTGATATAGTTCAACATATCATTCACCTCTTAGATTTTATTAGCCAACCTAATACAGTCTAGTCTTCAATCCCCAACTGTATTAGCCCAACATCATCAAGCACCAATGCATTCTATTCATCATCATCAACTCAAGTAGACTATATTAGCCAACTTGATACCATAAAAAAATAATTATTACTAATTTTATAGACCAACCCACAATACTCAGCCTAACCCTTCTATACCAACCTATATTGGTGAGGCTGATACCATACAATCAAATTATTTGCCTTATAATTCATCCATGATATTACCTTAGATTAAAAATATACTACTATAAGATAAATACATTCTGAGTTTGATAGCAAAGGTAATCATATTATGGATCTCAAAGTAGACATCAAATACTATAGACCTTTACCTATGCTTCCTAGTGAGGAAGCTATCCTAGAATTACTCAATGCTAGAGATCTTCAACTTCCTCTCCAACATCATAAGCTTAGATATTCTTAGATAAATGCTGATCACTTCAATAATTTTGTTGCTAGAATTGATCCCAAAACACATCCCATTTCAAAACTACCTTCATATCCATATCATTTCCAAGATGGAAATGTCATGGTTTTTTAAGAGATTTTTGCAATTAACTATGGCACAAATGCCTCTCCTAAACCAATTTTTATCTCTAAGGAACTTTGTCCTAAAGAGAAAGATAACTATAGTCTATTTTTTGACAAATATCACGAAGCATTTTCTTGGTCATATGAAGGCATGCCTATCATTAAACATAGTATAGTTGTCTATAACATCATAACATATCCAAAATGTAAAACATGTGCATCAAAATCAACCAAAATTTCCCTTGAGGTTTCCACTCTATATCACAAAGAAATTATCAAACTCTTAGATTATAAGTTCATCAAACTAATAGATCACTCCAAATGGGTATCAACCATTGTTCCTATTGACAAGAAAGTCACTATGGTCATTTTCACATGTATTTAATTTCATAATAACAATTTAGTATATCTTAAAGATAGCTTCCCTTTACCATCAATTTATACCATATTTTATTATAAAACCATCTATGAGATGTTGTCCTTCATGGATTGTTTATTGGGATATAATCATATCCATATTCCTCCCAAGTATCAACATAAAACTACTTTTACCATCAATTGGGGAACACATTTCTATGTTAAGATGCCCTTCATCCTTAAAATCACCAAAACAACTTGTCAACATGTGATGACCCATATCTTTCATGATCTCATCCATAAAATAATTGAAACCTATGTGGATGACCTTATTTCAAAATCCAAGCATTGTGAAAACTATCTTCATGATATTGTTATAATCTTTGATCATCTCATTAAATACAAAGTTAGACTAAATCTGTACATGTGTGTTTTGGGTGTCACCTCCAAAAAACTCTTAGGATTCATAGTTTCCTTGAGATAGATTGATGTAGATCCCACTAAAATAAATGTTAATTTTAACATTCCTATTCCTTTATATATTCCTAACATTCATACCTATCTTAGGAAACTTGGGTAAATCCAATGATTTATGAATAAAATGGCTTACTACATCTATTTAGTAACTCCCTCCTTAAGAAAGGTGTTGATATTGAATAGACTATTGTATGTCAAAAATACTTTGATAACATTAAGGAATATATTGGTGAGGGTTTTAAGCACACCAAAGGACTTACAAGGTAACCTCTAATGTTTTAAGATCAATAAATGAAAATTTACTCCAAGGAATGAGTTGCAAGGTATTTGATTTTATAAACAACCACTTGGTGGAATAGCATCATAGCATAGATTATTTACCACATATATGAATGGATGAATGAAACTAAAAGAAACAATAATTCTACTTGAAATGGATGGGTGATCACTAATTTAGAGTGGTTAGGACCCAAATAAACCATAAAAGGAGGGAAAGGTAGGGCAAGAAAGAAAGATCTATTACAAGAACAAATAAAACTCCTAAGTTGGTTTCATGAAAGGGACAAGTGCTAAAACTAATGCCAAATTCTAGTTATTGAAGTATACAAAATAGGTAGACATAGTAAGGAGTCTAAGTATAAAAGATAAAGTAAACTTAGAGTTATTGGCTAAAGTTTGTTGACACCAAAATTGTAGTCACACATACATAAGTAGGAGATTATAACCAAGAAAATCGAAAGCATCTATGTTTATTATTGTAAAATATTAAAAATCTATATCAAATACACTTCTACACCAATCATGAATTACTTAGTAGACACATTTACATTAATCATAGATGCATATCAATCTAAAATAGCTTATGCCCACTTCCAACTGACATGAACTGGTAACTAAGATAATAGATAATTCAAAATAGTTACACATAATGAATTATTGAATACCTTAACAAGATTGAAATTATTAATGCTTAAACACAGAATTGGACAAGAAAATGCATACAAAGACCAAATTATAAAACACTCCAAAAGTTTATTTTGTTGTATTGAATGTTAAATTCTCCTTTTATAATTTAAAATTATATGTTTATATAGACTTAGGGAAGGGGTCACCTCATCCTATAAGTTGATTTCAAATTCAAAATATTTTTACAATTCTATTAGAATTTGAATCTAACTTTTAACTTAAGTTGTAAGCTTTCAGTTTGATTTTAAATGATGGTTACAATTTTTTTGAATCCATTTGACTTTAGCTTCTATAATTTGAAGGCTAAAACTATAATTTTTTAGTGGTTACAAGATCTAACAATGTTATTTTAGTAAGATAATGCAAGCTAGATTTCGTTGACATTCTTAATCCATACAATTATAACCATTTTAAAGATCTTGGATCTAAATCTAAATTTGAATTATCAAATTGAATTTTCCACAAATTATTTATTAGGCACTCAAATTACCTAATTGACTTTGTCAATGGATTTATCTTCCATCATTGCCAAATTGCCTTTTGAACACCATTACTATTTCCATTAGTTTTTTCCTTTTTCCCTCTATATTTTGATTTTACTATGTATTTTGATAGGGCAACAACCATAAAATTTATCCCCATCATATTTTTCCTTTGAAATGCACATAATCATGAGACTTGGTAGTTTCTTAGGCTTTAATTTATAACCTTGATCGCCACTAACCCATCACTAACCATTGATCAAGATAATCCAATGGTCGATAGGCTCAAGGCTCATTTCATAGCTCTATGTTCTCTCCATAGTCTTGGTCCCTGGGATGGTGCCATGTGGAACCATCACAGACCATCAAGCTATTAAATTTGGGCTTTAAGATTTTTAGGTTCTAAATGACTACCACATGGATGATTGATAGGCCCTTAGGACCTTGTAAGACTATACTTAGATAGAGTTCACACCTCTAAGTCATTGATATTAGGACATATGGATGACCCATAGAGTCTTGAAAGCTCAGGGAACTTAAGATGTGGTTATTGTCATGAAGATATGAGTCATTAAGATTAGGACATGTGGATGGCCAATAAAACTCAGAGATTCCCTTTGGACTTAAAAACTTTTATAAACACTGATCAACATACGATAACATGATTGAGCCATGTGGAACATTGATGATTGATCTAGGGGTTCATAAGACTGTAGTGGCTACACTAAAATTGATTTATGAAAAGTTTTTTATAGTTAATAAATAAATCACAACTCAAAATGGGATTAACATGTTAATTTTTAAAATTGACATATAAATCATTTGTAGCATGAATCTAGATCATAAAGGCCAATACATGTGCATAATATTTAATCTATTATTCAAAAAGTATGGAATTCATGGATTTGACTGAATCATAATGTAAGAATTATAGTCCTAGGCATTCAAAGAATACATTGAATAAACATATATCAGTTTGATATTTTGATATAGCATAGGGAAAATGTCATTACATATGTGAACATGTCAAATCAATACACTAATGTTGAATACATGATTCCCTAAAAATGAAACATGACCAAACCTTAGTATACAATGCAAAAGCACCTTATTAGGGTCTTCTAAGGTTTATAGGAGTAGTAAAAAAGACTTCAAAATAATCATGGGTCCCTATTTGCAAATCTAAAAAAGGGGGTGTTGAGCAATAACAAATGGTGAATCATGGGGAAATAATATTGAGTATTTGAGAAGCCATAAATTTTGATAATTTACTTTATTAAAGCCATAAATATTACATGAAAATAATGAAAAAAAAAGAGACTCTTAATTTTCCATGTAATATACTAGCCCTTCTCATTCTGCAAAATCTATGTGTGAATGTGTGAGATTCATGTACCCTTTGCTATGAGAATTTATTAAATCAATGAACACAAACTATAGGTTTTGTTTTGACACTTTTGAATTCAATAACAATCAAAAATCCTGTGCATTATTTAGTTGCAAGTCAGGCATCCATATCCTTTATAGAAATACCTTTAATTCTACTCAAAGACTTGATATATTTCCAGTTAAGCATCCATAGCCCCAATAGAGGTTACTTGAATTACCCTTACCCATGGGTTCATATGATTTTGATCCATTTATCTTTATTTTCACTTTATTTTCTTTGATTTTATATATATTTATACTCATGTATTCTTGACATTGTAAAACACTAATGGGATTCAAGTTGGGAACCACTGTTAGCTAGTTATCAAAAAATCAAAAAGAGCTATTATATGTCAATACATCCCTATTAGAATGTATTTATCTCAATGTTTATTATTTTGTCATTCCAAGTATTAACATGTATAAGTGCATCTGATCTTGAAAATGATAAGTCTTTCTAAATTCACATGAAAACCTTAGAGCAAATTTTATAAACCTAGTGAATTTATTCAATTTAGATAAAACCTAATCTAAATAATAGTACATACTTGAATTTAAGATTTATTGTACAATAGAATCATTCTTTATGAATATATTATCCTGAAGCTTTCTCTTATAAGTATGGAGAAAGACTTTAAATGATTTTAGTATAAGAAACTTACTAGGGAATTTTGAAACAAAGACCACTAACCTATAAAATAGCAATACTAACCAACCAAGCAAAAATGCTGAAAGCAAGAAACTACTCTAAAAAATCAAAAAAAGAAAGCATAAAAACCAAAAAACACACTAAGAAAACAACAAAACCTAATCTAAGCCTAAATCTACTTAAAACTTATAGTCACCCAAAGTAGTTCTAGATGGAGCAACCATGAAATAGTATTTAAAGAATCGCCCATTAACTGGAAGATTGAGATCATTACCTTGGAGGTCCTTCAACCAAAAGGCATTGTTACCTAGAATGTTAATAATTTGATATGGTCTAATCCACAAAGGTATGAACTTGTCATGATGTCCCTTATTTTCATGTGCTTTATCCCACAATAAATAAGGTCTAAAATTATAAAGACTTTATTCTTAGATCTCTTGTCAAACCATCTCTTCATGATATATTGATGTTTGTTAAAATTATGTAATGCCTCAGTGCGTGCATCTTCCATCTCAATTATTTTTAGCAATTTGGAATAGATCTTCTCATTTACCCCCATATATTCTTGTATGAATTGATATGTCTATAATTTAAGAGTAATAGGGAACAATGGATGTTATCCATATACTAGAAGAAAAGGTGAAGCCTTGAGATATTACTTATGTCTAGTTCAGTCTGCCCATAATACATACTTCCATAGTAGATGCCATTCTTTAGGTTTATCTTACACTAACTTCTTAATAACATATATCAAATTCTTATTAGTAGATTCAATGAATCCATTTCCCTGTGGGTAATAATTAGATAAAAATTGATGATGATCTAATTATCATGGGCTCATTTTATAAATTCAATAGATTAAAATGTTGGTCCATTATGACATACTAGAGAAACTGGAGTCCCAAATCTAGTCAATACATTATCTTCTAAAATTTTGAAAACATCCTGAATTTTGGAATTCTTGGTAGCCATAACTTATATCCATCTAGTTCAATAATCAATTATTGTTACGAAAAATTTATGCCTAGCTAAAGAATTATGATTAATTACACCCAAAAAGTCTAGGCCCCATTATACAAAATACTTATCCTCAATGAATGGATCTAAAGGCATAACTACGTGGACTTCTTTTTTACTAAAGACTTGGCATTCATGACATTTCCTTACATAATAATGAGCATCTTTAAAAATTGTAAGCCATTAGTATTATATTCTTAAAATTTGGTGTGTTGTATCATTTTTTGATGGATGTCCACTACCTATTTTATGATGTGAATTATTAAGAATTTTAGCAGCTTCTTCTTTGGAAACACACCTTAAGTAAATCCCTTCATAATTTTTTGTATAAAGGACTCCTTTTTTGATCATATAATGTGTAGATTTGAGTCTAAGATCTCACTTTTGTTATCTATTTAATTATGGATAACATGTACATGTAAGGAGATAATGGATGATCTAGTCATACCATTCACCTTTTGACACTTGTATTTCATATATTTGTTCTACTGATAAGCATGGATCTAGCTCAGTCATAAGTTGTACAATTCCCTAACCTCTAACTATTTTAGTTGGTTTAATTTCCAAATAAAATTCTTGTCATTTAGACATCCACTTACTCCTCATTTCATCTAATTAATTATATACAAGAGTGAAGTTAATATCTAGATATAAGACAGTAACATTAATTTTATTCTATAGAATATAATGTCTAAATTTTTTCATAACTTTAATAAATGCATAGATCTACTTGTCTATCATGGAATATTTTAATTCTACATGTTTTAAATTAGTGCTTATGAAAGCAATTAGGGTTTCACTGCCTTCTCACTTATGTGTAAGGACTTTAGCTATGGTGTGCTTTGAATTGAAATAATATAAAAAGAAATCCTTACTAAAATTTGGGTTGATTAGAACTAAAGCATGTGCAATAACATTTTTGATATCTTGGAACACCTTTCTGGCTTTAGTAGTCCATTCTATTTTAGCATTTTTTAAAGCATAATGTTCAAAGGCTTGACTATTTTTGTAAACCCAGAGATAAATTTTCTTACAAAATTAAGCTTTCCAGATAATGATATCAACTATTTCTTACTATTTGGAGGAACTATCTTTGATGTGGCTTGAATTCATTCTAGATTAATGGAAATTCCATCTTTGGTGATCACATGTCCAAGTAAATTTCATTTTATCACTCCAAATATGCTTTTATTTGGGTTTAGAGACACTCCATACCTTCTACATCTATGTAATATTTTCTCTAGATGATCTCCATGATCAACTCTATTCATAAAAAATATTATGAGGTCATCCATGTAAATAATGATATATTTTACAAAAAGTCCTTGAAAATCATAGTCTATGGCACATTGAAATGTATCCCATACATTTATCAATTTGAAGGGCATTATTTTATGTGTAAATGTTACCCACTTAGTATTAAAACTTATCTTCATTATGTCCTCAGATTTGACCAACACCGAGTTATAACCTAAAGTTCCATTTAAAAAAGACATCATTTCAGAACCACTTGCAATATGAATTACTTCATTTATGAGAGGGAGAGGGTAATTAACTTTATCTAAAGATTTTTTCAAGCTTCTAAAATTAAAACATAGCCTAATCTTACCATTTTTATTTTTGACTAGTAACAAATTGGCTACCTAGGTAGAATGCTTGATGGGGAACATAATTTTGGCTTCCAACAACTTCTGAACTTCCTTTAGAATAAGAGGCTCAAGAACTAGGTTGACTAATCTTTGAAATTACCTAAATCTTTATGGTCTTACTTTAAAGGGATAGTGTGAGTAATAACTCTTGGATAAAAAATCTTCAAATCCTCATAATTCCATGCAATTACATCATTATATTCCATTAATTGGTCCTTCAATTTATTTTTCCCACTTTTGGTATAACTCCGACCAATATTGACATATTAGGGATGTTTATCAATTCCCAAATTCTCTTTGTTGAACTCATATTCGCTAGTCTTAGATTGTCTTTTCATTTGAGCTTGTAGATCTATGTTAAAGTATCTTTCCAAAGAAACCATTCCCAGGTGTATCCAATTTTATTTTATTTGTATAATGCCATCATCTCCCACATATTCTATGTTCATGTGTTAGACATTTGTATCATCTATTATCTGAGATTCAAATACATCTAAATTAGTTATAAATTGAACAATCTATTGATCCTCATCAAATACCTAGAAATTCTCTATGTTATCTAGTATTGATGGACAAGGTACTAACTCCACCAAGGTTTTTTGCATTTTTGATTCATGGATTGGTGTCAAGTTAGATGTTGAAGAAGCCAATGAATTATTTATCTAATTTTGTTCTCTAAGAATATCTATAATGTCGAATGCCTTAAAGAATTCCATTAAATCCCAAGATTTGTGCTCATATTTTTGAGGTATCATAACTTGCATTGGTATTCAATTTTTGATTTTCTTGATAACTAATTATGAATCTCCATGCGCCACTAATTACTTGACATTATACTTTAGGGCAAACTATAGGCCAAGAATCAAAGTTTCATGTTAAGGTATATTATTAGTGCATGGAAATTTTAGTCTATAGGTATCCATGAATTTCTTTCCATTAGGATCAGTCAATTAACCCTTGTTTGGACTTAGCTCCATTGAAATGAAGAGTCCATAATTGGGAACAATATTTGAACTCTTGCTCATGCTTTTCATACTTTATGGTGAAAGTGTAAACTCTAGCATGTGAGGATGTGAAATTTACCTTTTCACTCATTGCATTATACTTTGTGATGAGATGTTTCATCTTGGGTTCTTGATCTACCCTGATTTGATCAACTACTCCTCTCTATGGTAACCACATGTGTGAAAAATTAGTTTCCATGTATCCATTTAATGTTTTTGACCAATCATGACTTAGTAGTAACCCATATCCTTCTAGAATATAGATAAACAAAATATTTATGTACATTTACACATGTGGTTTAGAATTCAATTGTATGTGAACATTAGCAAGATCCCCAACAATTGGTACTATTGTTTTGTCTAATTGTAAGACCATTCTCTTTGATTTATTTTGGGTTAATCCCAACTTTTAACAAATAACTGTCGAAATTACATTAGCAAAGGATCTTGAATCAAGTAAAAAATTATGTAAGTTTGTACTAAATTCTCTAATAGTTGGTAAAAAAGGTGGCACTTCTAGTTTTTCCTTGTAAATGACATTAGCCTGAGCAATTTTAGATTTGTCAATTATAGATTTCTTTGTCAAAGTTTTCAATAAAAGTTCCTTCTACTCTATAATATGAGTTAATTCATGAAGTATAATATTTTATTTTATCTTCTTCATGTCTTATAAAATATTGTATCTTCTTTAATTATGTACTTTTTTATTTTGAGAATAATTATTTTCTTTTGAGAAGGCCAATTGTTGTTAGCTTTTCGATCTAGAGGAATAACAACAATGTTATTTCGAGGAGTTGAAGTAATAACTAGTTGCTTATTTCTTAGATTATAATTACCCCTCTAAAATTATTATAAAACATGTATTTCATTAGTATTATCTTTAGGATCATTGTCATCTTCTACTGGAAATAGAAAATCATGTCTCAAAGACCATTGCAGTGCTTGAATAATTAGAATAAGCAACATTAGACTATTCTGAGTGATTAAAATTTACCTCATGTCTTTCCATTTCTTGCTAGAAAATTACAAATGTTGCACAAAATTCAATGCAATCTAATTCACCATATTGGGCTATACTATGGACTCTACACCAATTATGCAAGGTTATTGCTAACATGTTTATCTCAGGTAATTTATTAGGTAATTTCTATATATTATTTTTAGATCTATTGAAAGGTATATTATATCTTTGAAATCCATAATTCTAATTACTAATTTGACCTATAACATTTCCCATGAACTTTTTTATACCTAAGAAATCATTACTGAATTATTGGATTGTTATTTGAATAACATTCTGTTTAGATCTATTAGAGTTTATAGTTGCAGCATGCATAGTGATAGTGTTAACTAGGATTAAATTTTGGCTTTGATGCTAACTGATTGTCTAAGTAAGATTACTTGGGTAATTGATATGTTGATTTGGAGTAGCTTAAGTCAATGGTACTAGATTATATATATGGTGTTGATTTGGAACAACCATCTTTTGATTAGTATTGGGAATGGGATTCAAAGTTGGGAAACATGGATTGAAATTTAGAATGATTTAGGATAAAAGATTCAATTGCTTGTTAATACTAATAGCTTCAACATATGCTAGGGATAAAGTATTAACTAATGGCATTATTTTCAAGAAAATATCAGTTATTGGATATAAAGCATTCTTATATGTTTCTAAAACCATTGCATCATTAGATATATAAGTTATATCTATCATGTTGTACATATTTTAGAATTGGGCATTAAAAACTCTAATTAGATCATTGGACTCTCTTTTGATTTTACAAAAATATTGATATACAATACTTGGGCTAGTTAACTATCCAAACTAGGCCAATAAATTGATCTAATGAATATTCCAAGAAGTGATTGATCCTTATTGAAGATTCAAGAACCAATCATAGGCAACATCATGTAATATAAATGGGAAAGTCTGCAAGCCACATATTCATGTATTAACCCTATGTAGTCTTAAATGACCTAATATTTTCTTTAATTATTATTCCTACCGAGGATGAGAAATTAGGCAAATAATTTTATAGATCTCTAGATAGATCATTAATAGGACTAGGTACAACCATAACAAAACTAGTTAACTAAAGTAAAACCATGGTATGTATGAATGATTGAATTCTTATTGTAGGATAATAAGACTGAGTTCTTTCACTCTTGGAAGTACTTTTGTCTAATCTTGGTCTTCTATTATACTCTAAATGTATAATTAGTGAATCAAATTGGGCACTAGACCTTGTCAACCTTTTTAATGTATCTCGTGTAACCAAAATAAAAGTTCAATAAACCTTAAAATTAGAGACTTAGAAGCCTCTCTTATTTTGAATTCCAAGAAAGATTCAAATACTATCAAGGCTAGTGTCCCTCATTCAAGCACCAAAAATATCTTGTTGATGAGGGTTTTAAGTACACCAAAGGACTTATGAGGTAACCTCTAACATTTTAGGATCAATGAATCAATATTCACTCCAAGGCATGAGTTGCGAGGTATTTAGTTTTATAAACAACCACTTGGTGGAATAACATCAAATCATAGGTTGTTTACCACATATGTGAATGGATGAATTAAACTAAAATAAATAATAAATCTACTTAAAATTGTTGGATGGTCATTAATCTAGAGTGGGTAGGACCAAAAGAAACCACAAAAAGAGGGAAAGATAGGGTAGGAAAGAAAGATCTATTACAAGATCAAGAAAACTCCCAAGTTGGTTTCATGAAAGGGATAAGTTCCAAAACTAATGCCTAATGCTAGATATTATATTGTATAAAATAGGTAGACAAAATAGGTATGACACAATAAGTATTCTTGAGGGTAAAGGATGTAGCAAACTCAGAGTTAATGACTAAAGGAAACTGTCACCAGAATTGTAGTTACAAATCCAAAAATGGGAGATTATAAACAATAAAATAGAGAGCATCTAGATATATTATTATAAAATACTATAAATCTGTATCAAATACACTTATACACCATTTATTAATTACTCAGTAGACACATTTCCATTAATCATAAATATATATCAATCTAAAATAACTTATGCTCATTCCCAATTGACAATAACTAGTAACTAAGACAATAGATCATTCAAAATAGCCATTTCACATAATAAATTACTAAATACCTCAATAATATTGAAATTATTAATGTTAAACACATAATTAGACAAGAAAACAAATACAAAAACCAACTTACAGAACACTCCAAAATTTTCCTTTGTTGTATTGAATGTTGAATTCTCTTCCTCTTACAATTTAAAATTGCATGTTTATATAGACTTAGGGAAGGGGTCACCTCATCCTCCAGGTTGATTTCAAATTTAAAATCTTGTTAAAATTCTATTAGAATATGTGTTTAACCTTTAACTCAAGTTGCAAGCTCTAAGCTTGATTTTAAACCATGGTTATAATTCTGTTGAATCCACTTGAACTTAGCTTCTACAAGTTGAAAGGTTGAAACCTTAATATGTTAGTGGTTACAAGATCTAGTAGTTCTATTTTAGTAAGACAATGTAAGCTAGATTCTATTGATAGTCTTAATCTATATGGTTATAATAATGTTAAATATCTTGGATTTAATTCTAAATTTGAATAACCCAATCCATTTTTCCATGACTTATTTATTAGGCACTAAAATTTCCTAACTAACTTTGTCCATGGCTTTATCTTTCATCATTACCAAATTTAATTTTAAATGCCATTGTTACTTACATTAGTTTTTTGTGTTTTACCTCTATATTTTAATTTTATTGTGCATTTGATGTGGTTTCAACCATATAATTTAGACCCATCACATTTTTACTTTGAAATGCACAAAATCACAACATTTAGTAGTTACTTGGACCTTCACTTTATAACCTTGATCTTCACTAACACATTGCTAGCCATTAATTAGGATAATCTAATGGTTGATGGGATTGGGGCTCATTGCACAAATTCATGTTCTATTCATGATCCTAATCCATAGGATGGTGCCATGTAGAGCCATCACAGATCCTCATGCTATTAGGCATTTAGGAATTGAGTCTAAGATTTGAGGTTCTAAGGTTCTAAATTATTGCCACATAGATAGTTGATGGGCCCTCGAGACCTCAGAAGACTATCCCATTACTTGGATAGAGTTTATAACTCTAATTTTATAATATTCAGACATATGGAGGGCCCATAGAGTCTCAGAGACTTAGGTAAATTGGATTGTGGTTTTTATGATGAAGCTCTAGGTCACTGGGATTAGGACACATGGATGGTTGACATAACTCAAAGACTTCATTTAGACTTAGAAACTTTCATGACCTATATTGACTGAGGATAAGATGATTGAGCCACGTATATGATTGACGATTGATCTAGGGGTTCATAATACTATAGAATCTATAATAAAATTGACATATGGGAATCCATCTGTAGTTACTAAATAAAACACAACTCAAAATATGATTAATATATTATTCTAAAATTAACATATAAAGAATTTGAATCATGAATCTAGATCATAAAGGCTAATACATGTGCATAAGATTTAATATATTATTCAAAAAGTATGGCATTCATGGTTTTGACTAAAGCATAATGGAGGTCAAAAATAGAATTGTAGTCTTAGGCATTCGAAGAATACATTGAGCAAACACATCATAAATATTAATCAGTTTGATCTAACATAGAGATAATGTCATTATATATGTGAGCATGTCAATCAATACATTAATGTTGAATACATGATTCCATGAAACTAAAACATGACCAAACCTTAACTTACAATGTAAAAACCCATTATCAAGGTCTTCTAAGGTTTAGAGTACTGGTAAAAAAGGCTTTTAAACAATCATGGTCCCATATTTATAAATATAAAAATGGGGGGTGTTGAGCAACAACATAATCATTACTTCATCCTCCTACTCTTTGACCACCTTCTAGTGATTATCCTCTTATATTATATATGTCATCTTCCCCTATATTAATTTGGTCATTTCTAGTGCAATGGGATGAGTCATAAAAAGAGTATGATATTTATCACATTATTCATACCTAGATATATTATGAGACATATTACATGTAAGTGGAACATGATTATCTTACAATCTAATTTATAATTAAAAACCTTCAACACTATATTATTTATTACACCACTTATGTTATTGTCCATTCTAACCCCCTTCACCATTTCTTCTCTAAATCTTTCTTGCCTTGAGACATAATTATAAAATGGATGGTAAGCTTAATGGAGTTTGACTTCAGAATTATCACTCAAAATCAAAGTGATCTTTGATCAACTTGCCACTACTTTAGTCCCAGCTACAAGTCACCTTTAGGACACTCTACCCTACAAATAAATATTCTTCATAAAAGATATTAACCAAGTTATTTCTCTCAAAGACTACTTTCATAACTTTATTACTGATGTTGAGGCATAAACCATTGAAGATCCCAAAATGTTAATATCCAAACCTAAATCCAAAATCATCATAGAATAATTACCATAGATTACAATTGACTTGCATGAGGAAACTTGGACACTTCACTTCAATGGAGATAAGTGCCTTCAAGGAGCTGGGGTAAGTTGTGTCTTAGCCAACCCTTATAACAAAATCATTTCTCATATTTTTTATTAAACTTTAAAGTCACTAATAACATGGTTTAATATAGATCTCTCATCCTTTGGATGCAAGTAGCCATATATTTTAATATCCATTACTTACATGCCTTTGGAGATTCATAACTCATATGTCATCAAGTCTGTGAATAATATCAATGCAAAAGTGAAAATCTCATTTCATATCATCAACTTGTCTCTACTCTTACCAAATAGTTTACATCTTTTACCATCAAAGAAAGCCTACAAGAACAAAACATTATATCTAATTCTCTTGCTTCATCAACCTCTCTTTTTCATCCTCATCGAGCATTTCATGATTCACAATTACTCATTCATATGAGGAAATATCCATTTAATCTATAGTCTAAGGATGATTATCCTATCTACCACATCGAGTCCATCACTACTAAAAAAATATCATGTTATAAATATATCATCTAATTCATTAAGCATCATACTTATCCTTCAGAGGATGACTCTCGTGAAAGGATTAAACTCTGCAAGCAAACTTGCAGATATGTACTCTAACATAACATCCTCTATTATCATAATGTAAAAGGTACTTTACTCTGTTAAGTTACTCAAGATAAAATTTCTTCTCTTATTGAACAAGTGCATGGGGGAATTTAATATGGCCATTTTAATAGACACGCTATAACTTGTAAATGCCTACAAATGGGATTGTTTTAGCCTACTCTCAAAAAATATGCCATCACATTTGCTAAAAAATGTAATCCTTGACAAATCCATTATGATCTAATTTAATCTCCTCTAGATGAGCTTTAAAATTGGAGTCTCCTTGGACATTCTCTATGTGGGGATTAGATCTCATTGGCAAGATGGCAATGTGATCATCATGTTAAGCACACAATATAATGAGAGGGGGGGGTGAATTAGTATATTATATATCTTATTTCTTAATAAAAGTTAGTTTCTTTAACCACTTAATCACACATTCAAGATATGCAATAAAACTGAAACAATAATATGCACTACACAAGATAGAGAGAGAGACACCAAATTTTTGCATGGAAACCCAAAGTGGGAAAAACCACATAACACAATCTCAAGTATATGAATGAGCACCAATTCAAATTACAAAGTTTGTAAGAACCAACTTGTAGGAGTACCAACCCCTTTATCAAGCACCAACACAATAACTATTTGTGAGCACCAACCCCTTGTAAATATTTGTGAGCACCAACCCACAGGAGCACAAAACCCTCTTGTGTATAAAACACAACTATCTCTCAATGTTGCTTACTTAACAAATGATATAAATCTACAATATCTCCTAATTATCTCTTTTCAAAAACAAATAAAAACCATGCACTCTCTTGTATATAACAAATGGCTTCTTAAGCTTTTATTTATAGCTTTCCAAATGACCTTTGGCATTCACCCTTTGTGATTATTCAGTCCTCATGGAAAATGGTGCCAAACTTGCATGACCCTTCATATACTTGCATTTCAAAAGTAATATGGTGACCCTTCATAATCAAAAGCATCCTTTCCTCTTTTGTCTTTATATTGGCGACTTTTCATATTCCTCAAAGTGTCCCTTCATGGAAAAATGTGCTATACCCTCTTTTGTCTTCACATGGTGATTTTTAGAATTTCTCAAGATGACTCTTCATGAGAAAATGCATCCCATTCCTCTTTCATATTTTACCCCATGACTCTTTGACTTCTCCATGGGCACTCTTTTGACTTATATGCAACCAAAAATATATTCATTAATATTAAATAAATATTAACACACATTAGCCAAGATATGAATATTAAAAACTCCATTAAATGCAATGGGGCCTTTACCACCAATAATGCTAGACCTTTGACATCAATGATAATATTTATAATAATCTCCCCCTTTGTCATTGATGACAACCTCAAATTAAAATTGCCACATCCTGAAACCTGCACATACTACCATCTAAAAAACATACAATAACTCTCTCTTACTGTAGCACTCTGTACCTATTCTCTATACCTATTTTTTCACTTGTACCTGTACATGTACCTATTATTCTTCTCCTTTGATATCAATGGTAAAGAGCCTACCTGGAGCTAACACTTAGCTCCCCCTCAATTGATGCCAAACCTCAATGGTAGGAAGTAAAAGAAATTACTCCCAAATTCTCTTGTTCATACTCAAATATGTCTTTTGGTAGTGCCTTTGTGAAAATATTTACAATTTGCTCCGTAGTACTGATATACTCCATCTTAACCTATTGATCTGCAATCTACTCTGTCAAGAAGTGATATCTAATGGGAATATGTTTTATTCTTGAATGCATCACTAGATTATTTGAAATATTAATAACACTTATGTTATCACAAAAATTATAAATAGGTTCATGATGTTTTAACTTGATATCTACCAAATTTTGCTTTATCCAAAGCACTTGAGCATAACATAATACCATTGCAATATATTTTACTTCAGCTGTAGAAAGTGATACTAAATTTTAATTCTTGCTTATCCATGATACTAAGCTATCACCAAGGAAGAAAGCTCCTCCACTTGTACTCTTTCTATCATCCAAGGACCCTACCCAATCTGAATCTGTATAAGCAACCAAAGTGAAATCTCTACCTATGGGATACCACAATCCATAATCAAATGTCCCATTGATATATCTAAATATTCTTTTCACCAATTGAACATGACTATCTTTTGGAGATGATTGATATCTTACAACCATACCTACTGCATGCATGATGTTTGGCCTCAATGCTATCAAATATAAAAGACTACCAATCATAAATCTATATAGATATTGATCTAAAATAGGTGAATCTTCATTCTTTCTCACTTTATTTCCTATACACATTGGTGTGCCAAATGGTGCACAATCCTCAAAACCAAATTTATTCAACATTTCCTTGACATATTTACTTTGAGATATAAAAATTCCTTTATCTAACTGAAATATTTACAACCCTAAGAAAAATGACAATTCTCCAAGCATAGACATCTCAAATTATTTTTGCATTTTATCAAAAAATTCTTTTGTCATCTTTTCAATGTTTCCTCCAAAAATGATGTCATCAAAATATACCACAATAATAAATTAATGCTCACCTTCTATTTTGATGTAGAGATTACTGTCAACAAATCCTCTCTTGAAACCTTGATCCTGTAGGTACTTATCAACTCTTGCATACCAAGCTCTGGGAGCTTGTTTTAATTCATATAATGATTTATTCAATCTTCATACATGGATACTAATATTTGAGATAATAAATCCCTCAGGCTACTCAATGTAGACCTCTTCTTCTAAATTCCCATTTAGGAAGGTATATTTGACATCCATCTAAAACACTTTGAAAATTTTAAACACTGCATATGCAAGAAACATTCTAATAGTCTCTAGCCTTTCCATTGGTGCAAAAGTTTCTTCAAAATCTATTCCCTCAATCTGAGCATATCCTTTACATACTGATCTTGCTTTATTCTTGGTCACTTCTCCATTTTCATTCAACTTATTTTTATAAACCCATTTATTCCTATCACATTGTGATCTTTTGGTCTAGGCACTAATTTCCAAGTATCATTCTTTTTTATCTAATTTAATTCTTCATCCATAGCCTTAACCCAATGATTATCATGTCTAGCTTTTGAAAAAGTTCTAGGCTGAATTTTGGATAATAAAGAGAAATTAACTTTCTTAGATTCACTTACCATCATTTTTTTGGTGTGAATTCCTTCATCCATGTTCCTGATGATGTCACTTTCATTATGATTTCTCTGAACATATTTGGATAGATTTTTGGTGTCCTTTTTCTCCTTCTTCTCATCTTCATCTGATTCTTCAAAATATTCCTCTTCAATGATTTCAGGAATGTCTATTGGATCACTGATTCTTTGTGTTCCATCTTCTTCTATCCTGACACTTACACTTTCAACATTTTTCTTGGTTCTTTTGTTATAATATTTATAAGCTTTATTTTTGTAAGAATAACCAAGAAATATACCTTTATTTTCTCTAGATTCAAACTTCCAAAGTTTTTCATCAGTTCTCTTTATGAAGCATTTGCTATCAAAAACTCTGAAATAATCAATTGTTGCAGGTTTGTCTTTCTATAGCTCATAAGGAGTCTTGTCACTATTGACTCTCAATATTACTCTATTCTAAATATGCACTATGGTAGCAACTGCCTCTCTCCAATATTTATTTAGTATCTTGGATTCATTTAGCATTGTCCTCACCATCTCTTGAACTGTTCTGTTTCTCCACTTAACTACTCCATTTTGTTGTGGAGTTCTGGCTGCTAAATAATGTCTCTTTATTCCATGGTTTTCAAAAAACTCAATAAATTGATTTGACATGAATTCTACTCTTTGATATGATCTCAGACACTTAATATTCAAACTAGTTTCATTCTTAACTAATGCTTTGAAATGTCTAAAAGCTTCCGATTTTTTCTTTAGAAACATTACCCATGTCATACGTGAGAAATCATCAATAAGCAACATGAAATATTTCTCACCTTGAGTACTTTGAGTTCTCATAAGTCCACATAGATTAGTGTGAACAAGCTCTAACATCTGAGTGGTTGAGTACTCTTTTGTTTTGAACTACCTTCTGGCCTACTTCAAATGCTGACAAGGTTTACAAAGAGTGTCAGATGGCTTTGTAATCTTTGAAAGATTTTTGATTGCTTGATTTTTGTTGATGTTGACGAGATTTTCAAAATTTATGTGACCCATTCTCCTGTGCCATAACCAACTTTATTTAATCTGACTTAAATAACATCTTTGACCTTTGATTTCTAATAGCATATATAAATTATTGCTTGTTCTCTGAGCATCTACAATCAACACATCTGAATCTTTTCTTCTAATTTTAAAACCTTTACATAAAACTTTAGTGTGTGCCCCTGATCACACATTTGACTTACACTCAAAAGATTATGCTTAAGACCTTCTACATACAAAATGTTTTTATTTTTAGTTTTACCATTATCCAAACTTAGTGTACCTTTTTTGACAAATCTGGCAATAATATTATCTCTAAATTTCACTGTGCCACCATTGATCTTCTTCAGGGTTATGAACTTGGTTTTATCTCCTATCATGTGCCTTGAACATCCACTGTCAATGAACCATGGATTTTATTTATTTTTTACATGCAAAGCTATCTGTACCAATATAGATTTTTCAAATTATTTCTTTTATCATGAACTTGTTTAAACTTTGTTCTTGATGAATGGAGCCTTGAAACTATGGTCCTTCTTGACTGACATAAATACACTTCTACAGTACCAGGCTATGTGTCTGAGTTGTTGCACTTGTAACATATTATGGCCTATTCATTAAAGCTTGATAGAGGAGTAAAAGAGTTATGACTTTTGCTTGACTTTGCATGTCTATCCTTCTCCTTATTTCTGAAAATTTTAGCCCTTTTTAGACATATTTTCTTATCACCATATCCATTACAATAAAATAGTAACCATAAAAATAGGACTTGTTTGTGTATCTTTGACCTGATTATCTTTTATAACTCTATTCCCTCCAGCCTTCTTTATTTGAGATGTCCTCTGTATTCTTAACTTCTTCCCTTTTTATTTCCTCTTTTGTAAGAGCTTCAACATAGCTCTTTCCTTTTTCTTTGTCTATGAAAGTAGTGGCTTCCCATTTCTCTTTTTCAAATCCAATGCCTATCTTATCTGACATTGATCTTTGATTTTCTAATATCTTATTTAACATATTAGTGTTATTCTTAAATTTTGAATCATTGGCTGCTCTATCATTGATTGCTTTATTTATTTCTCAAGATCTACTTTTAAAGAAGCAATTTCAATAACACACCTTTCACATTCTTTATTTACTATTTACAATTTTTCCATTAGATCTTCTTCATTCTTCTTAGCTTCTTCAAAGTGTGCTTGTAGATCTTCAATTATTCCCTTTGACTCCTTTTTATTTTTCTCGATCTAGAGCTTTAATCTTCTATTCTTCTTTTCAAGAGTTTTTAACTCTTCTAAGGCACAAATGAGTTCTCCTTCTAGATTTACATTGGATTCATCTTGTTCTTCTTCTCAATCAACTATACTTTTGCTTATAAAGGCATCTTCATATATGGTCATGAAAAGAATCTCTTCTTCTTCTGAATCACTGACTCCACTATCTTCGGTTGAGCTAGGATCTTTAGAATACAACCTCTTCTTCTTGAATCCCTTCTTGAATTTTCCTTTGAAATTCTTTTTGTATGTAGACTTTCCTTCTTCATTTTCATCATTTCCCTTATCTAGGCACTTAGCTGTAAAATATCTAATCTTTCCACAATTAAAATATATACAAGTTAATTTTCTTTGATATTTACTTGTGCCCTTTTTCAACTTGCAAATGAATAGAGCTATGTTGTCATCTTCATCATTGTTAGAATTGTCACTTGATTCTTGAATCTTAGCCTTTTCTTTTTTTGATGTCTTGAAAGAATTTTCTCTTTTTGAGGGTTTTTTTTGTTCAGTTTGCATCTCATATACCTTAAGAATACCATGTAGCTTATCCATCTTTAGCTTGGCTAAATTCTTCATCTCTTCAATTGTCAAAACTTTTGCATCATATCTCAATGGTAGAGATCACAAAAAATTTTAAACCACAATTAATTATTCTAACTTTTCTCCAAGACCTTGAATCTGATTAAATATTTAATCAACTCGTAATATATAACTTGTTATATTTTCTTCCTCCATCTTCAAATTCTCAAACTATCTTCTAAAAGTTTGAAGCTTAGCTTGTTGAACCTTTCCATCACCTTTATAAATATTCTCAATTTTTACCCAAGTTTCATGAGTAGATTTACATTGCATAACTTTAACAAATTCTAATTCACATAAACCAAATAAAATAGCATTTAAATATTTAGCATTATTTTTACTTGCCTTCTTTTCTACCGAAGTAGTTACAAGTGTCTATGGCTCTTCATATTTCTCTACCACTACTTGCCATATGTCAAATCTAAGGGCCATCAAATACTTCTTCATCTTTATGCTCCAAAAAACATAATTTTTCCCATCAAATAAAGGTACCTTATTTTTAGAAAACCTTCATGTGATCTAACCATCATGCTTTCTTGATCTACCTTCAAGTTATAAATTTTTTCAAAGGAACCTGCTCTGATACTAATTGTTAAGCATAAAATATACTAAGAGAGGGGGGTGAATCAATATATTATATATCTTATTTATTAATCAAATTCGTTTTCTTTAACCACTTAACCACACATTTAAGATATGCAATAAAACTGAAACACTAATATGCACCACATAAGAGAGAAAGAGACACCAAATTTTTATGTGGAAAACCAAAGTGGGAAAAACCATGGAGAACAATCTCAAGTATATGAATGAGTACTAACTCAAATTATAAATTTTGTAAGCACCAACTTGTAGGAGCACCAACCCCTTTGTCAAGCACCAACACATCAACTATTTGTGAGCACCAACCCACATGAGCACCAACCCCTCTTGTGTATAAAACATAACTATCTTTCAATGTTGCTTACTCAACATATAATAGAACTCTACAATATCTCCTACTTTTCTCTCTTAAAAAACAAATACAAACCATGCACTCTATTGCATATATAAAATGGCTTCTCGAACCTTTATTTATAGCATTCCAAATGACCTTTGACATTCACCCTTTGTGACCCTTCAATCCTCATGGAAAATGGATCCAAACTTGCATGACCATTCGTAACTTTGCATTTGAAAAGTCATATGGTGACCCTTCATAAGCAAAATCATCCTTTCCTTTTTTGTATTTATCTTGGTGACTTTTGTTATTCCTCAAAGTGTCCCTTCATGGAAAAATACACCATACTCTCTTTTGTCTTCACATGGTGACTCTTGAAATTCCTCAAGATGACTCTTCATGAGAAAATGCATCCCATTCCTCTTTCATCTTTTATCCCGTGACTCTTTGACTTCTCCATGGGCCCTATTTTGACTTATATGCAACCAAAAATATATTCATTAATATTAAATAAATATTAACACACATTATCCAAGATATGAATATTAAAAACACCATTAAATGCAATGGGGCCTTTATCATCAACATTGTTAGACCTTTGACATCAATGACAATATTTCCAAGACACCATTACTGCCACATAATACTCTACCAAGTGGGTATATGTTATGCCCCTTGTTAACTTTACCAACAATGTTGTATCCAAATTTATTCTTAATCAAATAATATGTTATTTTAGGCTTCTTCACACCATCATATTTGATAATGGTAGGAACTTAAAAAATAAAGACATGAATCATCTATGTGAAAAAACTAAAATCATGCATAAATGTTTTACACCTTATCACCCTCAATTTAATGGTCAAGACAAAGATACTAATAAAATAATTAACAATATATTACAAAATTATATTATGGATTCTCGTTTAGACTAACATCTCATGCTAAATACCACACTTTGGGCTTATTGTAATAGTATTTATACTGCCACTGGGGTAACTCCCTTCTCTTTAATATATAACTCTAAAGTTGTATTACCATTTAAATTCGAGTTACTATCTATGTGCATCTCTCTTCAAGATATTATTCCTATTGAAGAGCTTCATGAATCCCATCTTCATGCCTTATATTTTCTTGAAGAATGACATATGAATGACTTACAATATAGTTGCCAATACAAATCTTGCATTGCTAAAAAACATAATCAAAAATTCAAAGTCCATATATTTAATGTTTGATACTTAGTGTTAAATTTAAATTTCACACATGATAAATAAGGAAAATATGCCCAAAAGAGGTGAGGTTCCTACCTAGTCAAAGACATCTTTGGACCTAGTACTTATAGATTGCAAATAAATGAAGAACACATCTTCAAAGAAATGACCAATGATCATTTTGAGGAAGTATTTTGCTTAGTTATATGTTTCTCATAGCTTTAATTTTCTATGTTTTTTTCCATTTCCATTACTTCTTACTTGCATGCTTATCATTAGTTTTATACATATATTTTGGAGCTAATATTTCTTACATGTTTAATTTTTATTTTTTTCATGTAGCTTAACATCTACATACCTCTGGGTTCCCTCTTACACACTATCCATAGCACCTACCTTAGGTCCATAGGTATTTTGTCTCTTCTTATGCCTATTGGCTTTTCATTTTGTGAGTTGCATTATGAAACCTTAGATAGGACCAGACCTTCCTCATAAACACCCATCCAAACTTTTGTCAGTAAATCATCATTTTCTCTTCTAGTCCTTTGGTTTTATTTTCATTATACATACCCTTTGGGTCCCATTTACCTATGCCTCTTGGATTTAATTTTATGAGTCACATTTTAACACTTTGGATAGGACTAAGCCTTCCTCACAAACATCCATCATTTTATAGATTGATTTTGCTCCCAACCCTAGGTAGGCGTCTTACTAATAGGATGAGGTAATGGTTGAGAGTAGTGTTTTTCCTCACTCAGAATCGATCATATTATTTTATGTTAAAACTATAGTAGTCTATCTTCATGTCCTCATTTTTATTTTATCATTTCTTATGATGATGAGTCATGCCTACCTATCATTGTATCATCTTTCCCTTACACTTTTTTTGTGATTAGGGAAACCCAATCATTTTATTATCATTTCCATCATACCTATATTTCACATCCTTTTGGGTAAACCTGAGTCAATTTTGAGATCACACTCTTTTCTAAGGTGAAATCCTATGAATCTTTTGGCACCATGGTACTTAGGTCCTCTTCTTTGTTAGAGGTACAATCACTAAGAAGGGGGGTGAATTAGTGAGCCCATATAATACAACTTCAATTTCAAACCCTTCAAAACTCTTAATCAATTACCACAAGTATTCATGAAGAATACACATTATTCATAGCAATGAACAAGAGAAACAATGCAAGATCAAGCACATAACACATGACATATGTGGGAAACCCTCTTGGGGGAGAAAACCCACTGAAACCTATAATTGGACTACTATCCTATAATAAAAAGAACCAATGTAGACTAGTTGTAACTAATCAAGGAACTACCATCCCTTATTTTAGTGAGACTATAATCCCACAAGGAGTTACTACACTTATCTAGTTGAGCTACCATAATAACTAGACCTTTAGCAAGTTTCACCTTGTAAGTAGGATGTAACCCCCTAGATGTTAAGTAGACACAACAATACCTATGAACATAACATCTCCTGAACATTGATTTCTTACCAATATGATTGAGATACAAATTATATTATCTCTCTTTAACTCTACACACTACATCCTTTGGGATCACCCTAGACCTCTTCACTAATCCTCAACCTACAAGAGCACTATTATGACATTAGAAACATGACCCTTAAGTCATATACATAGTCTTCAATCTTATCTACTCATCAACTCATATACTAATCACTTTCCCTCTCCTTCACTCCAAAACTCTCATAAACACACACCTCTTTCAAGTCCAGAAACCATCACAATTGGTTTCACTATTTATAGATCATTCATTATCATCACCATATTGTGATCTAGGAATTTGACTCAAGAGAGGATGGTTAGTATGGTGTTAGTTCCAAAATGAAAATAAAATGAAATAAACACACTAATAGTGTAACATATCTAGGTGTAGAAACTAGGGAGAGCTTGGTAATAAAAATAAAAAGTAAGGAATAAAACATAAAAATTTCTTCACCTTCTTTGGATGCTATAAATGCCTTTGTAGTAGTGGCTTGCTTAGCTTGTGCTCATGAAGTCCTTGGCAATGGAAGCTTGGCTACCTCCATCTCTCTTTGGCACCTTGTGGCTTTGGCTTGGATTGGCTTGGAATAAATTTGGTATTATAAATTTGAATTATCAAGTCCTTTGAAGATATTTGAGCATAATAACTTTGCACCAAAATAGCTTAAAAATGATGTTCTTGGCCTCTCTATTTATATTTTTTTGCAAATGTCTAGAATCAACCTGAACCATCCATCTCAAGATTAAGATGTGTGGTTGAGGATTAATTTATTTTTTTGGAATTAAGTTTTTAATTATCCTCATCAATATTTGGAATAGAGGAGAAATTAAGAGGCATGGAGGGCTTTGATGAGGCATGGGAGGCATGAATCCTGATATTTATGGCATTTATGGCCTAGGGATGTCTTCCCAAGAAATGAGGTCACTTAATGATACAAATATTCAATATTCATTTCTAAAAATAAGTTTTCAACAAGTTTTCATGGAATTATTGACTATGCCTTGATTTGGGTTAATTAGCTCTTAAGCATGATTAAGCACTTTGTGCACAAATTACTCAATTTGATCAGAATGCTTTGTTATTGGTCCAAAATTTGATTTGATTGGAATTGGAAGTCACTTTTAGATGCATTGGATCCATTATCCCATTTATGATGTTACTGAAAACAAATAACAAAGGCACGTATCTTGTGTATAAGATTTGATAGGAAAGAACAATCGAGAGCACCTAGGTGTAAAATTGGCATTTTGACTTGAAATGATTTGATCAAAGTTAGCTGGCCCATAAATTACATTACCTCATTAGGGATACCCTGGCCAAAATCAACACTTGAATACATTAGTTTCATATCATTTATCATGTTTTAGTATTTTTAGGCCAAATTGTACATTTTAGGTGAAAATTGGTTAAAATCCTGATTGGAGGTTATCGATGGCCAGATTTAGGTGTCTATAGTTTGCCTCTATTTGGGAAGGCATTACAAGCTATAAGCATAGTAACATCTTCTCAAAGAATGAAAAGCTCATGTATGCTTATAAATGCAATGATGATAAACTAAATATATGTGCCCCCTTTGAAGGAACAGTTGGCACAAGTAGGTCAACAAATGGTCCCTTGAAAAGAAATAAGCGAAACAAGGGGACCAAAGAAAGGAAAGATGACGGGGTAAAAACATAATAATATTGAAAAAGTATTCAAAATCATTGAGAATGCAAGTAGGATGGTATATAATGGTTTTCCCAAAGGTGATTATAAGTATTGTACCTGGATAGAGGCAACATGGTATGATAACACAATGATTTGCCCAAAGGTGGTTATAATCATTAAGAAGATAGAGCTACCCCAGTTAGAATAGACAAATAAGATAACATGCCCCTATATAGGAAAAAAAGTAAAGAGGTGACAACACAATGATTTGCCCAAAGGCGGCTATAATCATTAAAAAATGTAGGTAGGAAGGTATACAATGATTTGCCCATAGGCAGTTATAATCATTAGACCTTGATTATGGCAAACATGATAAAATTGGCTGAGAATAATGATAACTTGACATAGAGGGTAATGATGAATTAGAGCAACCTACCAGTAGGGAGATGATCCAAACTAATAAAGGTTGAAATTCTTTCATGGTTAATTACTCTATTTAGGATATGATTGGGAGTGAATTGGGATGTCGGTGCCAAAGCGATGTTGATGCCACCATTACTGAATAGACTTATTGCATTTGAGGTTTGTTTTAGAACATGTCAATAGGCACCATGGTATAACATCATGAGGACTTGGCTGAAATATGCATAAGGACTGACTCCCAAAATTTAATACTCAAATAAAAATAATGAACTAATGATAGAAACCATGATGATAATGTAAACATATGAATATGGATGGATTCAAGTGTAAGTGTGGGTAAGGAATCACCCAATGAACACACATAAACTGAATCAAGGTAATAGTGCTAAAAGAAAACAAAGAGATAGACAAACAAATAAAAAAATAGAAATAGACAGACAAAGAACACAATAAAAAACTTATGAACATTGCCCCTAGAAAATAGGTGACAACTTAACAAATGAACAAAATAGGGGAATAGAAGAAAGAGGAAGGGGGTGGCTGAGTTGTCTCTATATACACTAAGTAAGTGGACACTACCTACATATTTCCATAGATGTAATATCCAATTAAAAACTTTAGGGCAAATGTAGTTCTCCTAGGGAATGGGAAAAATGTGATAATTGAGGAAAACAAATATAATAGATGTGATAGAAGAATAGGAATGGTGTTGAAAAATGGAAAGTGCATGAGAGAAAAAGGCCAAAAAGGATGGGAAAACTAAATGACAAGTGATTTTCTTGTATCTTAGTAAGGGTTCCCAAAATCCTTAAGGCAAAAAAGTGGTCAATGTTTTTGTTCTTTTTTATTGATTTTTCAAATGTTTTTGGTTTGTTTTAGAGTGTCTCAACTCAATCAAAAATGATGAGACACTAAATGGTTCAAGCTCACAAAATGGTAAGAGTATTCAAACTTAGGTTACTCACAAAATGATGAGAGTATGGTTTATGTTGCTTATAAAATGGTGAAAGCATGGTTTAGGTTGCTCACAAAATAATGAGAGCATGGATTAGAGTGACTAAGATAACCTCAACAAGTATATAGCGCTACCTACATAATCATAGAGTAAGACCTCAAGTCACTGTAGGTCCACCCTTATAATGGAGGAATTTGACTAGTGTAGTAGATAATTCAAACAAGATAGGTACAATTGGTAAAAAGGTACAACATGGCATAAGAAGTGGTAAGTTGGTATGTCAAGGCTTAATGTTACTCCTAGTTTGGCTATAGGTGGTTATAACTAGGACACAATGGCATAGATCAGTGGTACTAATTTTCCCAAAGGTAATTATAGTTAGTAGCAAGATCGATAGTAATAAAGGAATAAAAAATGAAGGAGGTAACTGTCAAAACTTCTATCACATGATCCCAAAATATGATCTCTATCTAAAATATTTAAACCAACTGATGAAACTGATCAGATACTTAGATGCTAAAAATGCATAACAAATGGAAAAAACCAAGGTCAAATGGGCTAGGCTTTAAAACACATCAGGTCAATAGGTCAGAAGTGGAAAGTGGATATGGTGAAGAGGATGGATAAGGATGGTATTTGCATAAAGAAGAATAGTGATAAAATGGCATAACTAAAATGGTCCTTACAGACAATCCACCTTAACACTTGAGATGAATAATATTAATTGGCTCTGAAAGTTCATCTCTATCTAATGTGGCAAGCCTGTATGGTCTTGATCCATAATCTATGGTAATGATAAAAAGCCCTATCTAGTTTGGTTTGAATTTCCTTTATGCTTCTTCTTAACTGTGGTATTCTTTTGGTTTTCTTTAAGAACAAGATCACCAAGTTCAAATGTTCTATACTTCACATGATTATTATAGTGTCCTTTGAGTTGGTTCTGATATGCTTGAAGATTTTTGAGCATAGCCATGCATTTATCATCAAGTATATCTAGCTCTTATAGGTGAGCTACTCGATAGTCATGATCATCCAGGACATGCTTGAAAGAGATGCATAGTGAAGGTAATTCAACTTCAATGGGAAGGATGGCTTCAGTACCATAAAAAAGTGAGTATAGAATGGATCTTGTGGGGGTATGATGATTGGTATGGTATGCCCAAAGGGCAGCGAATATTTGGAGGTACTAATTATGATCGACATCATTGACAATTTTTTTGAGAATATTGACAATGGTTTTATTGGAGCCGTAGCTTGGCCATTACCTTGAGGGTAATATGCTGTAGAAAAATGTTGTGTGATGTTGTATTCAACACATAGTTATTCTAAATCCTTGTTCTTAAATGATCCTCCATTATTAGATATAATGTTAGAGGGGATACCATAGTGGCAAATGAGATGGTTAAAAATGAATTTGGAAATTTGCTTTCCATTCACGTAAGTGAGGGGTATAACTTCAACCCACTTAGTGAAATATTTAGTAGTAGTAAGGATATGTTTATGGCCATCAAATGAAGTGTAGTTAATATACCCAATGAGGTCAAGTCCCCATGTAGAAAATTGCCATGGTGTCAACATTGGTTTCAAAGTTTTTGCTGGGGCATGAATTAGATTAACATGCCATTGACATTTGTCACACTTCTTTACATATGTAGTGGCATCTACATCAATGGTGGACCAATAATAACCAATATGTAAGAGATTTTTGGATAAGAATGCCCTAATAGAATGAGCTCCACATAATCTTTCATGAACTTCTCTTAATGCTAGTGTAGAGTCTATCGAAGTTAAACAATGAAGCAAAGTTTCGTCAAAACTATGATAGTAAAGGGTGGAGCCAAGTAGATTAGAATGAGTGAAATGATGAATGAAGGATTTGGTTTATTTTTGAGATAGGTTAGGTGATAGAACTTGGTCATGAAGGTAGTTGTAAAGGTATGAGTACCATATAGAATTAGGACCAATAATATCACAAATCATGGCAATGGTTGAAGGTTCATGACCTGGTGTTGATAAATTCTTGATGAAGAATTGATACTCTCTAGCTTTATCTATTTGTCAAATCAGAGAGCCAATATTAGCCATGGCATCTGGAGTTCTGTTACTAGCCCTTAGTATGTGCTTAAACTAAATATTGGCAATTTGTTGTTTATGAGTGTCGACCATGGCTTTATATGGAACTAACTTATCAACTTTGGTCTAAAAATGATCTATAACTTGATTGATGATTAACTAATAATCATCATAAACTTAGAGATGAGATATATTCTAATGTACTACTTGTCAAAGCCCTACAATAAGTGCTTCATACTCAGCCATGTTGTTTGTACAAGGAAAGATAATTATGAATGATTTAGGGATTAGATCCCCCTATGGTGTAATAAACAATAGGCCCACCCCTGATCCATGTGTAGTGAATGAACCATCAAAATATAGTTTCTAGGGATATTCCTCAAGGGGTGTGTCAATGATGGTCATGATAGATTCATCAAGAAATTGAAATGTGAGTGGCTAATTGTCTGTGAGAGGTACTTCAACAAGTTGATCTGCAAGAACTTGTCCTTTGATTGCCTTTTGATTGACATGCTCTATGTCAAACTCATTGAGAAGCATGATCCATCTAGCCATTATTACTTGCAAATCTATTTTAGATAGTAGATACTTGAGTGGATCTAATTTTGAAATGACCATGGTCTTATTATTTAACATGTAATGGCACAATTTTTGAGCTATAAAAACCATGGCCAAATAAGACTTTTCAATAGGTACATAGTTACGTGCATATGTAACCAAGGTATGACTTAGGGAGTACATAGCGTGCTCTTTTCCATTGTCATCATGTTGAGCCAAGAGTGCCCCCAGAGCATGGTTGGTAGTTGATAGGTATAATAAAAATGGCTTTCCTTGCATAGGAGGAAATAAAATAGGTGGATTAACAAGATAGTCTTTGAGTTGTTGAAAAGCTGTTTGGTAGTGATCATCCTAGTGAAATGCAACTCCCTTCTTTAAAAGGTTTGTAAATGGATGGCACTTATCTATTAACTAAGAGATGAAATGTCAGATTGATTGGACCTTTCCCTACAAACTATGAAGTTACTTTAAATTGGTTGGTGGTGACATCTTGGTTATAACATGGAATTTAACCAGATTGACTTCAATGCCTCAATGATACATAATGAATCTAAGTAATTTACTTGAGGTTACACCAAAAACACATTTATTTTGATTTAATTTGACTTTTTTCTCTCGTAGTCTTTCAAATATCTTATGTAATACTGTTGGATGGTCAACCCTGGTTTTGGATTTTCCTAATATATCATCGACATAGTCTTCAATAATATCATGCATAATATCATGAAATATGATAGTCATAGTTGTTTGATATGCATCTCCAACATTCTTAAAGCCAAATGGCATCACTTGATAATAAAATATTCCCTATGGAGTGGTGAACATTATTTTATGCTAAAATTCTAGTGCTATTTTGATCTGATTATATCCTAAAAAGCTATCCATGAGTGAAATAATTTCATAACCAGCTATGGAGTCTAAGATCGTGTCAATATTAGGTAAGGAAAAATCATCTTTAGGACAAGATTTTTTTATGTCTCAAAAATTAGTACAGATTATGATCCCTTCTAGCTTCTTACTAATAGGTACCATATTAGAGATCCATTTTAAGTAGTCAATAGATTAAATACATTCTACTTCTAAGAGTTTCTCCAACTCTTTCTTTACCAATATATCAATGCGAGGATGCATCTTATGTAGCTTTTATTTTATCAATTTAGCATCAGGATTAACCATGAGGTGGTACAAAACTAAGGTAGGATCTAAACCTGGCATGTCAAAATAGGCCCATGAAAAAATATCTACAAACTCTCTCAATAGAGCTTCAAAGACATCATGTTCCTTCTCAGTGAGGGATGATCTTAATTTTTTCCATTTTAGATCTGATGGAGTCCCAATGTTTACTTTTATTGTAGAAAAAACTAGAAGGGTGGAACCATATTCTAGGATAGTAGGTAGTGACTTAAACTATTGGATTATGTCAAGGTCCTCTGTTAGGACTTACTCTTAAACTTCTCCTAAGAATGATGAATCTGAGTCTCCTAATGGAAGATCTAGCCATGTGACAAAAATAATTGGAAATTCTTGAAGAATTTGTTCAAATACTTGTTGTTGCTCAAAGCTAAACTCAGATCCATAGGCAAGTTCATTATTGGTGGTCTCCTGATCTAAATTTGAAGAAGAATGAACACCCCTTTCTAATGGCACCTAAAATAGGTTTTTACCACTAGACTGGCCTTTATCTTTATTTTTTCCCTCGTTAAAAAGTGACTCAAATAGGTTTTCGCTTTGAGACCTCAACATTTTACTTATTTTTTTTTGGTTAAGGGTGTTCACTCGCTCTCTAAAATAGGTTGCAGGATCCAATGTGATTGAGGATCCTGATTTGTGATCTCCTAATAGAATATTGTATCTAAGGCCTGAGAAATCATAGAATGCCTCATCATTTTGGAACTCATTAATTGACATACTAGATTTTTATTCATCCCAGTCTATCAGTTGGGGATAATATAATGACAAATGGATGAATTGAACGACTAAGGTAAGGGTACAAATGGTATTGTTATCAAACATGTTGGTTTCAGCTAAGTCATCAAGGGTGAGGCTATGATCAAACTCTGCTTCACTATCAACATCATCATCACTAGTCACTATTGATGGAGTTTGAATAAGATATTTGGGGTCACCCCCAGGTGGTTTAAATCCAAATCCATAAGGTCTTTCATACTTAGTCATTGAAATTGGCTCAATGTTTTCTTGTTAATTTGGTTTGGGGCCTCTTCCTTCATAATTGTGATGCTCCATGATCCTATTGGGAATATGATACTTTGCACTTTTATAATAATCAGTTTGGTTGTCATTATATAACCATGATTCATCCCCTTCAAGAGGAATAGGTCCTAGGCTAGATGCTGGTACAAATATGATAGGTCCTTTATCTTTGTTATTTTTTTGCCAATGTATATGTGGGATGAATTTAGGTCATCTAAAGGTTTTCAAATTCTAAGGAAGATTGGAAATATGAAACATATCATGGGTCACATATTCTCTTGGTCCATTATCTAAAATGGTGAAATGATTAGAAGCTTTAGGAGGTGGCACATGGAAAAGGGAATCCAATGTATTAGGATCTATGCAATTATTTTATGAAGGAACAACAAGTATAGCCTTTCCTTTATCCTTCTTGGAACTTGGATTCATACCATACTGATAATTATAGATTTGAAATTCAACCTTAAGATGCTTACAGTGTTCATATAGGTATAAATCTCTTGGAATATTCACTTCCATCCTTGAGTGGGAAAACTTGATACATTGGTGGAATGTTGATGGGACTGCATGAATCTCATGTAACTAAGGCCTACCTAGAAGCATATTGTATGATAACTCAATATCAAGCACATGGAAAAGTGTATCATGGGTCAAAGGCCCAATGATAACTAATAAACTAATGGTGTCTTGTGATTCTCTTTCCTGATTATCATAAGCTTTGATGGTTATTGTTTCTGATTGGAGATCTACTATTATGTACCCAAGAAGCTTGATGAGCTTTAGAAACACTATGTTGAGGCCTCATCCATTGTATATAAAGACACATTTCAATTTATGCCATTTGATACAAACTTCTATGTACAATAAGTTGTTATGGAGCAGGCCAAGGGAAGACATATCACTTTCATTGAATGAGACTTGTTGGGCTGGAACTAGGTGTCCAACCAAATCTTGAAATTTATCAAGAGATATGTCACTAAAAATAGTGGATTGGGTCAACAAATCATTCAAGATGTTTTTGTGGATTATTGACGTCCAAAAAAATCTAAAATAGAAATTTGTTCTAGTGTCTTTTGCAATCATTCCATAATATCAAACTTCTTGTCTTGGTTAGTAGTGAATGGTTTATTCTGAGGCTAAAAAGTTGGTTGGATGATAGGCAAAGTGGCAGATGGTTATAGGCCTGGGATAGTAATCTTCAACCTCTGAGTTGTGATTGCAAAATCAAGATTAAATACTAGACCATTATTGCTAATAAATGTTGGGAATGGTGTGGAACTAGACATGATAAGTCTTAGTTGCCGAATGCACTTACATGTGGTCACGTGGCAAGAACAAATTCTCACTATAAGATCCAAAAGGGGAAGTCCTAGTTTGTTGATTTTCTTGTATGCACTCCTAGGTCAAATAAGGATTATCCATGTAATTTGGATAAATGTTGTTATTTAGCAATGGTCTAAGTTGATTAGTGTTTGGTCTAGGATTAATGGAAATGGTATTAATGCTACCCCCTGTAATATGACCTATAACCCTATTTTAGTCATGTGCAACTACATGGTAGGTTTGTTGGTTGTTACCATTTTGACCTTGGTTTTGTCTATTGGTCTATCATTGTGGGTTCTATTGCTAATTTTATTGGTTTTGCTGGTTCAACCTTTGATTTTGATACTGTTGATTTTACTGTTACACTGGCCATTATTGTTGATGATTATTCTATTGTTCTTGATTATTATGTCAAGGAAAGGGGTTTTGATAGATCCTAAAAGTTTGATTATAAGTGGAAACACTATTATCCAATTTTATCTCCCCATTCTCCAACATATTCTCAATTAAATACCTAATTTGGATACATCTTCATAGATTATGCCCATTGACTTGATGATAGTCACAAAATTCATTTTCATAGTACCAAATAAGATAAGGAGTACCTTGTGGATAATTCTTTGGTATAGGCCAACTAATCATATTAGTGGAAGCAAGCTTACAAAATATAGATACAATAGGTTCTCCTAGGTCACTAAAGACATGATGTGTAGGCACGGTTCTTCTAGGAGGAGGGGTTTGCAATGGTAATGACTACTTTATTTGTTGTGAAGGTCTTGGTTATTATGCTTGAGACATTGGTGGGAGAGGTTATTGGGTAGGATTAATTTGAAAAGGTGGTATAGATGATGTCTGCATAGTTTGGATATGACAAGATTTAGTTACTCCATTTCCCACAACATTCCTATTACAGTTGAATTGCTTCGATCTTTCATGGTTATTGCCATATGCTGGTTGTGATGCTTACACTTGGATGGGATGTTGGTCATTTCCCTAATTGGTACCTTGATTTTGATTAGTTGAATTAAGATTGATGACTCCTTTATTGATAAGTGCCCTCTCGATCAATAAACCTTTATCAATGATCTCCTTGAATGCATGTGCACATTATAGTTCCAAGTGATAAGCTATCTCACTATGCAAATTTTTGGCAAACATAGCAGCTAATTATTTATCTAGTAAACTATGGGTGAAAAAACTTGTAAGGGCTCTCCACCATTGTAAATATCTTTTAAAACTCTCACTAGATTTTTGCTTTGCTTGTGTTAGGAAAAGTACTGCACAAACTTATCAAAAAGATTATCAAAATCTATTACTTAATTTTTGTACAACTTCAAAAACCACTCCATGTCTTGTCCAACCAAACTCCTTGGAAACAAAAATAAAAGGTATATGTCACTATATGCCATTGTTTGACATGCGATGAAGAATTCAGTCAAATGAGATTTAGGGTTATATTTTCCTTTGTATTTATTGAATTTTAGTGGTTCATATCCTGGAGGAAATGGTATCTAAAAATACTCCATATTGAATGGATAGGAACATACATCATCCAATTTGAAAATTTTAGTTTGTTTTCTAGCTTGAATGATAACAATTAGATCCTTCATCTGTTGCAATTATTAGGATAACAAATTGGAAAGAATATTGGTTTGAGGGAGAACATTGGTTTGGACAAATGGTTGGGAGGTCACAAGTGAAACACTTTGACCAGGGTATGATGGAGATACCTGTTGGGGTATATTGGCTTGGTTGAGGAATGAACCAAGAATATGCATATGTGGATTAAGATGTACATGAAATTGCACATTTGGTTACAGGATATTCTAGTTTGGGTTGGCGATAAAGGTTTGACTTAGAAGATTTTTTGGTTAGGATAAAGGGATATAACTATGCTGTGCCTGTTGTGGTTGAAAAGGGACATGCTATTGAGTGGCAACTTGTGGACCAATACCCTATCTTTGGATTTGTGACATATTCTAGACTAATAGTTGTCTAGTAGGTACTTAAGAAATATGGGGACCTCCTTATTACATGAATCCCTATGAGGAAGTGAAACTAGGTTGTAGATTTGGCATCTATTATTGACCAATATTTGCATGTTTTTGACTAGTCATTTCTTGGTTTTGGATTGGCATATCAGTCTACAACTGAAGAGGTGTGTTCATCATTACTTGGTGAGGTGAAAATTTTATTGCCCCTTATTGAGGTGGCAATGTATTTGTCCTCTATTACGTTGACACATGAGATTATGCCTATTGTTACAGAATACTACTCATTAGCTATTGAGTAAGAGTAGGTTTCATCACATTCTATCATTAAAGCATGACATTGGCTATTGTTTGATCACCTAATCCCATAGGTTGCACACTTGAGGAAGCAACTAGTTGAGGTTGGGATGTAGAAACCACCACTCCCTGGTATGATGACCTATTCATAGGATCAACTATGAGCCCATATTGTTGGCTAGTTATTTATGCATTAATACCACTTTGATCAGGACTAGACATTATTTGTACATTATCTACTATGTTTGGCTCACTATTTAGTGTAGAGGATGAAGACACTTCTTCAATAATGGGCATATGCATCAAGTTATCTATTGAAGTAGTTTGTATGAATGGGTCAAAACTTGGATTCTCTTGTTTAGTTAACTCTATCAATACTCCTATTGAAGGAATTAAGTCAATGAGAGGCTTACCATGTTCATCTAATTGAAATCATGTGCTAGATTTAGGTAGGTTTGATATGCTATTTGCATTTGGTTAAATTTCTCTTCCATGATGTTTTTGCCTCGATCAGATATATTAAGATCTTGGTACATTGTTTGGACTAGAGCCATAAGATTTCTAGAAGAAGCTTGTTCATCATAAATGATATTTTGGGGCACTCTTACTAAACTTGGTAAATTTTCATGGGGGAAGTCCATTGGAAACTTGGCCCCTACCTCGATGGATCTAACCAAAATCTTGTCTTTGTTCTCTAACAAATATCACTCAAATAAAAATGGATTGTACGTGGAAGCCATATTAGTAGAATATGATTGTTGAAGTACTAGCTCTTCCACTATAGGTATTGTAGCTAGGTACTATGTGGTTTGCTCTTGGTCTTATTCTGAATAAGTTGATGTGTTAACCAAATAGTTAGCTAATTGATCTTGGCTCTGTGCCCCTAATTAAGTATTATATGAAGGATAAGAATCCATCTCATAAGTAATATTATCCACATAGGGGTCTTACACATTTTCTTCTTGTGCAACTTCATTACTAATCCTTGGATTGTACATGAGTCCACTACGAGTGTAGGAATACATGTTGGGATCCATAGTCAATGCTTTTGTGATAAAAGGTCAAAGAGTTTTACAAATTCTAAAAAGGACAATGTCTAAAGTAGATGATGTTTCAACTTGGTCTAGATTTGTCAAAAGGATCAAAAGGTTTATGCAAATATTTGTGAGGAAACAAGCTAGTGTGAAGTATCTAACATTTCACTATTCACATAAAGATAAGCAAGTAAATGGACCTAAAATCAAAATGCCATACTCTAAGGTCAAAGTGTTTCAAATCAGTCTAATCTAGGAATTTAAATGTTGCTAAGTCTTTTGGCCAAATGCAGTGTCAAAAGCTAGGCTCAAACAAGGCATGTGCTAGGACTCTTGGTCAAACGACGTCAAAAGCTAGACTTTGAAAAATATGAAAGTTTTAATCTAACAAATTTGAAACACTTCTAACAAACACTAGGCATTTGATTCTTGGACATGAACTTGATCAACTAGGTATAAGGTATAAAACAATAGACACTTTAAAAATAGTTCATTTTCTCACAAAAATGGTATAAAAATTTGCTCTTTTAACAAACAAGCTAAATAAAAGTGAACAATATAATTATTTTAGACAAAAGATCACAAAAGTACACTTAGATTGGTCTGAAAATGTAGGAATAAATTTGAACCCTTATGCAAGAAAGTTTATGAAATAATATTTAAAATGTTTTAGGTAGCTTAACGAAACTATACTACCTAAAAGGTATGACAAAAAGGTTTATTTCAAAAAATCTCTAAGGCAAATACATTTTCCTATAATTTTGACAACATAACACTACTTTTCCTGACTCAAAATGTTGTGGTGCATAGACTTAAAGTGCAAGTGTTTATAAAAAAATAGCTTAAGTCTATCAAATGATGACAATGATTATGAGTCTTAAACGGCCTTCAATCTAAATTAGAAATTAAACCTAAGTTCCCTCAAGTTTAGTGTAAATGGAAAACCCACTTAACACATCAACCCTATGAACTTGTAAAGGTGTAATTCTGAATTTAGATTATAAGTGGACTTAAAAAACTTTGGTAAGGGTCTAGACTCAATTGGGCAACATAACTGCACCAAAGTGGATGATATGAATCTCAATATTTTGATGAAATTTTGAACAAGGTAAATTGATGATCTCACACGGACAACATAACACCTCTTTGTTAAAAGGAAAATTTGGAATATGTGTTTAGTTTGGATTGTTTGTTTATACCAAGTTTTTGACTCCACACAAGACTTTAACCTAGACAAGACCAACTAATTAATCACCCTTAGATCCTAAACTGACAAGGTTGCTTGGTATAATTGAAATCCATCAATATACGTCATTTGAGAGGTTTTTAAGTGTTCATCTAAATTTAAATGCACATTATATAGTAGGGTTTTTACACACCCCCTCTCTCAAATGATAGTACTACGACATGGAACTTGAGGTGTACCTTACACCAACAATACTTTTGTGGTAAGTTGGGATTTATCTAAGATCTAACAAGTTTTTGAATGATCTATGGGAATCAATTACATAATGAATTTCATGTCCAAAAGAAAAGAATGGATTTTGGGTCTGTATCACTTGGCTTGTTGCAAAAAGGTCTAGTCTTTTTTGCAACCACTACATCCTGCTATTCGCTCAATGTAGTGTGATGTCCAAAGTGCCACTACGTCTCATGTGCAACTCCAAAGGAGCTAAATGAAGTCAATGTCAGGAGATGAAACCTTGGGTAAAAGCTTCCCAAATAACTTGTGGGAGGTGATGAAGTCCCCCTCACAAGCCAAGATGTAAAAACCAAAGAAAGCATGAAAATAGAAAGACTTTAGGGTCATTTTCAAGGTCACCCAAACTTTGATGAGTTTTTGAGGAGTGTTTTAGATGACTTTCTTTCTAAGCCTTGGACTAGGCTATTTACAATAGGAATGACACTTTTGATTCTAAGGGGTCCCTATAGGGGACAAATGGAAGAGCATACATGCAACATTCCTCTTTTTTCCAAACAAAAATTTGATTAAAAAACTATTGTAAACAAAAATTGACAAGTGTGTTCAATTTTAAACCCAAATGAAAAGTTTGGTGGTGTTCATTTGACCCCTTGGTCTTAGTTTCAACCTTTGAAAACATTCACCAAAACATTTAAATTCTTTTTTAAACACCAAAACAAGGTTCCTAATTAATTTTTAAGCATGAAAAGGTGATTTAAACATGTTTTGAACAAATATCAAGCTTGGTTCTGTGGTAAAATTGTTAGCATGTCCTTTAGCTTTGAAGCTCTTTTTAGCTTGAAATAATGAACTTTGAAAAAATAGCTCTCAGATTTGTATTTTTGGAAAAACACAGTGATCGACATCAGTTATTACCACCGACGTCAGTTACTCTAGCTAACCAAGATCTAATTAATGTTAGTTTTGCTAATCAACATTGGTTAAGCAGGTAAACGATGTTGGTATTCTTACCGACGTCAATTATTATGTAAAACTATGGCAAATAAAAATAGAAAAATAAAGTTAAAAATTCAATTTGTAAGAGTTTTAAAGGCTCAAATAAATATTTTAGAGTTGAAAAATGATCTTTTTCATGTGTAGGATGTGTCTAGTCCCATCGGGCATGTCATTATGTGATCTAGGAATTTGACTCAAGAGTGAATGGTTAGTATGGTGTTAGTTCCAAAATGAAAACAAAATGAAATAAACACACTAATGGCGTAACATCTCTAGGCCTAGACACTAGGGAAAGCTTGGTAACAAAAATAAATGATAAACACAACTAAAAATTAAGGAATAAAACACAATAATTCCTTCACCTTCTTTGGATGCTCCAAATGCCTTTGTAGTAGTGGCTTGCTCGGCTTGCGCTCATGAAGTGCTTGGTAATGGAAGCTTGGCTACCTTCATCTCTCCTTGACACCATGTGGCTTTGGCTTGGCTTGGATTGGCTTGGAACTAATTTGGAATTATAATTTTTCATTATCAAGTCTTTTGAAGATATTTGATCATAATAACTTTGTACCAAAATAGCTTAGAAATGATATTCTTGGCCTCTCTATTTATAGATTTTTGCAAATGTCTAGAATTAACCTGAACCATCCATCTCAAGATTGAGATATGTGGTTGAGGATTAATTCAATTTTTTGGAATTGAGTTTTTAATTATTCTCATCAATATTTGGGATAGAGGAGCAATTAAGAGGCATGGATGGCTTTGATGAGGCATGGGAGGCATGAATCCTGATATTTATGGCATTTATAGCCTAGGGATGTCTTCCCAAGAAATGAGGTCACCTGATGATGCAAATATCAATATTCATTTCCAAAAATAAGTTTTCAACAAGTTTCCATGGAATTATTGATTAGGCCTTGATTTGGGTTAATTAGCTCTTAAGCATGATTAAGCACTTTGTGCACAAATTACTCAATTTGATCAAGATGCCTTGTTATTGGTCCAAAATTTGATTAGATTAGAATCAAAGTCACTATAAAATGCATTGGATCCGTTATCCCATTTAGGATGTTACTAACAACAAATGACAAAGGCATGCATCTTGTACAGAAGATTTGATAGGAAAGAACAATCCAGAGCACCTAGGTGCAAAATTATCATTTTGACTCAGAATGATTTGATCAAAGTTAGCTAGCCCATAAATTACATTTCCTTATTTAGGGATACCTTGGACAAAATTGGCACTTGAATATGTTATTTTCTCATCATTTAGCATGATTTAGTGTTTTTAAGCTAAATTGTGCATTTTAGGTGAAAATTGGTCAAAATCTTGATTAGAGGTTATCGATGGCCAAATTTAGGTGTCTACACATCTTAGTCAACCAATAGGCATGAATTAACCCTTAATGAATATATAACATTGAGACATAACTAAATACCATCCACATATGTCATCTATAGCACCCATGAGTCACACATAAGCACCAACTTCTTTCAATTAGGCCTTAAAAGCCTTTATAGGTCTCATGGAGACGTATTCACCCATTTAGTACTTTATCGAGAAAACTAAGAATACAAGAACACTTTATAAATACATGGACCCATGAAACATGATCTATAGGTCCTTATTATGTTTCCATATCCATCATAATAAACTTTTGTTAACACTCAATTAACTCAAACACCTTTTTTTACACATAATCATTATGAATGAAAACACAATAAAATTTTAACCCTTTGATCATACTACATATGATTGGTAAAAACTTCATAATTCACACATATGGTCCTCATAGAGTATAAAACATAATCCAATATCTATCTCACCTTTAAACATTGATATGCCAACAAGCACAACTCAATTACCCTTCTCGAGTTACTTACAAAGCAAACACAAAAACACTTCATAACTTTGAGTGTACACACTTTCAAACCTTAAAATATATATTTAAATATTAAACTTATATTCCTCTACATATTCTCTTTTTACACCATACATAATTTCTACCTTTATAAAAAGATATGGTAAAAAACCAGACACTGGTCTTTCCTTTGTTAAATTCAAATATTTGAATTCAAACGGTCATAGTTAAACCTCAAACACATTGCCATCATATCATGTCATCACTAATTTTATCAATCATGACCATTGATATTATTTTAATGATATGGACCTTTACCTTTCATCTCTCATTATTGGATCTTCATCTTGACTGTTTGACTTAATGCACTCCATCGATCTCCTGTACGTAGCTTGGTCTTTCTCTATGTTAAACATTGGACACCTTGAAATCATCTTGCTCAATATGAACCATTTAAATGTATATGAAAAAAATATGATCACCTTGAGATATTATAATTATCCTAATATTTACCTCTGCTCAATGTTAAACTTTGAACACTTGTCCTCATCTCGCTGCTTCCTAACACCTTGGAACAAACATGCTCTGTTGATGTTTTTGTAAGGAGCTCGATCTTTAACTTCATTAACCAACAAAAACTTTGACTCATTAGAATAAATATACACCATATGTATTTATTTGTATGAATTCCCACAAGCTGTTGGATCTCCATTTGGTCCAGGTCTTTACACTTCACAAATTTGGCTAAGTACGGGGACCATTGCAATCTGCCTAGAAGGCCATCTTTGCTCCTTAATAAATTTTACCTTGATCATTCTCATGACCTAAAACTTGAACCATATGATCTCATAATATAGGAGAATATATTAATGTATCAACTTGATCCTTAAACATTTTCACATGTAAAATATAATGACATTAATCTACTCATTTAATTTTTTCTGCCACAGAGCCAACTATGCCTAGAACTGCTTGGAAGGCCAACTTTGCACATGCATATATTTTGATGAGCTTCATTTCATGACCTAAAATTTAGTGAATATAAACTAATCACAAAAATGAACAAACCCATATGATCAAATGATTCTAAAATTAACACATATATGAAATATAACTTCATAAATATGTTTAATTTATTTTTTCTTACCACATGCAAATTTGGCTAAATATGAGAAAACATTGTCAAACTGCTTGGGAAGCCAAATTTTCACTTGCATATCTTTTTTAATGATTCATCACATGAACTAAAATTTATTACATAGTAATCAGGGACTAATATGATCACTACCATATTACCAACTCCCCTTGACTCATCCACACGTGGCAATTATGACATCAACAAACTACCTACTCAAATTTTCTACCATTAGACCCAAAATGTCTAGATGAAAATAATGGACTATAAAAGGAATTTAATTTATGCACAAAAGATATAAAATCATCTTTGAACTTTGGTAGGACCCATTTCACATGATCAATACTTCATACTTATCCCTAATCATCTCAAACCATGCCAAAATTGAAGATCAACTAAGCATACTTTAAATATACTAGGACAAGAACATTGCATACTTTGTCATTAACACATAGACTATAAATTCACTTCATCCACTTACCTAGACATTTATATGACATCACCATGAAATTATTAAAAACTCACCAACAATCTTCCCCTTTTCATTGATGTCAACAACAATCATATAACAATATACAACTCACCTTCCTTCTCTCTCTTCAAGCACTCCACAATAGGAACTTTCTCCCCCTTTGAAATAATGATAAATTAGGCACCAATTAATCTTTAGGACATAAAAATACTACAAATAATAGAAAAACATATTATAAAGATAGTGCAAACTCCCCTTACCTTGAGCCTACCTCTTCTTGCCTTGACAACATCCTTCTTGCTACATGCCAACATTCTTCTTCAACCAATCACTGCAACCAATGAATAAAAAACCCAAAAAATACTAAAATATAATGGAAATCACCAAGAAACATATGAAGGATACTCCCCCTAATATATTTAATCCGTTTCACCTCTTGAGCATCTTCAGATCTCCAAACACTATGAAGAATCACCACATAGGCTTATTAGACTTCTCTCTTAATCTACCTCAAGGATCATCAACAAGACTTCATGCCACTCAAAAAATAGGAAACATGTATTAAACCAACCTAATAAATCATCTTGAAACATACATACCTTGATATTTTTGAGAAACTAAGCAAAAATCACTCTTCTTCACACTAGGCCTGTCTAGTCTCCTTGTAGCCCTACTTAGAACTTGAAAAGCCCACAAATTTCTATAGACATCACTTCAAGACTTAAAAATTCATATGTCGATCACTATCATACTCCACAAAAATCACACAAATTTTCATTACCTATATCATCCTATGTAATATACTTCCTTCACAAACCTACTAGCTAATTAAACATCCATCTTGACAAAAACATGAACAATTTGAGAAACACAAACCTTCAGATCTCTATGAAGCTTGATTTGACAACCCATTTAACCCATTAAACTTATTAATAATCCTAAAACCTCAATAAATAAGTCACACCACTTTTCTAGCAGAGACCAAAACCCTATAATCTTAAAATAAACAAGGTCAACACATCACCTTTCAGTCAATGCACACTCCTAGAACTTCTTGCACACCTGAAGATAACCATCACACACTTCTGGACCAAGATTTAAGATTAAAAATATTTAGGAACCCATACATCCTATAACCCATTTTAGGACCTACATACTCTTAAGCACAAATTAAGAAACCCAAGAGCAAACAAAATATTCTTCAATTGCACACAAAAGATCTTCAAAGCTTGAAATCACTCGGAACACATCACAAAGAAGTGCATAGAACTTTATGAGAATTAAACTCTTCTTGACATTGCATCAATCTCATTAGGCCACTTGGAAACACCCATTCTAACCCTATAGACATTGCATACACAACAAGACTTACGTCTCCACTGATAGGAGTCTTTAAGAAGCATAAACAAAGACACCTTACTTCATAATGTCTTAAAATTGTGTGAAACTAGGAGTTACCTATAACTCCTCATATTCCTTTTCCTCCTTGGTCATCTGATACTTATAGTTCTTCTTCTTCTTAGGGTTAAGATAAGTAACATACTCAACCAATACAACATTCTCCTTCTCTTCTAAGATTGAATTGACAATATATGGAGACAACAAAGATTCATGATAAACCCTTTCATCTGAAGAATCTTCATTTCAGTTTAGAAACTCATCACTAGGCACTAAAAACTAATGTTATTTATATAAAACTTTCTCAAAAACAACAAGATATTCACTTGGATTCATACTCACCTCAGAACTAGCTTCAACCAATACCTTGGTCCTCTCCTTGAGCTTGGTCTCTTTATCCACAACATGAGTAGAAAATGAAAGCCCTTGAAACTCTTTAAATTTTGTAACATTTTCCACCATAGAAAATAGATTACTTAGACCAACAGACTCATCATGACTCATACTTAGCACCTTTGGTTTCTATGAGTTAACTTTCCTTCTTCCTTGCACTCTAGGAGCCTGATTGAACTCATTTTGACTTGATGGAATTTGCTTGTAGAATCTAGCAATGTGTCCAATATTCTCTCAGTTATATCAAACCATTCTTTTTGAAGTGAAATCAACTTGACCTACCTAATATGGGTAAAATCTTTCAATGTGTCCTATGTCATAACAACTAAAACAAACTCTTTCTTTTGAAGAAGACTCACCTTAACTCACCTTATTTGGACACTGCTTAGCAAAGTGTCCCTCATCAAGATAGTTGAATCACTAGACTTTGTTCACACATTTTGACTAATGACCCCCATCATAATTCCATGCAAACCTATTTCTATCAGGTCTCTTGCATTCTCTAGTTCTATGCCCAAACTAATTACTTGTTTAATAGTAACCATTGAAACTTGCATACCTCATGGAATTTAGTTGTCTAATTTGATTTGTATTTAGTCTATGAGCACCTTCATTCCTTGTCTAATGATTTTTCTTCAAAGTCAGATTATTCTTGTTCACATTAATCTTTATCTTATCTTGAGTTGCATTCTCTGGTTCTTTGTATCTAAGATCAGTTTTATCACTTGCATGATTTTGATCATTCATAATATTATCTAGATCACTTGAGCTATTTTTAAGTCTAATAAATTAATTCACCTTACTAGATGTCTTCTCGAACTTATATTGAAATGACTCATTTTAAATTACATACCTTGAACATTCATCTTCTTTATCTTTCAAGCTTGTAGATAGGATTTCCAATTGACAACTGAGATGCTTGATCATATCTTTATGATCCTTGGTGTCTTCATTCATTTTTGCTTCATACACACTAAATTACTCCTCATATTCCTTGATTTGTGACTTCATCTTCTTGTTAATCTTCTTCTCAATATTCAATTCTTCAAGGGCTTTCATCAATTCAGTCTCATAGTCTATCTCATCTCTATCAACTTATGAATCACTCCAAGTAGACTCCTTTTGATATGATTAACTTCCTTCCTCAAACATGAAAGTGGATTCATCTTCAACAAGACCATCATCTTCATAATCATATTCTGATTCACTATCTTCACTCTCATCTGATGAGTTGTAATCTTTATTGGTATGGAGACTCTTATTGTTATTGAAGGACTTCTTGTTGTTATACTTTCTAAATCCTTTCTTCCTATATGTCTTCTTGTCTTCATCTTAGTCTTCACCATGTTATTCATCATCATGCTTATGAGGGCACTTTCTAGCAAAATGTCCTATCTCTCCATAATTGAAAAATTTGAAGGGTAGTTTACCCTTATACTTTCCTAAAACTATTTTAAATTTCCTTGTAAACAAAGCAATCAGTTCATCCTCATCAATATCATAAATGTCATCCTCCTTGGGTTTTTTACCTTAGAAATTCTTCTTAGGATTCATCTCTATCTTTAATGTTTCTTCCTTCTTCAATGGTATATCATCATTCTTCCTCATCTCATAGGCAGTAAGGATGCCATGCAATTCATCCAACTTTAGCTGAGTAAGATCATGAATTTATTCTACAATAGATACTTTAGAATCAAACTTGAGAGAGAGGGACCTTAATACCTTTTGAAATATAATAGATTCTTCAATGTTCTCTCCAAGACCTTTGAATATGTTCATAATCTCATCAAATCTCTATAGAAAAGATGCCACAGAATATTCTTCCTTTATCTTGAGACTCTCAAATTATCTTCAGTGAGTCTATAACTTTTCCAACTTGAATTTTGAGTCTCCTTCATAAATATTATTCAATTTATACTACATTTCCTTGGTAGATGTACAATAGATTACCTTGGTGATTTCAATCTTTGAAAGACCACAAGTGATAGCATTCATTGCCTTAGAATTATTCTCAAACAACTTCTTATCTACAACACTAGATGGAGGAATAATAGATGCAAAATAACCATCCATAATAGATTTCCAAATGTCAAACCCTAAGGACATGATGTAGGTCCTCATCCTTGCACTTAAAAAGGCATAATTTAATCCATTGAACATTGGTTCTTTCTTAGTATATAAACCTCCTTGATGACTACCCATATTGTACCTTAGATCACCTTTAAGCTATCAAGCCTTTACCAAAGGAGTTACTCTCGATCACCTTTAAGTGTTAGAGGTACAATCACTAAGAGGGGGAGGGTGAATCAGTGAGACTAGATAATCCAACTTTAGTTTCAAACCTTTAAAAACTCTTAATTGATTACCACAAGAATTTATGAAGCATACACATCATACATAACAATGAACAATAGAGACAATGCAATACCAAACACATAACACATGACATATGTGGGAAACCCTTTTGGGAGAGAAAACTCACTAGAACCTACAATTGGACTAATATCCTATAATGAAAAGAACCAATTTAGATAATATGTAAGTGATCAAGGAATTACCATCTCTTATTTTAGTGAGACTGTAATCCCACAAGGAGCTACTACACCTGTCTAGTTGAGCTACCACAACAACTAGACCTTTAGCAAGTTTCAACTTGTAAGGAGGCTACAAGCCCCTAGATGTTGAGAAACCATAACAACACCTATGAATAAAAAATCTCATGAATACTAATTTATTACTAATTTGATGGAGACACAAAGTATATCATCTCTCTTCAACTCTCCACACTCAAAGCATCCAAAACATCCTTTTGGATGACCCTAGACCTCTTTGCTCATCCTCAACCTATAAGAACACTATTATGACATAAAAAACATGACCCAAAAGTCATACACACAATCCTAAATCTGATATGATCATCAACTCATCTACTAGGCACTCTCCCTCTCCTTTTCTCCATAACTCTCACAAACACACACCTTTTTCAAGTCTAGAAACCATCATAACTGGTTTCACTATTTATAAAGAGTTTATGATCATCACCATCTTGGTCAGACAATAGGCATGTATTAAACCTTAAGGCATCTATCATATCAATACATAACTCAATACCATCCATATATGTCAGCCATATCACCCATAAGTCACACATAAGCACCAACTACTTTCAATTAGGCCTTAAAAGCCCTTATAGGTCTCATGGAGACCTATTCACCCCTTTAGTACTTCATTAAGAAAAATAAGAAGATAATAAAACTTTAAAATCACATGGGCCCATTACACATGATCTATCCATATCTATTACAACACCCTTCTGTTAACATTCAATAAGCTCAAACACCTTTTTGTACACACAATTATTATGAATGAAAACATAGTCAAATTTTTACCCTTTAATCATACTAAATATTATTGGTAAAACCTTAATAATGCACAAAAATGGTCATCATAGAGTCTAAAACATAATAAAATATCTATCTCACCTTTAAACATTGATATACCAACAAACACAACTCAATTACCCTTCTCGGGTTACTTGCAAAGCAAACATGAAAACATAGTCAAATTTGAACCTTCATAACTTTAACTATACACACTTTCAGACCTTAAAATCTATATTTATAGATTTTAAATGGATTAATATACATATAAAATTTTTACACCATGAGAAATTTTTGATTATATCAAAATATATGGCCCAAAAACCAAACATTGGCCTTAACTTTATCAAATTCAAATATTTGAATTCAAACAATCACAGTTAAACCTCAAACAACTTGCCATCATATCGTGTCCTCATTGATTAAATAAATCATGTATAATTTATATTTAATTATATCAACCTTTACCTTTCATTTCTTATCCTTGGATCTTCATCTTTACTATTTGACTTAATGTGCTCCATCGATCTCCTGTACGTAGCTTGGTCTTTATTTGTGTTAAACACTGGACACCTTGAAATCATCTCGCTCAATATGCACCATTGAAATTTATATAAATGAACATATAATAATAATTATATCTTAGAATAATATTTATCTTTTCTACTTCTCAACATTAAAATTCAAACACTTGTCCTCATCTCCCTGCTTCCTAACACCTTAGAACAAACATGTTTTGTTGATCCTTTTGTAAAGTGTTCGATCTTTAACTTCATTAATTGATGAAAAATTTAACTCATTTGAATCAACACACACAATAGATATTGATATGTACAAATTACCATGATCTATTGGATCTCCATTTGGTCCTGGTTTTTACCTTTCACAAATCTGGCTAAGTTTGGGGACCATTGCAATCTGCTTGGAAGGCCATCTTTACTCAATAACTTTTGCCTCGATCAATATCATGACCTAAAACTTGCTCCATATAAAATCCTCATATAGAATAATATATTCATGTATAAAAATACTCATGTAACCTTTCCAAATGTAATATATAATGCCATTAATTTACACATTTAGATTTTTTTGCCACATAGCCAACTATACCTAACACTGCTTGGAAGGCCAACTTTGCACATGCATATCTTTTGACGCACTTCATCGCATGACCTAAAATTTAGCACATATAAAATATTAACATAAATAAACAAACCCATATAATAAAATCCTTATAAAATTACCACATTTATGAAATATAACTTCATCAATATGCTTACTTAGCTTTTTCTTGCCACATGCAAATTTGGCTAAGTATGGAAAAACACTGTCAAACTACCTGGGAGGCCAAATTTTCACTTGAATATATTTTGTCATGCTTAATTGCATGACCTAAAATTTAGTGAATATTAATTAGGGACTAATGTGATCACAACCATATAACCAAATCCATTTGACTCATCCACACATGGTAATTATGACATCAACAAATTACGTACTTAGATTTTCTACCACTAGACCCAAAATGTCTAGATGAAAATAATGGACTACCAAATGAATTTCACTTATGAACACAAGCTCTCTAATCATCCTTAAAATTTTATAGGACCCATTTCACATTATAAATACTTTAGAATCATCCCTAATCATCTCAAACAAACATGTTTCGTTGATCAACCAAGCATACTTTAAGCATATTTGTTCTAACGAAAAGGATCAACGAAACATGTTTTGTAACCTTGAATTTTCTATTTGTGTTTTTACGAGCTATTTGACCCCATTTTTCCCATTTCAAGTTTTTCTATCTTTGTTTGAGTATGGTTTTTTACTTCTCTCACATTGATGTTTTTATCAGTAATCAGTTATATGTGTCCCTTATTTGATTTGTATTATTACTTATTTTACTTAGGATGCATTTTTGAAATTTTTAATCATAATTAGCCTTTACATTTTAGCTTACCGATTCTCCCCTTTATTTTTCATCAATTTCCTTTATCTTGTGGTTCTAATCTAGCCTTTTTATTCTCATCTTGCCAATTTTCCAAGTTATTTAACCAGTTTTATGAGTTTTCCATTTGCTTTGTCCATACTTCATTTACTTGCTTCATTTTCTTGCCCTGTATCCCTAGGGTTTCTCAAATGTAGTTAGTGCACCCTCCACAATCAAGACTATGATTTTTGCATGCAACCATTCAATAATAAAGGTAATTTAAGGTATGTATATGGTAATTTTAGTTATTCATTTATCATCATTTATTTATACATTTCATTTTAGTTTGCTCAGTTGTAGTGTTGATATGTTATTTCCCAAAGCAACATCCCATGTTACACCATTATGACACATGATGAAATTTAGGTGGGGAATATGTATACATAAAATATTTTTCACTTTATCATTTAATGATGTTTTCTCTTTTAGTGACTTATTGAGCATTGATTTCCTTGAGTGCATGCCTTAAAGGATGCACAGGGAAAGGGGTGGAAAAACTTGCAATGTTTATGAGAGATGTCATTATCTATGTCATGACCATATCATTCCTACTACCAGTTTAAATTCTTTATATTTTTCTTTCTACCTACCTCCTTCCATCATATATAATTTGGCCATGTCAATTCCCTCATGCTATATGACATCAACCAGGTTGATACCATTTATTTAACACCTTTCACCTTTATGTACTATGTTGTCTAGTATCATGTAGTTTAGATCTTGTTTATTGAAATTCATAATGTATTAGCTTGGATGATACCATTCATTTCTAGTTGAAATGTCTTAATTATATCGATTTGGCCAATGTTGTCAACTTAGTGCTTAGGGTTATTTTTGGGTATTTGATCATTATATACACAAGTCATATTCCATTCCAATCATATATATACACTATTTTATTTTATTTTTCTGGCACTTCTACCATAAGTCACATTTAGAGGAGTTAGGTATAAAATCTTAGCTCGAAGGAAGTTTATCTCATGGAAGTCTTGAAAGTCCAATAGGAGGAGTCATTGAGAGAATTATTAGGTCTTATACTAACCATTTGAGATCTTCACAACCACAACAATATCTTGTAAAGCACCGTTTTAAAAGGGGGATATTGATGCTCTATGGGTCCACTCCAAGGTAAGTATTTTTGGCCACATGTTAATTCCTTTATTTACTTAATAGTTAGATGTTTTTTGTTGCTTAGTGAATGATTATGTGTGTGTATCATTTTCTAGGTTCTCTCTACACCGAATAAGCTGGTGTAGCTATAGAATTGCTTAGACTTGTCATATACCACTCTATGTTACCTAGAACCCAAATTTTAAACTATAACACCTTACCCATTTTGATCATTCTAACCCTCCCCTTTACTTTAATGTACTCTACTTACACAACTACTTACATTTGTTATTTTCAATCATTTACTTTTATAGAGGTCTAGTTAGAGCTATTTCATTCTACCATAGGCTTAGGATTTGGAACCCTTTCCTCTTAGAATTTGTGTTATAAGAACCCATATTTATAGGTCTATAGATCCATTAGTATCTACCCAAACATTAGGTATCATAGTATCTATTTGATCAACCTTATCCAAGTCTATATCTATTAAGATAGGATAGTTGTAGGCTAATACGAGCCCATGAATACACATGTAATATAAATTACTTACCATAACTAATAAATGTCAAAGGGTATGTATGAAATAATTTGTTATTAATAGGCCTCAAAATGTTCATGTTATTAATATTTTATGAGGTAAAGTCCTTCATGTTCCTCCTCCTCTCCATCAGGGCAAATCCCACAATCTAAGGGATTTGACATCATATATTAATTAAATACTACTAATTTTAAAATTTCATTATTAAAGATCTTAAAAATAATGATAATATACAAATATATACTATATGAGGCATTAAGTAATACTCTTTCACCTAACAATGTTGAACCTCCTTATGTAGTTTTTATTATTGATATTATCCAATGGAGAAAAGTATTTAAAAAAAAAAAAAAAAATCTTCCCCCAAAGCATATTATTTATAAATATTTACCCTTTTATATTAAATTATTTATACAAAATAAGGTGGTCAAAATAATACTTTTTGACAATGTATCATGAATAAACACTTGTAACATGTATTTCCTAAATTTTCTAGGCATAATAACAAAAGATCTAACTCATTCAAATATGAACATTTATGGATTTGACAACATTCCATACCAAGTACTTGTGAAAATTACATGTAGTATCATGATGGTATCATGTACTCTTGCTACTTTTTATAAAGTTATGCCTAATGATCTTAACTACAATCTTTTGTTAGGCCGACCTTGGATTCATGACATGAATGCCATTTCCTCTAAATTACATGCATGTCTTAATTTTAGTTATCAAGGATATATATGTGTGTGTGTGTGTGTGTGTGTGTGTGTGTGTGTGTGTGTGTGTGTGTGTGTGTGTGTGTGTGTGTGTGTGTGTGTGTGTGTGTGTGTGTGTGTGTGTCCTTTAAATGAATAACCTCAAACATTTTACAATGATCTATCTTTATGATACCTATGTCCCATTTTTTCAGGCTTATTCCATCGAGGTCTCACCATCTAATTTATCTATCAATTTACCCCATTTGTACCTCATTAGAATGAATCATCAATAAAATTCAATCAATATGGTTTTGGACTTAAATACTTTTAAAAATATAAGTATACCATTGGATAAGTGTTGGGAAAACATGTTCAAGGTATGGCTTATCCTATTACTACCTATGCCAATGAAGGGAAAGTAGGCCTTGGGTATAAGGAGAAGTCCACTTATCATAGACTTAATCAAGTTAATCAACCTTCCAAGTTCATACATGCCATGGATATGCAATTTGAGCATAATAATCAAGTCAATAATATTTTCTGACTATCATTAGTGTATCTTAAAATCATCAATAACACAATCTTACCAAAAATATAGACATTGGATGAATTTTCAAATGATGAGCCTCTTTTGTAATATATAGTTGTATATAAGGATATTTCTTCCATCCATAATAAGAAATGATTTATTCATGAAAAAAACTCACACTCATATTTTGGTGAAAACAATGATTCTACCCTATAAACCTAATTATATATTCCTAATACTATTCATACAATTCCATAGATGAAAGATCAATCAACTTTATTTAATAAAAAAACTGTTAAGTTTTATTTTCGCACCAAATATGATTTATGGCTAGTCCTCCTAGCAACCATGTTAAAAAATGATGAATTCAAATATATTTGACAAGCTTTACATGATTATCCAAAATTATTTACATGGGCATATAAATACATACTTGGAATTGACCCAACAGTAGCCATGCTTAATATTGTGTTATATCTAGATGCTAAACTAGTCATGAAAAAAATGAAAATACATCCAAAAGTTACTTTGTTAGTCAAAAGTGAAGTTGAAAGGTTTAATGATGTCAACTTAATTCAATTTTTTAATTATCCTGAATGGGTTTATAATATCATACTAGTGAAAAATCCTAATGGAGGTATTTGATGTTGTACATATTACTATGATTTAAATAAAGCTTGTCCTAAAGATAATTTTTCAGTACTAAACATAGAAATGATTGTGTATTCCACTGTAGGATATGAGATGTTATCATTCATGGATGGATTTTAAATATATAACCAAATCAAGACTAATCATATAGATCAGGAAAATACATCATTTGTTATACCATGTGGGACATTTTTTTATACAATCATGCCTTTTGGATTAAAAAATGTAGGATCAATTTATCAACAAGCCATGACAAATATTTTTCATGATTACATACATAAAAAAATTAAATATTATGTTGATGATCTATAGGTAAATACAAACAATGACAAGGCCATGTTATCTATTTATGACAAATATTTTAAAGAATGAGTAAATATAATGTACCTTTAAATTTGCAAAAGTGTATTTTTTGAGTATCTTCCAATTTTTTTTTGGGTTTTATCATTTCTCAAATAGGAATTGAAGTTTACCCTAAGAAATTAAAATTTATAATATATATTCCAACCACCAATTAATTTAAATTAACTTCGATGCTTACAAGGTCACATTCAAGCTATATGATGTTTCATGGCTCAATTAATAGATAAAAAATAAATTTTACAAGGTTTCTGAAAAAAGATACCAATTTTTAATGGGATGACTCTTGTCAACAAAGTTTTGAGGTAAATAAATAATATCTTCTAAACTTGCTTATACATTTGCCTCCCATTCTAGATTGACCCCTGCTATTATACAATTCTACCACTAATCATGTTTTGGGTCTTTTTCTCACATAATACAATGATGATCATCGTAAATATTATATTTATTACATTAGTCAAACATTCCTTTATTATGCGAAAAAATATACTACTATCAAAAATTTATGCTTGGCTCTTTTTTTTTCCACACAAAAGTTGTGACATTATTTACTCCATAATGAAATTCATGACATCACTAAAGTGGAACCACTCAAGTATCTTATGTCAAAACCCCATGTATCAAGGCATACAAAAAAGTGGGTAATGTTTCTTACCTAGTTTGATTTACATTTTATATCACAAAAGTATATTAAATGGCAAGTTATTGTAGACCAATTATTTTTTCCCCCATTATAAGATCCGCTACCCATTATTGTTGAATTTCAAGACAAATTTACTTCTTATAATAACAATCATGATATGTGGACCATGCATTTTGATGGATATAAATTTTCTATGAGCATTGGGGCTTAGATTATGTTTGTTACTCCACAAGGTGAACACATTACATTTATTTTTTGCTTGGAGTTTTAGCACATGTATAACATAGTGGAATATGAAGCTCTAATACTAGGCTTATTAAAAAGTTGCACACAAAATCTTTACATGTATATGGTGATTAACATCTTGTCATAAATCAAGATTTAAATGTTTATCAAACTAAATAAGATAAGTTAATCCTTTATATTAACATATTTCAATGTCCCATACTACACTTCTCTTATTTCTCCATTGATCAACATATTGATGCCATGGCTAGTGTCACATATTTAATCACAATTGATATTAATGATGATCATGAAATATATACCATCCAACAATTAGGTAATCCTTTGGTTAATATGGATATTATCAATGCATTAGAATTTTTGGTAGTCACACGAAGTGTAGATAATATTGAGTGTTATATATATATATATATATATATATATATATATATATATATATATATATATATATATATATATATATATATATATATATATATATATATATATATATATATATATATACACACACACACACTTTTCCATAAAATTCTACATGAGAGGATAAAAAGTGGTTAGAATTACAAGCCATGTTTTATGTACTCATTGGTGGATTCCATTTTAAATGCTATTTTGATGGACAATTGTTACAATGTTTAAATCAGGTTAACACTCAAACTTCTATACTTGAAGTTCATATTAGTGAAGTGGAGGCCACTTTAGTGGTGAAACCATGTCTTCCAAGCTCTTAAATCAAGGATAATATTGTCCAACAATGGAAAAATAACATCAAAAATATTATAAATTATGTTCATAATGTCAAAGACATAGCAATCTCAATCACTCTCCATCATATGACCTACGACCTATTAACTCTCCATGGCCTTTCTCTCTTTGGAGTTTTTATTTAATTGGAAAAAATAATCAATACTCTTTAGATGACCACATGTTTATTCTTATATCTACCAAATATTTTAAAAAGTGGGTGGAATAAATACCCCTAAAATCTAAAATAGGTGAATATATTTTTAATAGCTTGCTAACACATATTATTGCATGATTCAACCTACCTTATGTAATTGTAACAAATAATGGTTAATATTTCAAGAATAAAATAGTTAAAAGATTTTGTGTTAATTTAAAAATTAATTATAATTTATCCACCTTGTACTACGCATATGAAAATGGTCTAGCAAAAGAAACTAATAAGATCTTAAATAATATTGTTTCAAAGCATGACACAGATTGGCATAATCAAATCATCTACACTCTTTAGGAATATCTCACAAGCACACACACACACCAATGAAGGCTATGCCCTAATCTCTTGTTTATGGAATGGAAGTTGTAGCTCCTCTTGAGATATAAATACCCTCTTTATAAATCTCATTAAAATACATTATCAAAGATAATGAATCTCAAGAAAAACACTTACATGAATTAGAAATTATTGATAACAAATGCATGCAAGCTCTCAAATATTTAAAATTTTATCATGAACATATGAAATGAGCATATGGAAAAACAATTCATAATCATGAATTTAAAATTGGTGATATGGTACTCAAATAATACCAATGTTGATAAAGAAAACAAAGGAAAATTCAAACCCAATTAGTTGGGTCCATTTGTAATCACTGAAAGGTTAGGTACAGGAGCTTAGCACCTAGCCACTCTTGAAGGAAAGCTAGTGAATAATCCCACGAAAATAATGCATTTACATAAATATTATACCTATCCAAATATATTTTATTTCAAATATTTTGAAAAAAAAAAAATCAGAATTCAAAATCAGGATCTAAAAAACATTTTCAATTTTTGCTAACTTATTTATTTCCATATGTTATTTATTCTACGTTAGATAGATAACATATTTAAATTTTTCAATAAACAATACTTTTAACAAGATATTTAAGTGTAATACATGACATAATTTCACATGGTTCTTTGATGTTGGGTTTCCCTCATTACCCAATAACCTTGCTGAGTTCGAGGTATCTCTTCATTATCCATGAACATTTCAACATGTTATATCTATCCATAATATTTCTACCATGTTGAGATCCATATCATAAAAATATTTTAATACTCACTCATACTATACATGTGTTACATGAATGTGCTATTCGTTAAATATAACATGTATCCTTATGGTAGATGTAAACTAGTTTCATTTTCTCAATGTTTTCTTATTAATTTACCTCATGATAAGTTAGGACTTGATTGCTTATTTTGTGTGTGGCCCTTGGACTTATATTTGGAAACTCTTGCTTAAATGTTATTCTCATACCATTTATGTGTGGACCTTGGCCTTTTGTGTTCATAAAACATTCACATGTCTCTTGTATGTGGTAATTGGGCCTTATGTGTGACATTATATGAAAATTGTGTGACATTATATGACATTGATTATATGTTCGTTACTTGTTACTATGGTGCCATGATTCATGTTAGGGATTAGTTTATTACATAAGTATTTACATTAGCTTTTACAGTTTGATATTTACCAAGAGGTAAATAGTATTTTGGTTAGTAATTAGTTAAGGTAATATTGTTACAACAATATTACAATTATAGTTAGTTATTATATATTACTCATATAGGTGTGAGGAGATATTATTGGAGAGATTCATGGTGATATGATTCACCTTGTTTATAGGAAAGGCTTTTCTTATATAACATTATAACACCCGTATGAGTTTAATATGAAGAATATAATTATTGTGTGTTTAAATATTTATCTAAGTATTCAGCTCTATTAATCATGCTTAGATCTGAACCAACTTAATTATCTAATATCAGAGTAATAGAATCCTAAGGATGGTGAGGGGTAGTTGTATTACCCTTTGTCCCTAAAGATGAGAAAATAATAACATGAGAAATTTTCTATAATATTGTGTGCTTAAGTTTATTTATGCTATTTAAATTATTATTTGTGGATTTTAAGATATTTGCTAGGTTTGTGTATAGTAGATCTAGAGGCAAAAAATGTTTTTTGTGGACTATAAAAAAAACACCTATTTCTCCACCTAGTTTTCAAGAACACATGGTTAACTGGGGATTCACAACAAGCATTTTGAGAATTTAATAGTGCCATATATTATTCATTATTGCATGAAGATTTTGATTTAAATTATTGCATTCTTAATTTGGTTCCCCATAAACATGCATATCTGCATAATGCTTGATTTTAGGATTACATACAACATTAATATTCATTATTTGTGGTTTGTAGATTTTGTTATTGAGTTATTGTATTCCCAAAAATAACTCACCTCATTCTGCCTAAATTTATCCATGCTTGTAGACATGTATTCATTCATTTCTAGTTTGTGTAGTCTCCATGTCACCTTTATTTATGTAGCTATATCTATCTATGTCCTACTCTATTATGCACATGCATCCTGTAGCTGACAAGAAATATAGCAATTAGCAGAGTTGGTAGATTATTTGTTAAAGAATATTTGACAGCTCTGGTTTGAAGATTTATATTTTCAAATGTATTTAATTTTGTGTTGAAAGATGTCTCACCATTCACCTTTTATCTTAGCATAATTGGTCAAATCATTTTCTAAAATTGACATATGCTCAAGATTAGCCTCCAAATGACTCTTTCCACCTATTCCACTTCAACAACCTATGTGGCATTACATGTAGTGTTGTGTTAGATCCATTGCATACTACCTGAATCTTCATACTATGTTTAAACACCTGTCAATGAATTATATATACATTGGATCCTCAACTCCATTTGAATAGGGTGCCCTATCAAATGTATTTATTCAAACTCACCTACAGTTTTGTTGAAGATCTCTCTAAGGGGTTCAGTCAAATTAGGCTAATGAAGTATAACAAATTTTATATAATAAGATCCATAGTTTAGGTATTAGTCATTCTTTCATTTTGTTCTTACATGTCAATTATACATTTAATTAAGTTTTATTATAGCATTTTATGTACTATTGTTATAAGTCTAGGTCTAATTTAATTAAAAAAGCTTATATTCAAGTTAATTAATTTTATTGTTTTGTATAAAGTTACACTAATGATAGTTGAGTCCTTTTTTGTCTTAGGTGTCAATATCAAATTGTAGGGTTATAGTTATTAAAGTCTTCAAAATGTAATTTATTAAGTTTTTAAGTCATTATTATTTTATGTGGGCCTACATTTTAATTTATGAGTTTTGTTATAGTCATTTTGTGTCCAACAAAAATGATAAATTATTTTTTGAGTCATTAGTCAAAATCAAAAAGTCATCTATTGTCAAAAGTCAAAGTATCAAAAATAAAAAATTGTTTGTAAAGGATGCACTTTTTCTTGTATGTGACATCCTAAGTCAAATGTTGAATGTGTCAGTATTATGGGGGGGACCCATTCCATTCAAAGAAACATGCAATTGAGATTCATGACTTTATCAGATGAGTGAAGTAGTTTCACCTATTCGAGGAAGGAGGAAATAGAGGCTAGAGGTCTTAGAACCTCTCATCAGTCACAATGATGGGGCCCAAAATGATTTGGTGACATATGTAGTGTGGTGTGTTTTTTCATAATTTTTACAGTCTGTTTACAAAATAAGAACATAAGAATATGCCTGTTCAAGTAATGTAATTTGTGTGCAATTCCAAACATAATTCCCTAATGTGAAAACATAGTGAAAGGACGTAAAGCACCAATGTAAGTTAGTTCATGGATCTTGAAAGGGTTTGTGGTAGATCAAGAAAACCATAGGAGGTGAATAGTTGATGTGTTCCTATTCATGTCAAGATTTGTGGTAAACCTGATTAAAACCATGGGAAGAGTGAGCCTTTCTTTGGATCAAGATCATGAGCCAAATAGGGAATGCCACAAGGGGTGAGCATACTGCAAGTGTGAGTGAGAATGTTTTTACATCATGTAAAAACTAAGGGGGGCAATGTTAGAGATATTTTATTACACAAGTATTTACATTAGATTTTACAGTTTGATATTTACCAAGATGTAAATATTATATTGGTCAGTAATTAGTTAACGCAATGTTATTACAAAAATATTATGATTATAGTCAATTGTTATTTATTACTCATATAGGTGTGAGGAGATATTATTGGAGAGATTCATGGTGATATGATTTACCCTATTTATAGGAAAGGGTTTTCCTATAGACATTGTAATAGCCATATGAGTTTAATATGAAGAATATAATTATTGTATGTTGAAATATTTATCAATTGTATTTAGTTCTTTTAATCGTGCTCAGATATGAACTGGATTTATTATCATACCATGCATTATTCCTAATTTTTAGTCTTATTTTCATGCCATGGTATATATCATACACATGATGCTTATGTGCTTCAATGATATATCTATCTAACATATATTTCATTTGCAAAATCAATGTCATATTTAAATATTATGATGCAATACATTCAAAAATTTAAAGTGATGCTACATGATTAAATATTTTATATATTACATACTTCTTATATTGAGCTAAGTGACTTGTAGACTATGCCCCTCATCTCAAAAGGGGGGCATCATAATGGGCTTGTCTTGAGAATTCAAGTCTTCATAAGCAAAATTTTAGATTTATTTCAATATAAAGTTTCAAAAATTAAAAATTATGAAGGCATGTGACATGCATGTACACTCATTCCTATAGTTAGTTCAATACATATTCATGGGAATGTGTAAAAATAATTAAAAGTGGAGAATTTAAAATGGAATTCGATACCAATTCAGTATGGTATAGGGGCATGATAGTCATTCATGTTTAACTTACTATATGATAATTTCAAACTTTTTAAAGTTTTAAACTTTCAAAGTTTTAAAATTTTCAAATAAAATCTAGATTTGTCTGTAGTGGTGTGATTCATATTCATTTTGAAAGTGGGCCATGATAGAGTTTAGTGACACCCAACGTCTATAGTTACACTTTTTTCTATATAAAAAACCACATTTGGTGGTTTTATCCCTTCAAGTATTGTACATAATACTCTACATAATCAAATGAGAATTGGATCATAAAATATTTCTAACTCAAGAGCATTTAAAGGTTTTAAAATTGAGACTTGATCGCTCTTGATTCACCACAGGTTTAACATTTGTCCAATTGACTCAACAAGGGGGAAACCACTTCTCCACTTTTAAGTAATATGGCAATCATTTTGCATACTCTTTTAGGTGTATAATTTCCTCACTCTCTTTTCAAAATTCAAATTTCAAATTTTAAATTTTTAACTTAAAAAAATGGACAATAACTACTTTCAGTGGCATTGTTGTAAGCTTCATAATAAGGCATCTTACACAATCAAGCTTTGCATCAAAATATAAAGTGTGTATACACACTTAGGTTTGCATCTAATTTACTCTAGTAATTTCACTTTATTTCACCACTAAAATAAAGTGGGGGGAAATGTAAACACATAAAATTAATGATTAAGTATTTGAAATGTTTAATCTTGACATCCTTACCTCGCTTGGTTTGTTTTCCATTTTTCTAACTCAAAATCTATAAAGAGAGCCTCCAATATCTTGTAAACACTAAAAAAATACCATACAAACATCCTTATTTCAACTTTATTCATCCCTAATATACTTATATGCACCTGCCAACTATTTTCTAATAGTTTATGTCTTTCTGAGAGAAGTCCATGCTAGGTCAGATAGGGTCGTACTATGACCTTATCCACTAGCATGACCTTGTCTCCCACATTCCAAAAATCACTTTTTTAAATTGAGACATTTCAAAACATCTCTCCCAAACCTTTTTAAAGGTAGGTTAGCAAAAATATTCCAAATATTCCCATATATAATCACATTAAGGCTATACAATACAACACTTGATCTATCTAGAAATCATGTGGAAATTCTACTACACACTAAGAAAAAGAGCATTATTTCTTCTAATTTTAATTTTACTACATTTGAACAGTCATAAGCCAAGTCTGCATATATTTTATTATAGGTCAAGGGAATCCATTATCAAGCATTTCAATAAAATTTTAGTTACAATCATATAGTTTCACAATCATAAATCATACAATTACCCTAGAGGAGAACTATATCTCCTTGAGGCCCATTTGGGATATGTAGGCATCAACACTCAGGTTAAAAAATGGTTTTTTGAGGGTAGTTCAGTATTCTCCTAACCTTATTTTACCCCTTTACATTTGATCCATATTGTGTTTATTTTGAAATAAAAATTATTTTTATTTTACAGGTCTTCTACACTGCATATCAACACACATAATTTATCATTCAACTTTCGTTGATAGTCACATCGACCATGATAAAAAAGATAGGTGCATAATCAACCAAGATGAGGTTGCAATAAAAAATAAGGCTGTAGTGTGGCCCTATCCTCCTTATATAAACTTGTCCAATCATATTTTAAATTCATGCATTTGATAGTCAATTTCCAATCACATTCAACTTGCAAAATTAGCATAAGATCTATTTTAGGAAGGTTTGCATATCCTTAGTCTTATTTACTATTTTTAGTTAATTTTCAATTTTGTAATTTTTTTAGCATATTTTATTTTACTATCATATATATATATATATATATATATATATATATATATATATATATATATATCAATTTTAATAATTTATATCTATTCATTTGAATTCATTCAATTAAAATAGATTAAATAATAAAGTGTAAATTAGTAATCATGTCATGTTCAGGTCCTGATTTTAGATTTTTTAAATATTTGAATGTTTTTTTGTTTATGTTATTTTTTTAATATTTAAAATATTATAAATCTAACCAATTATTGCATCAATGGGAGGGTCATGGGGATTTATTATATCAGATAGTGGAGGGATCACCTATCATGGATGGAAGGTACTAATTATGGGTGGTTATGGATTTGATAAGGAGTCATGTTGTGTCCATTGTATAAGAAGAGGGTGTCTCACTACCAGTGTTAACTTTATAACATGTTTAACTTCATGTGGTGCTAACTGAGTATTATAGTATGATATTACAACCTTTATGGTCTCTGGGTAACTCCATGATGTGATCAAATTTGAATAGTTAGATCTATAGACATATCTTGTGTATATGTAACAATTGATTATGTATGCTCATCATGGATATGTGTATCAACCATATCTAAATAATTATACTAAATAGATGTGCAAACCATCTCTAAATAATGATCTTAAATATGTGTATCAACCATATTTGAATAATTATATTTAATATGTGTATTAACCAATCATGGTGGTGGTGTGGGTGGAAGAGGATATATCATTGACTATAAAGGATACTCATATTGTACACCTATAATTATGACTACTCTTTTGTATTATATGTATTTTAGGCATTAGTTTATAGTAGATAAAATTTTAGTAAGTCTTTGCATCTATGGGAATATTAATAACATGTCAAATACCCCATTACTTTGTAAAACTAGGAATGGTATGGCTAATATGGTTAAGCCCACCTAAACAGGTAATACTATACATCCTAAGGTATTTTTTTATGTTAAATCATTTAACTAATTTTGATGTATCTTATAAATATTTGCATGTGTACCTAATTTAGAAGAAAATTCATAAAAGGTCCCAAAGTAGACTAAAACTACATCATTGTGTAGGGCCTGTTTAGATCTTTCCAATGATATGCAGAACACAGAAAATGAAGCTCGTATGCTCTTTGTGTAACCAGTCAAAGTTCTAGTCAAGCTGGTCAAAAATGGTCAAAATAAAGAAATTTAATAACATGGACTGATTAAAAAATAGTTTCATTATGTAGAGCATTTTAAGAGATTTCTGACAATATCTTGTTTGCATAAAACTAAGGTCATGATCAAAATATATGGCTTCTCAAACTTTCTACTCGATAGGTAAAAATATAGTGTGATCAAGTGATCACCAAATGGACCAATAACACAATGACATGTAGCATGTTTAATGAGGTGAAAAAATCATGTGGTTTCTTAGTTTGTCTTTGATAGGTGTAAAAGGCTAGCTACAGGGACTGTAACTGGTGGAGTCTACTTTTGTCTCAGAGGGGGACCCTGGCGCTGATAGAACTATGGAGCATCTAGTTGGACATCGATAAGTGTCAAATTATGAGTGGCCAGATGGCTTGACACCACTATTTTATTCCATGGTTTAATTATATTATAGTCACCTATTGACTATAGTTTTATGTAATTAATTGTTACCATACCAAGCCAACTTACCGAATGTTCCATGTCAACCAAAGGTTCCAAGTCAAGCTACCACGTTCCAGGCCAACTTTTTAACATGCCACATCCATGCCAATGCCTACATATAGGAATCATCAACATATCATATTTAGTAATTCATATGCCAAATGCCTACCAATGCATGCTCGGGAGTTTAAACACATCCACCAAGGCTTTTAAAAGCATGACCGTTCATTGCTTTCCAAAATGTGGGATAAAGGATAATGGATAAGCACTAATCCAATGTCATGGGAATTAAACTCATGACATCTAGGATAAAAGGATAGAGGTCCAACCATTGAACCCATGGGTGGAAGGACTAAATAAAGTACATGAAATTGTATTAAACACAAGTTCTCAACTAAGTAGCTAAGGCATAAAGACTAGTTTGTACGTTTCTTTAGTTTTGAGGTACTTGGAGGCATTTATAGACTTTTAAGTGAACTAGAGATTTGTTATAGACTCTGAGATGGTTCTATCCATATGCTGAGTGTCTATATTTGAGGTAATTTGATGCAATTTTTAATGCCTCAAAGTGAATAATAGAGTAGACTGTGTATAGGCCATAATAGACCAGTTTGCAAAATCCCAAGTTTTGAGGGACTTGAAGAGATTTTAAATTCTTAGTGTAAACTAGGGTATTATCCTAGACTGTATGAAAAATTCAAAAATATGTTGAATTTCCTATAGCAATTTTATTAAATCCATTTTGTAAGTCCATTTTCAAGACTTTTTGGCTAAAATCCACATGATTACGAGATTGCATTGATGACAGTAAGGTGGAAGGTCTATCCATGGGTTCTGAGACTTTCTGAAGGTCTATTTCCAATTTTTATATAGTATTAGAGTATCTATTTGACAATTTTGAGGGTTGGCCATATACTCACTTTTCAAGGAAATGGATCGGTTTGTATTATAAGTAAACCCAAAGATGTAGGCATTGCCGAACTCCATTATCAAGTGCTTGTCGTGAGGTGATTCTATTTGTGCATTATTTTTATAAATTTTGATTAATCCTATTTATTAATCACTATTGACTGCATAAATAGCTAAAATACTATATAAAGGTTAAATTTAGTTTCATTTCATTGAGTGTTTTTATGAAATTGAGTAATTTGATGAAAGGATCCAAGGTAAACTCTTTTTCCACAAAAATAAGTGCCAATTTATGGATCAATACCCAAGGAATCAAATAAGTGTATTTGTGAAAACATTTTCACTTGAATCATTGTCAATCATAACATTGTGTATAGGTTGTTCATCAATTTAGGCTAATATGAACAATGCATGAAAATATGAATCATCATCTATGTGTTCATGGACCACTGAGGTGTAATATATATGTGTAAAAATTATAATATATAGTGTATGATCATATGTCATTAGTGGATAATGCATGTTGTATGCATAATTAACCTCTAAAGTGTCCTTAGTTTCTATTGTCTCATGCTTAGGAAAAGGATTACTAAAGATCTTAAAATTTATATTTCATTATCTTATGGTAAATATTCCTCTTTAAGAGTGTCCAAATCAATAATGTTGTCCTTTATGAGAACCTTTATCTTATTTATTATCTTGATACATCTTTTCATTTAATTCCCCACAATCTGATGATAATCATGATATGCATTGCCAACATAATTCCTTGGTCTAGGTCTATTTGGATCAATTTCTTGTGTAGGAATGAGTTTCATAAGGTTAGACTCAATAAACTTCTTTAGTAGCACATGAGGATGTGATGGTAATCATGAAAACTACCTCTTTTGTGGAGCTATCAATTTTAATTAGTTTGTACGTTATGACACTGTAAGACTATAATCTTTGCCTTACTATTCCTATCAATTTGTTTGACTTTATAACCTAGTTTTATTTAAAGATTAATTATTTAAGTAGTCATAAGAGTTGATGTATACTTAATTTTATTCAAAGAAATTAAATTCACTTATTTACCTATTTTTCATTGATCACTAAATGATTTGAATCTCTTGAATGTTATTGACTCTTGGAGAAATTATATCAAACATTTTTTGCATATATCTTGTAATTAATTTTCAACAATAAAATTGGTCACCTTGGATACCATGGTCTTGTATCAAAACATATATTCAATAATTAATATATTGGACCTTTGCTTTAGCTTAGAAATATGTACATATGATAACTTCACATTGATGTTAATGGAAAATTACAATAGGAATTGGTCATCTAGGGGGTTGAATTTTATTATAGATTAAAAAGGGAGATCATATAACCATCTCAGTGTGTATTCCCTAATAATTCTTGTAAATAACTTGGTTAATAGTTTTCCATTGTATGTATAGTCCAAGCATGTTGCATGGAATGATTTAATATGTTACTCGAGATCACCTTTAACTTCGTATAATGGGATTTTAGGAGCTATGAATCATGTTGGTAAAGGGTAGATTGATGTTTTAGAGGCTAATGGGTTATGGAATAAAGTGTGTGAATTGATGGCATGCCTAGCTTTTGATGCACCTTGTAACAACTTCAAGGCCTTGGCATGTAGAATTGTAATAGTCTAGTCAAGGGAGTGAATGATATGTGAGGTTGGTAATGGAACATGCATAGTCATATTGGTATGGGTGAAGGTTGCCTATGTATTAATAGGTATCATAATCTATTGAATGACTTGCATTCCCCCCAAACTTTGGGTGGATGTCACAAATATCACTAAAGATGTAGATATAGGAATAGTACCAATAGTCATGGTATGAATACTTGATGTCAAAGTACTAGCTTGAAAGGATTAGCTAATAATGGTAAATAGATCTTGTTAAGGTACTTGATATGTAACAATCTTAGCTTGGTGTGTGGTCTTAAATACTAGGACCAATTAGATAACTCTACCCACATATTTAGGACATTAACAAATTCCTTCATGAAAATTGGATAAAAATTTGACTTGTTTAGTGTATCCCATTAAGTTTATTAGGATAAATTTTATCTTGGCTCTCGTAATTATATTGATCATTATGTGCATTTTTATTATCTTTATTATCATGTTCCAATGAAATAATGTCAACATAATCATCTATTTTCACATATTCATGAATAATTTCTTCAGTGAAATAAGAAAAAAACATTAATTGTATCCATTTTCACTAAAATAATAAAATTCTATTCATGCTCTATATGGGTCCCACTTAATCTAGCATTGCATCTTAAGGGTATAAGGGAAATAGCCTTCTTAGACGGCATAAGATGAGATCATGCAAGAATGTAGAAGTCTAGTGCACAAGATGAAAATATTTATTATCTTTTATTTGGAGAAAATCAAAGATCATATCTGAAACCCTATGACAAAAATATGAAACTATAGAAGAATGAAACCCTAAGGTAAAACCTAGGTTTTTTCATTGTTCTATATATGTACAGGATCACCAATATGTTTTACCCTAATTTGGATTAATGGTGAAGATTAATCTAATTAATATAAAACTTGGTATTGTAATTTAGATCAATAGATATGTCATTCAAGAATACTTTGAATGTAAGAGACCGAGATTGATTCTTCTTATTTTATAAATGGCATATGATAAATATATAAAGTACTAAGGATATCATACTTATATTTTATGGTTGACTATCTAAATATGACTATGTTTTTAAAGTGAAAACTAGGGATAAGAAATCATGTGGTTTGTTTGGTTTTGAAACTGATTCGTTATGTGTATTGGGTCAATTCTGCATGATTTGGTCAATATCACGATCAATACTTACTAGTCATTAATGACATGTAAATAATTAGGGAATAATTACTATATGGTCATGTATGAGTGTCTTTATTTTCTATGTATTTTCAATCTCGAACCTTGATGATGTGTGTAACTATATAAATCAATTTCATTTACCTAAAAACCCTAGGTGTGATTGGGAGAGATAGAAACCTTAAAAATTGGTGAAATTATAATAGGTTGAGCTAACCCCAATCACCCCTATCTAATTATTGACCACTACCTATGTATTCAATACTTCAACAAGGGAATTCAATCCACATGTAGTTCTCCCACCTAATATGATTATGAAATTGTGCTCCTTTGCTATATGCATGTAACTAATGATGTGGCTTTAATACTTGATAATGTCTTAATTGACTTGGATTTGGAGTAATTCAGACTTGGATTAATAATTATTCTAGTGAAATGTTTTAAAATTAGGAAGAATATGGTAGATTTTATCCATGTACGGTAGTGTATAGATGTATATCAGATAAGTGTTGAGTTCTTTTTGAATAAGACCTTGATTGTTTTATATATGGATCAAATTAAATGATTTATCATTCCATAAACACACTAGGATGATGGTTCAAACCTAAGGATGGGTTTTATTTTATAAAATAGCCATTGCTAAGAGTGGGTCGGTACTGACCAAATCAAGTCAGTTTCAACCTAAGTACAAGTGAACTAAACTGAGAGTCTAGAGATGTCTATGCAAGATATTTAACAAGTTTGAAATAGATGGTTAGGTTAATGTAGGTGTATAATATCACAACAAAATTTTTAAGTCATAATATATCATGAAAGTTTGAGAGAATGATGAATTAAGACCTTTTTTTAAATGCTCAGGTCATGCATGGTAAATGTCTGTCAAACTTATCATTGTCAAGTATTGAAGTCTATATTTTAGTATCTATAGGTGTGAGCTTAGATAATTTTCCATAGTGGATTAGGATATTATGGATAAACCCTCTAAAAATAATTTTTAAAGTGTTGATACATTATATTTTCATTATAGTAATTTTGTGGTCATGTTTCTCCTGAAGGTGTTATCATTTGAGAAGTATGGCTCCATGATCTATAGCATAGTAGGTCCAATAATTTATTTGTCCTCAATCCTATTCAAACAAAAATGAGTCATATAAGGTCTTAAATATAGAGCCTCATATGGATCCATGTCAATGAATCTATGATAATTATTATTGTATGCGAACTCAACAAAGTATAAGTAGTATTCCAAAGAGACTACTGATCCATCACATACATGCATAACATGTCCTCCAACACTTAGTTAAATCAATTCATATTACCATAAATATATAGATGATATGTGTTTTTTAATTTGAGTTGAGTGCCCAAATCCATCTAAATAGTAGTTCAGAAGCTATAAGTGTATACATGGTCTCTATCTGATATGATCTTCCTTAGAATGCCATGTAATTGAAAAATTCCATTGAGGAAAATAATCATCACTATAATGGAATTATAGGTGGTATTTGATATAAATAAGTATATGAACTTGGTCAAATTGTTAAAAGTCACCATAATTATGTCATGAAGATAAGATGTGGTGGGTAGACCAACAACGAAGTCCATAGCAATGGTTTTCCATTTCCTTTATAGAATCTCATGTGGATAAATAAGGATTTTTGGATGCTAATTTTCTACGTTAACTTATTTGAACTCAAGGAAATGAGCCACAAAATCTATAATGTCACACCTCAAACCAACCAAATGATATAAATTCCTCAAATATGCATGCATCTTCTTCACCCTAATATGAGTTGAATAGGGAGATCGATAAATCTATACAACACTAATTCCTATAATCCACCAGAATTAAGTATATATATGCACCATTTATGCCTTAAAATACCATATAAATCCAAGGATTATCCTAATAAATTTTACTTTAGGACCCTTTATGACTCCAAAATTTATTGAAACTTCTGGATAAAAACTTTCCCCATGAAGCTACTCAAAAACCCTATCCTACAAATCTATCCCAAGATTCATCACCACAAGCTCATGACACTATTTTTCTAGTGCATCACATGATAATATTCATTTTTATCTCATGTCATCTCTTTCTCAAAGCATCTATGAAAACAATTTTCCTTCCCTTTGATGTAATGGATATCAAATTGATATCACATAAAAACTCCATCCAAAGTTATTGATGGGCATTAAGATTGGGCTAAGTGAAAATGTGTTTTAGACTCAATGATCGATATTCGGTATAAATTATCTACCAAGGAGATAGTACCACCATATTAAGAGTGCATGAACCACTAATTAAAATTCAATTCCATGAGTTAGATACTTCATCTCATAGTCCTTGAGTCTTTATCACTCAAAAGCTAACACATAATTATTCTGCTTAAGATCTTATCCCAAACCAAATTTAGATGCATCTATACATATGAAAAAATCTCCCTCTAGATCAAGTACTTCCAAGAATATCACACTAGTTAAACACTCTTTTGGCATCTAAAATGCCTACTCACATTACACTAAACAAAAACAATCTTTCCTTTTTGAGGTAGAGAAGTAATGGGATGTGTTATCTAATAGAAATAAAATATAAAGTAATGATCATACCCTACTAAAACCATGAAAATTTTCACTTTTAAATAGTTGTTATGTGTTTCCCACTCTATGATAACTTGAATATTTGAGGGGTCTATAGTAATCCCCTCACCTAAAATGATGTGAAAAAGGTATTGTATCTCTGTTTGAAATAATGCACACTTACTTAGGTTTCCATATAACTTATTTTCATGTAAAACATGTAAGACCTTACACAAACTCTCCTCATGTTATTCCTCATTATATGGATATAAAAAAATATCATCCAATAAAATTAACACAAATTAGTCGAGGTATAGACACCTAAATTTGGTACAGGCCCATATTTTATGTCATTTATTACAACTTTATACACATAGACTATTGAAAACCAATAAGGTACCTATTGGTGCATTTCAATTGGGTCCTTATTTATTTTGGTTCATGAGTTTGTCTATTTATTATTCATCATACCATTTTTTCATGGGGATCCCTAGGTTTCATCCTTTCTTATTTTGTACAAGTCCACAATTTCTAGAAAAGATAGACCTATGGCCCTTTTTGTGAAGTGCAGACTTGTCTAGGTATAACTTACATAACCTATTTCAATCATGTTTCACTTTATTTATTTTTAACCATTGATTCTTATCTTTGGTTAGATTTTTCATGCTAGTAGGTCCCAGATTCAAAATCAAAACATCTATAAATACAAATATCCTTTAAATAATTTAAGATGATTATCCTCACTTTCAAAATATATTCAAATATTTTCATGTTATATCTATAGATTTATTGAAGTTAGATTCAAGGTTGAATTTACACTTGTATGTTTATGCCAAGGGTAAAATAGGAGAGAGAATTTAGACTTGCATTAGAAATTTCACACATGCACATAAGTGGGAGAACTAAATTTGATTTTGATCACTTTCTAAGGTATTTTCAATGTATTATAGTGCTTGGTCAATCAACGGGGATTGACCAAGGTTAGTCTAACTCAATCCCTTTCACCTGACACCCCCCACTTTATTTCAATTTGATTTTTGTGTAGGAAACTATAGTTTTTCATTGATTTTTTTTGCATAATATTCTAGATCTTAATTACTTCAACAACCATAATTAAAGTAGGCACATGCAGTGTATCAATAATATTTTCATCATAATCAACTATGAAAAGTTTACAGTCAACAAACTCAAGTGACCTGTATTATTTTCCACTTACGGTGGTCTTGTCTAGGAATATTATGAGATTATGTTTCTGTATTTTTATTTCCAAAACTCTATCTTTCTATATTTCTCTATCAATTAGTGATCATATTCAACTATGGCAAGTCTATGGTCAACATACATGAATGCCATGTGTTTTTCACTTACAACAGACCTATCTAAAAGTAGTTTTTGATTTTGTCCCTGATCTTGAACATGCACAATCACATCTTTTATTGATTTTCATTGTTAGACATCTAAAATATTCAACATAAATCTTATTTTTGAGCTAAGTTGTCTTATTCCTAGTCTTTATATAAAAATAACAATTTACCATATTTAGTATTTGTCAAAATCAAAATTATTGATTATTCTACATTTTTTATTTTTTGATATACTTTAGTTTTACACATATAATTAAAAATAAAATTTATGTGTTTATAAAAAATAGGTTAAAACATATTGATGAACTTGTATATTTTTATTTCAAACACTTTCTTTATTGACTTGTATTTTAGGGTTTTAATGAAATTTATAATTTCCAAACACTAAAGATATTTTATATTTGATCTTAAGGCTTCAAAATTCCCATTTTCCTTTCAAAAATATCTTGTATTTTCATTTTTATTCAATTTCATTTCTTTCTTGATTTCTTAAAAATTATGTTTGGGTAGTTTTAAAACTCATAAGAGATGTCATCCTAGGCAAAATAGTCTACATTTTTACCTGAGCCATGGTGTGAGGGGTATTGCTCCAATACTCAAGCCATTATACAATAGTATATATATGTATGCATGTATATGTATGTATTTATGTATATTTATATGTATGTATGTATTTTAGTTTACATATACCTCACGATATGTCAAAAACACATAGGTTTTATTTTTCATCTATAAGAAGCCTTTGACTATTTATTCTTGTAATGCACTAGTAAGTGGTTATCCCCAAGAAGTTACTCCCAACATACACTAGATACATGATAGTGTGAATAAGGGATGGTGTAATCCTCCATAATTAGTTCCCTCATAGTTGTGTTCACTATTTATTATTGGGATCAATATATTTGAGGGTATATAAAGCAAACACACCTTGCCTAGGTGCACCTTGTTACATTCTTTCCTTCATGGTATGATTGATTGTTTGCTTGAAATAAGTTTGGAATTTATCATATTTTTTGTATTATGCATTTAAAAAATTCAAAGGGATTCTAAATGTATAGCTCCAAATGGGGTTCATCTTTTATATTTAATCTTATCTAACAATGTTACACCTTACACTTATGATTATGAATGGACTAATGATCACACTTGTATAATTTCTAATTCTTATTACGTAGATGAAAAAAATTATTTTGATAGATATGGCTATGATTATTAAAATAAATATGATAGATGCAATTGTAAATAATATAGAGAAGATGAAAATGAGTATACTAATGTAAAAACTGAAAACCCAATCTCCTTTTTCCCTCCCTTGTTTTCCTCTTTTCATAGAGTAAGAAAAAAGGAACATGTTGATAACAAATATATTTTCTCCCTTAATATCTTAGAAGGATCAACATCTAAAGAATAAATAATTAGTGAACCTCGTTTACCTTTTAATTTTGCTATTTCATTACATTACATTAATCATTATAAGATACAAATGCATAATCCTCGCATAAAAATAAAAAATGATACAAAATAATGTGTTAGTCCTTCTCCCTCTCTATAAAAGGTGGATGATGTAAATGTACATGATATCCCACATTCTCCTCTAGGCTTGGATAATTATATACAATATTGTGATAATCTCTCTCCTCCCTTAGAAAATAATGATATAACATCCCATGATACTCTTTCTCCCTTTCTTGAAATATCAAAGGATGCAAATGAATTTGAAATTAAAAAAAAAGTGTGATTATTTCACTAGATTTGCCCAATAATGATCATGAAATAGTATGTAAATTTTCTCTAAATAGTATTCCTATATCCATATAATGTAAATATCATGATATTACTCATTATGATGACTCTTTCTCCTCTCCTAAATCAATAAAACAAAATTAAGATCAATATGATGCCTCTAATCCCATACAAACTTTATGTGATAAGACAAGCAATGCCTCTCAAGTTTGTATTCATTTTGTCTTAGAATGTAATCCTTATCCATGTAATGACATATGTCATGATCTTCTCATACTAATGGTTAAAATATATGGTCAATTAAGACCCATGATTGAGCCATTTCAAGCCACTACTAATCTGACTAATCATATTATAACCATGTTTCACGTTATTGGTGACCTCCAAAAGTAATTTATTGATCTCACTTTACAAACTAGATCATGTTATGTGAATATCAAATATAATGTTATATTAGGAAAACCCCTTTTACAAGTTTTATATGAACATCCATATCCAAAATATTTTTTAATCCATATCCAAAATATTTTTTAATCCTACACTAGCCTTGTTTTATGGTTATGGAGATCATTATACCCAATTAACTTATTATACACTCTCTTTTACATAATGGGACAATGATGGACGTATTATATTAAAATCCTTCCATATAAGTCTCATAAGAGATGCTTTAGATTGGGTTTAAAGTTTTTATAGTGGCTCATTACCCAAATTAAAAAATTTAGAAGATGCATTCTTATCAGATCATCATAAACACATGGTATCTAAGTTAACATTGTAACATCTACAATATTTGAATTAGGGTCATGATGAACTTATTGAATATTACATTTTATGATTCAAAGATACTTTACATTCATTAACTTATCAATCCTTAGATTTAGAAAAGAAATTTTTCTTCAATAGGGGACTCTTATCTCCACTAAAATAAAGGGCAATGAATAAAATTATATTTCTTCTAAGAAATTATACATGGACGTGTTTGAATATGAATTGGATCTAAATTCCACAACACAAAGAGGCTAATGAGTTAGGATCACCTTCACACAAGCAAGAAGTCATCAATAAAAAATTAAATTTAGATTATGGATTTACAAGAAATAAACTCGTTAAAGTTATTCATAAGATAAAAGAGTCAATGGAAATTTCTCCAATCAAGGAAAAACAAGTTAACACACTTAATAAAGGAAAGGAACTAGTTTACAAGGCACCACCTCAAGTAAATAAATATACTTTTAGTAATATGTCATCAATTTAGTTTGAAAGATAAAAAGATCAACCACATGATATTCTACATGCATTTTTTGACAATTTTTTTTATCATTATTCTTCCTAATTATTATCATCATCCTCATCATCAGGAGTATATCAAAGGCAAATCTTTTTTCACCTATCAAGGTGTAAATGAAAATAAGGATAATGATTGTAATTCAATATTTGAAAATATATCATAACTAGCAGATAAAGGAATTTATCACATTTTCAAAATTGGATAACAAGCTACCGACATCAACTCCTACATCCTTGGTGGTAACCAAAAAAGAGCTAATGGTTGTTCAATGACTAGTCAATAATACACATAAATCAAATATTATTGATGATAACACATAACAAAATAATACATGTAAAATAAAATTTATTCAAAAGTATGTGATACCATGAGTAATATTTACATCATATAAATGGATCCAATACATGACATATCATTTTACCAATCACTTCAAAATCAAAGATAATGAACATATTATTAGTTGTACAACATACTATTACATAGGGAAATGCAATTTTGGGATAGCCTTGATTGTAAAAAATGAATGCACCAATGAATAATAATAATAATAATAATAATAATAATAATAATAATAATAATAATAATAATAATAATAATACCAATTAATATTTTTCTTTTGAAGGTGGTTTTTTAACAATCTAAAACAATAAATACACAATGATCAATGATAATAGTAGATCTCAAATTTCAAAATCATGGATACCAAAGCTAAAAAATTCCAATCAAAGATATGAACATGAATGCATACTTCAAAGATATCAAAATATTCATACTAAATACAAATGTAACAATTAATTAGCATCGATAAAATTATATCTAAGAATACATAGCTACATATATAAAATTACAAGGCATCTATAACTAATAGTCAGTGTGTTGCACAATTTCTCTTCCCATCAGGATGGTCAGCTCATTCTATAGTTTGCAATTAACTAAATTACATGCATGCATCAAAAATTAAATTAACATATTTTTAATTACAAGTGCATAATCAAATATATCAACATTTTCAATTATCATATCCTCATAGGAAATAAACTATCAAATACAAACATTTTCAAAGTCATCTACATTTTAAATTTCCACACAAATCTAATGCCATAACAAAAATATCAAAGTATATATATATATATATATATATATATATATAATGTTTACATGATACAAGCATAACATGATATAATGCCATTCTATAATGGGCTCATCATCCTATGCCTCTCCACCTTCTTATTCTAATAATAGACCATAAGAAGATGAAGTTTCACTAGTAGTTAGTTATGATCATGAGAGAGATTGAATCCTCTCGTAATCCTCATCCATGTCCACTCATGCCTATAATGTCATGTGCTCATGTTGTATCTCTACATACTTATTAAACATAGTTTGACCTAAATCAATTAATGGATTAAGAGAGGCATCTAATGTCTAGTAATCTTTGCCTTTAGTTGGTCATACTCAATGGTATCTGCATCTATTTTGGTTATCACATCATCACATTATACTACCCCTAAAATATAGGTTGTAGTAGCTATTGTGGCCTAATAAAAAATGAGAGCATGCTTACTTGAAATATAATTATCACACTCTAAAACACCACCAAGAACTACCTCACCAAACACATGTTGTGTAAGGACCTGGAGGGATGTCCCTATGATGGTCATCTAATACTCATCATCCCATAAAAAATAAATGATATGTGATATCAATATCAAAGTTTATCCAAAAAAATAAAAAAATGCATAAACACTAAATATACAAATACTTATTTTTAAGAGGTTCCTAAGGAACATCCACTATTGCACCACCTGCATTTACTCCACCCTATGCTTCAATGGGATCCTCTACTACAACTGGAAAAAATATAGGCCACTTGTGGGATGAACACCATCATGTATAGGTTGGTGTACAACCAATGTCATTTATATATGGTGTCTAGAATACAAGATTAACATCTACCAATGAGATAAGATCTAAGTATACAACAATAGGTTAGCCCATATTCCCCTCCTACAGTGAAGCTCTAACATATCATCTTCCCATATATGGTGTTAGAGGCACATCCTATGGAATTCTAAAATTACACATGGCACACTCAAACTATAAGTGTTAATACACATCGAGACATTGGTCATATAACCAATAGCTTACCCAATTTCACCTAAGTTTCACTCTATCATTTAATAATACTCAAAGTCATTGTCATCTCCCCTATGAAGAGTCAAAAATTGCAACTATTTGAGTCCTAATATATGACCAAGGTTCTCACCATATGAATATCATAAGGCATCAAAGATATCAGCCTAACATACCTAAGACTGAATTCATCTAGTATAGCCCTCTCATCATTAGCTAGTGGCAATGTACACATGATCTCCATTATACAATCACATCAGTACTCTTAGGACCACATATCCACCTACAATAAAAAATTCACAAAAACAAAATTAGTAATATCATATGCAAATTTAATCAAACTTATATCATAGAGACTGCTAAAATATTAATTTTTATTGGGAATAATAATGGTTAGGTAGATAAATCTAACATGAACCTGAATGGTTCATAGACAAGTCTATATCCAAATAGATAGGTCTATGAATAAGTTTTTACCTAAACTAGATAACTCTGACAAGGGTCTAGAAAACACCGATTCCAGTAAGACATGACCAATGAAGAATATAAATGCATGTAAAATATAAAAAAATAAACAAAAATTTAGAATTGACATATGTCAAAAATCAATTTTTCTAGCATATCAATGATGGTGTACCCTCTGACTGTAAGATGGCCCTGACATATTTGAATATGGTAAGCCCAATCACTCTCCTTTATGGCATTTTCTTTCTCTCAAATCTCAAGAATCATTACTTTTTATATAAAAATTAATTATAGTTTCTTTTCAAAATAACCTATTTATATGGGTTGTATTTTTCTCTTTTTCAAAATTCAAAACCTCTATAACTTTCTTCTCAAACTTGTGCATGTGATATCTCAAGAAATACATATATAAATCACTCCCCATAATTTGTGTTGGAACACAAAAAATGTGCCTTTCTATATGGTATTATTTCCATCTCATCAATAAAACCTTGTTAAAAATGACAAATTTAGCACATACTTATACATGGAATTCCCTGCACATTCATTATTATCTCTAAATACATTCATTCTAATTATGGATTTTGGTAATCCATGTCACACAATGCTCATTATAGTACAATGACTCTTTTACATATGGTCAAAATGAAAATACGTCAAAATAATAAAAAATCAACCAATATTTAATCAAATAAACTATAAGTCACTCAAACACGTGTAAAAGATACACCTAAATCTTTCAATGTAACACACTTGATACTCTCATCCCTCACATCAAAGGGGAGCATTCATTAGGATTATTACATAATATACTTCAGCATATCATACAATATTTAGAATGATTTAAACTAGTCACATACTACAAGATTCTACACAATAGTATGAATATTGGAGGCACATGACATACAAGTACACTCAAATCAAATCAAGTTAACTAAATACATGGTTATATATATATATATATATATATATATATATATATATATATATATATATATATATATATATATATATATATATATATATATATACATACATATATATATATATATATATATATATATATATATATATATAATAGAGTGAAAGTTTTCAAAGAATCAAAATAAAACAAAATCAGATTCTATAACAGAGTACTGGTTGTTAAAGATTCAAAGTAACTCAAAAATCAAACACATGATAGATAACGCCAAATTAACATAGAGTATAGGGGCATATGACGTGTATATGCACTCACTTTTCAAATAATAAAAACACATATTCATAAATGCTTGAATGCATATGCATGGGCATATACAAACAAGTATAAAAACAAAGTTACAAGTATAGTTACAATATTTAGAATGATTTAAACTAGTCACATACTACCAGAATCTACACAATAGTATGAATATTGGAGGCACATGACATACAAGTACAATCAAATCAAATCAAGTTAACTAAATACATGGTTAAAATATATATAATAGAGTGAAAGTTTTCAAATAATCAAAATAAAACAAAATCAAATTCTATAACAGAGTACTGGTTGTTAAAGATTCAAAGTAACTCAAAAATCAAACACATGATAGATAACACCAAATTAACATAGAGTATAGGGGCATATGACATGTATATGCACTCACTTTTCAAATACTAAAAACACATATTCATAAATGCTTGAATGCATATGCATGGGCATATACAAACAAGTATAAAAACAAAGTTACAGGTTGTAAATATAGTTATAATTGAGCATATAGGTGCTTGTAATTCTATATCATTTTGGCATAGCTTCAAAGTCACGAAGCTTATTCATGAACATTTTTAAATTTTAAGGTTACAATTTCAAAACTCAAGGTTACCCAATTAAAATTTCAAAGTTAAAATTCAAATCTATGAGCAATGCAGTCATGATGGTGGTATGAATATTTATTCATTATATTTAGATCATGCAAAAATAAAATCTAGATCCATCTCCAGTGGTGTGATTAAAACCTATTGTGGGTAATGTAATTTTAATTCTAGTGACACTCAATAGTCTTAGCATTGATTACATTCGAGTCTAATGACACTCAGCGGCCTTGGCATCACTTCCAGTGAAAACATTATGGTTCCACTTATTTTAGGGGACTAATACATGGGGTACTTTTCCTCATTCATGAGAGCTGAAATAATTCATCTTTCCAACTCATGAACTTGATTAGTTAAATTCAAAAATATTAGACTTGATCACTCTTAATTTTCCAAAGATTCAACATACACAACTACTCTCTCCAAGTGCTTCATTAAGGGGGCACATTTTTATCTGACCTCTAATCCCTTTACTACTTGAGGGATTATTCATTTCCTTGGCCAAGAAATAAACAAGACCAAAATCATCCTCTCTCCACTTATCACAACACAAACATTTTCCACATGAAACATAATGCAAAAAACATACAAGATGTAATCTTTAGTTAGCACTTTCAAATTTAGGCTTTTGGATTTTATGTATGGACATTGACTACTCCATGTGTTATTTTAGATCTTGCCATGATGTATCCTAAACAATAAATTTTTTGAGTCAAAAGACATTGTCTATTATACACATTTAAGTTTCATTTCTTTCATTTTCTCTATAGATCTCATTACTATAATAAAGTGGGAAGGGGGCAGTGTGGGCCCTAAATTTGGTATAGGCCCATCTTTTATGTCATTTATTGTAACTTTGTATATATAGACTATTAAAAATTAATAAGGTATCTATTGGCACATTTTAATTGGGTCATTCTTTATTCTAGTTCTTTATCTTACTATTTTGTCATGGGGATCCCCAATTTTGGTCCTTTTCCATTCTATACAAATCCATGGTTTCTAGATAGGACTAGCCTTGTGGCCTTGTTTCTGAAGTATTCCAAGCATAATTTATAGAACTTATTTTGGGTCAGGTTTCATTTAGTTCTTATTTTTTAGATTGGATCTTATCTTGGGTTGAATTTTGTGCACCAATAGGTCCCAAATTCAAAATCAAAATATCTAGAAACACAAGGCTAGTCTAAGGCCTTTAGGAAGGTTCTCCTCAATTTCAAAAGCTTTTCAGAGATTTTCATGTTCTATTTATAGAATTTTTAAATCTAGATTCAAGGTTAAACTCATATTTGCATGCTTTTTCCAAGAGTAAAATAAGAGAAAGATAATATAGACTTGCATTCAAAGTTTCACACATAGATTTGAGTGAGAAAATTACATTCTAGTTTGAGTCCACTTTGAAGTATTGTAAATGTAGTGTATCACTTGGTCATTCAAAGGGCATTGACCAGGGTTAGTCCAAATCAATCCCTTTTTCTCAAGACACCCCCATTTGATTTTAATTTGGTTTGTGTGTAGGAAACTAGGTATATTTCATTGTAGGTATTTTATGTTGTATTCTAGATCTATAGGTACATTAACAACTACAATTAAAGAAATTACAAGTAGTGTAGTAATTATATATTCATCATGGTCAACTAAGACAATTTTATGGTGATGGAACACATTAGACATGCCTTAGGTTCACTAAGCCAAATCTACATGGTGAGAATCATATGAAGGGAGATGGTCCTATAAACTATTGAAATGATTATCTCACTCCCAATATCATCACAACACTTAATAATATTATTACAATAATTGACCTTAGCCCAATGTGGCTCAAGCCAATCCATTCTTAACACAACTTCATATGACCCCAAGGGTGAAATATGAAGTTATAAATAATTTGTACAATCTATAAGATCTAGAACACACCCATTAACAAAAGAACCAAACATTATCTTATCTTCAATGGCCAACTCAACCTCCCAATGATCATAATACCCAAATTCCACCAACTTGAATCGGTCCACTATAGATTTTGCAATAAAAGATTATGAAGCTCCTAAATCAAACACTACTAACACTCATATAACCTAAAGTTTATATGTAGTTTGAATCATTTTAGCTTAGGTCCTATCATAATAGTTATCCACCATTATGTACATATGATGGGTGTGACTGTAAGTCACCAACATTATTCTCTAAAATAGGTTCCTTTTGTCACTCAACTACAGTAAATATCCATGACCACTCATGAACATAATGATCTAGGGTTCCAAAAATAAAATAGGAGTCACAAATATAGTCATGGCTTGACTAGGTTCCTATCCTGTAAGAACCTAAACCTATGGAAATAGTAAGCCCTAGTCATGTAGACAGTTGAGTCTAAGCTAGGCTATTTTGTTATATATTCAACTTCATGTTCCTATTCAGCCTATGTACATATCATCCTCTATCTCTCTATGAGCCTTGTGGAGGAAGATGGTGTTTTTGTTATGTTTAAAATTATGGATGATGTTTTGGAGGTATATGGTTAGACTAAGCATTTTATAAACCACCTTTAGGTGTAGGCTAGGTTCCTCATGACCTAGAATCTTTATGGGCTTATAGCTTTCCACACAATATCTCTCTACCCTCTTGAGCATTTCTTATGTTTTATTTTACTAGACATGCATTTTCCACAATGACCTCTAAGGTCTATGAAGAGAAAATGCCAATATCTATGGATATTTCTACATTTAATCCCTTGACAAACATGTATAATTTAAACTTCTCATCCTAAATATGGTCAACATACTATTACAAGTCTAAAAATTGACCCTCATACTAGGCCATTATACCACTTCTATTTTGAATATTTTAAGACTCATCATTCCTCCTCTATATGAAGTGTTTTGATAGATAATGAGCCATGGATTAGTCCTTTAAGATCTCCAAAGTAACCATATCCCTAGATATATGGAACTTTTTCTCTTTACTCCACTAGATCTGAGTTGAATCTCCAAGTAGGAGGTTATAAAACCATGATATAACATTGGTCTCATATGTATGGAGACAAAAATAGCTATCTAAGCTCAACATTGAGGCCTTTATGCTAAATATATCTATATACCCTCCAAACATTGGTGGTTGGAGCCTCAATAGATCACAAATAATTCCACCTGCCTCTTCTTCATGTGAACTATGTATATACCACCTCTCCCTATGTAGTAAAGCACATCTCACTATTCATTGTTGGAAAGGGATACATGATCTCTCCCTAAGATAAGGACTATGAAACTTCTCTAAGTGATAATAATATTCTTGTGAATGTGGGGGAGAAAATTTCTTTGACTCCTCTTTGGCATCAAGTAATATCTCATTTTTGTAAGGCATGTAATATTTGCAACCAAAAGTTAATTAGGGCATGTTGTTTCTCATCTTGTGGGACTTGCTCACTCCTGAATCAAGCACCATTATTATCCATTTTATGAGCCATCTTGCACAATAAAAAATATGTGTTATGTTGTTACTAAAGAAAAGGATAACTAAAACATCCCTAAAGCTCTTACATTAAATTCCAAGCTCTGATACCAAGATATCATGCCTTAAATTTTATCACCTAAATTTCACTAAAATAACATAATTTTTTTAAATTTATTTGATTATTTTTATTTTTTAGGTATTATACCCCATAAAATGGTTCATTTAGATTCAGATCAAACATCCCTAATATATCACGAGCCATAGGATTAATGATACTTATAGGAATAGGTATGAGGTCTATCTAGGGTAAAATACACTAAAATATACTTATATTAATTTATAATGTTTGGAGGGATCCTAAATTAATAATCTAAAGTTCACACATGTTAATAAATAACCTAGGTTTTAATTTTTATTATACTGGTGTTAAAAAAGCCACTAAAGGGTCTTATAAGTGACACAATAGTTTAAAATTTAAATTACACATAAATTTTAAGTTAAGAATCAATTATAAAAGGTTATTTAATTTAAATGGGACACTTAGATACAAAACTCTAGGAAATTTAATAATTTGTAATATGAAATGTCCACCCATAAAGTAACTAAACTTTCATAGTAACAAAATGGAAAAAGTCATTTTGAATTTTAAAATCCTATCCTCACTAAAATCAAAATTAATAGTTATGATGCTTATTCCAATAGATTATGAAGATAGGGTATGTCTTTCAATTCTAGATACAATGGTGGATAAGGTGGAGGATCAATTGGATCTATCACTGGTATCTAAATGCAATAATTTTTTCCCTGGTGTCAAATGGTTCAAGAATTGGGTAGCCAAAAATTGGAGGCCTAGATATAATATGGAAATCATTTCAATGGCCAAGAATTGTTTCCTCCTCTCTATGTCCAGTAGAGATGATTTGATAAGAACTCTCCAAGAAGGCCTAATATTTATGGGTAATACTTTGTCTCACTATGCAAATGGAGACTAGGTCTTTACCATGATGAGTATTTCTATCAAGACTTCCCTGTACAAATCTCCCTCCCAAAACTCATGCAGGAGTTTTGGCATGAATAAATCAATTTATGGATTGTAAGGTTGTTTAGATTCCCTTTAGCAATCAATATGGTTACTTGTCTTAAGAAAATAATCTTAGAGGATCGGATCAAGGTGTTGGTCTCCCCCTTCAAACTATTCTCTAAAACTATCCTTCTAAGGTATAGAGATGGGTTATAGAGGTAAGGATTTCAAATTGACAGATTCTCTGGACCTTATGATTTTTGTTCTTCTATTAAACATCTATGGAAGCCTTTCCCAAGCATTGAGCTTCCTTAAAATATTGATGAGCCTTCGGTGCATTTAAAGGATTATCTTGACATTGAGAATACTAAATATTATAACGACTCCTCTCCAATGTATTCTGATGCAAATCCATAACTCAATGTAAAGGAACCATCTCCTTCTATCTCAGAGTCAAAAAAGGATCTTTTGAGAGGCCTAAGTAGAATAATCAGTGGAGGATTAGGGCCAATAGTACCAAACCAACATCTAGAAGAATTAAGTAATCCCTAGGATTTTAACATGCCTAGTTCTATGGTTCTATCGAACCTTAGTATAATGGCACAAGATCTATCTTCATCCATAAATGATGGTGTGCTACCCTAGTCCAAGGAAATGAGTAATTTAGGAACTAATCCTTAATAAGGAAGAAGAGGACCCATTTATGTCTCTTAAATCTCTCCTCAATGTCAAACTAGCTCACCAGAAGAGCCCTCCTCACCAATCCCCAACTTCTAAGCTTTATTTCTAGGACCTGTAACAAAAGGATGAATGGGGTAACTTTTACCAAGATTAGGGTCTTGGTTTTAGTACAAGAAGTTAACACCTAAAAAAGGTGAGGTGGACTATGGAAATGAATTAAAAAAAAGAGGGAGACCACTGACTTATAACTATAGACACCCCATTTTGGCCAAAATTGGCTTCCAAATGGACTTTAGATTTATTTCTACCAAACAATGTAAATTAAGCCTAAAAATCACTAAATATCTCAATTTCATCTGCACATTGAAAATTAGTGCTTAGAATAATGTTGAGGCATCCCTATTTAGGGTATTACCCTATACACAATAGTAACCTCTATCTGATTCACCCCCACTCAAATTGTGACCTATAAAATTGATGTTTTTGACCAAGGGTGAGGGATAGCCTTACATAAATTTAGAAAATGCAATTAACTTGATCAAAATTACTTAATTGATTAAATCCAATTCAATGCATAATTGAAAATTCCACTACTAATTAGTTGATTTCTATTTTTAAAAATTCATAAATCTAGATTTGATGACATCATCATGAAATCAAACAAATATATAAAATCCATAACTTTTAGAATTTCCTATTTTCTAAATTCAATAATTAAATTTATTCCTCAACTCCCATGACAAGTGGTAAAGTGGATCATGGAGAATTAATATATTTCTAATTTTGAAAATTCATAAATTTAACCAAAATATATTCTATGAGTTTCCATTCCATTTTTAAAATATCAAGAATTAGGTGGGAAACATAATCATTCTTGACCCATGTCTCACACATGGCCCTCATGATTATTTTTGACCCAATCGAGAGTTAGCCTAACTCAACCCAATGTTAGACTGACTCAACCAAGGTTAGTTATAATCCTAACCTCCATAGGGTTAGATTTATTTTTGAGACATATAAATACAAATAACAAGACACCTCTAAACTACACTTGTTAATGTAAAGAATCAATGCAGAATTGTCTACAAGAGAGCTTCACATGCCAAGTCAAAGCTAAGCCAAATCAAACCAACATTACCAAGGTGACAAGGAGAAGTGGAGTAATGGAGATTTATTAACAAGGATTACTTGAGCACATATCCAATCACATCATTCCATGGCCAACTCACAACACTTGATCTCATGGAAGGTATGATCACTTGTTTTACTTGTATTTTGTTAGTTAATTGTGTAGTTCTATAGCTCCTTGAGTGTCAAAGCTAGAGGTGTTAGTTTAGTGTGTTTGTTTTGATTTGATTTATTTACTAACACCATATTAATCTCCCCTCTACTTAAAAATCCTTGATCACATAAAGGCATCTCTAGTAGTATAAATCCTCATGAGCACATACCCGATAAAATTATCTTGTTCTTAGTCTCTTATTTTGTTTTTTTAATTGCTAAAAAAATAGACCATAAAGTCTTCATAAATTTTTGTGTATTAACTCTATATATATATATATATATATATATATATATATATATATATATATATATATATATGTATATATATATATATATATATATATGTATATATATATGTATATATATATATATATATATGTATATGTATATATATATATATATATGTATATGTATATATGTATATGTATATATGTATATATATATATATATATATATATATATATATATATGTATATATATATATGTATATGTATATATATATATATGTATATGTATATATATATATATATGTATATGTATATATATATATATATATATATGTATATGTGTATATATATATATATATATATGTATATATATATATATATATATATATATATTTTATGGATGTATGCAAGTTTCTCATTAAAATTCTCTAAATGTTTTTTAAAAAAACTAGTTATAGTTTAGTTATTATCATCAAATTAGTGATCACCACTTTTGTTTTATGGTTTTTTGCTAAAAAATCACTAATACAGAGATCATGACTTTTTTTTATTCACTTTTTTAATCTCAATTTTTTTTTAGAGATGTGTATTTTACCTATGAAAAAAATCCAAATTTTTTGTGAAGAAATGATGTATAGTTTAGAATTTATGATCAAAATACTAACTATTATTTTTTATGTTTGTTTATTCAATTTTATTTTTAACATTGATTTTACAGGTTGTCATTCCTCTTTTGGTCAAATAAAACTTCTAATAAGTTTTTTTATAGGTTTTATAAATCAAGGAGAAATAATATTGCATCCCAAAATGCCATTTTCACATTTACATTTTGTGTTTAAAAATTGTTTAGTCACTTTGTTTTTAGCTTTTTAAAGTTTGTAAATCAAAAAAATAAAACCAAGGGGCTAAATTTCACATCAAATTTCACCTAGGGATTTAAAAATGAACATAAACTTAGACTAAGTGATCTTAAGTGCTTGCTTATTTATTATGTTGTTTGTTTGTTGTGTGTTTTTGTAAAATAGACATAGCACGTATGATCTCTCCCCATCCCCTTTAGGGAACTCAAGTGATTAGAAGTAATTTTTCCTTTAATTTTTGTCACTTAGTCCAAGCATAGAATCAATGTCACTAAGGTACTTCTAAAGACCTAAGTGACTTGGGTGATCCTAAAATCACCTTAAAGACCTATATTTGTTTTTTGCATCTTGGCTTGTGGGCAACATTTCATCACCTCACCATAAGTTATTTAGGAAAATGTTGACCTAGTATTTCATCTCCTGCATCATTTAAACTCTAATCCATGGAGTAGATAAATTAGGGCATGGGATACTATAATTTCTAAGAGGCTAAGTGGCTAGCCTCATCTGATTGTAATGAAAACTTGAAGTCAGGTCTAGATAACCAGGGGACTCCACTAAGAAGTACACATATAGAGTTGTTATGTAAAGGAATAAACACTTGTATAATAAGTTAACTAGTATGAACTCAATTGACATGATTTACATCTATAGTGTTAACCACATTTGGGACCATCTAAAACACATGAAATTTATAGTTTTAGATAAACCCCACCTGCTAACAGAAATATTGTCAATATAGGGTGAGTAAATTGAAGTTCCATGTCACCATAAAATATCATGAGAGAAGAGGGAGCCTAAAAAACAAAATTTTCATGTGCATCTAATTTTTTGGATTAACAAATTATTTCCTCTTAAGAAGGAGTATATAGATAGAATTTGATGATATAAATCCACCTTACTCAGTTTTTTAAGAATACGATGATTACACTTAGGTGTTTTTGTTTATTTTCCTTTTACTTGACATTATTTTGGAGTAAAAAACTATTTTGTTTGTCAAAACCACATGTGTCCAAATCAAGTCATGTTTATACACCCATTTTTAGCCTAAAGAGGTGTTATGTCATCTATTTGATACCACACTTTACCTTAGTCATTTTTGAAAATGCGTGTGCGTGTGCATGTATGTGCGTGTGTGTCACTTGTTTGAAAGAGTGCATCATTATGACTATCCATTTCATTCCAAGTCTTTATCCTTAGATTTTTTAAAATAAACTATTTGTCATACCTTTTGAATCGAGATAACATGTCATTATGTTTCTTGCATTATTTTAAAGACCTTTTTTGCCTTATGTCAAATTAAATTTTAAAACCACGTATGTATTTTTGGTCTCTGATCTCATATCATTATGCCATACATTTTGGACTAGATCATTTTTGCTTTAAGAGAACCAAGTCTTTTTAACCAAGTTTTAAATTTGTCTTATGAAAGTTTAGATTCAAACATTGATTGGTTTATGCCTATGACTCATTTAATTTTGGCTTAGACATGTTTGCCTTTCACTTTTGGATTATGCAACTTGGACTAGTTCTTTGCTTACTTTGAAGATATTTTGTGCCTAAATTTTGGAATCGGTCCCTTTTATATATGCATTTCATCTATTTTGTTGCTTAGAACTAAGGTCAAAAATCTCTCTCCAAGTAAAACATTAAGTGTGATTAATTTATATTTGAGTATTGCTCATCACTTGGGCTTGAATGTTTTACTCCTCATCCTTATTTTTTCTTACTTGGAATTTATTTTCCCAATTAGTTATATGAATATTATTAAAGTCCAATTCTTTTTACTAATGGTCAAGTTTGTGTCTGAATCCATATGCCTAGTTTGAGTCCAAGTGTTTCAAAATGTTAGAATAATTGTCTTGCAATTTTTCCTTAAACCTAGTGTATTTTAAAGTCTAGATTTTGTGTCATATTTTCAATAGACCTATCATTTTGCCTTTTATTATTAGACCTAGTGTGTTTTCAATTCTATATTTGTGTCATATTTCTAAAAGACCTAGTAATTTACCATTTTTTAGACCTTGTTTATTTCAAGTCTTGCTTTGTGCCTTGTTTCTAAAGACTTATCATTTTACCTTTTGTTTTAGACCTAGTTATTTTGAGCCTAGCTTTGTACCTTGTTTCCAAAGACCTAGAAACATTTTCATTTTTAGACTTAAATTAGAGTAGATTGAAACACTTTGTCCAAGAACTATGATTCATATTTATCCATTTACTTGACCATTTGTGTGAGACATTTGACATTAGACCTTAAACCTTTAAGACTAGGTTTACCATTGATAATTTTAGAGAAGAGATCCATTCCATGTCTAAGTTTAAACCATTTAAAATAATAGTTTGAGTACCTATTCCTAGGATAATTCCACTTTAAAACCTATACCTATACCAAGACCACCCTCTTTAGGTTAATTTCCAAACCCAAACATACTGATTACCATATGCCATGATCACCCTTCTTTGGGATAATTAAAGTACCAAGTTCCCCATTTCAATAATAATGTTACCTAATCCCATATCTATGCTTGTAACCCTCCTTTGGTCTGCTTAAGTAAACAAGCTCTATAATGCCTAAGGATTACCATTCTAAGTCCTCACCCTTTATCTTGCATTAATAACCAAGCTTCATAATACCCATTCATTATCATTCTAGGCCCTCCTCATTTAAAGTCTAAGAAGTAGTCCAAATCCAATATTCCACAACACCTAGGGATTAGCCATTCTGAGGCCCTAAAAATCCAATTCATTATGCTTGCATTAGAAACCAAGCTCCACAAATGACCAGTAAACATGTGACCATTATAACTGTTGCCTTTACCTAATTTATCAAAGAGTCTGCACTTTAACAAACTAAGCTCCACAATGAGTCATTTCATTAATGATTATAGGCGCCTTAAAAATTTAGTATCTCATTATCTATGAACAAAGTTATGTAATTATGATTAGATGGAGTCATAATTGACCATCCTAGACTCCATGGAATCAGTCTCTTGACCTTTGAACCCATCATTTGATGAGCCTCACTTTGACAAAGCCAGTCTCTATGGATTAAACCACATCGTAATTATTCATCCATCTCTTTAAGGGACTTCCCCCACTTTATAAAATCCAATCCAGTATTCTGAACCCATAATAGATGCCAATCATCACCTCTCCAAGAGCCTATTGTTTAACCATAAGCCATTACTCATCCAATACCAAGCACTCAACATATCATCTTTATCACAAAACTAGATGAAAAATCAAAAATTAAGTTAAGTTATATTATTAAAATGATATTATATTTATCATTATAAGTAACATTAACATCAATATCGACATCAGATTCTAGTCCCTTAAGTAAGACTCAATTTTGAAATCAAAATAAATTCATGCTTGTTACAACATCGGTTACACATGCCTTGTAGGTTAGTTTAAATATGATTATTCCATAGTTTTTGAGGATTATTACTTCAACATAAACATAATTTATCCTAGTATCTTATATGAGTATTATGTTGCCTCTTCCCATACTATTACCATTTCATATGTCATTAAAATTGACCAACCTAAACATTATATTAACAATCCACCTCTCACAAGTTTTGATTAAGACTGACAGAATCACACCTTGTTGAAATTCATCCAAGGTGACATATAAATTTTAAAATATAAGGGGTACTAAGACCACATTCATGCAAACAAAGAGTAATATCCTAGTGAAACCTTTTTGAAGGTACTAGGGAATAATCAAAGTCCAAACTTAGCATCTTATAATGAAACCTTGTTTGAGGTATTAAAAGACAATTAGATTATAAAGTAAATGTTCCTTAGTGAAATATTATCAAAGGAACTATGGGACAATAAAGAAAAATATATTAGTGAAATCATCTTTGAGGTGATAATAGCTTAGCACAATAGTTCCTCACCACTTGATGAAGACATTATCAAAGATAACATCAGTATAACTTTCATTCTACAACATAATCAAATGGTAGATACTCTTAGGACCAAATAAAATTAAAATATGGTGGACATATCAAGAGCATATTCATAATTATTTGGCCTCACCACAACCAAAATTATGTCAAATCTAGAATCACTAACATTATGTGTGCCTGAAAGTACTGATATTCATTTGTTGCCCAATCATTATACATTCCACTATGATCCATATATTCATTACCAAATTAGACCTTTTATCCACTTTATATCTTTATTTACCATCCTTGGCTACACTTTCCTTTATAGAGGCTACAAAGACATCTTGTCTCAAAGTTTAGAGGAAATAGAATAAATGACCAACAAAGATCACAACATTATTAGAGTCCAAATTAGCAATAGGTTCTTGAAAAATTAGTTATTCAAAAGGGGTATGGGATAAAAATTTAAACCTTTCATTATTTTGGTTGTGACATATGCTAATCAAGATATGCATCTCCACATCAAAACGAACAATAGATTCATATGCTTTGCCTTTAGATTTACCCAACCTTATCATTATTTCATACCTTTCCATGTGCCTTACCTTTTTCTTTGCCTCACTTTACCATCATTTCATATCTTGCCATACATTTGAACTACAATGACTTGAGGTCCTTTGGGACTAGTAGGCAATGCTCAATTTACATTGAGGTCAGGTTGATCACCCCTTTTACCACAATATACCATTCTTTGCATCATATCATACCCTATACCATTTCCACCATGTTATTAAGCCTTCACTAACTAGTTCTTTTTACCTAACTGCATCTATCATGTTTGGTTTTGGTTCTAATTCATTTGTATGTTAGGCATGTTCAGTGGTTGATAAAAATCTTAGTTCCAATAGTTGTTTTAGAATTACATGTTTGAATAGAAATGTATGAAAGTAGTATGATAGTGGTTATGATAATTGCATCCTTCATTTATTGTTACATTTCATTATGGGTGCCATTTATTATAATTTCCTTTGGGAAAATTAGTGTCCACCCTATACTACTAATTATAACTACCTATGGGAAAATTAGTACCACTGACCCTTTGCCATTATTTACTAATTATAACTACCTATGGGTAAATTAAGGACAATACCTTTCCCATGCATTATTACATCACCTTGCCATTACTGTTATCATTTGCATTTACCAAAAACTTATTGATATTTAGTCAAATGCATTTTATGTAGGTAGAACTATAGTGATTTGAGGTCCATTTTGACTATGTAGGTAGCACTCGATTCACATTGAGGTTAACTCACTCACCCTTTACCGTGATCTCTCCATTTTATGAGCAACCTAAGATAATTCTCTCACCATTTTATGAGTTGGACCATTTTGTATCTCATAATTCTTGCTTGAGTTGAGATGCCTATAAAAAATACAAAAACAATCGAAACATTTAAAAATCCTAAAAATTAGAAAAAACAACTTACAATCTCCTAGAGAGATATAAAGCCCCAAAAATCCATAAACATTTATCCAATCTAAACCTAGTCAACCATCCTCGATCCTCCCTTATGGGGAAAAACACATTGTTAGTTATAATCCATTCCACCACCATTTGGGGTGTGACCTTCCCTTTGCATGTATCCTTGCTTAGGGGCACCATCCAATTCACACTTTTTAGGCCAAGTTCATAGCTTTTTCCCTATTGGGGCAACTCCTAAACACATAGATTATACCAAGATATCTTATCCCCACATGTTATTCCCTTACATAAATCATTTCTTGGGTGTACCATCTAATTATCATTCTATTTAGCCTTCACAAATAGGTATTTATTTGGTTAACGATAGGATGATTTTTGTTGTTTTTACTTTCAAGATTTTTGTGTGTGTATTTACTTAGTTATTTATTTGTTTATTTTCATGTTTTTTTCTTTCATTATTGTGCCTTGACTCAGTTTATATGTGTTGATTGAGTGATTCATTGCACATTAAACTTGAGTCCATCCATATTCATACATCAACATTGTCATCATGGTTTTTATCATTGGTGCATTATTTTTAATTATTTATTGGATCAAGAGTCAGTCCTTATGTACATTATGGCTTGATCACCATGGTTTTTTATATCATGGTGTATACCATCACATGCTAAAATAAAAATCAGGTTAGGGGATAAAAAAAACAATGGTGCTACAAAAAATCTCCTTGTTCACTTTGGAAAATCCTCCCACCCTCCTTGATCAAATCAAGCCATTGACCACTCTAGTTTTATTAATGATAATAAAGGTGAGCATCTTTACATTGGTAGGTACAATTAAATTATTCACATTAATCAATTATGATTCTCTATTTTATTCTTCATTTCATTTTTCCCCACTTTTGGGTGAACTATGTTGGAATGAGGTCTATTTAGACTATGTAGGCAATGCTTAGATATACGATGTATCTAAAGTTAGCTCAGCCACAATTATTATTCCAATCATCTCTTTCATCACTTTGTGCATCCTTGTGTGCCTAGTTGTTTATGGATTTTTTATTCATTAGACCATCACATCTATATTTTCACCCACTCATCTTTAATCTGTATAATAGGTTATATCCTTGAGTTATGCTTGTCAATTTTCCCTAATGGAGCACAACCATTTTATCATGATAAAATCTACCCTACTAGGGCAAAATCATTATTCAATCCAAGTCATCAAAATGATTATAACCTCCTTTTGATAAATCATTATTTTAAACCACCCACCTTATCGGGGCACATGCATGTGCCATTGATTATAACTACCTTGGGGAAAATCAGTGTCTCAATCTCCATTACTAATTATAACTTCCTTTCGAGAAAATCAATACTTTTATATCAATTCATGTAAGCATTATCTTGATTGGATTAATCTCAACCATGGGTTAATTTCATTCTTATTCTTGATTATTTTTGAGGGACCATCCATCAATCGTGTGTGTTAGCCACTCCTTCGAGGGGGCATCAGCATAGGCTTCCCAAAATTTGTTTGGAGCATCATTCTTTGATCATTATCTTATTTTTCTTCTTAATGGATTTTTCATTATTTAAAAATATGTTACTTTGCCTATGTCTCAAAACACCTTAAATAGGGGAAAATTGTAAACACCCCATTCTGGCCATAACTAGCTTCTAAATGGACTTTAGATTGATTTCTATCAAATAGTATAAATTAAGCCTAGAAATCATTAAATGTACAAATTTTATCTACACATAAAAAATTAGTGCTTAGAATTGTGTTTAGGCATCCCTATTTGGGGTATTACCCTATACACAATAGTAACCTCTATCTAATTCAACCCTAATCAAATTTTGACCTAGCAAATTGATGTTTCCAACCAAGCATGAGGGATAACCTAACAAAAATTTAGAAAATGCAATTAACCTTATCAAAATTATTCAATTGATTAAACCCAATTAAATTCATAGTTGAAAAATCCATGGCTAGTGAATTTTTATTCTTAAAAATTCATAAATCTAGATTTGATGACATCATCATGACATCACACAAATATCTAAAATTTGTAGCTTTTGCAATTTCCTATTATCTAAATTCAATAATTAAATTTATTCCCCAACTCTCATGATAAGTGGCCAAGGGGACCATGGACAATTAATGAATTTATATTTTTAGAATTTCATAAATTCAACCAAAATATATTCTATGAGTTGTTAATACACTTGTAAAATATTAAAAATTGGGTGGGATACATAATCATTCTTGACCCATTTATCTCACATGGCCCTCATGATTATATTTGACCCAACCCATATTTAGACTAACTCAACCCAAGGTTAGACTAACTCAACCAAGATTAGTTCTAAACCTAACCTCCCTAGAGTTAGAGTTAGTTCTAAGACCTATATATATAATTTCCAAGACACATATAAGCCAAGATTGTTAATTCAAAGAACTAATGTATAATTTATTATAGGAAAGCTTCATGTGCCAAACCAAATCCAAGCCAAATCAAACCAACATTACCAAGGTGACAAAGAAAAGTGGATAAATGGAGCTTCATTGACAAGGATTTCTTGATCACACAATTGAGCACATCATTCCATGGTCAACTCATAACACTTGCTCTCATGGAAGGTAAGATCACTTGTTTTACTTTCATTTTATTAGTTAATTATGTATTTCTCTAGTTTCTTGCATGTCAAGACTTGAGATGTTAATTTAATGTGTTTGTTTTGATTTGATTTCTTGACTAACACCATCCTAATCTCCCCTCTACATCAAACTCCTTGATTATATTAGCAAGATAATATAAGAGATGGAGGATAAAATCACAAAATGGACTCAAATTACCCTTTTGAAAGGGAAAATACTCAATTCCAAATGAGTAGAAGACCATTATCCTTCTTCATGGTTTTCCACACTTTTGTTTGGGTTTTAATTTGGTTAGTCTTCTAGATGCCTATGAGTCTGCCTCTACTAGAATTCATGTGGTTTTCTTCTCTTGGATTCATTTGGCCTTTTTTCATGACTTGTCTAGTTGATTTATTTATAATTCTTGGTTTTGGTCCATTCTTTAATCCTTTTAGTTAGGCCTTCTATTTTTTTAATTTGTTAATGATTGGTTCTTTGTCTTGATCATTTTTTGGCTGCATTTATTGCTTTAGCTTCTATTTGGATGTACAACAACCATCCTCTTTTGGTAGAATTAATTTGATCATTATTTTTATTAGATTTCCATTTTATTATCATGCTCTAATTATCTCATGGTAGATTTACTACCATCTTATTACCCCATGTTATTGTATGACATGGCATTCTCCTTTTCATCTTGGTGCCCCTCTCTTCTTAATCATTGCCTCTTTCTCTTGGGTTTTCTTTCCCATGGGTGCTTGTGTCATGATTATCTTCCTTAATGTTCATTTATTACTTTTGGTCTATTTTTTGTTTAAGTTTTGTCCATGGGATCCCCATTCTTTACTTATATCTTTATACCTTATGAATGATATCAAGCTTGTTGTTATCATTATTTTTTATTTTATGGCTTCACATGAGGATTCTTTAGGGACTGAGAGAGGCCAGGATGTTAGCTCTGAACATGAATCCTAAGGAGGGGATAAAAATAAATTGGGAATGAGAATGTTCAATCATAAGTCTTGTTATAAAATTAAAAATAATAATCCACTTGTTTGGGGTATCCTTAAAAAATGAGGCCTCACCTAGTTTATGTTGAGAATTATTGGTCATGATTCCATCCTATCAAGATAATTTATAGTCACTTGGAAAGATAGATTGGTGATCATGAGAGGTATGCAAGTGGAGGTCTTTGAGGAATTCATCATAGAAGCCATGAGACTAATTTTCCATAATGTCAAGTACTATGAATACAAGAGCATGAAAGATGAGTGGGTTTCAAAAAGTTTTGATTCTCTTAAAAAAGCTAAGGAGGTCACTAAAAGATTCAAGCATACCAAACTCCTAAAAACCTATCCATAGGCATGTAAGTAGGTCATGATGTAACTCACCTTGAGTTCTAAATTTAGCTTATTTCATTCTCATCACTTCATGTTTATTAACCATTTCAATCACATTTTCAAAACTAGCATCCTTTTTTTCTATTGCCCTCCTTGAAGAATTTGGTTGCAACCTTTCAATGTAATAACAAGGTCTTTGTAGACGAATAATTTCTTATCCTAATGCATTTTAAGAATGCCTCTCTAGAGAGTCTTAATTTGGTGGAAATAACCATTGGCTTGAGATCAACCTCAAAAAAGGAAAGAAAATACCAAAAAGCGAGTTATCAAAAGTTGAGGCTTCTAGAGTAATAAAGGCAAAAATAGGCAAGCCAAGGAAGAAATTGATTGTGGACTCTAGGGATTTGAAAGATCTAGTTAAATATATGGTTAGTACCTTTGTGTTGGGTGACTCTTTGGTGGATCTATTGATTTAGGGCTTCTTAGAGGCCCTTGATCCAAAGGATACATGTTTGATTGAGGTAAGCTCACAAAAGGATAGGTTATGTTCTTTGGAACTAAGCCTAAAAAACAAGGCCGTAGTACTTAGGGTGCTAAAGAAAGAGCTTAAGGACATCCATTGGGTCATTTTACCTAGAGTTGGTTTGATGGCCAAGGAGGGACATGATTCTAAAATTATCACCCCACATAGAAAACTATTGGATGGTGTAGAGGATCTTTAGGTTTTGGGTTCATTTGGATGATAGTCCAAAGCTACTATTTATCCTCACTAGACCTCCAAAATCACCTCCTCTCCTTCTAATAATGAAGAAATAAAATATACAAGTAAATAAGGCCCTAGTACTAAGACCCAAGGGAAATTTGGGAAGAGACCCTTTAGGGCCTTTAAAGTGTTTCCTTTTGGTTCTTGATGTTTTGGATAGAAGTTTTTTATTTCAATCATTTTGTTTTTTAGTGTGGGTCATTCTTTGTTTGGGTGATTTATGCCCCTGGTTACTTTCTTATTAAACTTTCTTGGAGACTTGGGCCTCCTACTATGTCCTGGGTTAGATTCTAAACTAGTTCAAGGTGGGTTTATATTAATATGGACAAAATAGAAAAAGCCATGCTAAGTTTAAAGGACTTTTTCCATCCAAAATGGATCAAGACATATCCACCATTGGATAAAGATAATCTAGTCCATTAGATTGTTTATACCTTAAGTTTTCCCTAATCATCTTTATGGATTATTACAAATGCTTCTTAAAGCTCTAAATTTTCATTTTCACCATTTTGTTTTGCATGTTTAGTATGGATTTGGGGAGGAGATACCAAAAGGTAATAAGGGTATTTTGTGTTCTCAATGATCTTAGTTTTGTTTTTAATGATACATGAATTATATATATTTCAAATAAATAAATAAATATAAATTAAAAAAATTATCTGATGCCTTAAATGTGTATGTGCATATATACAACTATTTTATCAAAATTTGAATTAAATAGTGAACTAACCTTGATTATGATAAATTGAATAGAATAAATCATATTTTTGGAAATGTAATTCAACAAGCAGAAAGGAGAAACTAACTAAATTTGACAAGACACAAATAATTTCAAGAATACTAACTATGCAAATGAATGACAATCTTATTGTTTTTGTTTGATTATTGACTGTGTTGATTGACAGAGAGTAGAGAAATGAAAATAATAACTATGACTACTAGTGCCTATAAATAAGAATTAAACTTGTTCAAGTAAAATATTAGCAGATAAGCAAATGATAGACTCCTACTAATGGCCTACTTATTCTATCCTATATTTTTGCTTAAAATAGTAAATTAGGGAACAATCACTTATGAGAGTCTGAGTTAATTTTATATGCACATATTTGACCTTTTATAATGTGTGGAACACCTAAAAATATATTTTGAAATGTTTAAATCCTAGTAGGGATTATAAGATAATGAAAGATGTGATGATTACAATGAATCAAGGTGATGGAGTAAGTCAAGTACAAGGGATTTTTGAGGGGAAGGTTATGGTATCTTTGGAGGAGACTAATTTTTTTAAAGAGGGATATAGGTAGGCTAAGAGCTTAATTTATTCCTAGGTGGTAGGTCAAGGGAGAAATATTATTGGAGGTGAGTAAATAGGTAAAGAAGAAGTTAAGGAAAAATAGGTGGAGTGTGTATCAACAACTAGGCTTAATAAAGATAGAGGATGGTGTTCTTCTCTAGATTATAATCAAATATTATCTTTAAAGAGAGGTTTATCTTAGGTCAAGATCCTCTTGAAGACCCTTTTGGTCTAAACGGGTTGAATGAGTTTGTTGGATTATCAAAAGAGGGATCCAGTCATGAGTAAAAAGAAGCTAGAGTGTCAAAAAGAGCAAATAGGGTTTTTTCTAAAGATGTAGTCTTTTTAATTCACATTAATAAAACTAATACATTTCATTCCTATGGTTATTATTAAAAATAAACTATCCTTAAGGTTCATCCTAGTTCTGAGCCAATGTTGGTTTTCAAAAGCCAGATTCCTTCAAGCAAGCCCATAGAGAAGGAAGTTGATGGTGAAGATGGTTTAAAGTGGTTTCTAGAAGTAGATTTTTCTCAGACTAAAAATCTAGAGATGACATACCTGGGTGATATTAATTTAATTTTTTTTATTCTTCGCCTAATCTGGATATAGAAAATTCAAAACCTTTTGTGGTTGGGGTGGAAAGGGGCAATAGATCTTTGATAAGCAGATGTGTTGGGAAATAGTTATCTTGGTAAACTCTTTAGCATTAGGCATCAGGTTCCTGGCCTTCACTCCAAACCCCTTTAATTTATATGCTTTCAAATGGCTTCTTCTAGATTTAGTTTCATTCTCTGAATGTGGACACATGGACCTTGGTTTTTAGGTAAATAGGGGGGTATTTTTTTGTCCATGGGCTCCATTCTTTGATCCAAATTATTTGGTAATTACACAAGCTCTGTTATGGGTAAAATTTATAATCTTCCCTTATATTGTCATGATCTTGATCTTTTCCAATAGATGGTGAGCAAATTGGGAGTATTTGTTAAAGTTGATGATTCCATTGAATCTAACATGAATTTTGTTAGAGCTTGTGTAATGGTAGACCTATCTAAACCTCTTCATCATTTGGTTAAAATTACCTCCTCCCATGGAGTTTGGTCTCAATATTTTAATTATGAAGGTCTCTAATTTTTATGCTTCAACTGCAACAAATTTTATCATAAGATCGGTGCGTGTCTTGAGAAGGGTTTTGAAGGTTCTCATTTAGTGCTTGTTCAAAAATGGGTTAGGAAGGTTGGATGTCTGAATCATAATCTGGTACACAATTTGATTTTTTATTTTAAATCTAGATCAGGTGAAGTCCCTTCTTTGGAATCCCCTCAAGAAGCTTAGTTTAAGTATCAAAATATTGAGGTTTTGATGGTAGTAGAGGAGTTTATTGATTTGGTTTCAAGTCAGCTATCATTTTCTAACTTAGGAAAGGAAGCTAAAGTTTTGGCATCTGGGTTAGAGGATTTGGATAAATTTTTTTGAATAGTTGAAAGCCCCTAAGAGAAATAAGATTTAAAATAAGAGGAAGAGGGTGGGGAGGAAGAAGAAGAAGACCTGGTAAGTAAGGTGGTTTTATCTATTACTTAGAGTTTTAGTGATTTGAAGACTCCTAACTATGGCTAGAAAGGGAAGAGAGGTAGGAAAACAAAAGCAAAAATATTACAACTAGATGCTCAAAATTCTATTCTCGATGGCACTCAATGGAAAATAGAACATTGTTATCCATTAGGGGTAGATGCATATGAATAACAAAAGGTAATCTGAAGGCTTGATTGGTAGTGTTTTCAAGTTTTTTTGTAAAATATTTTTTTTGTTAAAAGATTTGGTTAGGTGTTTAATTTAAAAATCTAAACTATGTAATCTCCTTTGGATACTCTCTAATTTAGTGGGATTCTTAAAGTTAAGGGTATATTATTTAACTATGGTTTTAATTTTTTGGGAGATTGGACCTCCCGTTGTGTCCCAAAATTGGTTAATGCTCTAATCAAAAGCTAGTATTGATCTATAAAAAAAGGTGTAATTGGGTTGAGTTTACCCCAATTACCATCATAATCATTGAATGCTACGTACATATCCAATAATCTAAGGAGGGAATCAAACATGCATATTTATCCTACTTAGAGTGTTTTATGCAATTACACTTCTTTGACCATATGACTACATCTATAACTAGCATGATCACTTGATCATGTTTTTCTCAAGGTTGGATAAAATAAACTTGTGATTTTGTTGAGGATTACTTAGAATATTTAGAATTATAATTATGAATAATATGGATTTTTTGCTCAATGTGAAATAATGTAAATATGCCTATGCATTTTTTTGATTGAAGAGCACCTATATATTAATCAAACAAGATATGGTACAATGCTAATCATATAAATATGACTATGTATTAAATCTTCCAATTGGATTAAAAATTGACTTGGGTGTACCTTTAAAGCAATCTAAAAGGGGAAAACACACAATAAGAATCCTAAAAACATGGAAGACAAGCTAAGGGAGGGTTTAATTTCAAAAAAGACCATCAAAGGGATAAATATAAGAAAATTACATAGGGACAAGAATTCCTCCCACTATCATCCCTATTGGACATTATTGTTCTCTATGAAAACGTGTGAAATTTTGGATCTGGGTTTGGGCATACAAATGCTTAAGGGAATTTTTAGCAATTAGAACCTTTTTGTAGGTGACAAATAATAGCTTGGAATAAAAATAGGTCCTCTTAAGTGCTTATAATAGGATAGAGTGTCAATATAGGTACTAATTATGTGCACAAATTAATTAAAGATAAAAATGGCTAAAATCAACATGATCAAGTATCTGTGACCAGATTTAGGTTACTAGATTTGTCCCCTTTTACTCTAGAAATAAAATTGTAAGACTAAAGGAAAGATATAACTTAGTGTGTAAGACACACTTTATCTTTGATTGGGTAATCAAATCATTAAAGGCACCGTAGTCTTTGGAAAACCCTACAAAACACATGAATTAGTTACTTTGTTGTTTTGAAAACTGAAATTTGAAAAAGCTTGAATTTGAAATTTAAAAGTGCTTAAATTTTGAATTTAAAAATGTTTGAATCTATAATTTTAAAATACTTGAATTTGAAAATTTAAAATGCTTGATTTTAAAATGAGAACAAGGGAGGAAAACACCCTGTATGTGTATAACCAATATTGCTTTTGTGACTTTTACTTGGAGATAATATTTCCTTGAAGCATTGGAGAATTTGGTGCTTCCCATGAAGCACTTGGAGAAGATTAGTCCCTTAACTAAACTAGTGGATAAAATTTAGGGTGATCAAACCCCAAATTGAATTTTTGCTTGTAAAATAGAAATAACACCCATTGAGGGACACAAAAACCTTAATTTAACTCATCTGGTCTTTGTAGCCCCAAGACATGAAATGGGTTGAAATCTAAAATGGATTTACAAACATGATGTTAGAGGGAATTGAACCTCTAAGTTATGCATTATGCATTTAAATTAGATCAACCACTGCAAATTACTTGTATAGTCAATTGCAACTTTGGTCATGAGTGCATGACCAAAAGAGAATGGAGTACATCAATGCTCTTACCATGTCCGTAGCTTGGCAAATAATATTTGAAATTTTGAAAAAATAGTATAGTGTGCATGATTTTTTATCATTCCATCATTATAATTATATAATTTGTAATTATATTTATATGTCAATTATAAATTATATTTTAAACTTGTGCATAAATCAATATCATGCACTCGAAATTGTGTGAATTTTCCATTGAATGTAAAATATAAGTTCATATGCATGGAAAATGCCCTCATAATTTTTGCCAATGATTGAATTTTGAACCATTTTTAGCTTTTAAGACTATATTCTATACCAAAATTGAGTTTTTCTCTTGAAAACGCTGATCTCATGTATGAAAAGCCCACTAAAATTTCCCCCTTTTGAGATGAGGGAATTGATTGAAAGTCACTCATCTCAAAATAAAGGTTAATTATAGCATGTGTAGTATGACTTAATCATTGAATAATGTAGCATATATGAAAATTATGTTAGCATAGTAATATTTGCATCATTTGAATTTTATATTTAAAAAATGAGGCAAGATTTATATAAATATATCAATGAATCTCACAGTAATAAAATCTAAAGTTAGTATATTATGTGTTATTAATGCATGATATGAATCATGGCACTCATCAAATTTAACAAGATCAATAAGCACACCACATAATAAGCATAAATTCATACAATAATACTAAGGGTCGTATACAAAGGACATTCTAAAATGTCATACATAACATAGGACCAAGGTCCAAAAGCATTAGACATGTTCAAATTCTTCACAAAATAAAAAAAAATCTCATAGATATGTTTAAACAAATTTGCACACAAGGTCTAATGGTCATACACAATAGACTAGCAATATCTAATCTACTATGTACAAGTAATAACAACAATGGAGCATATAATTATAAATTTGGTCTAAACCATGCATACGTAATGTGATCATATCTTAGAAAATAACATATTCATGTACACATTGTAAGATAGCTATGTTAGCAAGGAATTTATAAATAGTATAAATTTCAATAGTATTAGAATTATAGAATGATAACATATGTGGATAAGATGCCCCTAGTTTATCAAGGCTAATGAGTAGAGGTAAGCCTAACATCTTAATACCTGTAAGATTTTTTATATCCTACATACCACTCATGAATATTAGTGAAATGCATGTGTAAAAAATATAGATTTTGCATAAAAAATATTGATTTGCATACTAAAATGAGTCAAATATTTGAAAAATGGAAGTATTAAAGCTTTGTGTGCTTAAAATGTGAATTCTGGGTAAAATGGCATAGGACAAGATTGACCAATTAGGATAGTAGTGGAATTTTTTCTTGTCCATAATTGATCGATGTTTTCCTCGATGAAAAATGACAAATTTATCAGTGTTTACTATAAACATAGGTAGATAAATGGTAGAATGTGGAAAAGGTCATTATTTTGAACTTTTAGATCTAGAAAGTGAAAAAAAGGAGCCAAAAGGCCAAAAATTCAACATGATCTAAGGGATTATAAGAAAGGATCAATTGATTGCATATACAATCAAATTAAAGAGTATGATGTAAGATTCAAGAAACTATGCGCAATTAATTTTTTTTTAATTATTTGAATGTTTGGGTTATTTTTGAAAAATTTTAATCAATGATCATCTAGTAAATCATCCTCATTGGGATTTAAATTCTTAGAATTATGTAAATACGTGGCATATTCCTCTTCTCCTTCAATATCCTGGTCATTATTACCATCGTGTGTTATGTAAGTTATTCCTCCTTAATGTGAAAATGTAATGCCTTGTTGGTTAGTATCTATTATAGCTTGTATTATGTGTAATTATGAACATCTGAATGTAAATGGTAGTTGATGTGTGTGAGGCATAACCCATACCTTTTTATTGACCACTTTTAGTCCACAAACAATTGAGTATATTTTATATCAAAAGGTTCCTTCAACATTTAAATTATGGTGTAATTAATTCATAGTATATATAATTTTTAGTAATCCATTTACACTACACATAATTTTTTTTTAGCAGTATCAATGTGATTATGCTTGAAATAAGTTCCTTGCATATATACTGTGATGGTTAAATCTTCTTTTAAAGGATGTTTTTTCCCTGTAATAACTATAGGTAATTTTTTTTGAATTCTTATAATAATATATTCTTGTTGATTTTTATTAATCTGATAATGCCTTCATGCTTGTACTTTTAATTTTCTCTTGTAATATCTTACAATGTTATGTGTCATGTCCTGTGATTCTATTATAAGCACAAAATAATTTACCTTTTATATGAAAAAGGTGTGTTGTTGATTTATGTCTAGTAGTAGTTAATTTAATAACCTTATCATCCAATAAAAATTTTAAAATTATTGTGGTTGTATCTTGATGTGGCATGATTTTTAAGAACTATGAAAAATTTGTATCTGATATTTCCACATTGTTCATTGAATTTTTGATAAGTTATATATTAGAGTTATGGTTACAAAAATTACTCAAATGATCTTCCTTAGGCATACCTAATATTTGCTTACTTTTTGAATTTGACTTATTTATATTAATTTACTTTTAACCATCACGGTAAACTCCTAGGTAAATAGGTGTGAACAAAGTACGAGATAAATAATCCTCTAAAGGATTGAAGCTTAATTTACATATTTGATCATTTCTCGTATTAACCATGTTGGCTTCATCATCATCACTATCATAATGATTAGATACATGACCATCTTGTACCTCTGAATTAACTAATAAAAGGAGATCAAGAATAGCCTATTGTTGTTTCTCATTATCTTGATATTATTTGTTTATACCTTCTTGATCCATTTGTATCCTTGTTTGTTCCTTTTGTAACTTATTTTTTTCAAGTTGTGTTTGTAACTTTTGACTTTCTATTTTTTGCTCTTGTAAATGTTCTTAATGCAATATTGCTTGTTATTTTTTTAATATTTAAAGTTACTTTTTCACCTTTGCTTTCTCTATTTACAACTGTTCAAGTTCTTTTTGTATTTTATATATTTCTATTTGAATCATGTGTAATTTTTCTTGATCCACTTGTTTGTTTTTAATACTTAACTCTCCAATTTCATATGTAAATTTTTGGTCCCAAGGAATAACTTAAATAAGGGTGATTATCGTAGGATCATATGATTATGATTGATATGCTTGAATTTTATAAAATCAGAAAGGATTAACATTTTCATCAAATTCATATGAGTATCTTTTATGCATGCACTTAAGTTACCTATGCAATTTAGATGAGACCATTTCCATCATGTGAATCAATGGTCTCCCCAATAGTAAATTTTAATGCAATTGATTAGGCATAACATGAAATAGGGTAGACATTGTTTTTGGTCCCAATGTGACATCTAAATAAATCATTCCAAGTACTTTTCTTGAAGAATCATCAAATATTTTGATATTTTAATCTATTTTGGAGACTATCAATGTGAACACCCAACTCTTATAAGAATAAATTACTAAAATGTTTACTCCTGATCCAATATCAATCAATGCATGCTTGATTTGTTTATTTTATATTGTAACTTGAATAAATAATGGGATATTTTTTATGATTAAATATTATGTTGGCAATTCTTAAGCTTCAGATTTATGGTTGCAAAAATTACTCAAATGATCTTCCTTAGGCATACCTAATATTTGCTTACTTTTTGAATTTGACTTATTTATATTTATTTACTTTTAATCATCACAGTAAACTCCTAGGTAAATAGGTGTGAACAAAGTATGAGATAAATAATCATCTAAAGGATTGAAGCTTAATTTACATATTTGATCATTTCTCATATTAACCATGTTGGCTTCATCGTCATCACTATCATAATGATTAGATACATGACCATCTTGTACCTCTGAATTAACTAATAAAAGGAGATCAAGAATAGCCTATTGTTGTTTCTCATTATCTTGATTTTATTTGTTTATACCTTCTTGATCTATTTGTATCCTTGTTTGTAAATTTTGACTTTCTATTTTTTGCTCTTGTAAATGTTCTTAATGCAATATTGCTTGTTATTTTTTTAATATTTAAAGTTACTTTTTAACCTTTGCTTTCTCTATTTACAACTATGCAAGTTCTTTTTGTATTTTATATATTTCTTGTTGAATCATGTGTAATTTTTCTTGATCCACTTGTTTGTTTTTAGTACTTAACTCTCCAATTTCATATGTAAATTTTTGGTCCCAAGGAATAACTTAAATAAGGGTGATTATAGTAGAATCATATGATTATGATTGATATGCTTGAATTTTATAAAATCAGAAAGGATTAACATTTTCATCAAATTCATATGAGGATCTTTTATGCATGCACTTAAGTTACCTATGCAATTTAGATGAGACCATTTCCATCATGTGAATCAATGGTCTCCCCAATAGTAAATTTTAATGCAATTGATTAGGCATAACATGAAACAGGGTAGACATTGTTTTTGGTCCCAATGTGACATCTAAATAAATCATTCCAAGTACTTTTCTTGAAGAATCATCAAATATTTTGATATTTTAATCTATGTTGGAGATTATCAATGTGAACACCCAATTCTTATAAGAACAAATTACTAAAATGTTTACTCCTGATCCAATATCAATTAATGCATGCTTGATTTGTTTATTTTATATTGTAACTTGAATAAATAATGGGATATTTTTTATGATTAAATATTATGTTGGCAATTCTTAAGCTTTAGAGTTATGGTTGCAAAAATTACTCAAACGATCTTCCTTAGGCATACCTAATATTTGCTTACTTTTTGAACTTGACTTATTTATATTAATTTACTTTTAATCATGGTAAACACCTAGGTAAATAGGTGTGAACAAAGTATGAGATAAATAATCATCTAAAGGATTGAAGCTTAATTTACATATTTGATCATTTCTTGTACTAACCCTGTTGGATTCATCATCATCACTATCATAATGATTGGATACATGCCCATCTTGTACCTATGAATTAAATAATAAAAGGAGATTAGGAATAACCTATTGTTGGTTCTCATTATCTTGATATTATTTTTGTATAACTTCTTGATCCATTTGTATCCTTGTTTGTTCCTTTTGTAACTTATTTTTTCAAGTTGTTTTAATTGTAATTTTTGAATTTCTATTTTTTGCTCTTGTAAATGTTCTTAATGCAATATTGCTTTTTATTTTTTTAATATTTAAAGTTAATTTTTCACCTTTGCTTTCTCTATTTATAACGGTTCAAGTTCTTTTTGTATTTTATATATTTCTTGTTGAATCATGTATAATTTTTCTTGATCCACTTGTTTGTTTTTAGTAATTAACTCTCCAATTTCATATGTAAATTTTTGGTCCCAAGGAATAACTTAAAGAAGGGTGATTATAGTAGGATCATATGATTATGATTGATATGCTTGAATTTTATAAAATTAGAAAGGATTAACATTTTCATAAAATTCATATGAGTATCTTTTATGTATGCACTTAAGTTACCTATGCAATTTAGATGAGACCATTTCCATCATGTGAATCAATGGTCTCCCCAGTAGTAAATTTTAATGCAATTGATTAGGCATAACATGAAATAGGGTAGACATTGTTTTTGGTCCCAATGTGACATCTAAATAAATCATTCCAAGTACTTGGCTTGAGGAATCATCAAATATTTTAATATTTTGATCTGTGTTGGAGATTATCAATGTGAACACCCAATTGTCATAAGAACAGACTACTAAAATGTTTACTCCTGATCCAATATTAATCAATGCATGCTTGATTTATTTGTTTTGCATTGTAGCTTGAATAAATAATTGGATATTTTGTATGATTAAATATTATGTTGGAAATTCTTAAGCTTCAAAGGCAATAATATTTTCATTATATTTAAATGTGATCATTATAGAAGAAAAATCAACTGGTTGTATATCAATTGGAATAATATTATCCTTTAATGCATCATATATAAAAATTATTTATAAACGGATGAGCTCTTTTGTAAGTCTAAAATTTAAATTTTGGCATGGGTATTTTTTAATTGATCTATGATATCATACCCCTTAGATTTATTTTCCTATCTTGGGGGAGGGAGAGGGGGAGGGGGTTGAGGAGGAACATGTTGATTGCTTACATAATCTAGTGGTATAACTCATTGGTTATTTATAACATGGACCATATAATCTAATATAAGACATGGGAAAATAAAGGGAGTGGAATGGTAACTACTAAAACTTTGAGGTCTAAGAGGAGGAACAATGAAAGAAGTCATAAATGCCCTTTCTCATCTATTAGTAATTGGTAAAATTTGATCGAATATTGAAGTAATTATAATTTACTAGCACTTGAGATTACTTTTGAGAAAGATATATTGCCTTATGAATGTATAATTTCTCTTGCTCATATGTAATGCTCTGCTTGGAAAAAAAATGCATTAATGCTAGTTACATCTTAGCATGTGATTTAGTTTATATTTAAAAATTTTGAATAAAAAAATGTTAATTCAATATGGCCATATATTCTTTGAAAAGAAAGTAACATAAAAATAAAATGTAATATCCTAAAACAAAAGAAAAAAAGTGTATGGAGATCAGAAAATTCATATGAAATCCAAGGTTAAGAGAAGATAATTTTAGTGTCAAATATTAGCCAAGGTCAAAATAAAATGCTCTCGATGTTAGGTATTATGTCTAAGGTTGAGATTAAGTTATTTTAGTGTCTATTTATATCCAAGGTCAAAAGGAAAACATTTTAGTATCAAATGATCAAGAATTTATCTAACTCCTAGGACAAAATTTTTAGAAACAATGAAAAAGTGTGACTAACTTGGGTTCACATATATTTTTAACTGAATTTTGGATTAAATAGTGAATTAACCCTAATTTTGATAAATTGCATAATTTTTATCAGAGTGTATAAATTTAATTTTTACAAGCATAATGAAAGTAACTAATTAAATTTGATAAGGCATAAATGATTGTAAGAAGACTAACTATGCAAATTAATGAAAAACATAATTGTTTGTCTAATTGTTAACTGTGTTGACTAACATAGAGCATAAAAAGGAAAATAAGAACTATGACTGAAAGTGCCTAAAAATGTGAACTAAATTTGTTAAAGGACAGGATCAATAGATAAGGACATGATCGATTCCCACTACCATCCTACTTAGTAGATCATGTATTTTTATTAAAAATAGTAAATTAAGGCATGATCACTTGAGACTATTTGAGTTAGGTTTATATGCACATATTTGACCTTTGAGAATGTGTGGAAGACCTGAAAATATATTTTGAAAGGTTGAAACCCTAGTAGGGCTTAAAATGATTGAAAATATACAAATAAAAAAGAGGAATTTAATTGGGCTAAGCTAACCCCAATCACCCTCATGATGACTGAACACTACCTACGTATCTATTACTCCAAGGAGGAATCAAGCCCATGTATTTATCCCACTTATAGTGATTTTTTAAATTATGGTCCTTTGACTATATGAATTCATCTAGAATTAGGTTAACTGCTTGATCATACTTTGATTATGGCTAGATAAAATAGACTTGTGACTTGGCCAAGCACTATTTGGAATGCTTAGAATCAAATTTGGGAAGAATACATAACTTTTTTTCAACGTGAAATAATTTAAATATACCTCTATATTGAAATTTCAAGTGGAAGAATAAATGACTTGAGTGTGCCTTTATAACAATCCAAAAGGGGAAAACACACGCTAGGAAGCCTAAAAATATGGAATACAAGCTAAGGGAGGGTTTAATTTTAAAAATGGACCATTAGAGAGCTAAAGATAGGAATGTCCCATAAAGATAAGAATTCCTCCCACTATTTTCCCTATTAGATGTTGTTGTCCTCTAGGGAAACATGTGAAACTTTAGATCTAGGTTTGGGCATACATATGCTTAAGGGATTTTTTATCAATTAGAACCCTTATTTAAGGAATAGATAATGGTTTCAAATAAAAATAGGTCCTCATAGGTGCTTAGGATAGGGAAAAGTGTAAAAATAGGTATTAATTAATTGCACAAGTTAATTAAGGATAAAAAGGGTTAAAATTAACGTGATCAAGAATTTGTGACCAAATCTAAGTTACTAAAACAACATTGATACACCTCATATGTGTGTGTGTGTATTATTGATGTATATATTATATTATTATTATTATTATTGTTTTTGTTTAAATGAAAAATAAGAATATAAAATTTGAATTACTCTTTAAGGGATTTAACTTACACATTCATTGCAAAAATTTGGGACAGGGATCGAACCTTCTTCGACCGCACCATTCTTTATATAATGTAGTGGCTTTGGTAGTACATCACCATATTATTAATATATATCCATAGTCTATTGCCTCCCTTTAATGGGAGTGGGGATGGTAGAGACATCCCCTGCACTATTTTTTGAATATTGGTCGACTGATTTAATCTACCAACATTTTAAATTAATTTTCATTTTTTTATTTTATTTTTTAATATACTATACGTATGATATAAATATTTTTTATTAATTTATTTATTATTTAATAAATAAACATGTATATAATATATATAAATAACTTTATATATTATAGGATCCTGTTACAGGCCTTGGTGGATGTTAGAGGATTCCACTCTGATGTTTGAGCAGTGGATTTGGTTGGTCCATCCAATTATTGGGGTCTAGTTCAAAAACCTTGGGTATATTTTGTTCCTCAAGGAGGAGGACCAGCTACATGTCACTAGTTTGATTAGTTAGTCATTATTTTTCAATTGTTTTGTGTTTGTGATTCGGTTGTTTAGTTTATCTATGTTGTAGTTTGTTTCTACGTAGCTATTATTATTGTAAATCCTAGGTTGTTTTGACTTAATTGCTTATTTTTTATCTAGGGTATGGGTCCCTATTCCAAAAAAATAACATTTTACACACACACACACACACACACACACACACACACACACACACACACACACACACACATCCTAAAACAACTTAGAGGGAATAGGCTAAGTGTTTCTTTTCTTTTCATTTTTTAAATAAATAGATCCCCAACCAATGAAAAGAGAAGAAACACTTAGCATATTCTCTAAGTTGTTTTAAGATGTGTGTGTGTGTGTGTGTGTGTGTGTGTGTGTGTGTGTGTGTGTGTGTGTGTGTGTGTGTGTGTGTGTGTGTGTGTGTGTGTGTGTGTGTGTGTGTGTGTGTGTGTGTGTGTGTGTGTGTGTGTGTGTGTGTGTGTGTGTGTGTGTGTGTGTGTGTGTGTTGGGGATATAGCCTTGAATTTTAAAAAAAAATATGACCTTAAAATATGGATTATGGTTGATGGATCCAACTTAGTCCTGATCAAAACTCTTTGTCTGTAATAGATTAACAAGGCTCTATTTTTTTAGGGTTTACATTAGCAAGATGAGGAGGGACCTATCAAATGGGGGCTCTATTTTCATGATGGTTTTATTCATAGACACTAGAGGAATCTATGACAAAACCTACTTCACATGGGTGGAGGTTAGAGGAATCCACCCCATTTATTTATGGGTTTGGGTAGTTATAGGAGCCTAGTACAAGCCTTGGTGGATGTTAGAGGATTCCAATTTGATGTCTGACCAATGGATTTGGTTGGTCCATCTAGTTCTTGGGGTTTGGTTCAAAACCACTGGGTATATTTTGGTCGTCAAGGAGGAGGACCAGCTCCATGTTACTATTTTGAATGGTTAGTCATTATTTTTTAATTGTTTTGTTATTGTGATTCAGTTGTTTAGTTATTCTATGTTGTAGTTTGTTTCTATGTAGCTATTATTATTATAAATCTTATCTTGTTTGGCTTTAGTTGCTTGTTTCTTGTCTAGGATATGGGTCCCTATTCCAAAAAAATACCATTTTTAACACACACACACACACACACACATATATATATATATATGACAATAACAAAGGATCTTGTATGAATTTAGAGGGAATGATGTCGAGTGAGGGTTTCAGAGGTCAGCATGGGGCAGATAATTCCACAGCTGGTCGATCTCTGCCAAGCGACAGTGCGCAGGAGGAGAGGTAGGAGGCTTTCTTTGTGGGTGAGCGAGCAAAGCTCAGTAAAATCAATGGTTGCTTCCCACACAGCCAAGATAGGCCAGTGCTTGTCATCTCATCAGAAATGGTTCAGGAAGATGTCAATTATCTAGCTTTTCATACTCTAATTTGCAAGTTTCTTGGTATTCGCATTTCCCAGGTGGCTTTGGAAGCATGGATTCGCCAGACATGGTAGATTAAAGGGGATTTTAACATCATGCTGGCTGGGAACAGCTATTTCATGGTTAAATTCACCTCTATTTTTGATAGGAATAAGATTTTTGAGGGAGGCCCATACTTCTATGACTGTATTTTCCTTTTTATAAAACCCTAGCATGTGGGGTTTAACTCGGCTGAGGATTTTCCTTTACGAGTCCTAGTTTGGGTTCACCTTCCAAGGCTACCACTAGAATTTTGGCATGAGGACATCCTACACCAGATTGGCACCATGATTGGAACTCTAACTGCTATTGCTCACCATACACTGGACAAGAAGGTAATCTCCTATGCCCATATTTGTGTTGATATAGATATAAGCAACCCTCTGTTAGATTCTATCGAGATCTGCTTAGGTTCCTCATCCTGGATCCAACAAATTAATTATGAATCCATTCCCTTCCGGTGTCATATCTATCATGTGTATGGAAACCTTCAGCATCAATGTCCTTATACACCCAAAAGCCCAGGCAATTAGGAGGGACCAGCTGGTCCACGAACCGCTACTTCTGGAATGAGGAATGGACAGCCAGACCCTGCTAGTAACAGCAAGGGGCAACCAGATAGAGCTGCAAAGGGGAAAGCCCACCTAGATCCCTTGAGTTTAGAACTAGGCCAACCCAACTCTAACAGTCCTGATAGAGATGGTTTCACTCTAGTTCGACATCGCTCAAGAGGGCGAGGCCAAAAATGATCTCACTTAGATCGGCAAGGTGATGCAGGTTTCAATCATTTTGAAGTTCTTGATAATATGATCATAGAGGAGGGTATTCTGGTAGTGGAATAGTGTGGGGCGCTAGAGTTGGAAGGAGGGATCACTTTCCCTAATGATTCCCAGGACATCGCTAATTAGCAAACCTTAGAATCAGTACTAGATCCAGAGTGCAAAGCCCTTGTGGAGGTGCCCACACAGAACAAATATTTACATTGGGCAAATTTGGTAAAAGAAGTGGAAGCTCCCAGCAAAGAAAAGGGACCATCTCCTACTCTTGGCTTAATGCTGAGACCCTTTAAGAAGGTTGTCGTCTCCACACCTCCCAGAGTAAGATGAAGGAAAGACCAAAATCATAGGGGATCTTCTGGTTGAGTCAGGGGTGGTGAAAACCATAGATGATCACTTCCCTCATTCCACTCAATGATCATTCTATCATGGAATGTGAGGGGGTTGAATAGCATCCCCAAACAAAAAGCTATTCAAAAACTAGTGAAGGACCATTCACCTGATATCCTTTGCATTCAAGAGACCAAGCTCTCCGTGGACTCCTTGTTCACTTGCTGTCCTAATATTTGGATCCATGGCCAATGGTAGTGTGTTGGTGCCCTAGGGACTTTGAGAGGTCTTGCTATGGGCTGGGATCTGAGAAAAGTTGAGCCTGTTCTTTGGATGTCCTGAATCTTAGCCATCTCAATGGTAGCTTCCTCTTTAGAGAATGGGGAGTTGATTTTGGTCACTAATGTATATGCATCAGTTGATTTCCCAGGTCAACTCAAGCTCTTGGACCATATACGATATGTTCGTAGCTGCCACCCCTTCTTGCCCTAGATTGTAGCTAGGAATTTTAATGCTATTCTTAGCTTGGAGGAGAAGATAGGAGGACTAGCTTGGCTAGGGTCTTCTTCGGAGCTACTCTAGCAAAATATTGATAGGTTACATCTTTTAGATGTTAAACCCCTCAATGGACTTTTCACATGGAACAATCAGAGGATGGGAGACACGGCCATCTTGGAACATCTAGATAGGTTCCTTATATCCTATTTCTAGTGCTCTAGCTCCTTCTCTCTCTCCTCAAATATTCTTGATTGGTGGGGGTCTGACCACTAGCCTATCAAGCTTTTAGTGAGACACATTACTGCTCCCAAGAAGCCTCCATTCAAATTTCAGCTGATGTGGCTCAGGGACACCTCCCTTCATGACTTAATGACAGGATGGTGGCAGCAAGGGGCTCTAAATTATGGCAAAGCTATGTTTATTTTTGATAAGAAGCTCTAGTATGTGAAAAAGAAACTAAAATATTGGAACAACCACTACTTTGGGAACTTCCACATCAGGAAGAAGAGGGCACAAGACCAATTGGATGTTATCACCAGATAAATTCATGACCTTGGATTAACAGAAGGCCTGCACTCATCTAAGATTCAAGCCTCTACAAAATTGACTGAATGGGAGCTTCGTGAAGAGATTTTTTGGAGACAAAAGGCTCAGGTGGACTGGCTTCAGGAGGGGGACAAGAACACGGCTTTCTTCCATAAATCGGTCTAGAATCATCAAAACAGGAGCTTCATCTCATCCCTGATTATGGTGGATGGTAAAATCTTGACTTCCTCCCAAGACATTTCCAGGGAAGCTATTCAATTCTATTTTGCACTCTTCTCAAATGATACTCCTTCGGATGAGCTTGTGGAAGGTATAGTATTATATTGTATTCCCCCTGTTATGTCTTCAGATATGAATGATTCCCTTATGCGGCCTATTAGCATGTCCGGGCTGGAGGGGGTAGTCTTTGGCATGAAGAAAGGCAAGGCTCTGGGACTTGATGGATTCCCTATGGAATTCTTCCAAGAAATTTGGGATGTCATTAATCAGGATCTCCTGAGGGTGATTCAGGAGTCCTACTCCAACAAGGAAATGCTCACGGCTTTGAATGTTACTTTTCTGGTGCTCATTCTGAAATATGAACAAGCTAATCAGTTGGAGTATTTCAAGCCTATTACCCTCTGCAATGTGGATTACAAGATCATCACTAAACTCATTGTGGAAAGACTTAAAATTTGTCTTCCCAAACTCATCTCTGAGGAGCAAGGGGGATTTATTACTAGGAAGCAGATGCTGGATGGAGTTGTTATAGCATCAAAAGTAATCCATTCCATGAGTGTTTCCCAGGAATGTGCTATGTTTGTCAAGTTGGATATGTCCAAGGCGTATGATAGAGTTATTTGGGGATTTCTACATAAAGTTCTCCAGGCCTTTGGTTTCAATCAGGACTGGATCAGCTGGGTGCTTAGTTATGTCATGACTCCTTTCTCAGTCCTTATTAATGGGGCCCCTTTTGAGCTTTTTGGTGCATATAGAGGACTTCACCAGGGAGATCCTCTCTCCCCATATTTTTTTATTATTTTGGCATAAGGCCTTGGGTGTCTTATCAAATTTCAGGTCTCTCAACAAGTAATACAGGGCTGGTAATAGGGAAATGGATTACTTGCCTTTTCCCACCTTCAGTTTGTGGATGACACCTCACTGGCGGGGAGAGCTAGAATCTGGGAAGCTGAGGCTTTTTGGCTCACTCTGGACACTTATATGGTAGCTTTTGGATAGAAGGTCAATGACCATAAATCCTCCATCTTGTTCTTTAACACCCTTGAGCCTATTCAGCGGAGGATTATGGCCATCCTTAGGTTTCAGTCACAGTCTCTCCCTCTTACTTACTTTGGGGTCCCCATCATGGTAGGAAGGAAGCCCAAGCTCTACTGGAAAAAGGTCTTGGACAAACTCAGACTGAAGGTTAATCACTGGATGCACAAGTGGCTCTCTACTACCGGATGGGTGACACTCTTGCAGTCAGTAATTCAGGCCCTCCCTATTTATTGCAGTATGGTGCAGGCTGCCCCGAGATACTTTCTAAAGGAATTTGATGCTCTTTCTCACCAATTTTTGTGGAGTGGTTATTTTCTCAACACCAAGTGGAGCCTGCTTAGCTGGGATATAGTGTGTCAGCCAAAGAAGGAAGGTGGCATGGGACTGGGTTCTATAATTTTGTGTAGTCAGGCTCTTGCTGCCAAGCTACATTGGCATTGGTGCTCTAGCCCGGCTCATCTTTGGGCCCATATTTTAACTTTTAAATACTACCCTGGGGAGAAGCTAGAGGACATTCCAAGACTCCCCCTGGAGGGAAGAGGGTCCATGGTGTGGAACACCCTCAAACGGGGAGCCCAGTTGGTGAAGAGCAGCCTCTTTTAGATCTGTAATAAGGGAATAGACACCCTTTTTTGGAGCGACTCCTGGGATGGGTTTCCACCTCTCTTAGCCTCTCATCCACATTTGTAGTTGCTCTATGATTCTTTGCTTATGTCTGGATGGAACATGGTGAATCATTATAAGGAGGCCTTTAAGATGGACACTGCAGTGGGGTTTCGGTGGAAGAATTCCTCGGATTGGCCACCAGGTGGCTCAATAGAGGATTGTCTGGAGCTATCCATGATATTGGCCTTGAGGGAATGTAGTTCCCTATAGGGGTGTGATGTTCTGGCCTGGGGGGTTATCCCTCAGGAAAGTATTTTATGTCCGCCGAGTACCTGGCTCTGACCAAACACTCCTTAGGGAGTTGGTGGTCCCGTGGGGGAACAAAGTCTAGAACAGCTATGCTTGGCCCAAGTGTAATTTCTTCCTCTAGGTGTTGGTTCATAATAGATGTCTTACCAGGGATAATCTTTGCAAATGAGGTTTTTAGGGGCCCTCAATGTGTGTTCTCTATCACAACAGTGTGGAATCTATCTCCCATCTTTTCTTTCAGTGCCTTATTGCCAAATTGATCTGGCACTTGTGGTGGGAAGTGTGGGATCACCCATGCTAGCATGTCTCTTCTTTAGCCAAATTTTGGGACTGCTTGGGTCACTCCCCTGCTCAAGCTTCTATTCTCCAGGTCACTTGGTGCATTGGCCCATCCTTTATCCTGTGGCACCTGTGGCTGGAGAGGAACAGGTGAATTTTCCAGGATGTAAGTAGTAAGACCAGTGTCTTATGGGGGATAATTTTGAGTGCTCTTCTTGAAACTCTTCATGCCAAGTGTGATGTGACGGTGGACTTAGGCTCGGTCGATGCTCAAGTCTATGCGCGCCTCGCCCATGCCTTCCCCAAGGATATTTCTTTTGCCAATCATAGTGCTGTTCATGCTCGTGGCTAGCTAAAGCAGCCTATTGATTGGATGGGTCAGTGGATGCCCCCTAAACCTAGTATGTTTAAAATCAATATAGATGACTCAGCTCGTAGTAACCCTAGTCTTGCTGGAGTCAGAGGGGTGGGGTGTGACAGCTCGAGTAAGGTGCATTTTCTCTTCTCCATTCACAAGGGAAGGCATACCAATAATTACATGGAAGCTCTGGCAATTTTGGTTGCTGTCCAACAGTGTTGTTCTCTTGGCTGGACAAGAATTATCTATGAATCTGACTCGCAGGTTATTATTAACATGATGAGCGGTCGGGATCTCGATATGGCTGATTGGCACTTGGCTAGAGTGGTGCTATAGGTTTGTCAGCTGTGTAATTCTTTTGATTCTATTTCCTTCAAGTATATTCCTCGTGAGTGGAATGAAGTGGCTGATTGCTTGGCCAAATGGGCCTCCGAGCGCGAGCCGCCTTGAAATATCTCAGACTATCAGATGTTGCCTTTGGATTTATCTCAGAAGCTTGATCAGTTGATTGATCAGGATAAACTTATGTAATTTTGGTATTTTCCGCTTTTAATAATATTTTTACCCCTTTTTAGTTATATATATATATATATAACTAAAAAGGGGTAAAAATATTATTAAAAGCAGAAAATACCAAAATTACATAAGTTTATCCTGATCAATCAACTGATCAAGCTTCTGAGATAAATCAAAAGGCAACATCTGATAGTCCACTTTTAATAATATTTTTACCCATTTTTAGTTATATATATATATATATATATATGTATATATATCCTAAACCAACTTACAAAATAGGCTGTGTTTCTTTTATTTTCATTTTTTAAATAAATAGACAAACATTTTCTTTTAAAACATTAAACAATTATATAAATCCATTGTTTAAAAAAAGGATAGAGAGAGAAAACATTTACAATGATAAATGATAACTTAATAAAATCCCACAAATAAACTTTCTTTTCCTTCATTATTTTTAAAAAGAAGTATGAAATCAATACTTGTAAAATAATAATAAGAAATATACCTACTTTGTGTAGATGATAAATCTATATTTTATATGATATACCAATCTTGCACACTTGAAAAATATTTCTCAAGGCTCAACTCTTTAGTTCATGACTTGATTTTATCTAAAAGGCTTGCATTCACCATCTCATTATGCCTAAATGCTTATATTATGGTCTAACCATAATATTATAATTAACTGGATCACTTATATCCCACATTATGCTTAAAACTTGATATATATCATGCATTCTCAGTTATAAACCTTCAACTCTCTTTTATCCAAGACAATATTGTCCAAATTAGGACATTAGCATTGATGTTAATGTTCCATGTCTGACGCTAGTGTCTGTGCCTTACCAAAGCTAATTTTTTTAAAATATTTTGATATGTACACGTCAGCCTATTTGTGTTAATTAACCCTCCATGGGATTCATTTGAAAAGGTATGGTATAAATATAAAATAAATCTCATTCATTAACATATACATATAATTACCAAGCAAGCACCTATCAAGCTCACACTAAATTATTTTCACAACTAATTTTTACTGTCCTATCCTTTTCTATTTTCAAATCAATCATAGAAGTAGTCTTCTTACATGTCTAAAGCATCCAAATAATAGCTCATGAGTAGTATTTTTCAATTTTAAAGTTAGATCACTACATTTGATGGCATATAGCATATTTCACTATTGTTCACATACAATCCCAAATTAAGGGAAGAATTACATTGGTTTGAATCCCTCTTTAGAGTATATGGCTATGTAGGCAGTGCTCATTGGAAGAGGGGTATTTGAGGTTAGATCAAATTTAAATGAGCCCACTAACACCTATTTTTGAAGGTGACATGATTAAGTTGGAGGACCTATGGTTTTGACTAAAATTATAATATTTAGAACCTATGCACATGATCCCAGTTGATAATATGCAAAGTGATAGAGAACCCTAGAAAGTGTATGTGTAATTTCCATAAAAGGGCCTATAATTAACTATGAACATAATCATTTTTGATAAAAGTGTTTATGCTAAAAACCTTATTTCAACAGTAGTGTCTAGGTTGATAAATAACTAACTTTCAAAATCTGAGGAATCATAGTTGAGCATCGTTCTGACTATTTTTTACCTACATTTTATATATCTACTTGCACATTAGTAAATAAGATAAGTATCATCTCTTTTTCATGTTTAAGCATTAAAATTAGTATTTAGCATTGTACTTTATATATTTATCAAATTTCCATAATTCAACATTGTATCATAATATATTATCAATTTGAATTACTTAATTAGCTTTATTATATAATAATTTAGTGCATTATTTGATTAGGTTATTCTTCCCCCTTACTATTTTGTCCAAAAATTGTAAATAATTTGGTGAACCTGACCTTTGATTCTTCTTATGAAAATCTTATATTGCTCTAGGTTTTTCAACATTCTAGGGTTTCAGATGGTAGTAATTATTCATAACTTGATTTTTATTAATATGTATGCTACCTAGGCATAGTGTTAAACTAGTTGGTGTACCTATTGATCATATTGAGCTTCCTTGTCTTCCACTTAAGATGTTTAAACCTAATAACCTATCAAGTTCTACCAATCATGAGAGTGCCAATAATGAGAATGAATAACATACTAAAAATGTTATCATAGAGGATGAATTTGATCATGAAAATAATGAAACACGTGAGAAAAATGAACATGAGAAAGTAGATCAAGAACAAGTAAAATATATTTCAATGTTTTGAGAGAGTATTCATGAAAATCCTAAATATGTTAAAAAGATCCTCAATACTATATTAGAAACTAAGAAATCTAAAAGCATCAATGAACAACCATAGTGATCAAAATATTAGTGTTCTTGGATATACCTATCAACCATCAACCATCAATCCATATATCCCTCCATTTGATTAAATCATTTATTCCTACATCTAGTGGGGGCATGGGATATCTCTTCAATCTATTGTTCCTTGAAGACTAAACACCTATTTCTACATCTTCCATGGGAATAATTACTACTTCAACTCAATTACTAGTTTCAATGCCTATATCAACACAAGTATTTGCATCCCATTTGGTGAATTCCTAACTATCCAATATTAATCCCAATGGATCTACTATAAAATATTTTCTCCAAGTTATTCACAACTTGGAATCCAAGGTTACCAATATTGATCAAAATGCTTCAAAATCAACTCATGATATTGATTCACAAGATGTATTGCATAATACTCTTGTACTTAAGATATCTTTACACCCTTTTCCAAATAGTTTTGTAGCTCCAAAGTTCAAACTTTATGATGGCAAGGGTGACCCTGAGAAACATATTCACTCTTTCTTTGTAATATGCTATATTTCTAATGATAAAATTTTAAAAAATTATTTGTCACGACCCCACCAATTAGTACCATGATCTAACTTAGTTGTTGAGGTCCAGTGTATATGTATCCGGATCTAGATTAGAACTAGACCAACATTTTAAAGTGGATCTAATTATTTACTTACATATATGTGTTTGTTTGTGTGTGTGTGTGAATATATATAAATATATTCAAGACTAAGGTAATATATTTACATTTTATGTATATAAATACACACACATATATGTATATATATAGATGAATGTATATACATTCATGAAGAGCACATTTCATCATGCCCAGAGAGCCTTTGAGTTATGCCTTTGACAATGATGGTGTGGGTAATTAAAAAGGGATTGTATTATCATAAGTCATGATGCTTATCCATTTTTTTAGGCCATATGGAATTTAAAGATGTGGCATTTTAATTAAGATCTTATTTTTTAATTGTTTTCTATCTTGTGGTGTGGGGATGTTTGGTTAGGCTCACGGCTAGGTAGAGCAATGAAACATTGTGTTACCCCCACCCCCTTAACGATGGCCAATGTTGGTTAATCCGTATGACTCAGGTTTGGAAATAATTTGTATATATATTCTTATTATTTTGTATGTTATGAAATAATGGCTTTAATCTATCTATTGAATGCTTATGCAGATAAGCAAGGAAAAGAAACAAATGAAATATTGTAACCCTTCCCCTTATCCATGAGTTTGATTGGTTCACCCTATACATGGGCTTGAAAAGAAATAGAAATTATATGAAGGAATTTATGCTTCCTATTTAATTCAAATTGATTTTTGTTTGTGTTAGTGCCCAAAATTGCACTGAAGCAATTGGGCCCTTTTCAATTGAAAATGCCTAAGTTTAGACCGAGTTGAGTATCAATGTCTAAGTCATTGGCCCAACTTCTATTTCAAAGTGTTCCTTCAAATGTCAAGTTCATGTTTAAGAGGCTAGGTGATTTAACTTGGTCTTTAATTAGTTTATTTCCTTTGGGAAATTTTCATCAAGTATTTCCTTGTGTTAATTTGATCTATTTTTGGTGTAAAGTCTTTAGAGTATTTCAAAAAAAGTTTTCACATAAATTGTTTGAAGGCCATATTCTTTTAGGCTTTTTTTCTACACAAAAATCTGAAGGGCCATTTCCTTCAGGCATTTTATCCACACAAAAATCTTGAAGGGCTATTTCCATTGTTTCAGGTCATTTATTTCAAAATTTTTGTCCATAAAAAAAATTTGAAGGGCACTTTACCTTCAGGCATTTTTACCACACAAAAATCATAAAATAATTGTATGGATTTATTCATTTAAGCTAAAGTGTCTACATGAATCCCAAAGGGTTAATTCCTTCAGGCATTTTGTCTGCATAAAAATATTGAAGGGTCATTTTGCCTTTGTAAAATTTCCAAAGGTTCATTTCTATAAGGCATTTTGTCCTTGTAAAATTTCTGAAAGACACTTGTAGAAGGGTCATTTTGCCTTTGCAAAATTTTCAAAGGATCACTTCCTTTAGTTATTTTTCCCTTACAAAATTTCCAAAAGAAACTTTCAAAAAGTCTGGAGGGTAAAGGACACTTTCAATAAGTTCGAAGGACACTTTCAAGAGATCTAAGGGCCACTCCAAAAGGCCAAAGGGAAATTCTGTAAGGCAAAAGTGCCCTTTACAAAACTTCTAAAGGGTATGTTCAAAGGGTCCAAAAGGTACTTTCAACAAAGTTGTTGCAGAGCAGAAGTCCTATTTCCTTCAAAAATTTTGCTTGTGCAAAAATTCCAAAAAAATTACATTTATTGGAGAAAAGTACTAGGTTCAATTTCTATAGGGAAATTATTCCATATAAAATGTCTGAAATAATTGTCCCAATGAAGATAGAAAGGAGCTAAGTCTAAATTATTTTGATAAAAGTGCATCTGCTAATTTCTTTGGGGAAATTATTTTAGACAGAATGTTTGAAATAATTATCTCGATGAAGACAAGAGGCCAAAAACTCAACTTTTGCAAGAAAAGTGTGAAGTTAAATCTTTTAGGGAAATTATCTCAGACATTTTGTTTGAAAAAATTATCCTGAAAGAATTCCCAAAATAATTATTATGGGACAATTATGCCAAAGACAAAGACTTAGACAAAATTACTATGAAACAAATTCCCTAAAGAAATATTTTTGAATTATAATTATGATGTCGCATGGACATCTTTTTATGGGCACATGGAAATCAAATTTAAGCTACAAGTATTAGATATTGGGATTCAAATGTTCAAAGATGATCATGTGAGCATCAATTTTAGACCCTATGAAGTAGTCAATTATTTTCAAATGGAGGTAGATCTGATGACACACATTTGTGTAGATCAAGATGATCTAATGGTACATGATCAAATTTGAATAGTCAAAGGAACCTAAGACAAGTGTAGGCATGACAAGTGTCAAGCTTATAGGGCATGATTTAAAGTTTGAGCATGTTCCAAAGATTTGATGGTGTGAACTAGTAGTTGATAGTTCAATTGAACCCAAGATCAAGTGAGATAATTCCATGTGGCATATCTTCATGGCCAATTAAAAGGTAGTATCTAATACCACTCCACCCCTTAGATCATGATCTGATGGAACGTGTTTACTCACCCCAACCAGATTTGATGGTGTGTAGCTAAGGTTGAAAAGTTAGGGATCCCATGGTTAAACATAGAAATGACAAGTGGCATAGCTACATATCACAAATTAGAACTCAAGCATCTCATGCAAAGATCTATGACCTACATTTTCTCGAGCAATAAAGATCCAATGGTGGAAACTAAGATAAACTTTTCAAAGGGCCTGGATTGCATAAAGAAGTGATAAGTGTCAAGACTAGAGCCAATTAATCAACTTAGTCACTCTTAGAGACCATAGATGCCCAATTGGATCTGATGTGGCCTGCCAAATGTCAGTATGTGTCAAGCTTTGGTCTAAAAGCTAAACTTGATAGCTCTTTCTTGGTTTGGAAATGAGTCAAAGCATAGAATAAGGTCCATGAGACATTCCAAAGTGAATATTTCCAATCATGATCATGTATCATTTTCTATTTTATGTCACAACCAAATCATTCCCAATCCATCATTATAAGAATAGGCTATTCCATGGCATACAAATAAGGTAAGGCAGTTGTCTAGGAGGTTCTAGATGTGCATGTAACCATTCACCAGCATCTTCAAGTAGTTACACATAGTAACAAAGTTTGTTCGGCCTCTACCATGCAATTCACCTTCTAGGTAGGTGTAAAGGGGCATATTTAGGTAGCTCGACATGAGGACAAAGTTTGTTTGACTCCTCAAATGTTTTCTCCCTCTAGCTATGCAAAAAAGTGACCAAGAACATCTTTAGGTGGTTGCAAGTCCTCATCATTCCTTGTGGAGGTAGTTGTAATAATTATTTTTCTTAAAAATCAATAAAGATCTCAGGCATAGCAAAAGGCATTTTCTAGATGGGAGCATCTTGATAAGAATGGAAAAGTTTGTTATGTAATTTTTATAAATTTCATACATAGTTATAAATTTGGGAAGGATTGAAAATGTATAAATAGGGGATTTGTCCTTTGTTGTAAGGTTATTGTTGGTTGTTGGTTGTTGTAGGTCATTGTTTTAGGTATCAATTTTCTCCAAGTCTATGTTCTACATTAATTTTTCTAGGATTAATTGTTGTGTGTAGATCTTGTCTCCCTTGCTAAGGTGGATGCATTTGTATATCCATTAGCAAGCTTTGAAAGCATATTTATGTTTCCCATGTCAAAAGAGAAATCTCACCATGCTGGTCCCCATGACATCATTTTGAAGTGTTGATGTTTGTAATATTTATTTTCAAGTCAAGTGGAAAATGTGTGTAGTTCTTTATTATATCCTATTAATGAAATGATGTTTTGCAAGTTCTACTGATTGGATATTTGGGTTTGTGTTTATTTCTAGTTATCATTTTGAGCATGTGACTAGGTTATAAATCCCTTTTTGTAATTATCTTTAGAAATGTGTTGTTGAATACCTTTTAAGGGCACCCTAGGTTCACAAATTTAGCAAGAAAAAGTATTTGAGATTCTAGTTATAGTGTATGTTCTAGGATTTTAGGGATCATTTAGTGTTTACCATTATCTTGCATTTGAATTTTGTTGCATCTTTGCTAAGAAATAATTGTCATGAAATTCTGTCAAACACCCTATTGTTTGGAAGCCACCAAAATGCCAGCTTGCATTTTAAAATTAACTATAAACTCATCCTACCCTGAAAATAACACACTCTATTTTATACTATAAGTGTTACTTACCTTGAAAATGCATAATATCTTGCATATTTAAAAATGTGTTTATATTTTATGCTATAAATCCTAGCATTGCAGTCTTTTTAGTCCCTTTGCTATTGAAGGTTCTTCAGAATGAAGATTACAGTCACAATTTCATCTCTTTAGTAGCTTGTGTATGACTTAGATCTTTTGTGCATTTCATGTGACAACCCTTCATGAGTGAAGTGTGAAAACTTGGTTGTGCTTAGGTCAAATTTGTCCCTTGTGCCAAGAATCCCCATGGAGATTGAGTTACAAAATCCCTCTATGTGAACAAGCTACCCCATAGGTTCTCTCATCTTAGTTCAAGAAGAGCCAAAAGTAACAAGGAGCTAACCATACCCTCTGTAGGTGCCTCTCAATCTGGTCCATTCTTGATGCCAAACCCTCCCCTGGCTATAATGACATACTAGCAATTTTTCCATCATTACTTGCCATTCTCTTTCCAGTGTGCAAGGCCAGATTAGAGAGGTATACAACTGGGAACCAATACTTTTATGGTGCCTATGATATGAAAAAATATTATCACCCATGTTATTAGGGACTCTTATATAGAGTTAGAGATGTAAGTATTGCAAACTTGAAGGCTCTCTACTTGTTATTTTTATTATAGTGGGACTATCTTGGTTGTGAATGCTGCATCACTCCACTGGGGGTGTACTAAGAGTTATAGAGGTTTGAAAATATGACTTCTAATAATTTTATTTCAAAGAGATAAAAATATTACATGTTGGAAGGTGCCTTTTCCATTTTGAACATTATTTTGAAAATTTTAGTGTCTTTGCTTTTTATCTCATTGAGATTCAGTAAGTTTTATTTTAACATGTATCACAATAGTTTGTTAACTATTATATTATAAAATTTTGATTCTATTGGTGACTCCAACTATATTTTTTGGTTTCAAGGAAGATCAGTACCTATTTTTAATATCTTCATTTCAGCTTTAAGTATTTTTTCTATTTCTTGTAAAGCTAAAAGGAGTGAGATCATCCTTCAAAGGTGACTTGTCAGAACCTTGTCTCACCACTATGTTTGCATCAAATATGAAGGAGACAAGTTTAGAGTTTGTAATGGAAGTGTTTGATCTATTAAATGCCAAAGTGAATGTTGTGGATTTTGATTTTGACATTGAATGATGTGACAAGTGCTTCCTCCCCTATCCCTCATGTGATAATGTTGAACCATTTGATGAAGCTTCAGATGAACCTGAGAATGCATCACCTGAATATGAGATTTTCATGTTCAATTGTTAAGACTTCTTAGCTGAGTTTTTTGCCTCCATGGAAATGATGTTTGATACTACCATTGATCAGTTTTAGAGTGCCATCATGAGGTTTCTGACATATAAATCTAATTGTGATAATAGTATAACACAACATATGAGTTACCCAATCATGATGTAATTGAAGATCCAAAATATGCTTTGAAAGAAGTATTGGACATGGGTGTAGAACTGGGTGACTCTGTTTGGAGTATGGACATTGTTGAACAACCAGTTGTTCTTGATGTTGGGTTTGAAAATGAAGGTGTTGTTTGGAGAATGTCATTTAATGAAGATGGGGTTATCTTTTACACCCCTAAAAAAGAATGTTTTCAAAATTATTTCAAGCAGTACTTTGAGTGCATGATTGACATTAAGAATCCTGATACACTCCTACTTGGTACTCACATGATTGTAGCTGAGATGCATGTTTATTTACAACTACTAAAAGAGTACCAATATCTTTTTCCATGGTCTTATCCAAACATGAGATCATGTAGAGAGGATTTGCTTCAATGTGTCATCCTAATTCAACCAAACAGTAGTACCTTTAGGTAAGTGTAAAGATGGGTTTAATTCATCTTGGACACCAAGCTACTAAAAGAGTTAAAGAGATTAAAAGATGGCAGAATTTTGGAGTTGCTAGTTAATGGCAAACATCTGAAGCATTTCATCAATTGAGTCTGACAGTGTACCATATTGTATAGTGATTTATTGTTTTGTATTTTTGTTGTTTTATTTCCCCTCTATTTTGAGCCTTGTTTATATAGTTTCCATTTGTGTTTATATTGTGTCTTCCTTTCTAGATCCTCCTGATCTATTTTTGTTAAGTATTCCATGTTTTGTTGAGCCTTCATAGATGTTTGCTGAAAATTGTAAAGTCTTGACTTTGTGGCTCAATGGATTGGCAACTGGTCTTGTGTTATGTGGTTCTTTTCACAATCATAGGGGGTATGCATCCCTAGGAAAGAGCTAGTGTTAGTACCCAAAATTTCACTAAAGTAATTGGGCCCTTGTCAATTGAAAATGCCTAAGTCTAGCCTGAGTTGAGTATCAATGTCTAAGTCATTGGCCCAACTTCTATTTTAAAGTGTTCCTTCAAAGGTCAAGTTCATGTTTAAGAGGCTAGGTGATTTAACTTGGTCTTTACTTAGTGTATTTCCTTTGACAACTTTACATTGGGTATTTCCTTGTGTTAGTTTGATCTATTTTTGGTACAAAGTCTTTAGAGTCTTTCAGAAGAAGTGTTCACACAAATTATTTGAAGGCCATATTCTTTTAGGATTTTTGTCTGTACAAAAAACCCAAAGGGCCATTTCTATCGATCATTTTGTTTGCACAAAAATCTTGAAGGGCTATTTTTATTATTTTGGGTCATTTGCTTCAAACTTTTTATTCGTGGCAAAAAGCCCATCTACATAAAAAGCTTGAAAGAATTGTAAGGACTTATTCATTTCAGCCTAAGTGTCTATAGAAAGATCAAAGGGTTAATTATTTTAGGCATTTTGTCTGCACAAAAAGCTGGAAGGGTCATTTTGCCTTTGAAATTTTTTTGAAAGGCCATTTCCTTCGGGCATTTTGCCCTTGTAAATTTTTTGAATGACACTTGCAGAAGGGTCATTATGCCTTAGAATTTTTTTTTAAGGGTCATTTCCTTTGGGTCTTTTTCCCTTGCAAAACTCCTGAATGACACTTTAAAAAAATTTGAAGGATAAGTATGAAGGGTAAAGGAAACTTTCAATAAGTCTGAAGGGCACTTTTAAGAGATCTAAAGGCCATTCCAAAAGGCTGAAGGGCAATTCTGTAGGGCAAGTGCCCTTGATAAAACTTTTGAAGGGTATGTTCAAATGGCCCAAAAGGTAATTTTAGAAATGTTGTTGTGGAGTACAAGTTTTATTTCCTTTGAACATTTTTCCCATGCAAAAATTCTAAAAGAATTACATTTCTTCAAGAAAAGTACTAGGGTCAATTTTTATGGGTAAATTATTTTGGACAAAATGTCTGAAATAATTATCCCAATGAAGATATAAAGGAGCTAAGTTTGAATTCTTTCAGTAAAAGTGTAGTTTCTATTTTTTTAGGGGAATTATTTCAGACAAAATGTTTGAAACAATTGTCCTGATAAGACAAAAGGCCGAAAACTCAATTATTGTAGGAAAAGTGTGAAGTCAAATCTTTTAGAGAAATTATCTTAGATATTTTATCCAAAATAATTATCCTGACAAAATTATTGAAAGAATTATTTCAAGATACTTGTGCCAAAGAAAATCCCAAAGTAGAAATGCCAAAGTAAACAGGAATGCCAAAGATAAAGACTTAAACAAAAAAAATCATAACAAAGTCCCTGAAGAAATATTTTTGAATTACAAGTATGACAGTCTCATGGATGTATGGACATCAAATTTAAGCTACAGGGACTAGTTGTTGGGATTCAAATGTTCAAAGATGGTCATGTGAGCATCAATTTTAGACCTTGTGAAGTATCCATTCGTTTTCAAATGGAGGTAGATCTAATGACACACATTTGCATGGAGTAAGATGATCCAATGATGTGCAATCAAATCTAAATAGTCAAATAAACCTAGGACAAGCATAGGGGTGATAAGTGTCAAGTTTATGGGGCATGATTTAAATTTTGATCATATTTCAAATAATAGATGGTCTGACCTAGTAGCTGATAGTTTAATAAAACCTAAGATCAAGTGAGATACTTCCATGTGGCATATCCTCAAGGCTAAGTAAAAGACAATATCCAATAACATTTTACCCCTCAAATCATGATCTGATGGAGTGCATATGCTCACCCTAGCTAGATCTGATGATGCATATCTAAGGTTGAAAAGTTAGGGGTCTGACATGCAAATATAGAAATGACAAGTGGCACAACTACATACCATGAATTAGAACTTGAGCATCTTATGAAAAGATATACAACTCACATTTATTTAGACAAAGAAGATCCAATGGTGCAAGCCAAGATAGACTTTTCAAAGTTCCTAGATTACATGAAGAAGTGACAAGTGTCTAGACTAGATCTAATTAATCAACTTAGTCACTCTTAGAGCCCATAGTTGCCTAGTTGGATCTGATGTGGCATGCCAAATGTCGGTATATGTCAAGATTTGGTCTGAAAGCTAAACTATATGACTCTTTCCTAGTCGAATAATGAGTCAAAGCATAGAATAAGGTTCATGAGCCATTCTAGAGTGAATATTTTCAATCATGATCATGAATCATTTTTTATTTTATGTCACAACTAGATCATTCCCAAGCCATAATTAAAAGAATAGGCTATTTTATGGTATGCAAAAAAGGTAAGGCATTTATCCAAGAGGTTTTATATAAGTAGGTAACTGTTCACCATCATCTTCAGGTAGTTATACATAGTAAAAAAGTTTGTGCGACCCCTATCATGTAATTAACCTTTTAGGTACATGTAAAGGGGCATCTTTAGGAGGTTGAACATGAGGACAAAGTCTATTTGGCTCCTCAAATGTTATCTCCCTCCATCTGTGCAAGCAAATGACCAAAATCATCTCCAAGTCCCCATCATTCCTTGTAGAGGTAGTTGTAACAATGATTTTTATTGAAAATCAATGAAGATCTCAAGCATAACAAAAGGCATTTTTTGGTTGGGAGCATATTGATAGGACTGGAAAAGTTTGTTATGATTTTTTTTCAAATTGCATCCCATAGTCCCAGATTTGGGAAGGATTGAAAATGTATAAATAAGGGTTTTGTCCTTTGTTATAAGGTTATTGTTGGTTGTTGGTTGTTGTAAGTCATTATTTTAGGCATCCATTCTCTCCAAGTCTAGGTTCTACAAACAAAAAATTAGATCAACTGTTGTGTGTAGATTTTGTCTCCCTTGCTAAGGTGGTTGCATTTGTTAAACCATTAGCAAGCTTTGAAAGCATGTTTATGTATCCCTTGTCAAAATAGCAATCTCACCATGCTTCTCCCCATGGCAACATTTTGAAGTGTTTGTGTTTGTAATATTTCTTTTCAAGTCAAGTGGAAAATGTTTATGGTTCTTTATTATATCCTATTAATGAAATGCAATAATATGTTTTGCAAGTTCTATTGATTGGATATTTGGGGTTGTGTTCATTATTGGTTGTCATTTTGAGAATGTGCCTAGGTTATAAATCCCTTTCTATAGTTATGTTTGGAAATGTGTTGTTGAATACCTTTTAAGGGTATCCTAGGTTCACTAATTAGTAGGAGAAAGTATTTGATATTCTAGTTTTAGTGTATGTTCTAGGATTTTAGGGATCATTTAGTGTTTATCATTACATTTGAATTTTGTTGTATCTTTGCTAATAAATAATTGTCATGAAATTCTACCAGACACCTTGATATTTAAAAGCCACCAACAATCCACCCTATATTTTATAATTAACTATAAACTCATCCTACCCTATCCTACCCTACAAATAACATACTTTATTTATACTAAAAGTGTTACTTGCCTTGAAAATGCATAAGATCTTGCATATTTGAAATGTGTTTACAGTTTGTGCTTTAAATCCTATCATTGTAGTCTTTTTAGTCCCTTTGTTGTTGAAGATTATTTAGTATAAATATTGTAATCACAATTTCATCTATCTTTAGTAGCTTGTGTATGACTTGGAGCATTTGTGCATTTTGTTTGACAACCCTTCACAAGTGAAGTGTGCAAACTTGGTTATGCTTTGGTCATATTTATCCCTTGTGCCAAGAATCCCCATGGAGATTGAGTTATTAAATCCTTCCATGTGAGCAAGCTACTCCATAGGTTCTCTCACCTTGGTTCAAGGAGAGCCAAAAGTAGTAGGGAGCTAACCATACACTCTGTAGGTGCCTCTCAGTTATTTTCTTAATATGGTCCATTCTTGATGCCAAACCCTCCCCCATCTATAATGACATACTAATAGGTTTTATATCATTGCTTTCCATTCTCTTTCAAGTTTTCAAGTAAAAATTAGAGAGGTGTACAATTGGGAACCAACAGGGTGAAACTTTATTTATTTTTGTTCCTTTTATTCCATTGGCCATAGATTTGGTTGGGCCATCATTTTTATTTTTGTTTCTTTTGAATTGTTGACCCTCCTTTTGGGAGATGGTATTGGGGTTTGAAGGAAGGGCAGTGTTGGAGTGTGAGGAGTTAGGGAGAGTAGAGTGTTTCAAATTTGCATAGGCCGCCATCCTAGAGGAGAGAATTAGAGAAAATAATAATATTCTTAGACCCATTTTTAGCCACTGCCCTGAGAGTAGATTGTATAAAAATAGATGTTGTAGGCCACATTTTGAGCTACTAGGATGGGATGAGTTGGTAAAAATAATAGCAGATCAATGCCTTGGAAGAAGGAATGGAGTTGTTGCTTATGTGGTGCCACCATGGAGATAAAGGTAGAATTTAAAACCTTGTATGCTCATTTTTCCAAGCATGTGAATCCCTTCTTCTAAGTTATATTCTAGTTTTCAAATTTTATGGTAATAATGGAAACTTAATAAACCCTATTTGTTGGTCTTTAACATGTGTTCATTTCCCCCTTTTAGGTGTAAATTTTGATAATTAAATTCTACATTAAATTTTTTTAAAGCTTTTGAAAACCCTGTTGGGTATATCCATTTGTGAGGATATTAGTTATCCTCAATTGAGTATATGCCACAACCAGGGTAAATCTAAAGCTTTTGTGTGAAAATTGTTCATGAATTTGCTTTAGAAAAGCTAGGGTATAACCTTGGGTAATATCTAGTATTTCTCTAATTAATGGGTGCCAATTTGTAAATGTTAAATTATAATAAAGGGTTCAATAAATTGAGTGGTTGAATTAGATTTATGATTTTTGTTTCCTTTCTTAAGGTCACATTTTAAAATAAATAAAAATAATATGTTTGAATTTTGTTGAATGTGGAGAGGGTTTTCCCCAATAATTAACATTACCTTGATATGAAAATCTCATTATTAGCTAAACAACGGTGATGAGAATCTCACCTTTTTATTTCCTCCTTAGGTATTAAATATAGCAGAAAAACATCTTACATTTGAACCACCTTACATACCTGATGAAACATAGGCTACAATTTTTAACAAAGTGTAAATTATTGTAAACCACCTTCTGTTGATATGATAGTGATGTTGTCTTAAGCTACCACTTGTAGTGAAAATAGCTATTTTTAGATATACTAGTTAAACTATAGTTATTCTTGTATGACAAGATTTGGTATTGGTTGAAAAACTATGGAAGTTCAATTTTAGGGATGTATATCTTGAGTTAATTAACATTTTTATTCATTCATACATGCTTATGTAGGTTTTAATGCATAATGCTTGTTTATTGCATTGGTGCTTATTGATATTGAGGTGATCATGGTTGTGTAGTTTAATATGCAAAAAAAAAAAAAAAAACTAGTAAATCACCATTTAGTTTCACTTTTGCAAGATAAGACACCATTTAATTATTGAGAAAATGTTGAATTCACTGTTGTCATGCTCTCACTAATAATGCTTAGATTCAATTTTATTTGGTAAATATTGTTGTGAAAAGTTAATCATGCAAAGACAAGTAGTATATTAATATTAGCCTTGCTTATACATATTCTATTTTTGGCATTACCTTTCTTTATTGATGGATGGAATTATTAGAAATTTTATGTTTATAAATGAGGTATTTGAGCTGTCATAGGTATTCCATTATGTTAATTTTATTTGGATGGTAGCAGTCATTGAAGAAATGAATTATTGAAGTAACTAGAATAGTTTATGATTGGATAAGAGTTGAGTACTCTTCATTGTTGTATATTTTATTACTACACATTATGAGCATGATTGATATTGTCTCTTAATAAATTACATGGGTATGCATTATCTTGATTTTTTGAAAGTTTATTTAAGGGTTCAATCTTGATTACTCTTTTGTAAAAAGATTAATTAATGCAGTAAGTAAAATTGGGCTTTTTATTTCTTTTATGTGAAATTAAATTATCTTGGTTGTTTCCCTTGTGGAACTTGTTTTAATAAAATAGAATTTGATTCTTAGAATATTGATTTGAAGGAGGAACACATTGCGAGCTTAAGTTTACACATCTATTTCCACCCTTTTAGTGTAGGGGTTTTCTTTTAGTTAGATTTTCCCTTGTTTGTTTGGTTCCCTATTTAATGGGCCACCTATTGAAGGTTGTGTACATCTTTGTTAACCCATGGAGGGTGTGGGACTTATAAAGTTGTTTGTTGAATTTATTTTAATGATAAATCAATGTAGTTGGCATGTATTTTATTGAATGCTTGATTCAAACATTGTACTTGTTGGGTAACACAATGGGTTCCCTGTGCTTATGCCTTCAGGCTTGTATTTATATTCACATGATAAAACTACCAACCTATGAGGGTTTTTTGGGTTATTGTATTAACCCTATTCATGTAATTTTGGACTCAATGATCCAGTCTATTGTTTAAAACTTCATGTTGTACTGTGTAGTGTTCATTTTGTTACTTTAATCAACATCTTGGAAGTAAGGATTATAAGGTAACATGATAGCTATACCTTGAGTAATTTCACTTGAATATGGTTAAAATTTGAGTTGTTTTAAGTCCCTTATTATGAGGAGAATTAGTCATGTGGGATTGGTAATTTAGGCCATATTAGTCATGGCTAAAATAATTACACATATGTGTCAATGTTATCCAACTTATCTCAGTTATTAAATTATGTATGTGAGATGATTATTCTATTCATTTTCCTATTGGTTAATTGTGGGGTGCTTGGAGTATTTTGGATATATATAATCTTGTGCACACTTATTGCTTAAGCAATTAAGTGTATAAATTAATTATATACATGAATTTGTACATGTTGTTACTAAGGCCTTATCATGATATTAAGTGCTAAAAATTCATATTGTAAATGCACTATATTATGGTCTTATGGAAACTTGTTCCAAAACACTATTTTTAGCAGTTTCTTTTCCCACATTAATTGTGAAACTAACTAAATAGATGTCCTTGTCCTTATAATATTAATCTTGTTATCAAGAATAATCATACAAGTGTATTTCACTTTTATTAACATTTATGTCAAGCATTGGTAAATTGGAACTTCAACGAATCAATTATTATCTTTAAAGGGTGTGAAATTTTGTTGTGACAATTGGTTATGAATATGTCTTATAGGTAGTGCAAGCATGAAACCATGGTCAACTAACAAGTTAATAAATGGGTTATTCTCATTTTGGGATTAAATGAAATCAACCATAATAGCACTTGTTAACAAAAGTTATGGGTTGATGCTCCAATGTCCAATGTGCTACTATTTTGGTACACTACCTCTTGGTTGCATGAATAGACATGTGTAAACATTACGCTATGTAACAACTGGCTAATTACTCATATAACCCATAGTTATCCTAATATTTGATAAGGTAATTAGACTAATGGCTGAACTAACACTCAAGTAAGCCATTTCTCTCCTAGATAAATCATTCATTATCCTTAATTTAAGGAGTTAGAATGAACTTCTAGTGAGAGAATACTATGGTTAGGGATTTATGAACATAAATCCAACTAGTCAGCACTATTGATATTGGTTCGTTAGAGCAATTAGTGATTATCCTAAATTGGGTAATAAACCTATAAGGATGTGTCTTTAGTTATATAACAGGATGGATAAAGGATGTGGTTCCCCTTTTTAGCATAAGCACTTTTGTTTGGTGAATGTTAAAATGTTCATGTTGGTTGTATGTATGTGGTTACCTAATAACCATGGTAATATTGTGAGCATGGTTTAAGCCAAAGCTTGAATAGTTTGTTGCATTGGTTCCCTTTCAAGACCTATTTTACCTATTACAATACCTTCCTTTACCATGATGATATAATCAACAATAGATAGTAAGATGACTATTTGGTATGTTGAATCTCACTATGATAAGTAACTAGGTGATGGTTATCCGAGGCTTAAGTGAATCTCCTTACCTAGTGAGTTGCCAAATCATAACCTATAGGGTTATTAGATGTTTATATTGGTTGAAGATCCCTAGGTGGTCTGATGGTGAAACCAAGTGCCTTACAAAGGTTTTTGGTTATTAGTGTGGGTCACACACTAATATCCCTTGAATGGTGTTTCAACCTTTAGGCAACCCTTTTCCTTATGGAATCCTTTAGCGATGGTTATCCTGACATAAGAATCTCATTGACCAAATTCATTTATGAGTTGTCTACTCATTTGGTGTAAGATCATGTTTATGCATCATGCTTGGTAGAGTGGTATAGTGGATTCTATACATGGTTCTGTTGTGTACTTTATTAACAATTCTTAAATTCTTTTGGGGGGTTATAACATTATTTCCCAAAATCCTAAAGGACTATGCTTTGAGATGGTTTTATGATCTACCAATACAATCAATAAAATAATTAAAGCCTCTAGTGGATCAATTTCTAGAATATTTTTCTAACAACATTACTAAAATTATGTCATATTCACAAATATCAAAGATAAAACAAGGAACCAAACAACCTATCAATGAATATGTTTTGAGATATAAGATAATTTTGGCCAAAATGAAAAATCCAATGGCAAATAAATAACTTTAAGATATATTTAAGCAAATATTTCTTGACCCACTACATGAATCTATTATCTTCAAGAATTTTAAATATTTTTATGACTTATGCCATGTTGTTGGAGATTGAGAAATGAAACTTATTTCATTGAACAAACTTAAGTATGTAGCCAACACAATGACTACATGTAATACCAAGTTCATATCAAGTCAACTTATAAAGTAAAACCTCTTGAGGCTAAAAAGAGGAAACAATAATGGTGAATATTATGTCACATTAACCTAATCATTCCATCTTATCCAATGCACTTAAGAGACAATTTACATGATTACTTGAGTCTCTAGCTTCACTTCTTAAGAAGCTAGTAGAGTGTCATCTCATATCTCTCCCTCCTCTCATAGAGGTTGATACGAGCCATCCTCTACCTAGATTATATGATGAAAATGATTATTGTGACTATTACCAATGTGTTGGATATTATACAAACAACTGTTATAAGTTGAAGTACAAGATACAAGATCTCATTAATAGTGAAAAGACACATTTGATTATTTTCAAAGGAAAGTAGGATCACAACATGGTTGCCATAAAATTCATAAAATATTCAAAAATTTATTTCAAAATCATTCTAATAAATCCCCAAAAGTGAAAATTCCATATAATGCACATCCTCCTCTATCACATTATGGGCACCCATTATATGGCATTATTGGCACACTTACACATGAGATATCTCCCATGGTTCAAATGACTTCTATTACATTTGTTGATAATGAGATTATGGATGATGATTCAGATCTTCACTTAATGTTTATTAGAGCACATGTTGATCATCAGCCCAAACATAGTTTTATTCTTTATAATGGTTATATTGATAATGTATGTACCATGACATTACTCGCATATTTTAGATATACACATGATGATTTATAACTTTTGACTAAGATGGTCAAATAATGCAATGGAAAAACACAATAGGTGTTTGGTTATATTGATTTACATTTACAGGTTGGTTCAACATGTGTGACTATGACATTTTTAGTTATACAACATACGGGAGTCTTTGATATATTATTGGGACAACCTTGGATTCATAATCTCAATGTAGTGCCTTCCACAATTCATATATTTTTCAATTATATTCATGCCAATAAGATAATTACAATTTAATATATTCAATATGAAATTAAGGTTAATCATGAGTGAAAAGGTAAGCAAAAGCTAATCCCTTTTCCTAGGTGACTAATACTTGAGAGGCCATTACATTAGAGACACATGGTGGACTTCATGGAGCCCCTATTTATGACTACACAAATTAGCTATTTATTGAGATCATATCAACATATTTTAGAGAGGGTACAAAGACCACAAATTATAGTGGCACCAAAGAGTTCATTAATCACTAAAAAGTGCTTTCCATGAACCACTACAACTTCTACTATTGCTTCATACCCACATATTCCCATGAGCATAGGCAGGATATGGCAAATCCTATAGATCAATATTTGACACATATACATGATAATTAGTATCATGACCAATTTATAGTATCATATTCTCAATTGAGACAACCCTATGAGCATCACTTATATGGGTTTTTTGGCTAGCCATTTCTTTCCTAAATTTAAAAAATTCAAATAACTCAAATAACCAATAAAATACAAAAACATTTAAAGAAAGCAAAAAAATAAAAATATTTAGCATTCACATGTTCACTTTTAATTTATTTTAGTAGATCACATATCATTTATTTACACACATATGTTTCATAGGTACTTGAGTGTGATACATGCATACACTAGATCTATGATACATGAGCATGTAGATTTTGGATGTCTCTTCTTCCCGTGTGACACACTATGTTGGGGGAATCTTGCTTCTATTGATCCATTGATATAGGTTCTATTGTAATATGATCATTTATGTTATCATGATGATCTTATATACTAATGTTTATACATGCATATACTCATGTTTACATCTTACACAGTGTACATGACATGCTATGTTATAGGATATTTTGCTATGCAAGAACTTGTATGATATGCTAATGTTAGTCACTTATGTTTCACATATTTCATCTTATCATATGGATAACATTAGTGTACTTATTTTATATCTTGTTTTGACTATTGAAAATTTTAACATGTTCCTTGTTTGTTGGCCCCGATGACCTAAATTTTGAATGTTTCTACAATATGAAAACATTTGAACATGACTTCTCCTTTCAGTGTATGAAATTTGAACATTCCCCTTATTTTTGATCTCTTTAGACCCATTTTATGTGACACTAAGTGATATTTTGTGTGTGGTCAATTTTTTTCTAAGCTTATGCTTATTCCTTCTAGATATTGCCATGATCCATATCATGCGTCTCAGGGTTTGTTATGTTTTGATACTGGGAGCTTCATTGATACATCTACTTAGACATGATATCATTATATGTTTCTCTACTACATGATTGATACACATGGTTTTCATATCCTTTTAAGATAATATGACTATCATATAGCATTCCCCTCACCTCAAAAGGGTGGGCATATTGGAGGGAATGCCATAGAGACATGAGTTCACATACACAAAATTGATAGAATTGGTAGAATTTGATATAGTTTGTATGATTTTGATATAAATTTGACACTAAATATTTTGTATTTAACACTAATTTTCATAGATTTGGGAAATTTTTTTAGATGTTTGATAGATATTATACACATTTATAAAGTAGAGGTTACATTTTGACACATACTTCAGCTTGAGACACATTGGAGGTGCATATGCCATGAAAATGCACCAAATTATAGATACACATTCAAATTATTCATGTACCAACCTTACCAAGAAGTAATATTTAAATAATTTGTTGTCTATAGTAGTTGGCTCCTTTGAGTAGTGTGATTGGGATTTAGTGTCATGGATAGCCTTGAAACTACTTCCTTTTGCATGTTGATATGGCTACACCATTTGACTTAGGTGAAATTGGTTGGATTGGCTATATTATGTATATAATTGGGTTGTATGATTGAGATTTAGTGTTCTTGATGACATTGGCATAACTCACCATTGCACCAGATTAGGGGCATGATCACCCTCCAATTCTATTCTTCACATCTCCTAGGTTCACTTTGTTGTCCCTGAAAAATGACTTCTCATTTTTGGGACACAATATGAACTATTTTGGCCCTGCAAAACCAAAATTGTCCCTTCCCTTTACAAAAATTTGTTTTGAGCTTTCAAATTCCTCATTTTTCAAGCTTTTCCAGTAAAGGAATTAGCGGGTTCAAAGGTTCAATATCATCGGCAAGAGCTAGGTGCATATTTTAGAGGTTCAAAGTTCAAAAATTTCAAAGGTTCCATGGCTCCGAGCACGTAACGATTTTCAAAGGCTTGAACCGTTGAACCTTGAACCATTTTAGTTCATCGGTTCAATGGGTTCAACGATCAAGAGGTTTAACGCATTTGGTTCAAAAGGACATCAAAGGGGCTTAGCCAAATAAATGAAATGAACTGTTGAACCTTGAACCGCTTCAAAGTTCAATGGTTCATAGGTTCAAAGGTTCAAAGGCTGCCCCAGTTAAGGAAAGAAGTGCACGTAAAATCAAGATTCAGGCAGATGCTACCAAGTGTCATCAGTTGAGCCCATTATACTTTATTTTAGGAAGTGGCAGAAGTTGCCACTATCCCTTAAAGAGATCAGTGGAGGCCGACAAGTGGCATCGTCTGTGAGAGCCTAACTGAGCCCCAAACATTTTTATGGTGTTGCAAAAGCCCAAGAGTGAAAAGCACCAAGTGTCAATGATGGAATGTTTTAGTAAGAAGAGGCAGAAGATGCCACATGTCAAAGGATGGGGCCCCCTCAAATGCAAAGACATATAATCAAAAGGAGGTGACTTCCTTCAAACAAATTGTGCAAAGGAATTCCTTCAGACATTTTGTCCAAAGGAAATAAAGGAACCAACAGCCCTCCGAAGAAATTGAAGCCCGAAGGCCACCTAGAAGATCCCAAAGGGTAAATACCCTTATGAGGGGGAACACTCAACACACATGAAATGAATCTTTTTCAAGACCTCAAAAGGCATGTTCCCTTCAGAAAAGGTCAAAGAATAAAAGCACAATAGAAGCTGCCAAGTGTCACATATTGAGACACAGTTTCAAATGAAGCTTCAAAGTGTGAAACTCACCACGTGTCCCATCCCAGTGTAGCAAAAGCTACCACGTGTATGCATCTATACCCCCAACCTTTAACAGTTTTAAAGCTTATTTCACAGACACGAATGCCACCACGTGTCCTCACCCACATCATAACAAGATGATATGCCCATGAATGTCAAATTTAGAGTGACTGGCTAGTCATTAACCTTCAATCAAGGAAAGACCCATGAATGCCAAATTGGCTGCAATTGTCTATTGATTTTTTTAGACTCAAAAGGTAAACTTGGATGCATTTAAAGAGCCTAAGGCTGAGACATAGAGAAAGAAGAGACAAAGAGGGAAACTCAATAGGAGTTATTTCCAGTAGGTGAAGCAGTTCACTGGGTAAATATTTGGGGCCTCCAAACATTGAAAGCACTGTCTATTTGTCCCCTTTGAGATAAAGGTAGAATAGACAATTGCGCAGCTAGTAGGTGATGGAATGAGCGATTCAAGCTAAGGTGTAGACAAAGGAGATAAACCAACACACCACAATTAAAGTAGCCACCCTGTTCTAGCATGACAAAATCAAGAATGCATCCAAGGCATTAATGCGCCAAATGGATCACCCCGTGGGAAAAGGTGCCAGGCCTCTCTCTACCTCTATATAGTGTAATCTTTCATATCATTGAAAGAGACTTTTCATTTTTTACAAGAGTGAAACTCTACCTATTTTAAAAGAAGAAGACTAAGACTTTGAGCTCAGATTGTAATTTCATTTCATTTTATCTGAATGAGAAAGCAAGTTGTTTGTAGACTTTGTGTTGTTTTGGCTTGTGCTACTTTAGGAAATTTTTCTTATGTTTGTTTCCTAGAAGCATTATTGTTTATTTAATTTGACAAGTAGAATTAGTGAAGGTAAAAAGGGAGGTGTCCTGAAGCCAACTGTGAGAAGACTTTATGCTTTCACAATTATTTTCAGCGTGTGTTTTTCCTTTTCTTTCTATGTTGAGGATTCTGGGATGACTTTGTGCCCCCATTATCTTGTATTATATTCTTTGGGTAGTTAAGGTGGAAACTTTGTGTTCTATTTCATCCTGTTGGTTATTGTGCCCTTTGTCACCAGTTACTTTCACTACTTGAAAGAAACTCCTGTTATTTCTTGCAAGAACACTTCTGAAAGAAGAGAAGTGCCTTCAGTGTTTACACCAAGATTTTTTTATTTGTCTATGAGCATCATCTCTAAAAGAAGAGAGATGGATGGTTTATTCTTCCCCCCATGTGTTATTTTTTGCTTATTTATATTGTATATAGCTCCTACATATCTATAGGGAACATCCCCTTGATGAGAGGAGAGATTTGTCCCCTGTTGATGTAGTAAACCTGCACAACTGGCTGACCAATCTTCCTATTATGGTTGATTATACCTATTTTGTTTATCAGTACGTTGATTGACAAAATATTCACCCAATAATTTTTGGTGAATCTGCTAGGGAAGGACAAGTAATTTGAAGCCTCAAGCTTCAAATTAAAGTAAGACCACAATTTGGTAACTCCACATTATACCAGAGGCTAGAAATCCCAAGGTGTTGTTGACCCTACTTTTGAGTTGGTGCAGCAGAGTAATTTTGAGTTGTTTCCTCCATAACCTCACCTTAGACGAACTGGGATTCTTCCTCCTAGCTCTACCAGGTCACCACCACAAGGTAGAGCTTCCTTTTTGTTGTTAGCTGAGCTTTGCCTATCCACACTCCACTTGGATTAGTGATCCCACTTTTACATAATAAAATCATGGCTCAATACCCTTGGGGTAACTCTTTCAGTCCACTAAATTTGACTCCACCTCTGCATGAGCTTCCATGCAGTTCAAAGAAAAATTTCCCCAAATTCTTTAGTGATGTGAAAGTTCATCCTAATGAACACATTATAGGTTTCAGCATAGCATGTGGCATAATAGGGGTGGAATTTGAAGACATAGCAGTCATGCTGTTCGTGGAGACACTACAAGGCACTACTGTAGACTGGTTCTACCACCTGTAGGCTAGATCAATGACTGATTGGGACACTCTAGAAGACAAGTTTGAAGCCAGGTTTAAGCCTGTAAAAGATGCACATGCCTTATTGGCCTAGCTCACTTAGATGAAGAAAGAGCCTCATGAGCCTATGAGGGATTTTATTGCCAGGTTCGACAAGCTAAGGCACATGATTCCCATGGTCACCCAGCTGATACCTCAGAACCTCAAATGCTTCTTCATCAACTCATAACTGCCTGAAGTGAGTTTCTTGCTGAGACGGGCTAGACACATAGACCTTATTACTACTCAGGACTTGGCTACTGAGGTAGAAGATGACCTTATCTTGGTAGTAAAGATAAAGAGAGACCCTAATAAAGGTAAATCCTCTTCATCTTTTGAATACTCACCTACAACTAGCACTGAACCAATGGTGCAAAAGCTAGCAAACAAAATGCTAGCTCTCAAAAATCAAGAGGCACAAGGGATGTCATCTACTCTTGCATACAGAGATATGCCTAGGAGGACTTTTCAAAATCAGGCGTACCAAGGTAATGCTGCCAAGAATTTAGGACAACAAAATCGCATTCATCCTCCATAGAGGAACCTCGCCCTCAAATCACCTCCAACTAACTCAGCAGTTGGATATATTGAAGTTGAATCAGACTTCTCATTCCAGCCTGAGTTAAATCTTGAAGATGACGCTAATCTCTTCAATGAAGAAGAAGAAAAATTAGCTGGCGACTCCCATATTGGTTTTCTAAACTATCAGGATGAACCCAAAAGTGAAGGCAATGTAGCTGAGGGGTCATACACTATTTTTACCTGATCTAAGAATTAATCAGCTCAACAAGTTGATAAGGAGAAAGCAGAGGAGTGACCTCAACCAGTAGTTTCAATTGCTAAGTGGGGATCCCCTCTTTATTTCTAGCCAAAGGACCCAGTGATTTTGAGAAAGGTAAGTACCCCAAATGCCCCTATGCCTTCTACTTCAAATCCACAGTCCAGTCCTCTCCTTTTAAAAAATTAAAAGGATGAACTCCCATCCTCTGCTCTTAGCTCATTCCAGACATTTGATATCATTGACCATATAAAGAAAACCAAAATTCAAATGTCTGAATTTAAATTTCTGCAGTCCCATCCTAAGCAATTAGATAGACTGGTTCAATGTGTTAAAAACCAGAACATCCCTGTTGAACAAGCAATTTCCAAAGTGACACATGATCCTACCAGGAATGCACCCACTAGAAATAACCTTGTCATTGCTCCCCTTGTTGCTCCTGGCAGAACTGAACCTTTTTATGTCTCATTGCTGATAAATGGACATCAGCTGAATAATTACATCATTGATTCTAGAGCTTCAGACAATGTCATGCTTGCTAAAGTGGTTGAATCCCTTGACCTCATATTGACTAAGACTTTTGGTAGATGCTTCTCCATGGAGAGCAAGCAAGTGCCTTTGTTGGGACAAATTAAAGATGCCCAATTTGCATTTTCTACCTTTCTAGACAAAAGAATCAAGATGACTATCTTGGTAGCAGATGTCTCAGCATCATATGGCATCCTTTTTGGGCAAAATTTTTATAGGGATGTTGGAGGTGAATTGAGCATGGATTTATCAGAGGCAAGGATTCCAGTCAAAGGTGTTATGAAGAGGCTACTCCCCGAGAAGGAAGTGAAATATGTGGTTACCCAGACCTCAACACCTGAAGCTCAAATTCTATTTGAGTCTTCAGGCATGGGTAACTAATTTCTATACATGGATGGAGTTCATGAGACATATGATGAAGCTCCTATAGATGATAGCCTAGAAATGCATTCAACTAAAATAATAGAGGAATTGGCTAAGCACAAGGTAAGTGTGAATGTATCTCCACCCTCAAATGAAGAAGAATCTAAAATAAAATCAGTATCAAATGAGGTATGGATTCTTGAATTTGATGGCAGCTGCTCTTCCATTATTTCAAGAGCTGAGGTTGTGTTAATATCTCCTAAAGGAGATATTTTTCCCTAATCTTATAAATTATAATTCAGTAACATGAATAACACAACTGAATATGAGTCTCTGTTGTTTGGATTGAGAGCTACTTAAGACAAAGGCATCAAAGTCCTTCATGCTAAAGGAGATGCCAAACTAGTGGTTTGTCAGATGAGGAACCTATATCAAACTAAGAATGAAAGATTGCATCATTACCACAATTTAGTTTGGGACCAGCTTGAAGACTTTGACGCTTTCAGCATCTCTGTAGTTCCCAAAGAATTTAATGACCGGGTGGATGCACTAGTTGTTTCAGCTACTCTCTTGGTCCCCCACATAGATTTCAAAGGAGACAGGTACATAATTGAGCTAGTATTTTGGCTAAGTGTACTTGATAATGCTAGTCATTGGTAGGTATTTAACAATGATAACCAAATCATTGCCTTCCTAGAGCAAAAAGATGGCTTTAAATGGCTACATTTTGAAGGCAGTGAACCTCAAAAGTGTGAAATAGCTCCAAAATCAAATGCAGACACAGGTGAGGAGTTATTGCAACTCAAAGGGAATAAGATTCCTAAGTGCCTGGTTTCCCTTGAGAAGCTATTTGATAAGCATGATAGATTCATCAGACAGTAGCCAATGGATTCAAGCTCATCTCAGGAGTTTGATCAAGTAAATCTAGGAACCAAGGAATACCCCAAGATGGTGAACATTGGAAAATATTATACACTTGAAGAGTGTTTCAAGTTCACCTCTTTGCTCAATGAATACATGGATGTCCTAGCGTACTCCTATGCTGACCTAAAATCATTTTGGCCTGATGAAATTTGACAAAACATCTCTCTCAAGGCTGATTCAACACCTTACAGGGAAAAGTCCAGGCATTATAATCTAAAAATATCAGGTACTATTTTATCTGAGATTAAAAAATGCTAAATGGCAGGATAATCTTCCCAATCCATCATTCCACATGGGTTGTGAATATAGTGCTTGTGAGAAAGAAGAATGGTGAAATTTGCCTTTGTGTGGATTTTAGAAATTTGAATCAGGCATCTTTGAAGGATAATTATCCTTTGCCAATCATGGATCAAGTGCTATAGATAGTGACAAGATTAGAGATGTTATCAATGCTAGATGGCTTCTCAAGATATAATTAGGTTGAAGTTGGTGAAGCAGACCAGCATAAGACCGCTTTCACCACACCTTGGGGCACATTTGCATATAGAAGAATGCCTTTTGGATTGATAAATGTTGGTGCTACCTTCCAAAGAGCAATGGACCTTTCCTTTAAGAATGAGATGGATATGTTCATTATAGTTTATCTTGATGACTTGATTGTCTTCTCTAAGCATCACCTAGATCATGTGAGCCATTTGCAACAAGTGTTGGAGCGCTGCCGCCAGGATGGCATTTCCTTAAACCCCAAGAAGTCAGTCTTTGGAGTAACGGAGGAGAAAATTCTCAGACACATTGTGTCTAAAGGAGGCATAAAGATTGACTCAGACAGAGTCAAGTCTATCCAAAAACTTTTTTTGCCCACAATCAAGACTGTTGTTCACTCTTTTTTTGGAAAGGTGAATTTCTTACGGAGGTTCATCCCTGAGTTTGCTAAGAAGACTAGGCACATTGTAAACATGATGAAGGGAAAATCCACCTTCAACTGGACTGAAGAAGGTAAGTCAGCATTTGAGGATATCAAGACTGCCATTGCCCATGCTCTAATTCTGGCTTGTCCAGACTATAGCAAAGAGTTCACCATTTACATCTATGCTTCAAAACATATGCTTTCAACAATTCTGGTTCAATAGAATAAAGAAGGTATGGAATCTCCCATTTCCTTCATGAGCTGTCCTCTCAAAGCTCATGAACTGAAGTACTCAAATATGGAGAAGCACGCTTATGCAGTGGTGAAGGCCATAAAACATTTTCATTTCTACATCCTTAATTCTCAAGTTACTGCCTTAGTCCTTGATAACACAGTGAAATCTATACTAACTCAGCAGGAGTTTGAGACAAAAAGAGGCAATTGGGTTGCAAAAATATAGGAGTTCGATATGATCATCAAGCCAAAAAATCTGGTACATGGAAAGGGGCTATTCCAACTAATTGTTGATAACAAGCCAAGAGGAACAGAGCATGAAGAACTAGAGGTGGGTGACACACCAACAATCTTCTTTGTCTCTACCACAAATGAGTGGTATTCAGGTATTGCTCATTTCCTTACTTATGGTGAATGTCCTGCTCACTTATCTTATAAAGAAAGGAGAACCATCAAGCTAAAAGCTGCTAATTTTGTCCTCTAGGACAATGGCTTATATAAGAGGAGCCTTGATGGAACGTTCCTTCGTTGTGTGGACAAGGAGCAACAAAGCTGACTTCTGAAGTCTTTCCATAATTTGGCCTATGGAGGACATTTTTCTACCCCTGTGACTTCCCATAAGATCTTACGAGCCAGGTATTATTGGCTAACTCTCTTTCAAAATGCATACAAGTGGGTCAGGGGATGTGAACTATGCCAACAGTTTGTTGAAAGTCCCAAGTTATCTACCCTACCCCTCAAACTAGTAATCATAGAGGAGCCATTCCAGTAATGGGGGATTGATTTTATTGGAGTTGTAAACCCATCATCAAGTGATGGACATGACTATGTCCTCACAGCAACAGACTACTTCACCAAATGGGTGGAAGCAGTTCCAACTAAACATGCTACTTCAGAAGTAGTATGCTATTTCCTCAAAGAAAACATCATGTCTAGGTTTGGGGTCCCAATCAAAATTTTCACTTACAATGCTGCTTGTTTCACTTCCCAGGAGATTACTCAATTCTATTTCCACTATGCAATCACACTCTCCTACTCTTCTGATTACTTTTCACAAGGGAATGGACAAGCTGAATCAAGCAATAAGAACTTGGTGACTATCATCAAGAAGCTGGTGGATGATAACAAAAGGACTTGGCATAAGGCATTGGTTGATGCTCTATGGGCAGATAGAATTACACCCAAGAGGGTAATTGGTATGTCTCCTTTCCAACTTCTTTATGGTGTCAATGCTGAGATACCAATCACCTTATAATTGCTAGCATTGAAATTAGCTAAGGTGATTGAAGATCAAACGTATGAGAGCTCACTTGAGAAGAGGATCATGTGCCTTGCTAAGTTGAATGAGCAGAGAACTGCAGTGGTGGACCGAATTGCCACCCATCAAAGTCTGGTGAAGAAGCTCTTCGACTGGAAAGTAAAGAATCATGATTTCCAGACTGGAGATCAAGTCCTGCTATGGGACAAGGGAAGAGAACCAAAGGGGATACACAGAAAATTTGATTCCCTATGGAGGGGCCCTTTTACTATTCATCAACTCAATGGTAAAAATAGTTTCTTGTTGAAGTATCAAGATGGCACTCTCTTTTCTCTACCTCACAATGGACAACATCTGAAGCACTTCAACTCTTGAAGTATCGGATGAGTTTCCCTATACATATGTATATTTATGTAGTCTTTTGTTTCTATTTTGTTCTTTTATTTTCATTTTTGGAGCCTTTCTTCTTGGATAGCATGACTCCATAGCCCAATGGCACACTTCAAGGCACTGGAGATTCTGGTTTTTACTCCCCTTAGATATGTTTCAAGTTTTCAACTGAAGGTAGTTCCCAACAAGAGCCAGCTGTTGTCCCCAAAAAATGACTTCTCATTTTTGGGACAACATATGAACTATTTTGGCCCTGCAAGACCAAAATTGTCCCTTCCCTTTACAAAAATTTGTTCTGAGCTTTCAAATTCCTCATTTTTCAAGATTTTCTAGTAAAGGGATTAGTGGGTTCAAAGGTTCAACATCATCAACAAGAGTTAGGTGCATTTGTCAGAGGTTCAAAGTTTAACCATTTCAAAGGTTCCATGGCTCCAAGCACTTAATGAGTTTCAAAGGCTCAAACTATTGAACTGTTGAACCTTGAACCATTTTGGTTCATTGGTTCAATAGGTTCAATGATCAAGAGGTTCAATGTGTTTGGTTCAAAAGGATATCAAAGGGGCTTAGCCAAATAAATGGAATGAACTGTTGAACCTTGAACCACTTCAAAGTTTAATGGTTCATGGGTTCAAAGGTTGCCCCAGTTAAGGAAAGAAGTGTGTGCAAAAGCAAGAGTCAGGTGGATGTTGCCAAGTGTCATTAGCTGAGCCCATTATACTTTATTTCAAGAAGTGGTGGAATGTGCCACCTATCCTTTAAAGAGATCAGCGGAGGCTGACAAGTGTCATCATCTGTGAGAGCCTAACTAAGCCCTAAACATTTTTATGGTGTTGCAAAAGCCTGAGAGCAGAAAGTGCCAAGTGTCAATGGCAAAATGTTTCAGTAAAAAGAGGCAGAAGATGCCACATGTCAAAGGATGGGCCCCCCTCAAATGCAAAGACATAAAATAGGGAGGTGACTTCCTTCAGACAAATTGTCCAAAGGAATTCCTTTAGACATTTTGTCTAAAGCAAATAAAGGGACCAACAGCCCTCCAAAGAAATTGAAGCCTGAAGGCCACCTGGAAGATCTTGAAGGGTAGATACCCTTATGAGGGGAACACTCAACACACATGAAATGAACCTTTTTCAAGACCCCAAAAGGCATGTTCCCTTTGAAAAAGGTCAAAGCATCAAAGCACAGTGGAAGCTGCCAAGTGTCACGTATCGAGACACAGTTTCAAATGAAGCTTCAAAGCATGAAACTCGCCACATATTCCATCCCAGTGCAGTGGAAGCTACCACATGTCTACATCTACTCCCCCAGCCTTTAACAATTTCAAAGCTTATTCTGATAAGCTTATTTCAAAGACACGGATGCCACCACATGTCCTCACCCATGTCACAGCAGGATGACAGGCCATTAACATCAAATTTAGAGTGACTGGCTAGCCGTTAACCTTCAATCGAGGAAAGACCCGTGAATGCCAAATTGGATACAATTGTCTATTGATTTTTTTGGACTCAAAAGGTGAACCCAGATGCATCTAAAGAGCCTAAGGCCAGGACATAGAGAAGGAAGAGACAAAGAGGGAAACTCAGCATGAGTTATTTCTAGTAGGTGAAGCAGTTCACTGGGTAAATATTTGGGGCCTCCAAACATTGAAAGCACCGTCTATTTTTCCCCTTTGAGATAAAGTCAAAATAGATAATTGCATGGCTAATAGGTGATGGAATGAGTGATTCAGGCTAAGGAGTAGACAAAGGAGATAAACTAGCACACCACAGTTAAAGCAGCCACCCTGTTCCAGCATGACAAAATCAAGAATGCATCCAAGGCATTAATGCATCGAATGGATCACCCCATGGGAAAAGGATCTAGGCCTCTCTCTACCTCTATATAATGTAATATTTCATATCATTGAAAGAGACTTTTCAATTTTTACAAGAGCAAAACTTTGCCCATTTTGAAAGAAGAAGACTGAGACTTTGAGCTTAGATTGTAATTTCATTTCATTTTATCTGAATGAGAAAGCAAGTTGTTTTCAGACTTTGTGTTGTTTTGGCTTGTGTTACTTTAGGAAATTTTTCTTATGTCTATTTCTTAGAAGCATTCTTATTTATTTAATTTGACAAGCAGAATTAGTGAAGGTGAAAAAGGAGGTGTCCTGAAGCCAATTGTGAGAAGACTTTGCGCTTTCACAATTGTTTTTAGTGTGTGTTTTTCCTTTTCTTTCTATGTTGAGGATTCTGGGATGACTTTGTGCCCCCATTACCCTTTGTGTTATACTCTTTGGTTAGTTGAGTTGGAAACTTTATGTTCTATTTCATCCTAGTAGTTATTGCGCCCTTTGTCACTAGTTACTTTCATTACCTGAAAGAAACTCCTATCATTTCCTACAAGAACACTTCTAAAAGAAAAGAAGTGCCTTCAGTGTTTACACCAAGATTTTCTCCTTTGTCTGTGAGCATCATCTCTAAAATAAGAGAGATGGATGGTTTATTCTACCCCCATGTGTTATTTTCTACTTATTTATATTGTATATAGCTCCTACGTATCTATAGGGAACCTCCCCTTGATGAGAGGAGAGATTTGTCCCTTATTGATGTAGTAAACCTACACAACTAGCTGACCAATCTTCTTGATATAGTTGATCAGACCTATTTTGTTTATTAGTATGTTGATTGACAAAATATTCACCCAACACACTTGTGAACCTCTTGCTAATGCTTCAACTGGGAAACATCATTACTAAAGCAAACCATCAAGGGGCAACATGATTGCATCGACACATAAGTGTACTTCTTCCTTTTTCTCTTTTATTTCAAGCATTTTAATTATTTCATTTTCAAATTATATGCACTAATTATATTTATAACATGCTCTTGGTTGCAAGTAATACACATACATCAAATTCAAATAGGGCTCAATCAAATGAAAGTGTGTTGTACAACACCATAATATGAATTTATTTCATTTAACCTCAAAATTTCATCATTGTACATTACTAGATTAAAGGGGGGTTAATTTAAATTCTAAATCTAGACTTTATATAATATATTAGTCTTGCATACTTGAAAAATATTACTCAATCCTCAACTCTTTAGTTCATGACCTGCTCATAGTTAAAGTCTTACATTTTCCATCTCATTGTGCCTAAATGTTTATCTCATGGTCTAATCCTAATATTTTGATTATCTATATCACATGTAATCCATAGTATTATTAAAACCATATATATATCTTACATTGTCAATTATATACCTTCAACAACTCTCTTTCCTCCAAGACACTATCTTCTATATTGAGATATTAGCATCAACATTAATGTGCCAGATTTGATGCTAGTGTATGTGCCTTATTGAATCTCAAATTTGAAAATATTTTGATATGTACATGTTATCCTATTTATCTTAATTAACCCTCCATGAGATTAATTTCAAAAGGTATAGTATAAATACAAAACAAATCCCACTCATTAATAGATCTAGAAAATTACCAAGTGAGCACCTATCAAGATCACACTAAATCATTTACACAAATGGGTTCTACTACCCTATTCTTTCCTATTTCCAAATCAGTCATATAAGTAGTCTTCTTATTGGTTTGAATAATCCAAAGAACAACCCATGAGTATTATTTTTCAATTTTCAAGACATATCACTACATGCACTCCTATATAGCATATTACACTATTGTTTATGCATAGGCCCACATAAGGGGGAGAACTACATCGATCTGAGGCCACCCTTAGAGTATATGGATATGTAGTCTATGCTCATTAATAGATTGGTCTTTGAGGTCAACTTGGATTTGAATGACCTTACTAACTCCTATTTTTCAAGGTGACATGATCAAGTTGGAGGACCTATAGTTTTGATCAAAATACTAATATCTATAACATGTGCATGTGATCCTAGTTGATAGTCTACAAGGAAATAGAGAACCCTAACAATCATAGGTAGAATTTATATAAAAAGACACGTACCTCGCTACGGACAAAAGCATTGGTTTTTAGATAGAAGCGTTGATGATAGTGTCCCTGTTTCAATGGTAGTGTCTAGGCTGACATAGAGCTAATTTCTATAATCTATTGAATCATCATTGAGCATCATCCTAACTATTTCTACACTTACATTTTATAGATCTTCATACACATTAGTAAGCAAGCTAATTATTATCTCTTTTTCATTATTAATCATTCAAATTATTTTTTGGCATTGTACTTTTTATATTTATCAAATTTCCATAATTCAACATTATATCAAAATATATTGTGAATTTGAATTATTTAATTGGTTTACTTATAGAATAACTTAATGTATCATTTGATTAGGATATTATTATTTCTTACTCTTTTTTTCAAAAAGGGTAAATCACTTTGTATTATTTTCACATGTGATATTTTGCATAATATAAGTTTTAAATAATGATATTATTAAACTATCTTCCTTCTTAAAAAAAACATTGTTCAACATTGAGGGTAAATAGGAGAAGCCATGATAATAAAAAAGAATTTATTTTATTTTTATTTTTTATTTATAATAAAAGTATCAATGAAAAAGCTTCCATGATTTCAATTAATCTAGGTTCCATTCTTTATTTAAATAGTGTAATCTAAGCTTCTTTCCATTCCTTCTTCACTCTACCGTTAGTAAACAAAATAAGGTTCATTTCATAATAAATTTTAACAGGGGTCTACATAGAACAAAATGATGTAATGAGAGAAAAAAATTCCAAACAAAAGCTTTCAACCTATAAAACTCCTTCACAAGTGGAGATATTATAAACAATGCAAGAGGCTTTAACAAGTCATTTTCAAGTTCATACAAAAGAATCAAAATGGTAAAATCATAAAAAATATCCATAGTGTTACCAAGCTCCAAAAAATCACCTAAAAATAAAAGTTTCATAGTATTCAAGGATAAATTCTAAGGTGTGGAGTGCTCACCACCCAACTAAACATGGCATCATCATGTTCAATATACTAGCCAATCCCTAATCCCTAATGCACACATATCCAACCACTAACATAAAAATATTAGGGGTTAAACACCTAAGAAGAATAAAGGGCATATCCAAATCTTACTAATTACACATAACACTTTGTACATACAAGCTACCATTCATAATGACTAACATAAACACAACAATAGAGATCTAAGGTGTTAACAACAGTCCCTGGAAAATCCCATTAGGACATGTTAAGGTTAAAATTGAATGACTTGTTTCTATATGAATTAAATATGTTATATAAATTATTGAACAGAGCACATGAAATTTAAAACATATTTGTTAGCCATGATTTTTAGTGTCTTAAACATGTTTTAATCATTTAGTGCATCATAATTGAGAATAGAACGTATACATGCACAAGGAAATTTTAGATAAAATATAAAAGGTTATACACATAGGTCATGATTAACACATACTAAATTTAAGGAAAACCATCAATGATCTCTATTACTGTAATCAAACTCAAGAATTAATGATCAATCCTATTAATTACAAAATAGAGTATTTATAGAGCTATGAAGAGGTTCTAACTCTTTGCCTTCAAGGCCTTTCATTTATAGATTAAAAGAGACTTTTTAGCTTCTAAAAGCCTTTGACATTTTATTTGAGACCATATTATAAAAAATATATACTATTTCACACTTTTCACCTTTTGAAGTCAGAAAATTCTTGTGACTTAGGCCTTATATCTTTCTAACAACACTTTATTGGACTTAAGTAATTGTTTTGTCTTGAGACAAAGACACAAGAAAAGTGTGGTTGGAATGATATTTTGAAGTTATCATATGTTGATCTACTAGGCCAATCAAGAAACAATGATCATGGTTATCCCTCAAAGTGTCATTTACCAATTTTCACCTCATGTGCACTACTTAACTGCCCTTTTGGTTTTTTAACTAAATAGTGTACCAATCTATTGACCTTTTTAAGTTTTCATTAGATCATAATAACCAAGAGGCCACCCTTTATGGGTTTTAAACCTTCCTAGACCCACTAAAAAAACTTCCTACCTAACAAAATATACTATCTTTAAAACTATGCAAAATATCCTCTACACCATACCTTACTTCGATGGTAGAAGCATGGACTATAGTAATGGATCTAGATTATCTTTTGATGACTATAGAGATATTGGAGTGGTTGAAAAATATGATGTTTATTCTAAATATATTGGTGAATGTGATGGTTTTAGAATAGGATCTTGTTAAGTTGTCGAAGATTATTTCCTATATTTTAAGACTTGTGTGAGTTGGCCTAATGGAGTGAACTAGCATTCATCCATGATTGCTTACACTGAATTGTCCACATTTTTAAAATATTTTTTATATCATATCAAAACAACCAAGACATTTTTTACCAATCTAAAAAAAGTGTGTAGGGCATATTAACTCTACATAATAATTTATATGTCATCTTCCACAGTAGCTATGATGATTGGTTTGTGTTGAGACACCTGGTGCTAAATTTATTGGTGTGATAGGTACATTTGGTTGATGTATATTTATGTTTTCATGCCTATAAACATTATGTGCAACATTTTGAGATACCAAGTGTGCACCCTAGCCATCAAAATATATCTCAATGTTCATGTCAATTGGACCTAACGTTTGGCTCTCCATAATTGATTTAGACTTGTCAGCTTTAAATAGATCTAGTCTAATGTCTTTACAAGAATCATGAAACTTATGTTTCCAATCAATTTGGACTGATGTATGGTGATGTCAACAACCTATTCATATTCCTTAAGTAGCTCAAAGATAACCTCAGTTTCGTTGTGTAGGTGTTGAAATTGGGGTTTGATTTAATGTAGTTGTTGAGTTGCAACCCAATATTTATAGAGTTGAATCAAAGAAGTGAAATCATTATCTTTAGACATGTCCTAGTTCCCAAAAAACTTGTTGGACTAATGTTGGACATGTGTCATTGATTATCTTTCATGCCTTGGATAAATGATCTTGGATCTTAGTGTTTTGTTCTCATAGTTGAGTGTTTTTCTCCTCCATCTCATAAGTTTTATGTGTGATTGTTTGGAAAACATCAGCACCTTCAAAAATATTTGATTAGGTCAACTATGTGACATCTATATAAATTTCCTATGAAGTAGTAAATAGGGCCATCTAGATGGCAAGAGCTCTAAATGTTATTTGTTAATGCCTGATCTATGCACAGGCAAGGTGGAAGTGGTTCATCATAGCACAAGTTCTTAGATGTATATCCACCATGATTTTATTAATTACCATTCATCTATGATGATTACTCTTGAGGTTATCCTTGGGCTGACCCCAGACCCACATATGGTCATGAAAGTTGAGCTTGCACTTTAGTTGTTGCTTGAATTATTATGACTATTTGTTGTAATTTTTTTGAACTAATTTGTCTAAATTTTTTTGCAGCTAACCTAAAGCAATTTTTGCTACCTTTCCTACATATTATTTATACTTCTTCTCTTTCTCTTATTTTTTCTTCATAGTCTATTCTATTGCATCTTTTGATGCCTACTTCTAGGTAGATTTCCTATTCTTCCTACTTATGCAAGTCTTTTTTATGCTTTTATTTGGATTCTTTAGCTACTATATTAGCCTCAAATTTATTTTTTATTCCTCTTATTTATGTATATATTTTTTATTTTCTCCACATCTTCCTTGGCTACCTACAGAACCTCTACTTTATTTTTTCCTCCACATATTTTCCTCTCTCTCTCTCTCTCTCTCTCTCTCTCTCTCTCTCTCTCTCTCTCTCTCTCTCTCTCTCTCTCTCTCTCTCTCTCTCTCTCTCTCTCCTAGTTTTCTTCCTTTTCTTTTTGAGCCTACTCTTCAATAGCTTTGTATTTTCTATATATTTCATTATCCTATTTAGCTTTGGCCTATTAAATTTCCTATGCTTGGTACTATTCCATCTCAGCTTGTGGTTTGGGTTGATATAGGTGCTCTTGCATTTATTGTTGATCAAGTGAATCTTGTTGTTACTTTTCACCCCATCCCAAATATTCAACATGTGTTAGAAAGTATGGTGAAGGTGGTGAAGAAGGGAATGAATACTATGCAACTTGTTATCTTGACATAGGTGATTTTTGGCATGCTAAAGGAGGGACCAATATTTTCTTATCATTTAGTTTCAATGGTCTCAAAATTAGTTTCTTCTTATTTAGCTTCCTATTCAGCCTCATCCTTATCTACCTCTTTTGTTTTGTCTATAAAAATGAATTTTTCCATTCATTATATAATAGTTGGAGATGGCCTCCATTCACTTAGCATGTGAGGTTTACGTGTCAGTTATCTCAAAGGACTTCTTTATTGTGCACTAGCCTCTTCCACTAATGATTTTCACACAACATGTTATCTTGAAGGAGTCTTCTCTACAACTGATTCCCCTGTAATTAGATCTTGTTGTGGTGTAGTGGAGCCTAACACTTATTATTTTAAAATGTATTTCATCCTAAATTTAATATTTTCTTCTTGGCTAATGGTATCAATGATGAAATATGAAGGTGGAGAGGGTATCTACACCAATAAAATAGTAGGAATATTGTGTCACACTTGGAAATTTCAAACCATCACCTTTTAGAATTTTTTTTCCTCCTTATTGTAGATATCATTTTTAATGTCCTCTAGTAGTGAATTATACACTTATTCACATGTACTCCTAATGTTTTCAAGATGTACTCTAGTTTAATTATTTGCATCCACTTATCATTGAGCCACAGAGTCATGTTGTGAGTTTTATTTGGTGAATGTATGGGATCCATGGGTTTGCGATTTTCCAATATTTCTTATGAAGAGGTGGTTAGATATGATTTTAGATCCTATTATGTGTATGCACTCTCTTGAGTTTATATCAATGGTTGTTCTAATCTAAGAGGCATTGATTACATTGATCTCATAACCAAAGCCTTGTGTATTTTTACTTCCACATTTACATCATTGATATTAGTGAATAAGTATAAAGGCATGACTAGTGGTCTCTCTAATTAATGGATTCATATTTGTACCCTATTGTGCAAATTTATAACTGTGGTGATTGGTCCTTGAATTTTTATCCATTATTGGTTGAATCTTCCTACCTATGCATAATGTCATCCATCCCTCAGTTAGACGATATTAGAGAAGTATTTTCTAGTTTGTAATTGACATCAGGTGTGGTTTGGCCCTCCAATGATTATCATTGTGTAAAGTACAGGAGGAATACCAAAAATTGGTATTAAAATGATTATGTTGTTCTAAAAATCAAAATCTCTATATTTTTAATGAGCTTAGATGAAATGAACTCAAGCCAAATGATCTATTTACCTAGTTTGATCATCTAATATGTGATATCAATTACTCCCTTCATGACTTGTTTTTCACCCTTTGTGGTTTACCAATACCTCCTCATTATCTTTGCAATCAAGACTCATATATGTGCATCTATGACTTGGTCAATTGGTACTCCCCTGGTTATTTTCTCATAAGCCTCCTTGATATAAGAATATATTAGGGAATTCTTGGTTTTATAAGGTGCCAATAGCTTCCCTTTAATTGGTAGTCTAATGGCATGCATCATGTTATTGGAATTTATGTAGAGGGTAACCTCCCTGGAGAGATGAATCAATCCTTAATTTTAGAGGCTCATAAGAGTCATCATTACTTCATCATGTTGACCAAATATCAATATTCATATTAATATTTCTATGTCAGATCCTCTTAGTCTATCTAGTATTGTAAGCACTCCCTATTGCAAACTAGTTGCTTGTGGATAATGAAACCATCCTTCATTTATTACTCTAACAAATTCAAAGGGATATAGATTATTCCATATATATTTCCTAAGATCCAACCTAATACCCATTTATTCTTTTGGTGAATCTGACATTGGCACTAAAATTTGATGCATTGCCATTTTCTCTTTTCTTGGGTTTACTTACACAAAATATATTGCTCAATAGATGGATATAACTAGATCTTTAAAAGGCTCTTATTTTTTGAATTTTCAAGTGTGATTTTACTTTATATCATGCCTTATATAAATCCACCCTTAAAATCTTCCCCCTTTGTTCATATGTACTCATTGATCTATCTTAAACTTTGACATCTTCTTGCATTAAATTTAAATGGCCATTTTGATGTAACCATTAGATTTTTGGTGATGTATGCAATGTATTCTTTTCAAAACATTGGGTGATGTGACACACCATTATTTCTTCCTCAACTCTTTTCTTCTTTTTTCCCTCCATTCTTATCAACAAATCTATCATTTTTGGGATTACCACTATATTATTTATGATCCAACATTAACTACCTTGGTATTTATCTTTTTTGTACTACTTTATCCATTATCTATTACCCCATCATTCTTGGAATTCAACTTTTCCCATGTCATCTCAAATATTTATCTTTCATTCAATAATGCTTTATTTTAATTACTTGTGTTTTCCTTAGATTACTATAAAATATGATTTTCCTATGATATATAAATTGAAACACACACATCTAATTGTAAAAACCTTGTAAAAAGTAATAAACTTTAAAATTAAACATCCTAAACTACCTTGTGCCACTTGGTACTCACTCAGCTCTGCATATTTTTACTTGAGATCATTAGTGATAAGGAATGAGCCTTCAACCTTTTACTCTTCTTGGTCAAATAGTTCCTTAAAGGTCTCTAAGAATTTCGGTGCTTGGATGTGACACTTCATGAATGACATATGGACTTTTCCATCTTATACGTAGTTTTCATGGGTGTACTCTGAATTTTCTATCATATAATAAAACTCTTTGCTCTAGTTGAAACTCATTTGATCATAGGTTTTACTCATGTTAAGATTTTTTACTCTTATTATGAACCTATGGAGTCCAATTATCCCTTTTTATCATTTATTCCATGTGAGATAACTTAAATAGTCATTATTGAAGTGACCCCTAGTCTCCCAATTACATTATGAGTGTGACTGATAAGCTCAAACAATATATTCCATAGGCATTACTGCTTTCATGCCATAGACCAATTAAAATGGTTTGTATCCCATTTTAGGTTTATAATTAGTTATATAATTCCATAGGATCATAGGTATGAGATATTCCTAGTCATCCTTTTGAACATTACATATCCTAATGAGTATATTTTCTAGGACCTTTTTTGATGCCTCTGTGTATTTGTTTGAGGGTGGTAGGATTTGATTTTATGGTGTGAAATCATGAACTCTTTGGTTAAAGTTTTTATATTATTATTAAACAAATGTGTACCTATGTTTTTGATTACCTTTAAAGGACACCCAAACCTTTTTATGATATTTTCATATAAAAATATAGCAACATTTCTTGCACTGTAACTTGGTGTTATGTCAGCTTCCATCCATTTTTTAAAAATAATCAATCATAGTGATTATAAAATTAGCATTGTTTCATTTATAAGGATGAATAATATGCCCCATAAATCCAATGTCCCATTACTCAAAAGGTTTCATAGTTAGGACCAGATTCAAGGGTATTTCATCTCTCTAATTTGGTCTCCTTACCCTTTGACAAACATCATAGTGTTTTTCAACCCTATGTGCATCTTGAAAAATATTAGGCCATAATAGAACACTCTATAATATTTTTCTCATAATTTAATATCCTATGAATTGCCTTCCAATGGCCCCTTGGTGTGCTTCTTCTAATATTTTTGGTCTTTCATGATCTAAAGCTACCCTCCATAGAACATCATCCTTCCCCCTCTTGTAGAGGAATCATTTTCTAATGTTAAAAGGAGAGGCTTGTGAAACTAGATATTTTTTGTATTTCACACATAATGTGTAGGGAATACACCCTTCTCAAAAATATTGTGATGTCTTCCATATTTTATAGAATCATAGCCACATGGAATAAGTACACATCTAAGGATTTAGTGTACAACTCCTTTGGCCCATCCCTCATGCAGATGTGATTGAGGTGATCAGGACCCAGTTTCTCTTTACCAAGATTCACATTGATTTTGAATTAAAACTCATGAAACAACATTAACCACTTGGATATTCTCCCTCCTAACATTTCTTTATTCACTATGTATCATAATGTTTGGTGGTTAGTGAAAAACTTAAAGGGAGTAACCAATAGATAGTGTTTGAATTTATGTATATCAAAAATGATAGATAAAAATTCTCACTTGATGGTGGTGGTGGAATTATTATTTATAGGTGAAATATTTTGAATTATGAAATGTATGGGGTGATCAAGACCTTCATCCCCCAATTGAGCTAATATTTTTCCCATTATTGTTCCATATGCATCCATGTGAACATGAAAATGCTTATTCCAATTAGGGAATATTATGATGGAGCGATAACTAACCTATACTTGAGATCAATGAAAGTATCTTGACATTCATGAGTCCATTCAAATTTGGTATCCTTAAATAACAATTTTTTAATTGTGTTGATATGGTGGCATATCCTTGAATAAACTTGAGTTCATACTAGTATATCCCAAGAATAATCACACTTTATAAGACTTAACTAGATTTTACCATCCCATAATCATTGTGATTTTACTTGATCTACAATTATATCATCACTACAGATAGCATTCCCTACAAAAATAATAAAAGGTGTGAAAAACAAGAACTTCTTTAGATTCAATGTTATTCGTAGATCTCTACACTATTCTAACATGAGCCTCAAATTTGAAATATGATCTTTGAACAAAGAGAATACAAACCAATCATATAGATAGAATACTAAAAGTCATAAATGAAATATTTAAAAATAGTGACAATTGCTCTAGAAAATACTACAAGGGAATTTGAGACAAAAGGCATTAACTTATATGCAAAAGACCCCATTTTATTTTAAAGGTATTATTCGTCTAATCCTCAACTATGATAGGTATTTGGTGGCACCTATTGAACCTGTCTATGAATGAATACATTAAATTCCATGCAACTAGCTCTAGAACTTCATCTGTAAATGAGATTGGTAATGGATCATTCACACATGCATCATTTAGAACTCTATAGTCATCACAAACTTATATTTTCCCCATTTTATTTAATTAAACCACCATAGGACTCACACAATATAATTTTTTAATCAGATATATGATGCTAGATTCTTTCATTTGGTCGATCTCTACCTTGACTTTCATCTTCATATTTAGGTTCAGCTTGTATGGGTGTTTTTTAATAGGCCTTGAGTGCTCATTGAGTTTAATATGAATTTCCCCTGATGAAGGGTCTACACCCTTAACTTCTAAGAATTTTTTGGGAAATACATCCTCGTAATGTAAAAATTATTATACTACATCTAAAATCTATTATTGAGTTCAGTAGTCTCCTATAATCTCTATATAGGATGAAAATTTGATACCAAAGTTTTCAACTATATTCTTCATTGGATCCTAATATATTTTACTTGGCCATCTAAAATGGATTATTTTAACTTCATTTCCCCTTCATACTCCTAAATATTAATGTTTCACAATTGTGTTTATTTTATTTTCTATGCGATGTTTACTTTAGACTCCTCCATATTCGGCTCTAGCTCAAAGGATCATTTGAGGTTTAAGTCTTCTTTACTTTCACTAGAATTTTCTTACTCTGCATCAATGTCTAATATTTTGTTACACAATTTAAAAAAAAATTATTCCCTTTCCTTCTTATCCTGGTAGTTCTTGATGGTGTTGTGTATCTCCATAACGGATTCTTCCCATGATGTTTACTTCTACATAGTAGGTATGTCTTATGTTTTCCCATGACATTAAAATAATTTGAACTTTTGTAAAGCCTTGTCATATTCAAACATAAACATTTATATGAAGTCATACTAAATATAAAACCAATTTTTAGTTTCATGTTTTCACTTTTGATGCATATCCCAAGCTCTCAGCAAAGGTGTTAAAGTATGATGAATGACATTTACCCTATTTATGGGCTCAAATTGTTGTGATGACTAAATTTTCACATAGTTATGAATATGAATTCAAGCAATGTCCCTATTGGAAAATTTGCCACTTTTCTAAGATCATAGGTGCTACTTGGAATTGAGCTTTCATCATTTCACATGCCTCTTCCAGTGTAGGTGATTTCATTTATGAACTTCCCACCAAGTTACAATAATACCTTTCAAAGAATAACTTGGTGCACTATCAAGTCATAAGTATATATTTATAACATGTTGTTCCATCCTAAGAATAAATAATGTTAAATCTTCAATTACAAAATACAAGGTTAATTATCTTTTAGTAGCATGGACCATTCTCATGGGCCTTACCTCATGATCCCATTTTGCCTAATTAAGCATGTGTGTATCTGAGTCACCACTTATGGAAGATGTAACTTCACCCCCCAAAAAAATCCCCTCATTTGTGGGATCTGTGTAATCCATGTTTTTAGGAGTCACCTGATACAAAAGATCAAATTCCAACCTAGTCAAATATTACACCGATGGAGACTTACATTATTCCATGTAGAGTTGTGAAACTAGCTCAAGTGTCTTGATGGGATGATATGAAATTTGTTACATTTTATGTAAATACAAAACCTATTGTGATTTTAGTGAAAATTTAGTGAACTCTTTACTTCGTAGGGCTTGGGACATTTATTCTACATTAACTTTGAACCAACTATCTCCCCTCAACGCATAGGATGATGAAGACTCCTTTGGTATGATATAGGGCTTACTTTCATCCTTATTCAATGGTATGATAATAATATTATCCAATGTATAATATAGTGGTGAATTTTCATATTTTGGCAAATTTGACATTTTGCCAGTGTTATTTTTGGTGATTTTTGAGCCCTTCCATGATTTCCTGGTCGCCAAGTTTTGTTGGGTTTACCTGGTTGCCTAGCATTGTAATCACCAAGGCAAATGTTACGTTTGAGTTTTTCCCTGGTGGTATTCACCTTTCATGTAGCCAACCAAGTAACGCTTATTGTGGAATGTTTGCTAGGTTTCAAGTTTCCATTTCATGCAGTATGGGAGAATTTGCCATCCCAGTTTCATTTTACTGTGGAGGAGTCAACTCATTTCACGCTATGGGAAGTGGACGAGTCGGCTCGTTTCGCCAACACACTTTCATTTTGTCATGGAGGAGTTGGCTCGTTTGGCATGGTAAATTGGTAATTGTATTGATTTGTAATATGTATAAATCTGAATTTGCCCAAGCAATGAGACATTCACTAAATACTGCTCTGCTGGCACTCCATCAAATTTTTGGCAGCGCAGGACACATTGCGAGCAAGACTCAGACTCCAGAGATAGCTTCCACAAGTGGTGGTACACTAGTATGTGCAGCTCTACTGTAAAATACTCTCCTTGAGCTTATGTAGTTTAATTTAATCAGAAGCTTATCTATAGTTTCCTTTCTTATCTCATTTTCATTAGAATTTTTTCAAAAAGTGGACGCAATGCTGAAAGTTGTTGGCGACGTTAATGGTTTTTAAAGATTGCATGCATGGATATTGACCACCTAAGGTCAATATCCTATTTACTTTGCCATGGAATGTAGATTCACCAATTGTCAAAAATTAGATTTGAAATTTAACTTTTTTTCTTTAAGTTTCAATTCCTAGTCTGAAAGTAATACTGCTTATTCTCAGGGAAGTAAAGTTTAAATGGATTATCAGTGGATTGAGATGTCAGGGGAGGGTGAGTTTGTAACTAATATTGCTCAGTCTCAGGGAAGTGACAAGGGTAAAACTCCCAAGGGCAGTGAAGGGATTAATCTTACATCAAAATGCTGAAAACTTAGAGATACTACCATAAAGGCTTTCTTTGGAATTGACAATGTTTCTGGTCCACCAACTTTGGCAAGTACAAGTGCAAAAGGAAATCACAATACCTCACCACCACTAGAAGAGCAGGTTGTTATTCAATTAAATCAAAATGCATCAAATGAGGATAACAATGTTCCAACAACAGAAGATGTTGTAATAGAAGATAATATTGATGTTGGTAGGAAGAAAATAAAAAGGAAAGTAAAAATGGGGCGGGAGTGGGAAATGAAAAGGACTTTCCAAGTTGATTGGGTAGCAAAGTACTGGTTTATTGAACTAGTCACAAACAATGATGAACCACCAATAGAATGCAAGTGTATGATTTGTACCTGGAAAACTAAAAGAGAGAAAAAGTTGCAGTTAAAGCTCGACACTATAGAAAAACATATTGGTAAGGTTTATGAAAAACAAATCATAGATGGAAAGGAAGTAGCGGCAGTGAGATGGAAATCAAAGGAAGAATGCCTTCATGTTAAGTATTCCATAGAATATGAAGAGCATTTCAATAAAATAGCGGTAATTGGTAGTGGCAGTAGTGGCAATCCAATCAAGGATGGGCTTCAACATGCAGCCAATGATGCAAACTTGGCAAAGACCATTTAGATGAGTGTTATTTTTCATATTCTATCTAGAGGGCATCCTATGAGAGACTTTTCATAATATTGTAATTTATTATCTTTTTTGAGAGTTCCTCACTATCCTATGTCACATTGGTCAATATATGCTGGATGGGAAATGGCAAGCTATCTTGCTGAGGTGGAAAAGCAAAATGTACAAGAGAAAGTAAAAGAATCCAAGTTCATTTCATTATCCTTAGATGAAGTCACTGCGGTAGATAACACTGCTTGGGTCTGTATGCATGTATATACTATAAAAGATCATGTCCGTCAAGCTAATCTACTTTATGTTCGTAAAATGAGGGCCAATTCAACTATAGAAAAATTATATTTAGAAGTTAAGAAAGCTTTGAATGAAATCATAGATAATAGATTTGAAAACATGTTCTTTTGTCCTTTCAAGCTTTATAATCTTATGAGTTGTGAAACCCTTCTTTTTGCGCTTTGTCGCAAGTAGTTTAACTTAATCTTGAATTCTTTTCGTGAAACTGTGAAACCCTTCTTTTTCTTTTCTCAGGCTATCGCAACTGTTAAATCAAATATTCACTTTACCCTTGCGATCCTGCGATAAGCCTTATATCCTCTTCCAATGAGATTCCCCTTCTGTCATAGTTTCAGAACTTAAACTTTTCACATCGCGGTCTCACAGTTTTGAAAACCCATTTCCTTCTAACCAGTGCAAAGTGGCGAAGACGGCTTCATTTTAACTTTTTGCGACTTCGTAGGATGACCATATCTTTCTATCAAAACCTCAGAACATGAAAATCCTTACCATCACGGTCTCACAGCTACTGGAAGTATTTTCCCTTTGACCGCTGTGAACATGCAAAAACTACCTAAATTAACATTTTGTGGTCTCACAACCAACAGACTAACTGCCTAGAAGAAACCTTTGATGGTGTGATCTCCCTTTTTCACGACTTTGCAACATAAAAGTTCACCATCATTTAACTACTGATGCCGCAAAATCTCCTTTTCACAAAGTTGCAATGTTAACTCCTTTATCTTTTCAACTGGCGATGATGTGATCTTTGCCCTCCTTGTGGTTTTGCAACACACAAACTATTAACTTTCACTTTGACAGTGACATTGCGATAGACCTGTTAAAGCCTTTCTCGCAGTTTCGCAACTGCCAACTTCAAACTGATGAAACCCTTTGCGAACCTCCAATGCCATCGACTTCGCATATGTTTTTTTTACCTTGAATACAATGAAATGATTCTCCCAAAAAATTAAAATTTTACTATGATTATTATTTTTTGTTCGCCAATGTATAATTTTTTTGTGGTTTTAAAATAACACAATTCGCCCAAATTTTACACATTTTTTGAGAGACTATGAATGATTCACCAATGGAGATTATTATTTTTTCTTTGTAAACTATTTTTTTGCCACAAAAAATAAATTTTTTTGTCAGGTGTTTTACACCTTTCACCAAATTTTTACACCTTTTCTAAAGGAGGGGTTTCTTAAAGTATACCCTGATATTATCTCCCTAATGTGCTTCTATATAGTTATCTAATATTTTTATAGTAATTTGACCATCATAATCCCATTTTTTCTTAATTAACATAGTATAGTACATTTCATCTATTTTCATATTGATGACATCAAAGTCCAAACACAGACCCAGATCAACTACCTTTATCTCCACATCCATGAGTCTCCCAATGGGTTTCTCTTAACCATAGTCTACTAGACTTAATGTGATAGGACTAAAACTGAGGGTTGGTCTTCCATTGGCCTCCCAAGTATACCTAAGAATCATATTCACTATACTCCAAAACTCAAATATAGTATCAGATATTTCATATCCTGTGAGTTTTATGTCTAGTCTAACATCAACATCCTAGGTATTTTTTGTCTTTGCATACCAAACCACCTTTTCAATTTGTTATTGTTCCTTTTTCACACATTCCTATAAGTTATGCAATAATTTTGTTATATTATGAGAATTATCTTCATTGTGCAGAGTACTTAGCAACTTGAGGAGATATATCAAGGATGTAACCACTCCATCTTGTCTTAATATGAGAATAATATGTCCATAAATCTTCACATCCGCTACTACATCATCTCCCTCATAATAATTTTGATGTTTTATGGACTGAAGTAACTAATCTAATTCAATCATCATGACTTTTTCCCTTGTAGGATTTGGATACCTATCTAGTCAAACTTTTCTAATCAGATTATCTTGAGGCATTTTTAGTTGGGGTAGCACTTGACCCTTATATTTATCTATAATGATATTTTACATGAAATTCATTATGTTGAGAGTTCACCATATTTCCATTTTACACTACCTTGTCTTTCCTTTGCTTCTCTAATACAGGGTAATGTTTAGTACTATGTTGCCCAATGAATCTACAATATGAAAAATACATCTACCTCTATGGATTTTAGGAATAATTCTATGAAATATGATTGATATCACCACACAAGAAACAAACATTTGGATCTTTGACCTATTTATCCCCTTATCTATTATTATAGTTTCTTCCTTGGTACCCACAATGGTATCCTCCTTGCCTTTGCAATGACTCCCATCCTTGTTATTTCCCATCATATCCTCCATATTTTTTCTATGAGGATGGAGGTGCCCAACCTATTTGTTATTGTGGTTATGGAGGAGTCTAACCTAGTTGGTATTGTGGGGGATGATGTGTCCACCCTAACTAATATTGTGCAGACTCCAATGGCTAACCTGATTGATAATGACTTGATTATGGAATCCACCCACCTTGGTACTATGTGGATTGAGGAAATAATAGATTGAGTTGTTGTTGGGACCTAATTACCTTATGGTGCCATTTCAACATATGGACTCGACAAATATAATTTTGTAGCTGGAGACTAATGTGCAACTAACGTGAATACATTTCATATAATATCTTCCTTTAACTCCTATAGAGATTGGTAATTCTTCTCATCATGCTTGTGTGATTTACAAAAGTTGTAAAACATGTTATGAGGTCATTTTATGTCTTATCACACCAAAAAATTCACATAAATTTGTTTTAATTATTATACATTCATCATATGATTTACTTATTTCCTACACTCAGTACACCATATTTACAATCTAGGTTTGTTGATTTCTTGTAGTTCATCCTTCCTATGTAAGATAGCGTCTATCTTGACATACATTTTTGAAGGAAAAAGAGGACATTCTCCATAATATTCTATCTTTTTGACCCAATTCATATCATATCTTGCATCAATTTTATTAGATAATTGGGATTATGCAATAACAAACTTGATTTTAGGTCACAAACCTTCCACAAACCAGGCATCTTTTTATGAGTCTAAGAATTGGAAGTTTACTCTATTCATCACATCAAAAAACCTGTGATCATAATCCCAAATTGATTCTCCTAGTTTCTATTGAATATCCTTCAAGTCTTGAATACTCTAACTTATGCATTTTTACATTTTTAACTCCCTAATAAATTTATCTTTAACTTGTAAATTTAATTATCCTAGGTTATTTTTGAACATAAAATCTAGATCTTTGCTTGTCAAAGCTCATATGATTTTTCAAATTTTAACATCATCAGTAGTCACAAATTTAACCTTCCATTTCAATTCTAAAGTCAATATATTTTTTTTGGGGTCAAAGGACCCATCATATGGTGTCAAAGTGATAAAACCTCCCACATTAAGAGCCATATTTCTTGTGTTTACACCTGATCCAACTAGTTATTTTGTAATCAATTTAACAATTATTTTTAAATTTGTTTTAATTATATTTAGAGTAATATTACCCTTATTATTAAGCAACTTCTTAGTTTCCATGATAATTTTTATGAATTTATCTTTAAATTATTCAAGCCACTTATTAGCTTTCTTATCTTCTGAACTACTTCTTCTAGTTAATAAATTAGGCATAGGGGATGCATCCTGTAGGAGTGAATCATCATTAGCTATGGTATCTTCCTCACTCAATTTTGAATCTGACCTAACCCTATTATTCAACATAATGCTTTTGAAACACTATGTTTCATCATCCCCAAAAAATGTATTCCTCATTAATTATTTCCTAAAACTATTATCTAACTGATCTTTTTGCCTCCATGTAACTTCTCCAAAATATATTCAGCCTTTTTTTCTTCTTACTCTAGGTCAATTCCCAAATTCTAGATGGTTTATATGATTTTTATAGTCTCTATGATTTATTTAGGTGCCTTGCACTCCCCATCTATGTATTTCATGGACTCTCTTAGAGGTCTAGTTCTTCCTAATGTTTATTGTCTCTAATCTACTCCTACTAGTAATTCCTTGAGGATCATTTTATTTTTTACATATTTTTTGTTGTCACAACTCTCTCTTAAGTACCATAATCAACTTCTCCTCTACTTCTATATGTCATCCATATTTTGGGTTTAGGTTCAGGTTCGTTATCTCAATTATTCATCATTTAACTCCTTCCTATCAACATCCCCATAGATCCCGAGGTGACTACTACATGTCAATTGGGATTGGAACCATGGCATTTTACACAACCAACATTTTTAATAGTAAAGGTAGTTATTATAAAAAATTTCCTTGGATTCCTTTGAAAAATAAGTTGTGTAGGATTTTAAACATAATATATCCTTTAATGGAAAATTTAGTGATGTATCTGTCGATTATAGTTTTCATCCAATGATCAATCGCATGGGTCTAGTCGATATCCAAGTTGCATAGTTTTTTGATATTTTATTTATTCCAAACAATGATTATCTAGGTCTAAAGCATTAATACTCAACCCTTGAAAAACAAGTAGCTAACAGTTCAAGTAACTAATTTCAACAAATTTAATAAACCTCATCATGGATATCTTCAACTATGATTTCTTTAGTAGAGCCTCCTTTTTCTTTTAGATCCTTCCTATACGAAATTTTATATCCTTTCATCTAACTAGTGTTCAAGGTCTCTTTATCTAGGTAACCATCTCAACATGGTTCAATTCCACATTCACCACAACATTTTTAGCAATGGTCCCTAGAAAATCCCATAAGGAAATGCTAAGGTTAAAATTATATGAGGTGTTGCTAAAGGAATAAAACATGTTGGATACATGACTAAACAAAACACAAGAATTTTATTATAGAATCACTAACCATGATTTTTAGTGTGATTAGATAGGTTTTAATCATTCAAATCATTCATAATTGATAAAAGAACCCATATGTGTGTAAGGAATTGTAGATAAAATGGAAAAAGTTTGAATCATAGGTCATAATTAACATAGACAACATTCAAGGAAAAGCACCAATTATCTATATTATTGTATTCAAACCAAGAATTAATGATCAATCGTTTTCATTCCAAAATAGAGTATTTATATAACTAAGAGGAGCCTCTAAATCTTCACCTTTGAGGGCTTTCATTTCTACATTTGAAGAGACTTTTTAGCTTATACAAGCCTTTAAAATTCTATTTGAGGTTGTATTATATAAAATATATACTATCGCACACTTATCACCTTTTGAAGTCAATAAAATATTATTGCAACTTAGGCCTTATATCTTACTACCAACATAAGTGTAAATGGCTCTCCCCAACACTAAAACAAGGGCACAAAAAAGGATTTTAAGGGTCAAAGGCTCCCCATAAAATCCAAATAAAGAAGTGAAATGGATCAAAAACCTTAATAATATTTTCTCAAAGAGAGATTCAATCTCCTTCTCTTCTACATACATATAATCCACATCCATTTCTTGCACATATCTCCACAAGAATCACCGTACCCAAAAACCACAATCTACATCCACCTAACCATACATCCACCACCATTCCCACACCAAAATAATCTCTCAACCTCCATGTAAACAAAAGTCTCAAGATCATGTAGAAAAACTCACTCCTATATTCCACAAAATCAAATGGGTGGAGTGGCTACATGGCTTGTCCATACAAACCCCACTCTCACCAAAACAACTAGGTGACTTAAGAATAAACAAATGGTGATACACCTTTCTCAACTCCTCCACATGAGAATATGTTTATAATTTACACACACAAAAACATATACCAACATAAAAATATCATATTTCAAGGCTCCCTCCCAAGATTAAAAAAATAAGCATAAAGAAAATGCAAAGTCACAAATTATTCCTAGAGGTTCCAAGGTAGAGACACGATTTTTTACATAATATAAGCACACCATACAGCCATTTCACACACAAGGAATATTAAATAAAAAAAAATATATTTTAAAAAATATGAATAATATGACGATGGGATACTTCAAGTTTTGTAAACTCTTCCCTTGATCCCAACTCCTACCTCTCTCTTCCAAACTCTCTTCAAACTTTCCCCAAGATCACTCCCAAAGTCAAGAACTAAACCCCAACTAAGCTAACAACCCTTTCCCAAGTAAAAATATATAAAATTTATTTTATTAATTAATATCCGTTTCCAAGACCTATCCTTGACTCTTACACATGCCATCACTACACTTACAAATCCCTCTTACCAAGAATGTTACAACTCTTTTCTCAAGACCTTCATATGTCAATTTCAATCATATAAAATCTCTTTTAAAATTTGATTTTGGAGGATATATGAACTTAAAATAACTTTAAAACTCATAAAAATGTTAACCTACGCTAATCTATATGACCCTAGGGTCAAGAAATCACCTAGTAAGGCTCCCACTTGTCATTATCATCCCTATAAAGTGGCCTCCAAGCCAAAATTAGAGTTTTCACTCTAAAATAAAATTTTAAGGAACTCATCCTACCCCAAATACACCTATGAACTCTTGAAAGAGCTTAAGATAATTATACCTCATAGAAAGTGATGGGTTGGGCATAGGGAAGGGTGAGTCTACATGGCACAAGTATGACACATCACACACACTTGGCAGACAAGTCATATTTTAATAATAAAATAAATGCAAGCACAAATCATAGTTTAAAATAACATTATTACATAAACATATTTACCTAACCATAATCTCATAATGTAGACTCACATTTACATAACAATGACTAAGGGGATTTACACACGTTACAAACATTGGAATTGTTATCCCTCAAAATTCTCTGTGGACATTTGTTTTCCTCTACCTTGGCCACTAATACCCTTCATGTATTAGCATGATAATCAATAAAATACATATTATTGTCATGATAATTAAAATAATATAATTAACATGCTATACAACCATATAGTTATACATCAATAGGTAACACCATGTGTCATATCACTATAATCACAGATTGAGCAATGCACTACATAATCATGAATCTCAATACATCATATCATTATGATCATGTATATCAAAATGAACTATATATTATAAGGTCTACAATGCATCTCTATTCTATATCAAAATTAAATGACAAGATAACCAAATATAATATAATTGTCCAAATACAATCCTAAGTACCCTATGCCATAAAATAAATACAACATAGTCTAATTGATTATATGAGATGGAATATAAATATATAAGAACAAATTTAGGCCTCTCACATTGACTATGTAAATTATATTAGAGTTTCCTCTAGTCCATGTCATGGCCATATCATGTTTATGTAAAGTTAGAGTTAGGTCATGTTTTTTATGTTTATGTGCTTTATGTGCTTATAACTTTATCACAATGATATTGTGTGTGTATACATAATTTCTCTATGGAACTAATTTATTATTACTATGTGCTTTGTTTTTTATTTTTATCATGCACATTTATATTGTGTGTTATCAATTTCTATTGAATTTGGCATGATTTATATCATGTAGCTACTGCAAATCTAATTAGTATGGACTTCATTGACATATTTAACTACATCTAAAAATTGCTTTCAAATGAGTTATCATGACTCTATATTATGTGTGACTAATAAACACTTTCCTTGTCTTAGATTACATGTTTCATATGTGTTTGAAATGATTAAAAAAATGTATGAAGACATGTCTTATCATGTTTTTTCATGTACTTTACATGATTTTATTTTTTCTATATAACACATGATGTGCATAACTCTTTCTTTTGAGATGAGTGATTCATAAGATTTATACCTAATATAAAATTTTGGGCATGAAATGGGCTTATTTTAGAGATTTAGGTTATTTCAAATAGATCATTTCACATTTTGAGACATATTATATGTTTTAGATGGGTTGGATTAAACAAATTGAGACCTATTCTACATGATTTTGAGGAATAATTGAGACATAATATAAAAATTTATGTCATATTTTAGAATTCTACACCATTTTGAGTAAAAAATGGATTGTATGGGGTATGAAATTTGTTTAGACAAACATTTTTTATATTTTCATTATTTAGGATAGATGGGGAATGATGGTACTATGTGATCACTTTGGGTATATATCCATCTACAATTGTTGATATTTTCACATAGAACCTAATTTTAGGGTTCCACAAAATGTTATTGTTGGCCATTTTGGTCTTGTAGGCCAAAATGTCAGTCTCCTTTCCCTACTATTCTGAACCATCAGTCTGATCATGTATCCATCTTCTACAAAATCCCTTTTTTCTTTGCAATAAGTCCTATTCTTATAAAACATTGAAAGATCTAAGGACCTGCAGGTTTCGGTTCAGTATGGAGCTTTTTCTCTTTGGGAAAATGCCTTAGACAAACTTTCGGCAAGGAAATGGGCTAGTAGGAATACAAGTATCTTACAAAGCTCTAAAGGGTAAATGCCCTTGTGGAGGGTAGGCAGGTATCAAATGGGGTTGTTTCAAGCAAGTTTCAAAGGACATCTAGGGGTCCAAGTGCCCTTGTGGAGGGCAAGGAACCCTTGTGGAGGAATCAAAAGATAAGGCAAAAAGAAAGATAGACAAAGACAAAAGTTGAATTTCTTCAGGCAAAATGCCCGAAGGAATTCCTTTGGACATTTTGTCTGAAGAAATTCACAATGCAAAGAACCAAAATAAATTCTTTCAAAATAAAATCTCATGGCAAAGTAAACAAGGAAAATCCTTAGGATAAAAATTCTGAAGGAATTCACCTGAAAGAAAGCCGATCGAAAGAAAATAAGTGGCAAAATGAAGGAAAGATTTCCTTCGGGCAAAATTTTTGAAGGAATTCCTTCAAACATTTTATCTAAAGGAATCGAGAAGCTGAGGTAGCCCAAAGGACCTTGAAGGGCAAGTACCCTTGAAAGAGACTCTCAACTGTCAAAAGGAGGACCTTCCCTAACCCTAAAGGGACACCCTCCCTTCGAGAGGATTCAAAGATAGAGGCTTGAACAAGGAAAAAGAAAGGGGAGATATCCTTCAGGAAAAAGTCCAAGGGAACACTTTGAAAAGTGAATCTGAAGGAAAGTGAAGCTGAAGGAATTACAAATGGGTGATGGGCTTGCAGACGTCAAAATCATGATGATGGAATAGCCATTGGCTTTCAAATCATGATGGGTGCATCAACATCAACTTTATGGTAGTGAAATAACCATTGATCTTTATATGCTTGAACATGAACCCAAAGGACTTCAAAGGCCTTAAGGCCAAAAGGAAGAGACTGCTGAGAAGGGAGCCCAAGGAGCTAGCAAAAGATGAAAAGATAGCCTAGAGAGTTCAAATTCTAGGGAAAGAAAGCCAGGAAAAGACAAAAGCTAGGAATGGATAAAAAGCCAAGTGCAGAAGCAGACAAAATAGTCCAAGTGGCAAAAGAAGGTGTCAACATAGGAGAGATATTATAGTAGTTGGAATAGTCCCTATTAAATGGTCATCAAGGAGCACAAATAGTAAATGGTGTAGCCTATTTTTTCCTCATTTTGCATTAATGAGTAGACAACTACATGAATGTCTTGAATAAGGGGTCTTATTTTCAGAAAAATGACATGACCCATGATTTCACACATGACGTTTAATATATTTTAAACACAAAGTCAAAACTGGCAGCCAACACAGCATTCTCTTTCAATAGCTTCCTCTTCTCGATGTTCTCAATGCACATGGGCCATTTTAAAAAAAGGTGCCAAAGTCTTTTCCAAAGGGGTGTCATTGCTTCTTCTATCTATATATATTGTAAAACTCTCATTTGAGAGGGACCTCTCATTTTTTGTATGGCGCAGCCCTACCAAATTTTCACCTTAAATCAATAAAAAGCATTTTTTACCTCTATTTGGTTCAATATATCTCTGAGTGTGCCTAAGTATTAACCTTGTGTTTCAATTTTCCATGATGCTTTCATAAGCTTGATACCAACACACCTGGTATAGACAAAGTGCCATTTCTACAGGTAACAAGAACTATATCTAGAGCACAAAGATAGGAGAAGGTTACCAGATAGTGTGTTTTCCTATAGCACCTGTGGTAAGTTCATTTTCTATGTGTCTTCATTAAGCCTTCCTGTTTAGTCTAGTCTTTCCAGCAAATAAAGTGTATGTCCTCTTCTGATATAAAGTGTGAGCAAATGAGTAGATCAAACTTTTTTGGTGCATCACTGTATTAATCTAGGTTCTAGTTTCAGTAATCCTTCTCTCTTTTTAACCCCCCTTTATATATATATTAGAAATAGTATTGTAATAACTTAGAGATGCATAAAAGGGAGCTAGCCCTTATCTAGAGATTCTCCCCTCAGTTTTTCTAGACCCACAGGCAAGAGAGGAGTCTCCATTATGCCATGTGGAAGATAGAAGCTCAGCCTTCTATTAAGGGTGCAATCCACAACATCAATAATTTTTGGCATCCCTGATGGGACAAATGAGTTTTTATCCAAAGAGTTGAAGAATTTTGGTGTGTTTTTCAACCAACCAACCTTTGGAGGCTTTTTCATCAATGCCAATGGTGACTCCAAGTTGAATAAGTTGGTTAAGAAATCCTTGTGCCATCAAGAAATCACAGTCTGGTATGTATAATTCCATTGCTCAGAAGCATGGACCTTGTTTTCTTTCATATGACTTTGATCAAGATCAGGTTGTTCATGGAATCACCTCAAGCAGCTCTCCTAGTTGCCCTTCACCTATTGTAAAGGAAGTAATGCTGGAGTTTGAGAAGTAGGTGATGGAGATAAACAAAATGGAGGAGTAGGATAGATATCAACAAGAACTTATGTATAAAGAGGAGTGCTTGTTTAGGCAAGCTCAAGCCTTGAAATCTATGAAGGAAGTAGCAAAATGCAAGAGTCTATTTATTCAAGGTAGTTAGCCTTGTGTTCCTTTTCCCATTCCAAATCAACCCCCTCCTATTCTAAATAAATCCCCCTCTTATGCACCAAATCCTTTCTACCAGATAGCACTTGCTCACTGTAGCTCATCTGATGCAGTAACCACCACTACTCTTAATCCCTTGCACCTAGATTTCTAATATCAAAAGGTATTAGAACAACCTCCCATGGAAATGAACCTTCTCAATTCCTTAGATTGTGAATCCTCCTTTGAAGGGAATACCAAGAACCAACACATCTCTCTTCTAGAAACTCTTCCTATACATCAACAATTTCTTCCTAGTCTTCCTCGACCTCCTCATGTCTCTCAACATGATGTCAAGATTCCAACTTGGAAGAGGGAATACCATGAACTAGCTCAGAGCCTCAAAGAATATAAATCTGCTCCTACTCATGGTGATGCTTATGATCGCTAAAAAAGGCTCTTCCAAGAAAATATAGCTAGGAAAATTGTAGAGTTGGAGTCTAGAATGAGATTCCTCAGCCAAAGTGTGATGGATGGTTCAAATCAAGCATAAGATCCTACATTTGAACACACCCCATCTACACTCCTTCAAGAGAGCTATCAAGCCACATCTGATATAGATGAGGTGCTGGCCAAATGGAAGGAAGAGAATCATTTGATTCTAGCTCAAGGATTGCCTCCTCTTCCACATGAGTTTGTCCATCAACCCTCCACTCCATTCTTTCTCAAGGAGGAACCTATTTTGAAAGAGGCAAGTGAAGAAGAGAGGATCCAATTTTTAGATGATCAAGAAACTCTCATAGATTACAATGAGGAGGAAATCATCATGGATGCTCCCTTTGAAGACATCATCAATAATAGAGAAGACACAAGTCATGCATACATGCAGATGTTCCAACAAAATGAAGAGGAAAGTAAGCATGGTGAGCTCTCTCCTCCCTTGTTTGATGAACTTCCTTGTTGCTTTGATGAGGAGGATGACCATGCCATGGAACTCAAGTTGGAGGAGGATCTGGAGGATGTCTTTGAACAACTAGAGACTCTAGGTTTTGAGCAAGAAAAGGAGAGGCTTATTCATCTTGAGGAAAGCTTTGAAGAAGAGAGCCTTGAACAAGAAGGTGATGTTCTGTGGGATGAGAAATTAGTTTGTGATCTCATTTTAGACATGACAATAGTCACCCTTCTTCAAGAAAGCCATGACAAATTAGAGGATCAGTTTGACATGGTTTTCAATGAAGCAGAAGGGGAGAAGTCAATCCATGATGCATATCAAGGGCCTTATAGTGATAAGCTAGAATCCATTGATTTCTTGATGAAACACACTAGTATGAAGGGCCAGCATGAGTTAGTCTCCAAAGATCAAAGTGAATACATAGATTTTGGAGACATGTTTGACCCTGATCCACTCGAATACAAGCCAATCAAGGTGGTAGGCAAGAAGAGCAAGTCACCAAATCTCCATTCCATTCAATCACTTGTCTGGAACCATAAGTTTTCCTACCATGAAGGAGACTTAAGAAGTTTTCCCTTTGATCCAGGAGGGAGGTAAATATACCTGGTTAGCTGTACATAATAGTTTGATTTCAATTTTTCTTTCCATGTTTTCCCTAAGTGTTGTTTGCACAAGTGTAGTGTTTTTAAGCCTTTATTGTGTGTGTTTTCCTTTGTGTTTGAGGTAAAGCTTTGTTGGTTCATAGGTCTTTAGAAATTTATTACTAACTCTTTTCAAGCTACATTTTGACTCCATGCCTAATGGACCTTGAGGCTACTAGTTTCTTAAGCATAGCAGGCATGCTTCCCCTGGGAATCACCAATTTGTTGACCATTTTGGTCATGTAGGCCAAAATGTAAGTCTCCTTCTTTCCCTACTATTCTGAACCACCAGTCTGATCATGTATCCATCTTTTGAAAAATCCCCTTTTTATTTTTAATAAGTCTTATTCTTATAAAACATTGAAAGATCTAAGGACTTGCAGGTTTCGATTTAGTATGGAGCTTTTTCACTTTAGGCAAATGCCTTGGACAAACTTTTAACAAGGAAATGGGCTAGCAAGAATACAAGTCTCTTATAAAGCTATGAAGGGCAAATGCCCTTGTGTAGGGTAGAAAGGTATCAAATGGGGTTGTTTCAAGCAGGTTCCAAAGGACATCTTGGGGTCCAAGTGCCCTTGCGGAGGGCAGGGAACCCTTGCAAAGGAATCAAAAGACAAGGAAAAAAGAAAGATAGGCAAAGACAAAAGTTGAATTTATTTGGGCAAAATGCCCAAAGGAATTCCTTTGGACATTTTGTCTGAAGAAATTCACAAGGCAAAGAACTAAAATAAATTCTTTCGGAAGAAAATCCTATGGCAAAGTGAACAAGGCAAATCCTTCGGATAAAAAGTATGAAGGAATTCCTTTGAACTTTTTTCCAAAGGAATTCCCCTAAAAGAAAGTTGATCGAAAGAAAAAAAATAGCAAAATGAAGGAAATATTTCCTTCGGGCAAAATGTCTAAAGGAATTCCTTCAGACATTTTGTCTGAAGGAATCAAGAAGCTCAGGTAGCCCGAAGGACCCCAAAGGGCAAGTGACCTTGTGAGAGACTCTCGACTATCAAAAAGAGGACCTTCTCCTAGCCTGAAGGGACACCCACCCTTTGAGAGGATTCAATGATAGAGGCCCAAACAAGGAAAAAGAAAGGGGAGATATCCTTCGAGAAAAAGTTTAAAGAAACACTTTAGAAAGTGAAGCCTAAGGAATTAAAAATGGGTGACGGGCCCGCAGAAGTTAAAATCATGATGATGGAATAGTCATTGGCTTTCAAATCATGATAGGCATGTGAACATCAACTTTATGGTAGTGAAATAACCATTGATCTTTAAATGCTTGAACATGAACCCAAAGGAATTCAAAGGCCTTATGGCCAAAAGGAAGAGACTACTGAGAAGGGAGCCCAAGGAGCCAACAAAGGATGAAAAGATAGCCCTGAGAGCTCAAATTCCAAGGAAAGAAAGCCAAGAAAAGACAAAAGCTAGGAATGGATAAAAAGCCAAGTGTAGAAGCAGACAAAACAATCTAGGTGGTAAAAGAAGGTGTTAGCACAGGGGAGTTGTTACAGTGGTTGGAACTGTAGACACCAATATTGTGTCAACCCCCCATGGTCCCCTTCTAAATGTCAACACTCCTAACCCACACTTACACACCTTATTAATTTAAAATAAACTACTTATTTTAAATTCATGACCTCACCTCGACACCTCACTTAGACACCTCACCTAGACACCTCACCCTAAGACCATTTCTTAACCTATGAGTCATCTTGAGACTAGGTCCTCCAAATCATAACTACCCATGACCTATTCTCACTCCATCCTAACTCCCTAACCAACACTCATGCCTCATAAACCTATGTTTTGACCATTCTCCAATGGAAAAGGCACTTGGCAGGTGGAGAAATGGGAAAAGAGCTAAAAATAGCCCTTTTACCCATTCTTTTCCACTGACGTTGGTCATCCCTCAGCCGATGCCAGTGGGATCGCTGACATCGATTACATAACCTGAGCTCTAACATTGAGCTAACCTCCCCCCACTTTCTTGTATATTGATGTGCACACTTTGAGAAAAAGCATCAGAATTTGACTATCGCTCTCCTGGCTACCGAAGCTCTGCACAAGTCATTCTTGAGATTAGATTGAAACATTGTCTGAGGACCTCAACATCAGCCACAACAGGAATAAGCATTCTGACACCTTTGATTATTCATCTAATAGAGCTAATTATTCTATCTCATTTCAATATTTTAGAATACATTGGTAATTAGTTTCCATTTGATATTTCTAAGAACTATTGAGAAACCTGACTTCTTCGTGGAGAAGCTCAAAAGCCTTCCTCTTATTCTTACCTTTTTTTCACACCTATCCTCTACCTTTGACCTTCCTTAGACCTTATTCACCTTCCCACAACCCTGCACAAACCTTTAAACTTCCAGACTCCTCTGTCAACCATAGAAATACCCCAAAATGCGTCCAAGGCCCACTACCCCTACCGACATCGGCAACCAAACCGACGTCGACATCATTGACCAACCGACCTTGGAAGGACTACCGATGTCAGTGACTGTGATAGACTGATTGTAGAGAATAGGTACGCATTATCTATTTTTCTCTTTCTTAGTCTTTCATCATTTCTTTTTATACAACACTCTTTTCATTAAATAGTGGACTGTCATCCCTTACAGAGCTTTACACTTTCGAGACCGAGCGCCTAGCTTAGAAATCCACCATATCTTCCTCTAACATCTTCTTTGTTTCATTTTTATTCTTATTATAGGTGTTTCCTCCACAGCCAAAGAGGATCTCCCAGAACGCTTGGATACAGTGCGCACTTAATACGGGTATCAATCAAACCCCTAACCTTTAACGTTAGTTTCTTCCTTCTTCTGAATGCAATTGTAGAAAAATATAGAGAAACATTCTGGCACACCCGGTGAGACCCTTGGAGTTTTCCTTGGGTTCATTCTTCTTCTTTTAAAAGATCAAACTTTCATATAGATGCATTAGGAAAATACTCTCTTCTTGCATCCCCTCTTCTTTGCTTTTATTTCTTAAGAAATAAAAAACCTAGCTTCTCTTAGCTTCTCTTCTTTGTCTTTTTGTTTCAAAAGGAAACCATTAGCAGAAGTTAAAAAGAACATCTCTTTTTCTTCTTGTTACTTCTTGCATGCATCATAGAGTAGTGAAAAACTCATACTCTTAACCTCTTCTCCAATTGTTTGCATTTGAATAACATATTTCGATTTGGGTTAAAAACTACTGCATTTCATTCTTGCTTGGATGCATACTTAGCCCACTTAGTAATTAAAAGCATTATGAATAAATCATAGTGCACAAATGTTACACAACCAAACCACAATCACTTCAAATTAAATATTTAAACTTACTTGAGACAAGGCCCATCTAGGATTTCATCACCTAGCAGATACCTTACCCTACCTGGTGATCCTACTTGGATTTCACCACCAAGAGGAGGACCCACTCTGTTCTCTGGCAGAGTATAAACTATAGGCAAGGTATATTTTGGCTAAGTGGCCCATCTCGGCTCTGGGTTCGTGAAGTGAAGGGAGCAAGCCCCAGCACTAGGCCACGTATTGAACCTAACATAGATATTTTGAGCACCATAACATAACCTGAAACTAGCCATAGACTTCCTCTCTAGGACCTATTCTACAAGCCCAATTCCCAACACATTCTTTTAAGGCATAAGCCACCATGACTCTAAAATTTATTCCTAGGAATCTAACGTTTTAGAGGTTGCTTGCCTAATCATCTATTCTTCTATTTTTATCTGATTATCTGAGTTGGTAAGGTCACATCATTCTGAAGTCCAAAAACAACTCAGAATTTCTCCTTCTTCCAAAAACTATCAATTTTTTGTGTTTCTAGAATTACACAAAAATTGACATCATTTTTTCCACTTCACCGACATCGGCAACATAACTTCACCGACATCTATTATTTGACTGACTTCGGCAACATTTCACAATTGATATCGGTTAAGAAACTGACATCGATCACTGTCATAAAAAAAATTTCCAAATAGCAAGCTTAAAACCCAAATTTCTTGTTGTTTAACACAAATTTTGGTTTTCTGAAACTGAAACACATAGTTTTTAAAACCTGAACCCCTTTCACCTTGGATGGTTCTAACACGCAGTCAAGCCAAATCCCTTGTTGACCACATGAGTCAATAGCCACTCCCACCTTCGCCCATCCTACCAAGTCATCTAATGGAGCATACTTCAGATACTGAGCATACTTCTATCCAACCTACCCCTGATCAACCTCCTATTATTCCCAAAGAGGATCAAGATTTTGAGAGATTCCTTGACCACAACATCAAGGCTCTCCAACACTATCTCGCTAGAAACCAAACATGAGATCCTTTGAGTAACCCAATTTATGGGATGCCAACTTCTGTGGTTGAAGTGGCAATGATATCAACAGCATCCACTACCCAACCTATGGTCACTCAGACCATTGCCTCGACCAGTAACCCAATCATGGCCAATGTTCAAGATTTGGCCTCCCCTTCTATCCTTTCTTTCCCTACCTCCATCAGGGTTTTCGTACCCCCTCAACCACAAATAATTCAACCAAGTTCAACACCTTTCCAGAACTTGATTGTCTCCATCCGATCTGCTCTTGCACCTATTAACACAAGAGTGACCACCTATCCTTTAACTAGTATCACTACCATTCAACCACCTTTGGTAGCATCTAGTCAAATTGTGCCCTCCAACTTTGTGGCACAAGCCCCCTTGGCCTCGACATTGGCCCCTATGACAAACTATCAGTATGTTGCACCTACACAAATGCAACCAAGTATGTCATATGCCCCTCCCAACGCCTTCCAAGTACCCTATAACTTAGGGGGTTCCCCTTATACCAATCCATCTGCCGATCTAATTAAGATGCTGATGGATAAGATGTCCAACCTTGAGACATCTATTTCAGGTTCGAGTGTTCTTTCATATGAATAGATTTGCAATAAACCTATCTGCTCTTTAGTTCCTATTCAACCATACCCTAGCCAGTGGGAACTCCCAAAATTTACTCGCTTTCAAAGTAGAGAGGACCCGCAACAACATCTATGAGCATTTAGACACGCTTGCTACCTTATAGCACATGATGATGCATTATTACTTTGCACATTCTTTATGTCACTTTTTGGCACCATCCTTGACTGGTATAGCTCTATTACCAATCATTCTCTCTTCACTTTCACTCAACTTGCTCAGCTATTCCTTGACCATTTCTCAATCAACATCACCAAGAAGGTCTCTATCATAGACCTTTATTCCATTAGATAATTTGAGGATGAGTCAATAGCAGACTTCGTCACCCATTGGAGAGGTTTGATCAACCAACTCTCCTTCTCACTACCTCAACCTGAGCTCATTGAGCTCTTTTCAAGAGCATGTGCCAAGCACATCTCATCCACTTTGCAGGTTCAAACTTTCCACACATTCGATGAAGCTTTCACTATGGCCCAAAAGCTTGAACTTCGTGCAATCAAAGAAGACAGTGTCAAATTGCATAGCAAAAATACCAACACAAAATCTAATGACCCTTCTTCTTCCAAACCTTCTTCTTCTCACCCCAAGTCTAAGGGATTGGTGAATGATGTGGTCCTTAAGTCATCATCTTCTACCACAACTAACCAATCTGAGCCTTCCACTTCATAAAGCATCACTAGACAATTCCAACAACGGTATAAAAAGCGATGATATACTTCAATAGGAGAATTGTATGCTTTCATATTGGATAAATTAGTGAAGCAGGGAGTCCTCAACCTCCCTCAAATCTAACCAGTCTAATTTGACCCCTCACGAGCCATCCCTGCATGGTATAGGGAAAATGATTTTTGTAACTATCATCGTGTCAAGGGTCATGACACGGACAATTGCAAAACCTTCAAAAACATTGTTCAAGACATGTTAGACAAAGAGGACCTTGTTTTGTATAACCCAAATGTGCCAGCTAACCAAAACATAGATGTCTTTAGGCAACCATTTCCTAACCATCCCCCAAGTCAAAACAATGTTCAAACCATGGCCAATGATCCTCAAGAACGCAACATACACATAGTCAACACAGTCTTTCCTTTCATTCCTATCCAACCTCTCCCACAACCTGAAGAGTTTGGTCAACCCATTTCTCCACCATGGGTAGAAGAGCCTATTTTACCATACCACCTCCATACAACAAAGATCTCCCTTTGCCTCAACCTCTTCCTCGCGTGGATGAACCCGTTTCACTCGTATCACCTCTACGACATCAAGCACCTCCTCAACCTGAGCTCATTGAGCTCTTTTCAAGAGCATGTGCCAAGCACATCTCATCCACTTTGTGGGTTCAAAATTTTTCCACATTCGATGAAGCTTTCACTATGGCCTGAAAGCTTGAACTTCGTGCAATCAAAGAAGACAGGGTCAAATTGCATAGCAAAAATACCAACGCAAAATCTAATGACCCTTCTTCTTCCAAACCTTCTACTTCTCACCCCAAGTCCAAGGGATTGGTGAATTTTTTGGTCCTTAGGTCATCATCTTCTACCACAACTAACCAATCTGAGCCTTCCACTTCACAAAGCATCACTAGACAATTCCAACAACGGTATGAATAGTGACGATACACTCCAATAGGAGAATCGTATGCTTCCGTATTGGATAAATTAGTGAAGCAGGGAGTTCTCAACCTCCCTCAAATCTAACCAGTCCAATTTGACCCCTCATGAACCATCTCTACATGGTATAGGGAAAATGACTTTTGTAACTATCATCGTGTCAAGGGTCATGACACGAACAATTACAAAACCTTCAAAAACATTGTTCAAGACATGTTAGACAAAGGGGACCTTGTTTTGGATAACCCAAATGTGTCAGCTAACCAAAACATAGATGTCTTTAGGCAACCATTTCCTAACCATCCCCCAAGTCAAAACAATGTTCAAACCATGGTCGATGATCCTCAAGAATGTAACATACGCATAGTCAACACAGTCTTTCCTTTCATTCCTATCCAACCTCTCCCAAAATCTAAAGAGGTTGGTCATCCCATTTCTCCACCACAGGTAGAAGAGCCTATTTTACCCATACCACCTCCACGCAATGAAGAGCTCCCTTTGCCTCGCCCTCTTCCTCGCATGGATGAACCCATTTCACTTGTATCACCCCTACGACATCAAGCACCTCCTCTACCCATTCTTCTACCTCGTGAGGATCCCATATTACCTATTCCTCTTGCCCCTACCTTCCCTCTTCTTCTACCATTAGAAGAAATTACTATTCATACCCCATGCCCTCATGTATAAGGGGCCATCATCCCTCTACTTCACCTTTTAGAGGACCCTTCCTCTCCTATTTCTCCTCCACTGATGGAAGATAGTCCTCAATCCACCCCTCTTTCACATGTAGGAGAATCTACTTTAACCTCCCCCATGTTGGAGGATGCTTTAATGGTACCAACACTGGTGGTCCCACCTTTATCCTTCTTATCACCAATGGAGGATCATACTTTCCATGCTCCTAGACCACACGTGGAAGGCATGATCATCCCTGTGCTCTATCCTCTCGAAGAGCCAAATTCTCCAATCCCTTCTCCACTAAGAGAGGAACTTGCTACCTCACCCACTTCGATTGAGGAAGATCCAGTGATGGTTCTCTCTCGCCTTTGGCCCACGATCACTGTGTCTAACACATTTTTGCTCTCACAATCACCCAAATCCTCCAAAATACTGATTGTAAGACCCCGTGTGACATCATCTAAACCCTTCTCTCGATTAGCAGAAAACTTAGGATTTCTCCATTCTAGGAACCTAAAACATGAGGCACTATGGGAGCAACTTAAGACTCCTTATCTTACACATCTCGCTTCACCTTATACGGCCACTCCTTCTGTGACAAATCACCCCAAAGTCTCTAACAAGAATCAGGCTTCCACTTCTAAATTTTTAGAAGCTCAGCGTTCCACATCTAAAACCAAACCCTCACAGGCATTCACCATGATGAAATAGATTAAATCTCTCAGTGTTCATCCTGTATCAAATCTCACTCACCCACAAGTGAAGGTAGATTTGAACCTCGCCCCGCATAGTAGTGGTCCTTACACCATGCTTAAGAAGGGTGTTAAACCACATCGGTCTACTCCTCCCTCACCTTCACCATTACCCTCTATCTTGGGTTCACATCCTTCCACTTTAAAAGGACTGCTCCCTATTCCAACACCTCACAAAAACAAACTGCCTCCATTACTCTCTCTACCCATCAAAAACATACTTCCTCCAAAGAATTTGACACCTCTCATCAAGAAAGTGCCATCTACACGTGTGGCCACACCACCAACTAAAAATGTGGTACAAAAAACTCTTCCTATAACTCCTAAACATAAGTTTTCAACCCCTACTACAACAAAGAGCATAGACCCATTAGTGGGTTCCTATGCTTTACTGTTATGCCAATTATTGCAGTCTTCTAGCATCGTTCTCCTACCAATTAAGCCATACCAACCTCTCAGATCAAAACCATCTTGGTTCGATGACACTCAAATCTACCTATATCATCGCACATCTGGGTATGATACTAAGCGTTGCTACACCTTTAAGGTTGTCATTCACCAACACTTGGAAAAGAACACCCTTCTTGATGAGGATTCTTTTGACAAACTACCAACACCATCCCTTGCCTCCCAAACCCCCTCAATTGAATCAGGATCCCCATATAAGACTATAGTCCCTTTACCACCTTATCCTCCTTTATTCGAAATCAACACTCTTAATGTGGCCACCAGGTCACAAACCCTAAAGGATAAAGGAAAAGAGCAGGTTTCTATCCCTTGGACATATCCATTCACCAAGCCTTCTCAACCACCAAAACCCAATATTTCTATCTTGGGCACATCTCAACCAACATCTTCGGAGGCAATTCATGACTCCATGGTGAAACAACTTCACCAAACCCCTATGAAGATGTCTTTGTATGACCTAATTCAAATCTCTTTACAACATCACCAAGCCTTGATCAAAGCTTTATAGGCAGTGGAGGTCCAACCTAAAGACTGCCAACCACTGGCTGCTTTAGTTAACTCATTACCCACCGTTGCCTCTATCACCTTTAGTGATTATGAGATTCCTACCTCCAACTTGGAAGATCAGGATGCCACCCTCTTTATCATAGCTTATGTTGATCAAACTCAAATTAAGTGGGTTATGATTAATTAAGGTGCTAGCATCAACATCATTTCTACCCATGCATATGATCAACTAGCCCTTTCGAAGAACTGCATGTCAAAAACTAACGCAATTCTTCATTCTTTCAACGATGCCACCACCACTACCATTGGCACTGTGGTCTTGCATGTTTGTGTTGGCCCACGTATAATTTCAAAACTCTTCTATATCATCGAGGGGGAGTTCCAATATAACATGTTGTTGGGATGACCTTGGATATGTGCCATGACCTGTGTCCCTTCCACGTTGCATCATTGTGTCAAGTTTGAACATGAGGGGCAAGTTCATGTCATTCCTGCTGACCCTTCCCCCTTTAAAACATGCAACATGACTTACCGACCTAATGATGTTCTCATCCCTTTGAAAACATCCACCCAAACACCACCTCCACCCGTGAAAGCTTCAACAAGCTCACAGACACCGGTCACACCTACACCTATTCCTCAAGTGACCACGAAGGATCCTATGGAAGATACCTTCCAATGCCTTTCACTTGGGGAGTATCACTTGCTTACCCTTGACATGTTCCAAACTCCATAGCAATATGGACAACTTCATCATCATCATAATTATGACCATCATATCGGAATGGTCATCCCATATGGTCCTCCCAATCTCCAAACTAATCTTACCTATGGAGGGCTAGTTTGGGCTCCTTCTGTTGGAAATCCTCTCTCATCACCCCAACTATTCACTTCTAATTTCTCTTTTCTTGGCAACCCTAAATTTGCTCACATATATCTTCATAGGTGTGCATGGAAGGTTTTTGGCTTTGGGCATTATGAACAAGGTCCCCACAAGCCCATTGAGCCTCCAAATGATGAGGCAATAAAAAATGCCAAGAAATGACATGGCATGGGTTTCAAAGAACCTACATAACCTTCTAAGATCCCTCACCACGAAAATGTCATAGAACATTCTCCTCCAACCTTGCCTATTCACCCATCCTCACCTACGGAGTCAGTGGTCTCCATCCCTCCTAGTTTTTTTTTTCGTAAACACCATTCACTTGGAACCCTTGACCTATCAACTAAATGGGGCATCAAGATCTCTTTCTCTCATTTATTTAGACATGATAGATAATGAATCTTCTAGCATCAACATTGTCCAATGCCTGGATGATGATGCCATACTCACCTACATGGGTGCGGATGACTCCTTCATATAATGATCACTTCCTTCAGAAACACAAGTTATGTTAAATGAATCAATAGTTGACATTAATCTCCCATCTTTCGATGTTCCTCATATTTTAAAGATTGGTCAATCTTTAGATGCCCAAGAACAAATAGACTATACCACATTCCTTACAAATCATAGCAAAGCCTTTGCTTGGTCCTATAGTGATATGCCTGGTATTGACCCCGACATTATCATCCACAACATCATTATAAATTGCAAAGTTAAGCCTGTCAGGCAAAAGCTTCACAAGATGCATCCTCGTGTCACACTCCTTGTCAAAGAGGAGCTTCAACGTCTTCTCTCTATCTCATTTATCCAACCCATTGATTATCTATAATGGGTGTCAAACATTGTCCCTATCACAAAAGCAATATGGGGAATTCAAATTTGTACTGACTATCACGACCTCAACCTAGCTTGCCCAAAGGATGACTTTCCTTTGCCTAACATTGACCAACTTGTTGATCTTACTGCTGGTCATGAGATGTTATCACTCATGGATGGGTTTTTAGGATATAACCAAATCTTGATTGCACCAAAAGATCAACATAAAACCACCTTCATCACCCCATGGGGGACGTTCTTCTATAGGGTCATGCCTTTTGGCCTCAAAAATGTAGGCGCCACATACCAATGCGCCATGACTTATATCTTTCATGATCTCCTCCACAAAATCATGGAGGACTATGTGGATGACCTGCTGGGGAAATCCAAACTTTGCCGTGACGACCTAACCATCCTCAAAACAATATTCACTCACCTACTACAATATAACATTTGACTAAATCCCAAGAAATGCGTCTTTAGAGTTCTCTCAGGAAAGCTTTTGGGTTTCATCATTTCTCTCCATGGTATTGAGGTATATCCAGCTAAGATTTGAGCCATACTCAAGATGCCCCCACCAACTAACCTAAAACAACTTCGTAGCCTGCAAGGGAAGCTTCAATCTATTCATCGTTTCATCTCACAGCTATCTGATCGATGCCAACCCTTCCATCACCTCCTCAAGAAAGACGTCTCCTTTAATTGGGATAAGGATTGCCAAGAGGCTTTTGAGGCTCTTAAATTCTATCTTGTCTCTCCACCAGTCCTTATTCCAACTAAAGATGACCAACCCTTCTATCTTTACATTTTGGTAAGAGATCATTCCTTAGGTGCCATGATCACACATCGTGATGAACAACATCATGAGCAGGCAGTTTATTATATAAGCTGAACACTCATTGACTACAAAACTTGGTATACTCATACCAAAAAACTTTGCTTAGCATTAGTCTTTGCCGCCTCCAAACACTGCCACTATCTCCTTAACCACAAGACTTATGTCATCACCCACACTGACCCTCTCAAATACATGCATTCCAAGCCATACCAAAACCAACATATGGCTCGTTGGCTCATGCTTCTCACTAAGTTTGATTTGGAATTCATTCAACAAAAGTCTATAAAGGGGAAAATGATCACTAACCAACTAGCAGATGCCCCTTTATCTGACAACCAACCCTTTAACTATGAATTTCTTGATGAGTCTATCGCTATGCTATCCATCGATGACATCCCCTATCAAATGACAATGTTCTTTGATGGATCTAAATGTCAACTCGGTGGGGGTGCAGGGGTTATTCTCATCCCTCACGAGGGCGAGCCCATGCCTCTATCCTTCAAACTTGACTTTGAATGCACCAATAACATGGCTGAGTATGAAGCCTTAATTTTGGGGCTTCAAACTACCCTTTTCTTGGGCATTAAGACAATCAATATCTTTGGTGATTCGCAACTAATCGTTAATCAAATTAACGGTTCATATCTTTGTAAAAATGAAGTTTTGCAATGATATAAACACTATGTTGACACATTGTTAGGGTCTTTCGACTGTTATCTCTTATAAACTATTCCTCACTCTATGAATAAGTTTGTCGACACTATGGCCTCTCTCGCCTCACACATCCCATCTTCATCTACTTCCTCGAGAATCTATGTCATGGTACACCATTTGGTATTGCCCTCATATATCTCAACTGACATCAACTTTGTTGGCAATATCGACTCTAGTCCACACGATGTTTGGTATAAACAACTTGTTGACTACTTGACTTATTCCATCATTCCTCCTGACCTCTCTAGCAATGGATGGTGGGCTTTTATCAAGAGTACCACTCGATACACCATGATAGGGGTCTTCTCTACAAATGAGGTTTCGATGGCCTCCTTCTCCGATGCCTAACCTCCACTAAGACATCTCATGCCATCAAACAAGTCCATGATGGGATTTGTAGAGGACATTTCAGTGGTAACGTGGTTGCAAAGTGCATCCTTTTCCTGGGCTATTATTGGCCCACTCTTCACCAAGACTGTAGTGACTATGTTCGACATTGTATCAAATGCCAGCAACATGCTAACTTACTTCACGTCCCTAGCCACGCTTTACAAGTTGCTAAGGATTTTTGGCCCTTTTCACAATGGGGCTTAGATCTAATCGATGAGATCAACCCTCATTCATCTCTCTGACATCAATCTATTATCACAGCCACTGAATATTTCACTAAATGGGTGGAAGTTGTTCCCCTCGTCTCCACTAAAGCCAAAAAAATTGTTGACTTCATTAACCACCACATCATCTGTCATTTCAGTGTACCTCACAAGATCATCACCGATAACGGCAAATATTTCAAAAACAAAACCATCCAGAAGCTTTACGACGCTTTTGGCATCAAACTTAGCTTCTCCTCGCCTTATTATCCACAAGCAAATGGACAGGCAGAGGCTTCTAACAAAATCCTAACCAAAATCCTAATGAAGGTGGTCAACGACACTAGAAGGGATTGGCACACTCACATTCCCTTTGCTTTGTGGGCCTACCACACTAGCATCAGAACCCCTACGGGTGCTACACCTTTCTCCTTAGTGTATGTAACCGAGGCCGTCTTGCCTCTTGAAGTACAAATACCGTCTCTTCACATTTCCTTACACGACATACTCTCTAACGATGACTTTCATCAAGATCGATTAGCACAACTCGAGTTAATCGATGAACGTCATCTTGCCGCTCTTAATCATCTTCATATCTACCAAGATCGCATCAAGTGTGCCTACAACAAAAATTTGAACGAGCGAGATTACAAAATTGGAGATCTCGTTCTTAAAGAAAACCAACACATGACCAATATGGAAAGAAGCAAATGAGGCAAGTTTGCTCCTAATTGGCTTGGACCTTATATAATAATGCACAAGTATGGATCAAGGACTTATCATCTATCTTCTCTCGAAGGCCAGCCAGAACCTGAGCCCCTTAATGCCTTGCATCTGTGACCATTCTACTGTTAACCAAATAATTATTCACTTGATGTTTAACTTGAGCTTGTCCCTTGAGCAACCCCTGTCATCCTCATTCCTATTCCTTTCAACCCTTTTTCCCTACAAAAATTAGCTAACCCTTTTTTTAAGCATTTATGCTTTGTCCTAATAAAAAGGGAAACCCTTAAACCTCTATAGTCTAGTCCATGACTAAAAGTTCAGTCAACAAAACAAACATAAAATTGGGATGCCTAACAAAATATTAAAAGGTCATAAACTATAAATGTAGACTACTCCCTTGAAGGACAGTTGCATTATTGCTATACTTAGTAGACTGCTCCCTTGAAGGACAGCTATTCAAAGACATCAAAACATACAAATCAAAATATAGACCACTCCCTCGAAAGATGGCTATGCCCAAATTTTGCTACACAAATAGCACCCTCTCAGAAGCTTCCCACATTAATTAGCTTCACATGACCATAAAACAAAACATCCTCAAGTAGACTTTTCGCATTGATCAGTTTACCAAAAAAAAATTGACTGAAAAACTATTAATTCATGGACTTGCCTATAGTCATTCTCAGGGTCACCTATAAAAGGGGCAAAGTTATCCCTACTAAAAAGGGTTACACTATCCTCACATATCACATAATCACACCTATTACCCCAACATACCCAAGGGATTTTGAGCTCACTTAACGTCAAGTGATTAGAATACTGCTCTAACACAAACCAATGGTCAATGACGTAATGCATGAACGGGACTTTTGTTTTCAAAAATCCTATCTATGTTATCATTATGGTCCTTGCCAATGAAAGAGCAATGCACCTTTCACTTCTTACACACCTTCATCACATACAACCAAACCAAACCAAAACATTTTCTAACCAACCCAAACGAAACCAAACCAAAATATTTTCTAACCACTAACATAACCTCATGATTTATTTAATACAAATATCAATTTGTGTTATATAAATTATCGTAGCCCATTTACATTAGTTTCTATGGAAAATAATACACATGGAAACTATCAGCCAAACACAATTTATGTCAAGCATAAACCATCACCTATATGGAAACCTGCTGAAGCATAAATAAACTCATTTCATTTTTAGCAAACACCATTACCAATATGAAAAATTGTTAAGGGTGAAAAATCACATAACCTATGTTACATCATACACCATCACACAATATGGAAAGGCTATAACATTAGCATACACTCATCATTTCAAGCATCTACCACCACACATATGGGAAATGCTAACAACACTGACATAACCAAAATAACTAACACAGTCACATCCATAACATGACAATATCTCAAACATCTCATCTCATATATATATATATATATATATATATATATAACTATCAAGTATAGGTATACATCAAAAATATCTGACACAATACAATATATACATATCTCTCTCAAAATGTATGTACATCTCATGTCATTGGTATGCAGGCTAGTATATATATATATATATATATATATATACATCTCGACTAAAAACTAACACCTCACGGTTGTGGTGGTGGTTGTGGTCGCAAAGATGCAGAATTGTCTCCACTCTCTGACCGTCACCATCTTTGAGAACTGAAGGTAGTCACATGTGACATAGATCTCTGTTGAGCATGCATCTTAGAGTATCATTGGATCTGAGGAAACTCCTTGATGGCACCCTCATAATATGCGATCTCATCTAATGCAGTGTTGTACCTAGATATAGGTACAGTCTGTGGTGAACCCATCAATCCCGATGCCATGCCCTGTAGTGAAATTTGTGGTTGTGGCTGAGGTGTTACTAAACCAGTGGTTGTTATGGTGGTGTCTACACTAGCTACTATGGTGGTGGCTGAATAGGGCCCTACCCTCCAAAAACTTGCCTACTACTAATACCTATGCCTGGGCTACAAACAACTGCCCTTACAATGTAGTAATTTGCCCTATCAGGGTAGCCACCTGTGCTGTCAACACTGTCACCTGTCCTTGAAGCACTACCACTTGTGCTCATGCTACATCTCTCTCCTAAATGGTGGCCTCTCTCTTTTTGATAACTGCTTGTGGATCGAGAGGTGGTCCCCTTTGAATCCCAGCATAGTGACCTACCCACTAAGTTGATTAGGCCACCTTTCACCTCAGATCTACCACACCTAGCTCTACGGGTATCTCCTCAAAATCTAGCTGCTCTGTCTCCTCTGGCAATGGGAGGGGTGCCTCAATATCATCATGCCTGTACTATGGGAAAGCAAGTGGCACATCTTGTACAAGCCCATACTGCCATCACACTCTCTCAACAAGAACTCTCTCGAGCTCGCCAGCTCACCTGCACCTCACCCATCGCAAGCTCTGAACCCCCACTAGCTGCTCTACCTAATCTCTGAATGCCAGATATACCAAGTATGGCCTCTAAATGATATCAATTAGGATCAGGGCATCTAGTACCCCCTATAATAATCAATATCTCAGATGATGGCATCTATACGTGTCTGCGCCATGACCTCTCACCACCACCTAAAACCAACTCTAAAGCCAACCTGAATCGCTATTGGGAGGCCAAGAGGTCATATAACTACTATGTGCTCATATGCCCAATAGTGTAGGAGGTGGCCCACACATAAGTTGTAACACCTATGCCAACTAATCCCCCATAGCTCTCTGTATAGCTAAGCTAAAAATATTGGAGCCCATGCAAAAATTATCTGCTCCTCTACCATGTCTGTCAAAACCTCAGTCATCGTGATCGAGAATCTCCCTCCCTTTGCATCAAGAAGGGCATAAATACTGATGCCGATCATCATCAGGATGGCTAGTCAATGCTCATCCTCGTCCATAGCATAAATCGACTCATATGCAAAACTCATTGAATGATATGTAGCCTCCACAGCGTGCTCCCCAAACAATGTAACCATATGTATGTCATGCTCCTCTCTAGAGCATGTATATAAGTCTACCTCATGTATCGGTAATCACAAAATTTGATACACATCCTCTACTATCACAGTCAACTCTCTGGTCGGTGAATGAAAGGTGTTGGTGGTATGATCCCACCACTCAATCAATGCCACTATCAAACTGACATCCCTGTCCACTCGATAATATCACCACAACCCACCAAGCCCTACAATGGCCATTTATGCTAACTCCTCTCCTATGATGTCTTGATGCATCTACGTTAGCAATGTCAAGAGATGATCTCATAGCGTCAACGTCTGCCTAGCCTGCATCTAATCAACACACACGCGATAATGTTAGCAACCATTACGTAAACAACTAACAACCTTTTTGACTCTTCTTCCCTTCTTGGGAGAACTACATTGGCCTGAGGCCCTTAAAATAGGGGCTATGTAGGTAACACTTAGTTGACATGGGGTCTTTTGAGGTTAGCTTGGCCATTCGCCCGTTCATCTACCTAATGGACCATCTAAACCCTAAGCTCCCCGCCTATCCTAAATCACCACACCCGGGAGTGCATTAACATGACTTAGGCCCTCTGGATTATTATTTTCAACCTTTTCAAGGCCTAAACAACATTTTAAGGCAACTGACATCAGTTATAGTGCTGACAATGACACCTACATAACCAACGTCGGCATCTAAATTGCCGACATCAAACTTTTGTCAACCGACATCAGCACAACTACTGACATCGGTGACTATAGGGCGAGCCCTAACAATTAAGGCTTCCCCATTTCTTCCCCATTTCTCCCCCATTTTACCCCAAAATACTCCTAAACCTACCTAACTTACCCACCCTTCTAATTACCCTTCCCCCCAATCTATTGCTCAAAACTCAAAAAATCACAAAAAATAAAATCAACTCCAAAATCAATCAAACATTCAAATCACATACCCTACCTCATCTCGTCGACACCACCGAGGTGGTATAATGGGTGCCAGTGGTGGTGGTCCTCCTGCAGGGCCTTCCCCAACATTTGCCATCTTTGTCTACCCCGTCTCCTCAATCTGATCGTCGTTGGCCCACAACGCCTCCAATAACTCTCTAACACTCCAACACTCACCCACACTACTTACCACTCACACCCTGACACTTAGCACTGCTGCCACAGACAAACTAGAGATTTCTATCACTCAACACCTTAGAGATCTCTTTTTCAACACTTCAAAAGTCACAAATGACTTTTGGTGGGTCGCTAATCTGATTTTGTCGAGTTTGGCAGGCTGCTGATATCAGTAAAATCGTGCCCTGGGCCACCAATATCGATCGATGTTATACAGATGTCAGTAAGATATGCCTTGCAAATTACTGACATCAACTCCCTAACCGATGTTGGCTACATCAAAACATAGGTCTTTTCTAAACCTACATAAAAATCATGACCAAACAACCAGCCCTGACACTGTAGAAGTCACCTTAGACTTCTCATAAGGCACATTTTAGATCACATACATCTCTCTAACCACAACAAACAACACTTGAGATCACTTATATCTCAGTGTGACTCAACTTACGACCTCAGAGATCATGACTATCTCCTCAAACCATGACCACTTTTGAGACAACTTTGCCTTGGTTATCTTGATTGCATATGCTACCTCATGAATAGTTAGCAAATTATACGCACCCCTCACACTTATTGTAAGATCAAACCCAAGTTGATCCCCAATATTTATGACATTTTCATATTTTTTAGGAGTACTTCTTAGCCCAGATACTTGGAACATGATGACCATTAGAGCTACAGCTTTGATCGATCTAACCCAATCAGCTACCACTAATAAGCTGGGGACTAATTACTTTTATTTTAGTCTTCCTCAACCATTAGAGCTACAACTTTAATCATTTAACCCAATCAGCTACCACTAATAAGCTGGGGACTGGTTACTTCAATTTTAGTGTTCCTTGACCTTGCCTGTGATAATTTGACCTGCCTATCAAGTGAAGTTGTATACGTGCAATCTCAGCTATTGTAGCGTTCACACTCCAACCTCATCCTACACATCCACTGCCTATCAAATCGGCACCTGATCTCAGATTACCTTCTCTCAATTCCTACTTTGAGGGGGAATACCTCATCCCCTACCTAGGGCAACCTACCCTACACCTATTTTTGTCTTGCAGTTCATCAGAATAAACCACAAGATAAAAAGGGGCAAATGTAGACACCAATATTGTGTCAACCCCCCTTGGTCCCCTTATAAATGTCAACCCTCCTAACCCACACTTACACACCTTATTAATTTAAAATAAACTACTTATTTTAAATTAATGACCTCACCTCGACACCTCACTTAGACAGATCACCTAGACACCTCACCCTAAGACCATTTCTTAACCTATGAGTCATCCTGAGACTAGGTCCTCCAAATCCTAACTACCCATGACCTATTCTCACTCCATCCTAACTCCCTAACCAACTCTCGTGCCTCATAAACCCATGTTTTGACCATTCTATAACAAAAAAGGCATTTGGCGGGTAGAAAAATAGGCAAAGAGCTAAAAATAGCCCTTTTACCTATTCTTTCTCCACCGATGTCGGTCATCCCTTAGCCGACGCCTACAGGATCGCCAATGTTGGTTACATAACCCGAGCTCTAACATTGAGCTAAACCCCCTACCTTCTTGCATATCAACACACACACTCTAAGAAAAAGCATCAAAATTTGACTATCGCTCTCCTAGCTACCGAAGCTCTGCACAAGTCATTCCTGAGATTGGATTGAAACATTGTATGAGGACCTCAACATCAACCACAACAAGAATAATCATTCTGACACCTTTGACTCTTCATCTAATAGAGCTAAGTATTTTGTCTCATTTTAGTATTTTAGAATACATTGGTAATTAGTTTCCATTTGATATTTCTAAGAACTGTTGAGAAACCCGACTTCTTTCGTGGAGAGGCTAAAAAGCCTTCCTCTTATTCTTACCCTTTTTTCACACCTATCCTCTACCTTTGACCTTCCTCAGACCTTATTCACCTTCCCGCAACCCTGCACAAACCTTTAAAATTCCAAACTCCTCTGTCAACCAAAAAAATACCCCAAAATCTATCCAAGGCCCACTGCCCCTATCGACATCGGCAACCAAACCGATGTCGACATCATTGACCAACTGACCTCAGTAGGACTACCGACGTCGGCAACTGTGACAGAATGACTGCAGAGAATAGGTACGCATTATCTATTTTTCTCTTTCTTAGTCTTTCATCATTTCTTTTTATACAACACTCTTTTCATTAAATAGTGGACTGTCATCCCTTACAGAGCTTTACGCTTTTGGGACCGAGCGCCTAGCTTGGCAGTCCACCATATCTTCCTCTAACATCTTCTTTGTTTGAGTTTTATTCTTATTGCATGTGTTTCCTCCACAGCCAAAGAGGAACTCCCACAATGCTTGGATATGGTGCGCACTTAATCCAGGTATCAATCAAACCCCTAACCTTTAACCTTAATTTATTTTTTCTTTTGAATGCAATTGTAGAAAAATATAGAGAAATAGGAATAGTCCCTATGAAATGGTCATCAAGGAGCACAAATAGTAAATGCCGCAACCCATTTTTTCCCCATTTTTCATTAATGAGTAGACAACTGCATGAATGTCTTGAAGAAGGGGTTTTATTTGTAGACAAATTGTGTGTCCCATGATTTCACACATGATGTTTAATATATTTTAAATAGTAAAAGTCAAAAATGGCAGCCAACACAACATTCTCTTTCAACGGCTTCCTCTTCTCAATGTTCTCAACGCACTTGGGCCATTTGTAAAAAAGGTGCCAAAGTCTTTTCCAAAGGGGTTCCATTACTTCCTCTATATATATATATATATATATATATATATATATATATATATATATATATATATATATATATATATATATATATATATATATAGATATATATATATATATATATACATATATATATATATACATATATATATATATATAGTAAAACTCTCATTTAAGAGGGACCTCTCATTTTTTGTATGGCACAACCCTGCCAAATTTTCACCTTGAATCAATAGAAAGCATTTTTTACCTCTATTTGGTTAGATATATCTCTGAGTGTGCCTGAGTATTAACCTTGTGTTCAGTCAATTTTACATGATGCTTTCACAAGCTTGATACCAACACACCTGGTATAGACAAAGCACCATTTTTGCAAGTAACAAGAAGAGTTGTATCTAGAGTGCAGAGACAGGAGAAGGTTACCAAACAATGTGTTTTCCTACAATGCTTGTGGTAAGTTCATTTTTTGTGTGTCTTCATTAAGCCTTCCTGTTAATCTCCCTAAAATCTAGTCTTTCTAGAAAATAAAGTGTGTGTATGTCCTTTTCTGATAAAAGTGTGAAAAAATGAGTAGATCAAACTTTTTTGGTGCATCACTGTATTAATCTAGGTTCTATTTTCAATAATCCTTCTCTCTTTTCAAGCCCCTCTTTATATATGTATTAACAATAGTACTAGAATAACTCAGAGATGCATCAAAGGGAGCTAGCCCTTATCTAGAGATTCTCCCCTTAGTTTTTCTAGACCCACAGGCAAGAGAGGAGTCTCCATTGTGCCGCGTGGAAGACAAAAGCTTAGCCTTCTATCAAGGGTGCAATCCACAACATCAATAGTTATTTTGTTTCCCTAAGAAATGTGGTTGAGGTTATTGTGTTACTCAACTTCTAACATTAATTCAAGAATATCCACACATTTGACACATTTAGATGGCCTACAAACTTTTTAAAACTACCTACATAGTATAGAGCTTATCGAGAGCTTTTTGATGTAATTTAAATGGGGTCAAATAGACATCATATGTAAAAGTTATGGCTTGCTAAATTTTTGGGCAAACATGAAAAAATTATACACAGGTATAGAAATGATGCAATCATGCTAATTGGACTTATATAGATTTGACATGTGGACCAATCATAGTCTACCAAGTGGACTAATCACATGGTGACATGTGGTAAAGAGAGGGAAAATGTGTTGGTTTAGTTTTTTAATTAGTCTTTGACAAATGTACTTATTTACATGTAAGGCCCATGCTATTTTCCAATTAGGGGCCTTCAACTAATTAGGTTCCACTTTTTATATGGAGGGGGGCCCTGTTGCCTAGTTCCCTTTGTTATGGAGATAATTTTCCATGTAAACACTTTAAAATGCTTTCTCATAGTGAATATAGGATTAAACTTTCATGTGTTTTCAAATATTGGTAAGCAAGACAAGTGTAAGGCTTCAAACATACCATGTGGAGCATCCAAAATAGCCCCCAAGACCATTGACCAAGTTCCAATGCACATGATCCAAGCATTGATTGAGTTCCAAGGGATACGTGGTCCTCATGACCAACTATCAAGGCATGAAAGATGAATTTTAAAGCCTTTGCTTATTCTTATTCTCCCCAATGTAGGATTATAACTCTTGTAAAGCACCTAAAATGCACCCCAAGCCTTATCAAAAGGCTTAACATGGAGAGTGAGGTCAAATTCATAACCTCACAAGCCTATTTCTAAGGTTTAACTAACTTTTATAGACCTATAGTTGGAAACCAAAGCATAGTAATTGGTATTTAAGCATTATTTTTGGGCTAAACAAGCTAAAAGGCTTAACCAACTTTACTACACCCAGATTTGGAAACCAAAGCATAGGAATTGGTAGTTGAGCATTATTTTTGGGCTAAAAAGGATAAAAATGCAAGGGATAAGCCAAATGTGGATGGTGGGGCTTGAACCCATGACCCCACATGCCTATTTTTTTGCTTTTACCAACTTAGCCACACCATTTTTGCTGTGAAAAACAAATAATTTATTTTTTATTATTTAAAACTTGGTTTTTAAAGCCTAGAATGAGGGATTCCAACTCTTCCGTCCTCGTAAAAAGAATATGGTTTTAATCGACAAGCCACAATCTCCATAAATTATATATAAGGAATAAATGTATATTTGAAATGTAATTTTTAAGCACTTATTGGAGACTTTAAAAGTTCTATTATAGAGAGAATTAAAATTTTACCTTATAAAAGGAGGGAAAAGTGATTTTTACCCTTTCATAAGGAGAGATATCCCTTTGTAAAGAAGAGTATAAGTGATTTTTCCCTTTGTAAGAGAGAGATAAACTCTTTTAGAGAGAGAATAAGCAAGTGTTAGTCCATTTGTTATAAGAAGAAGACATTATAAGGCCAAGAGCCTATTACAAAGCCTTCTTAGAAGACATCAAAGACTTGTATGCATATCAAGAGCCCCTTATTGGGAGAAAATTGATGTAAGATAATGTATTTTGCATCATTTTAATCGATCAATTCATACACTGAGGTGGACCCAAAGATGTAGTCCACATTGGATGAACTCTTTTATCAATTTGGTTTACATTGTTATGTCTTTTTATGAAATGCAATTTTAAAGCCTTTATTGGAGATTTTTGAAGCTGTATTATGGAAAGAATTAAATTTTTCCCTTATAAAAGTAGAGAAAAGTGATTTTTTACCTTTTATAAGGAGAGATAGCCCTTTGTAAAGGAGAGTATAAGTGATGTTTCCCTTTGTAAAGAAGAGAAAACCTCTTTTAGAGAGAGAATAAACAAGTGTTAGTCTATTTTTTGCAATAAGAAGACATTGTAAGGCCAAGAGCCTATTACAAAGCCTTCCTAGAGGACATCAGAGACTTGTATGCATATTGAGATCCCCTTATTGGGAGAAAATTTATGTAAGATAATGTATTTTGTATCATTTTAATCGATCGATTCGTATGTTGAGGCAGACCCAAAGATGTAGTCCACATTGGATGAACTATGTTATCAATTCAATTTGTATTGTTATGTCTTTTTATCATTTAATTGTTATTTTTAATTAGGTTTAAATCTAATTTTTAATCATTTAATCTAATTTTCATGTTAAATTACAATAAATTGAGAAATATGTCATAATAATTCTAAACGGATGAATTATTGAGTAGTTGCATTAACTACCCATTTTTGGATCAAACACTACTTTCTTAATATGGGGATTTGGGGCATTGACACTCCTTAACTCATAGTTTTAGTAGATACATCTCCTTAGAGCATGTTAACCCCATGGATTTATCTAGTCCTTTTTAATATGTGACATATATGTTCACATACCATGAGATGTATTCAATCCTTAGATTTTTAATTTTAAGTTAATGATTTATATTATTTTATATTTCTTCTTATGATGATAAATTTATTTATACATGTTTATTATAAGTTTCACATGTATCAAGTGATACATTTTGTTTATACCTATCAACACCAAGCATGATTATCAAAAGTACCAAATTTACTTTTTTAACCTTTTAATTTAGCATTTACAATATGTTTAACCTTAAAATATAGATTAAGGGCAATTTAGGGTTAAATGGGTAGAGATAGCCTAAGACACAAGGGTGGTAGACTACTCTAAAGTAGGCTAGTTATTTATAAAAAATAGATAAATCATATATTGAATTTATTATGTTGAGATGCTAAAATAAAAAGTATAACTATGCTAGATATTGTAATAATAAAAGAAACAAGATACTTAGTTGGTTATGATGTTAATATAAATTTATATCCAGAAATAGGTAGAAAGTGGACTAGATATGGATTCTAAAATAGTCACCTAATTCTAAAAATTTGACCTCTATAGCCACAAACACTTGCATCGACCTAAGATGATTGTGTGAACACTATTGTCTAACTCAAATGTAGGTGTTGACAATTTTGACCCAATAGGTCAAATTGTCAACCCTACCATTCAAAACCTTGCATATTGTGTCAGTTTATCTTGTAAGTTAGTTATTGATCTAGAAAAGTCCTTTGGAATAGCATTTTTAGTGGAAAAACATGACCTTTTAAAGGCATTCACTTTGGTTTTCACAATATTTTTAATGAGAAAAGAATCATGGAGGATTAATTGGGTCCTTAAAAGGTCATTTTAAAGAAGTTCAAAAGGTTCTTTCCTTTCAGGAAGGTCCATCTTCAAGAAACCTTTAAAAAAGGAATTCTTTCAGAAGGAGGACTTTTCAAAAAGTCTGAGAAAATTCTTTCGAGAGGAAAAGTCTAATGAATTCTTTCAGAAAAGGGACTTTTCAAACTCTAAGGGCCTTCCAAAAAGTCCAAAGGAAATGGCTTGAAAGGCTAATTCTTTTGAGAGAATTATCCATAAGCAAATAGTCCAAATAAATGGCTGAAAACAAAAGTCCAAAAGAATTAATGATGGACCCGCAAATGTCAAGTTTGAGCCCCTAAAAGTAGCCATTGCCTTTGGTCAAGTTTTTAAAAGGTTCATCAAGATTGTTGTGAGCTTGACACTTGTCAATATCTATCAAAGAGATCAATAGATGAGAAAAGGACAAGTTTTCAAAAGGATCCTAGTGGGATTTTGACAGTTAATCAATATAAAAGGATGAGGATTTCTCCTTTCAACTTTGATGACATGGTTTACAACTCACATACAAAACATGCAAAATGACCCAAGCTTGATTAGATGCATCTAGGGGGAGCAGGAACACATAGGAATAGAATATCTATAGTCTAAGATTGTATTAAGGAGCATGCCAAGTTTTAAATTCAAGGATAAATCATTCACACTTGGTAGGGACATGCAGCTACCTTCAACATGGATCTGTCAGTTCTTAAAGATGGGTCTTGAATGCATGAGGGGTTCAAGGAGATTTATAATGATTTTGAATGGCTGATCTCAGGATCAAAGTAATTGCATGTTTTGAATGTTGAGGAGCTCAAGAAAAATAAGGAGTGATCTATAGTTATTGGTAACTTCTTCTCTCAATTCCCCACTCTACCACACAAGTCACTCTTCTCTCTTGTCCTTTCTTATATATACAATATTTAAAGCCATTGTAAATATTTATTTTTCCATGTTTAGAGAACATCTATATTTTGCCTCTTTTGATGAATAAGACAAAGTTGATATCTCCTCAAAATATTGTGTTTTAGTGTATTTTCATGGTCTTTTGGGAGATTAAAGTGATAGCTAAGGCTTCCTCTCATCTTATACTTTCCATTATACCTATTTGTAGGTGTTAATCTCATCCTTGTAGTTCTCATAGTGTGCTCTATCATCTTGTTTATATGGCAAGTGCAAGCTCTCTCTAGTGTCTTTGATAGACCTATTGAACAATTGCCTTAGATCATGCACAAGCCCAATCCCCTATACCAAATACTAATGCTCAGAGGTTGTCATTTGAGTAGTGTAATTAGATTCACATCCTTTTTCATCTTCTCAATGTATGTCAAGCAAATAAAGGTCATATTTTCAGTGTGTCACCATCATAGATAGGATTTCCCTTCAAGTTTATTTCTTACCTTTTCCCTCTTCCCTTTTCCTTAGTAATTTATGGCATAGAATAGGGATCCTAAGTGATACACCAAAGGGAGTTATCCCTTAGAATCTATAGATTTAGTCTATTGATTAGGTCACCCATAGCCTAGGATTGTTTCTATGTTTTAGCAGATTATGAAGGCCCGAAACTACCTTCACAAGGGTGTGAGTTTGATTGACAATAGGTTTCTAGTATGAAATACCTTTTAAAAATAGATGTAACCACCTAGATTTTTTTGGGTTCTATGACATCTTCAATATGGTACATTCAAATCTAGGTCATAAACTATCACTCCTTGTCAAATAGCAAAACCCTAGTTCTTCAACTTCATAATGGTTGTGGGAAAAATGGGTTAGTGGGCACATGATTTCAAGATACCCCAAAGACCTATCTATTAATGACCATTACCTACATATCCAATACTCTAAATAGGGTCTTAGACTTATGTAGGTCTTGTAATAACCCTTCGATCAGGAAATAGAAAAATGTACCATATTTTTTTTCTAATATATATATACACCATCCCAAAAAGGTTTCTTACTAATTCTTTCATATTATTCAACATGTTCACTATGCTCTTATCAAACATAAACCCAGTAAAAATTATGAGTGTGGTCATAGTATTACCTTGTACTAAAACAACGATCACTTCAAATGAAAATGATCATTCTATGCTTTGATTTTCATTATTGTAAAATTAATTACACATTTACATCTTAGAGACTAGATTTCACACTTATTGTTAAATCAAAGTATACATTATAAAGTATATTTCCAATATAATTATAAAACTAATGATCCATTCAAAATGCATATTTATACTCATAACAAGTAACTAAAGATATTTTTATTTTATTGCAAATATAAAAGTAATAACATCTAATATGCAATCAAAATCCTCTTTCACAAATCCAAATTTGATCTTTGAATAACATGCAACCAGAATAGGTTTATAGTAGGATAAAATAATAAAGTGTTTTTCAATATTACTACAATATCATGATAAATACAATACTCAATAAAGTATATTTGTCTATCTAATATATATGAATAAATTTTCATCACAAAATCTAGAATTATGCAGTCTATTGTTGTCAATGAAGATCAAAAGAGAAAAAAAGAGGGAGAACATCATTAGAGGGATTTTCCTCAAACCATAGATCCTTTCAGATCCCCCACACTCCTCTCATCTAATGAAAGTATCCCTTCCATTCCATGAATGTGATAGATATAGATGATTAATAGGTAGAGAGAGTCTCCAATGGTAGTATCAATTTGAAATAACACTCTACATAGTAAAATATATTTGACAAACTACTCCATGTAGTGAAATAGGTTTATCAAATTGCTTATGAAAGTTAAATAGTTTTATAAAATTACTCCTCATAGTAAAGTAGTTATACTATTCCACATAGTAACTGATTTGACCTAATGTGCCATACAATAACTAGTTTGACCCCTCAAGGTTGTTCAACATCCCAAAAATGTTTGTACAATAATTCTATCATTGATAGAATTGTTAAATAAAAGAATGTGATAGTCCAAAATGGAATATCCTCTAATAATAAAAGATCAACTTCCATAGTTATTTTATGGTATATGTTAGTGATCAAGACACATATTTTAAGGTGTCAAGTTATTATTTTAATGCAAGGTCTCATTTCCTAAGATAGATTGATAATCAATCAAGTTAGGACAAATTCTACCTAATTCCAAAATTTTATTTTCAAACCCAAGGTTCTTGAAAGTTCCAAGTTCCAATATTGTGATTATTAATGGATAATCAAGTCCATTATCAATTTATCATCCAAAAATTATTATCAATACTAATAAGCATTCATCAAGTGAAAACATGATGCAATAGGTGGTCTAAGTCTTAACATCCCTTTTGAAAGTTTAATCATGTCCATTATTGATTTGAATTTATAAGGTTAACTCAAAATTCCAAGGTTTTTATGTATAATATTATACCTCTTATATCAAAATGATTATTTACAAGCATAATTCCTAGGTTTATTCCACATACTTTGTTAAAGTTAGCATTAATTCCAAAAAGGGTATAGGAGTGACAACATGTATCATAAGTTTCCCATACCAGTTATGCAAAGTTTTATTATAAATCACCTCATGAAGATTTACAAAATCACCCACATATATTTTAATATGTTTCCAAAAATCTTGAGAATTCAAACATTGAGGCATCAAGCACACACATCAATGCTTTACTAAGAAAATCTCATAACTGTATAAGGTATTTATTAAAACTCAACCCAAGATTCATTTAATCTATATAAACATACAAATCATAGCACAACATGTAAGAGTCCCATACCACTTACGCAAAGTGTTATCATAAGGTTCTTACACAGAGATTCACCACACAACCCAAATTGAGGTTAAAAGGTCTAAGTGATGAGATAATCAAAAACATAAGGATCATATCCAAAAATTATTTAGTGATCATAAGTTATGCATTATATGAACATTAGATTTCCTAGTCAATTCTTATCTCAGAATTTATTAATATCAAAAACTTAAAGATGTGTCAAAGTATTAGGTTTACAACTAAGTTGTAATCCACCTTAACATCCATTTATACCTTTATATATTGTAATACAAACCCTAAGGTCTTTTTTCCTATTATATTTAAGTTACATTTCTATAAAGACAGCCATCCAAGGTGTCAAACACTATGTCAATTTCCTTAAAGGAATGACAAACTTGTTATAACATCTTAGTGATAGTTTCCCATCCTGTGGTTCTAATTTTTTGCCTTAGTCTATGTAAGGAATCAAAACACTTTCAAATAATCATAAGTTACTATAACTTATTGGAGAACTAGTTATTCAAGTTGCATAGAATAATTTCCATTATAATCATTTCTAAAATCCCATTATTATGTCTTTTCAATAATCCATAAAACAAAGTTAAAGTAATTCATAGAGTATTATAGATATTAAGTTATTTATTTTCATGGTGTAATGTTTTCTCAAAATATTAATTCATGATCAATCTACAATGATAAACACACCCTTTATCTATAACAACTAGTTAAATAATAATGGGGAAGAGTAAACTTATTTCATACTAGAACAAGTGATAACCAACTTAATTCCACAAGGGATTTCATACACCAAATTATTGTATTGCTTGATAGAATTCTAAAATACTATATCTACCTTATCAACAACTCTATTATTTTATATATTAGCATGTCATGTTCCTAAATCAATAATATTCCAATGCCCTTGTGTATAAAACCACATAATTATTGGTTTATAATGCAATGGAGGAGGCATTCTCAAAACATGGGCATTCCCTATTTCTTTAAAGTTGTAGGGTTGTATGTTTAATAATTTAATCACTTGAATTTAATGACTTGATATTTTTAAAATTGTATGAACACATTTTAAAATCATATGAACAATGATTTAGTTATCTCCCTTCAATAACAATTTTCCCTATTCTAAATCAAACATATAATTCTATTTGGTTATTATCAATCTTCTCGAATAATTTGTACAATAATATATATACATATATCAAATTTATAAAATGATATATTTGATCTAAATAATATTTATATTCTTGAAATAGTTAGAAAATGTGCACATAATATTTATAATAACATTCTTATTCATATTTTTGTTATAATATATGTATTAACTAAAATCCAACCCAAGAGTTTAAATCCTTTGAGAAATAAAGATAATATTTAGATTTAGTATTATGTTAAGAAGAATATTCAAAAGTGTTTGTCAGCCACTATATTCATTTTCTCCAATTAATTTAATGAAATGAATATTAAATTAAAATCTTAAAAACTTAATATTTGAATAATGTATATAAAATATTCATGCATCTACACTTGTCCCTAAATTTTTAACTTTAAAATTCATTTTCTTCCTTCTCACTTACCAAAACAAAGGATTCATGTATGTGTTTCAAAGCTAAGGAAGAGGGGAATGAAACAGAAATTATTTAGTCAAATTCGATCCCAATTGGGAACAACAAATGCATTTCTATTCAAGTTTAAAATTATTTATGGTCTCTTTGAAATTAAATATTCCAATAAAAAAAAAACCTTCAATTGGAAATATATTGTGACAATGGAAATGGAATTTCCTACTATAATGCAACTTATCCCTTAAAATGTCTAACACAACAAATGTATTAAATCTTAGTTAATTAAATTATAGCTTAGCGAAATGTATTAAATTTCAGCCAATTAAATTGTAGCTCAACCAATATAAAATTAAATACAACCAACTAAATATTGAAATAGGGGTGTTTGGATTAATAATAGAGATATGGCATAGATGTATATAATTCCTACACAACCTAAGAATGGACATAAACATAACCAAATGAATTAAACATAGTTCTAAGTGGGATGCAATCTAGAAATGGATAACACTCAGACAAAACCAATTTAATACCATATAAGGACATGGCATAAGTAGAAGTTAGTGTTTAACAACTAAGTAAGGAACTATCACATGTTTAACAGCTAAGGAACTATCACACTAAACCATTAAGGTTTAAACAAAGACAAATAGTCCAATGGAAAGTTAAATCATAGCTTCAAAATAGAATTCCATTAATGTCAATAGATCCAACCTAGAAATTACTCGTGAGTATTTAATCTTCTAGAGAAAGATGTCCTATCTTGGCTATAGTTTGTTTTTTCCTCCCTTATAATTGGTTGTTCATCCTCCTTTAGTAGCAAAACATTCTCCTTCTTTGCAAGTTTGAATAGTCTAGGTCTCATTCTCTCCTTCTCCTTGCTCCAATCATGGCACATTCCTCTTCCCTCCTTCTCTATCTCTCCTCCCTCTTCCTTCTTTGGCATCCTCCTTTTGTTTTTCTCCTCTCCATTATGCATCTTATATCTTCCTTTTCATATACAATGTATGTATTCCATGCTTACCCTTCTAATGAATAGCATCCTCCTTCCAAGAAGTGAGTAGTTGAATCCCCATTTTCTTTCCTTGCACATTCCATTTATAAATCCAAAATTGTAATTAAAATAATAATAATTACCTTCCACCAATGAAAACATAATTAGAAAGATTGGTTGTCTTTTAGTTGATTATTTAATTGATTTTCCCCAAAATGGGGTGTAGATAGTGGAGAATTAATGATGGAAGATTTTTAATGGGAGACCATTCCTTGGCCACCCCATGTGGTTCTGAGTGGGAAACAACTTCTTGGCTACCCCATGTGGGATATAATAAGTGCTCTTTAAAAAAATTCAAATTTACCTTTTACAACTTGGACATATTCTTGGTTAAATAAAGAGGCTCATATTAAAGCATTTGGTGGAAGAATATTAAATACCAACCCTCATTTCCCATGTTTCTATTAATGGTGATGCCACATCATGAATAACTTCATTTCACACTTATATTCAAACTTTGGCATTCATAAATTCCTTATTAATATCAAGTCTGACTTGTCTAAGAGGTTATTTAAAATTGCATAATTTAGCATTTTCATGATACCTACACTATGCAAAATTTAAGCAGCCTTAAATAAGCCATAATAAGTAGGATTGATGTTTTACTATGCACCAATCATGCATTTGCATCTACTTTAGAGATGAAGTGATAAATTGACCACATGAAGGCTTGACTTAACAAAATATGATATGCAATTGATTTAACCAAATGTTTGTCAACTAAATGTCATAGTCATTTAAATAATAATGGTCTATTGGTAACCATTGGGTTGTAGACTTAGGGACCTATTAAACATGGATCTTGCAGTCACAAAATGTGATGAAGCAAGTTAATGAAACTGGTCAACCAAAAACATTAACTTGATAAGGCTCCTATAAGTCCTTAAATGATGTATTTATATTCACAGTCCAAAACATATGATAAATTAATGCTAAGAATATTTAAGGAATCATCAAATTAGATGATCATGTTTACACAAAGATAGATGAAGGTATAGCTATTTCTATCAACATTGCATGTTGTTCTTATGGGATTCTCTCTCTATTTCCCATAGTATACATGTAACTCCTCTCTAATTATTTTCTCCCTCACACAAAGGGTTATACCTACATCACAGACAAGTGAAAATGCAGTAGTTATCCAATTCATAATATTAAAATCATATGAAAATAAAAGCATTAACAATTAATCCACATAAGTGTATATCAAAGCATGATAACAATAATAAACTAAAACATATAAATCATATCAACAAATAAATCCCTAATCACATGAAAACTAAACATTATTAGTTATGTTTTATGGTTCTGATTACTGACAAGTTCCCTAAATACCAACATATAAAAATAGGATGCTACAGTTCTACCCTACATGTTGGCTTGTGTTTGAATCATGCAATGTGTGACAAGTAAAATAGTGACCTAGCTTGTAACATGGAAGATTTGTCTCATGAAATTTTCCTTTAGTACTTCAGACCTATAGATATGATGTCCCTATGAATTGTATGGAAATAGGAGAAAATAGGGAATATTTACTTCTTTTAGTGCTTGATTGAAAGCTTTTGGTAAGTTGTTAGGTGAGTAATGAATGACAATTGATCTTGTATTTATACCAATAATTTTGGATAATATCTCACTTATGTTGACCATAAGAATATGTTTCATTTTAAAATTAGATGACTTTAGGGCACATGGACACTTGAATTAGGATAGGACACTTATGTCAACATAGGCAGCTGACTGGAATTCAAGTGTCTAGAGTAGCATATAAAACAGGCACATGTACAAAAACTTGAAAAAATGGAAGATAATTAGGTTTATAACATTTTAGGCAACATACAAGGTCTGAGTCATTATAATTTCAATGTTTTGACTAAGAGATAAGAAATTATTCATAGATAGATAGTGTATTTGAACCTTTTGGCAGCAGAGAAAGGTCTAGAAGTTGAAGGTACATCCATAATATGCATTTTTCAAGTGTAAAAGATAGAGGAACTATATAATTTATAAATAGTATCTACATTTCCCATCCCCCATTAATATAGTAATGAAATTATTGGTTTGAAGGAGAATAAATTCATATTCATGGGTGTGTATAACACACCTTGTCTTTTAAGTCCATCTTGAGTGCTTTGCTAGTGACTAACCTATAACCAAGAGCATGTTAGAATATATAATCAATGCATATAAATTCAAATTTAAAGCATTAAAATGATTGAAATTGAAAGAGATCAAGATTTTAGGAATACACATGTGTATGGATGCAACCATCTTGCCTTTTGGCAGTTTAATTTGAAATATGTATCATTATGAATCATTGAAATTGAGATTATGACAAATATAAAATCTAGAAATTGCATATATCTAAAGATATAGATAGATATTGGAGGACACATACCCCTAATCTTGGAGAAAATATGTGTTACCACCTGGCAGTTGAGATTAGCTCAAGCATGCAACATAATCATACTTATAACCTAGTTAGTGTAAGTGAACCAAGTCAACTCACACTGTATAACTAGTGAGGATAGAAGATACATTCAATTCCAACCTATAAACTTGGCAAGATTGAGTGACTTAATAACTTTAACCATACCAAAAATCAAACTGACTATTATAGTAGATTGGCTCAATACAATCCATAACAGCCCAACATGGTAAGTGATGATAGTCCTTGGAAGTGTTTTAAATCTAAAATTGATTTTATTTTGTAATATTAGGTTTACATTTCATATCATATGAACCTTAGATATGTATCATGATAAAAATGTGTATAACAATGGTACCAATGTATGGAATTATGCCACAAATGTGTATCTAAATCATATAACTATGATATTTGGCTAATTTGAAACTATGTAAATGTGGAGAACATGTTTCCAAAACATGCTCACACTATAATATGAAATTTAGAATTGATGTAAATATGGAAAACATTTTTCTAAAACATGCTCCCACTACAATCTAAATCTAAGAATTGGTGTGTAGAGAACATGTTTCCAAAACATGCCCCCACTATAATTTGAATCTATGAAGTAATGTGAAATTCATGCCTCTATAGCATGCCCCCACTAATATGCCCCCTTTTTAAGGTGAGGGAAAGTAGAAACTAATAGTTACCTTAACTCAAAAGGATAAGATAACCATGTAAACTATGAATGTACCATGTAACATGTATAGGGAACATGTCTAGGTAGATATATCATTAAAGTATGAATATTGTGATCACACCAAGTCATAAGATGCATGATGTAAATCATGAAAACATCTAGATAGTAACAATATAATATTTAAAAGAAATTAAGAACACACACAAGATTACTCAAAAGAAAATAAAAAAATAATGGTCCAAGGAGACCTAAAACAAGGGGTATATTCAAATGTTACACAATTGAAGGGAAATGACTTAATAAAATGTCCACAAAGCAATAATGTCATATTTAAATGTCAATGAGGCAAATAAGGTCATAGGGGATGTAAACAATGGAGCATATTCAAATGCTCAACAATTAATACAATATCAAGGTAAAACACTCAAGGAAGTACATAAATGAAATCATAAACAACCATCCTAAACATATTATAATAGTCCCAAGATATGTGTGTTAGTAAAACATGTTAAGTACATAACATATCAAGTACATTATGAAAGATATAAGCATGGAAAGAGGCTTATGTAAGTACATATATGGCTCAAATATGATAATGTAAAGTGATCATAGAATGATATAACACAGGTTTAATGTGATCATAGAGGTGGATACCCCCAAAGTGATCATCAAATGGTATAACATGGGTGTAAAGTGATCATAAAGGTGGATGCCCACGATGTCTAGGTGATGTAAGTAGAGGGAAAACCCAACATCCAAAAGTGTATGGATCATGTATCTATGTATGCTTGAATCACACTCACAATATTTATGAAACACATATGCATATATAAAATATTGATATGCCATCTACCAACATGTAAATGACAACATATATTTCAAGGATCTAATCAAACATGTAAATGCTGAAAATATTTTTGGTTTTTGAACTTTTTTTTTTTTTGGGTATTTTTAAAATATATGAGACCTTACTATATGTAATCTAAAATGCATCATGTCTATAAATAAATCCTAACTCATAGAAGATAGATCAAACTTACACTTTTGACTAGGGATAAACTTGTTAGGTAGGAACATGACCAATATGGGGATCCATTAGACATGATTAGGGTATCACTTGTCACAACACATCATGATAGGAAGGGTTCCAAAGTATATATAATCAAACACAATCATAACAAAACCTTAATGGAATCCTAAAGTTTAAAGCATTCACTTATTCTAATGACAAGAAAGTAAATCTAATCTAGTGTACACCAAAGCTTGTGGCACAAAGCGAGGGTTAGAAATAATAAAACAACTAAACTAAAAATGTATTAAAATACATAAACTCACGTCAATGTATACATAATCCTAATATATAGGATAAGAATAAAAATGCATTATCTATCTACTCTTACAAAGGATAAATAAAGTTAGGAATACTTACCTTTGTAAACAAACCCACAGAGCCTCAATCTCTCCCTTAGCCAAGGTGTTTCACAAGAAATTATTGTGGTATGTACATATAACCAAGATAAATCAACTCTAAGCTATAAAACCTATCTAAGCATCCAAAAGACTTCTCTAGAAGACAAGATTTGTATTTCCAAATAAAGTATGGAACCCTAAGCTTTATTTTTCAAGTAAAATGGTCAATAAGTAGATATCCGCTCGCACTTCTTCACTAATAATTCTTCTCTTATGAAATGGTGGGAAATGAACTTATATATAGGTATATTCTTCCCTAAATCCTACTAGGAATGTCAACTATACAAGGTCAACCTAATCGACCCAGTATGTTTTTGGGGATAAATCATTAGGTCTGAGTTACGTCGGTCGAAAGGCTAACAAGACAAAAAAGTGAAAAATATGCCTAAAATGTACTGGTTCAACCCACTCGACCCAGTATAGCTGACTATCTAAAAGGGTATTAAGGTAAGAAAAGGAGGAAAAGAAAGAGTAAAAGATTGGAATAGATAGGACTGAGAAAAATTAACTTAAGGTAAATGGTTTTAGGAAACAAGTGTGTATATGGCAAGTGGCAAAAGGAATAATAATCTTATGAAACACTGATGGTCTACCCACCCCTTTCTTGATGCACACCTTAAGGCATGCACTTAAAGAGATTGAGACTCAATAGGTTCCTATAAGATACAAAGTGTCAGTAATCAATAAAAGTTTGAAATATTATGTATATACATATGCCCCACTTGAAGCTCATCACACGTCACGTAAGTGTAACATAGGATGGTGTTTCGATATAGAACATGATAACACATAATGTTAATGATAAGTAAAGTGCAGTAAGCATCAAATAATATAAATGAAAGGATTGAATTAAAAAACACATACCTTTAACTTACCTTAGTCTCATAGATAAAGAAGTAAACTATAAGAAATGTGAAGGTGTCCAATGGAGAGAACATTAGATGAACACATAGAAGTTAGTGCAAAAAATAGCCAAAAATTAAAAAAATGGAATATAGGTATATGATAGTGGAAAAAAATCTCTACATCATCATGAATCCAATGCTTTTTATGGTTTGTAAAATGGATGAGTAGAAACAAATATCAAAGCAAAACAAGGAATCTGCAAGAAATTAATGGAAAGATTTGTATTTTGAAAAGTGTTTTAAAATAGGGGAAAAGACAAGTCATTTGTTATTTCGACTTGTAAAGGAGAAAAAAAAGAGAGTTCTGGAGAGAAAACAAACTAGGATGATGAGGAGATGACGTGCTAGACAAGGAGAGCTCTAGAGGTAGCAGCAGGTGCACTACAGGTATGCAACTAAGAATCTCAAACTAGTTTTTGAATTTTGTATTGATTTAAGTGATTTTTTAGTAATTTTGAATTTTAAGCATTTATAGATGTCAAAACAAAGCAAAATTAAATTTTGTGGGTAGAAAATAGGAAGACAAGAAATGGGTTTGGAGGGTTTAGGTAAAAATCAATAAAATTGCACTTGTTATGGAAAATGCAAGGGGTCAGCAGGCAAAAAGCACTAGGTCGACCCAATTGACCCAGTAGGGTAGAGAATAAGTAGAATCCGTAGTGTTGACCCAGTAGGTATGGGTCGATCTTATACATTCTTTAGGTTGAAGGCCTACATTGGAGTTTTTAGGTGGTCTAAAAGGTCCACAATGGAAATTTAGTACTCAAGAGGGGAAAATAAGGGGGTTGACTCAGATTTTTTAGTCAACCAAGTGAAAAGATAGAAAATTTTTGGTCAAACTAGTTTGACCAAAGAGCTAGAATGATATGGAAAAACATGAAAAAGGTTGAAAGAGGGATAGAATGGCCCAAAATGACCAAGTAAGATCAAGAAGGATTGAGAAGGATACAAGTAAGCTGAAATGAATAAAATAAAGTAATTTTATGCTTGTTTTTGCTTTAAAATGTAAAAAGAATGTATTATGACTATGCATGATATGGAGGAATTGATACATCCTATATTATTTCTTGGGTGTAGGGATGATGGATATTTTAGAGACTTATAGATGCAAAATGGTTACCAAACTTGTTAGATAGGTTGTCAGATGGAGATAGGGCTAGACTAGGATCCATATGTCTAGACAAGATAGCAGAGATGTGTTAGATCCCCCTCGGTGTTGACCTATTAGTCATGTTCCTTGATTGTTTGGAATGATTAACTAACACCTTCAGATGGGAGGTGGATGGGGATACAGTAAAGGTGGCTATCATGTTAGAGGATGCCCATCCATCCTAGGGCTACCTATAGTAGGAGTGCAGGTAATCATAGGGATACCAGATAGTTTAGAGGAGAGGAGAGCCTTAGCCATGTGGGCTACAAGCTTAGAGATGATATTACTAGGTAGGAGAGTGAGTATATTTGATGTTTATACATCACAAATTTTGAACATTTGGAAGGTTATGATAGGCCTTGTGACACAGTGGGTGATATGTCACAAGTCAGATGATAAGGTACCACTATTTTTGGTAGCCTTGAGTAGGATGATCTTAGAAGAGCAAGTTTTATATGACGTAAGATCTATCATATGGGTCCAAATGGTACATGATATGTAAAATATGCCAATCAAGGGGTAGAGGACCATGGGACTGATCATATTATTGATATCTTGGATATATGAGAGGTTTCCTATGTATCATTTGATTGGGTTGCCTCATGTAGTTGATGATAGGTTAACTTAGGTGTAGTGATAGAAGGAGGACTAGGTAGCATGGGTCATGCCCCATGTGCTAGTGATACAATCAATGAGATGTATAGACATCATGTGGTAGCCATACAAGCACATAATAGCTACATGGGTGAGCTAGGACACAATTGTACTAATGATAATGAGGACAGAGGTAGTTAGACACTATTTATGGTGGAGAGAGCCACTTCCATTGGCACAAGTGCCAATGTATATGGGCCTACCTCATTTGGTGACACTAATACTAATTCTCAAGCATTAGGCTCAACATTTGAGGGAGCCATAGGGAAGGAGAGGATTGGGGACACTAGTAGTGAGGCTGACACTGAGGCCACATCGAGAGTGACTATGGATTAGTCAGGCATCACAAGGAGATAATCAAGAGGATAGGGATGTAGAGGTAGAGATACTAGATGTACCACTAATAATTCCACATCAAGATGATCAGTGACCACTAAGGACATGGTATAAATAGAGGTAGGAGGTAGAGGAGAGAGTGGAGACTATTACCATCCCAAATGACCCTATGGGTGAGTTAGAGGAGATGATAGAAAGACCACTCCGATGTAGGCTAAGACTAACATGAGCCATGACCACTAGGTTTGAGCTAAGGAGACAACCTATAGAGGAGGTGTTAGGAGGCCACATAGATGGGGAGACTATGTTAAGAGATTATGCAGATGGAGAGACCATAATAGCTGAGACCCAAATAGGTAAAAAGAGATAGTTAAATTATTACTTATATTTTATTTAGATAGATAAATATTGTGAGATATAATAGTGATATAATATCCATCTTGTGTGATGTTTTAGGTGTAGGTGAGGATGAGGAGGAGATATGGGGGTCCTTGGTGAAGGGAGCACTCCATGACATCCTAAAAGAAACTCTATAGCCATATGACCCCATGACACTAGAGGATCTAAGTGTACCATCTACCACAACTCAGGTGAGTTGGTTCAGATTAGTTAGAAAGGTGGTGAGGAAAATATAGGCACATAGAAAGAAGATGCAGCCACCAGTAGTGATAGGTGTAGGGGAGCTACAGGCATGGTAGGCCCTAAAAAATGAGAGAGCCATGCATCTATCTATAGTAGCACAAATGATAGACATCTAGAATCAGATGGTAGAATCATAGATGTAAGCAACACACCTATAGGGATAGGTAGAGGGATTGGTATTTTAGATGGCCTCCTTACAATGTACCATTCAGAGGATTTAGATTGAGGCCTCAGCAAGTAGCATGGCTAAGCCACAAGATAGATAGGATGGGACCCAACCATAGAGCTAGGGCATTGTATATGGTTGCATTTTTGTATCAAACTCATAATATATATATGTATGTATCATTTTGGCATATTGTTGTTGGATGTATATGTGCTCATCATGGTTGATTATGGTTATTTATTATGGTTGAGGTTATGGATGCTTAGGATATATTTCTTTCTAGCACATGTATTGAACTTTGTTGTATATTTTATAGGAAATATATGAGACATGGATTCTTTTCTAGCATTATGAAAGACACATGCATGGTTAAAAAGAAATAGGCAAAAAGTACTTGGAAAAATATAATTAATCAAGAAAATGTACTACACACTATTTCAAGCTGGGAAATGTGTAATAAAAAAAATGATTAAATATAAAGAACCAAGAAATGGTAAAACAAGATGGTGAAAAGGAATTTGTTTTTAAACCAATATGAAATATTTTTGCACCAAATTAAAACAAGTAAAATCATACTAATATCATGTTGGGAAGTATGACAAACAAAGTAATAAAATGGAAGGTATGTAAAAGGGCACAAATGATAATAAAAACAAATTAATTAAATCAATCATGTTAAATCATGTAGAAAAGTGTGAAAGGAAAAAAAAATTGCAAAAGATTGGTCTTAAATTGGTTATACTAATTAAAGCTAGGAAGTATGAAAAATTCAAGAAATGGTTTAAATCGTACACACACTCAAAAAATAAGAAGATAAAAAGGTGAAGGATAATGAAGTAAGTCATAAAACATAATAAATCAAGCTAGGAAGCATGTAAAATAATGTGTAACTTCATAATCGATCGAATATTATGTCAAATTTCACACATGTAATCTGAATGGTGACTTGGGTATTGGAAAAATTTGTGAGGAGGGTCAGGTCCTATCTACGATTTTACACTACAAATTGACAAAGAGAACACCACTGGGGTAGAATAAACAAAAAAATTAGGTAATCAAGAGTGTGAGTAATAGGAAGGAAAAGATTGTAATTTGTGAGGATGGTCGGGTCCTATCTTCGATCTTACAAAGCAACTCACAAATGAAATCCCAAGGGGAGTGAACAGTAGACAAAATAATATTTCTCAAGAGGAAATATAAGGGATATAAAGAGTGAAAAAGGGAATGTAAAAATCAAGACGTAGGTATCTTATGAGAAGACCTTAGAAGGCAAGAGGCATACTAGGGACATGAGAAGACACTAAGTGACTAGTGGTCATCCATGTACGAAGGAAACTTGTTCCTTATAGACACAAAGCTTTGTAGGCAAATATGCATGCTACTAATATCAACTAATGAAGGTAGATTGATACAAAAAAATAAAATGGACCTATTTTCCCATGACATGTCCCCTATTCTTCAAGACCCCTTATAGAGTCATCGATCTACTGCAAAGATTGGTTACTTGCGATAAAAAGTAGGTAGCACTAAAATATTTTTTTATTCTCCTCTTCTAATCTACTGACCTACCACACCCCAAAGGACCTTGGCTCTACCGTGAGGCCAAGTATGGAGTTTAAGCTTTGACTAGAAGAAAGATATGTGCTTTAAATCATGTATTTTAATGAAATTAGATGTTTAAGAATATTTTTGCCTTTTGATATCATTGCCTTTTGTTTAAATGATTTAGCTTTTAACTTTCTTTTGAAGCCTTTTTAAGATTCCTCCTCCATACGGATTTGGAATGACCAATCATGAGAGAGATAATGAGACACATGAATGAGTTGTAGGCTAAGGCTAAAGTAAGCTAAGTGACCAAGTACAAAGATTGACTAAGACACTTAGGCTTGACAATGAACTATCATGTGATCTCAAATCTCAATTGTGTATATGCTTAGTTGGTGGATAAAGGAATAAGGGAAAAAAGAGATCCAAAGTGGACTAGTGAAAGGAGATAGTAATGAGATAGATTGTTTTCTAATTGATCACATGGTAAAGAGAGATAATAACCAAGGGGAACAACGTAGGTATAACCAAGTCACCATGATAAATTATCTGTGAAAAAAATAAGGATAAGAAAGCAAAATAATCATAAAGATACAAGCAAGAGAGTTTTGAGAAAAACTCTAAGGAAAAGGGAAGGTAAAGTAATGATAAAGAAAAGACAATCATATGCAAACCATAAATGATAAGATAAGCAAGATATAGTACAAGTAATAAATCATGATATAATAGAAGCATAAATTTTGACAAAGTGTCAAATGATATAACAAATAGAAATAATATTGGAGCATGCATCCAATCTAATATAAATGTGAAATCACCATGCATGTGCTCATAAATACTAAAAAATCTATCCATAAACATTATTCTAATACATTGGATAAGTCTCTATGAAGCTAAACACGCACTACTGCTAAAGTTTCATCAATCTTTAATGATATTGGGAAAATACTTCTTTTCTAATCTCCTCAACTAAAAAAGTAGTAACGCTTGAAGAATCATGCTAAGGATAAAAATTAGGCAAACGCTGGTTAGGAGAGTGTGTGAGAGTAGGTTCTATAGGAGAAGGAATCACTGGTGGAGAAGGATCCACGAGTGAAGGACTCATGGGTGGAGAAGGATCCACAGGTGAGTGAAGTTCCGTAGGTGAAGGAATCACAAGTGGAGGCATAAAAGGTGATGAAGGGACCACAATAGGTGATGAAACCACTAAGGTGGAATCATAGGAGAAGAAGGAGGAGAGTTCTTATGGGAGTGATCTATGGGAGGAGTGGTAGAAGGTCTGAGAATGACTATAAGGTGATTTTTGAGATGTTGTTGTAGAATGTGACAATAATCAATGTGATGGGTGTCGAATAAATGCCATAGACAATATATTTCACCATACTTGGGCAAATATTTAGGAAGTACATTTAGGGGAGGTATGGCTTTGTCTGAAGATGGGGAAGAAGGACACAAGGTATCAATATATTATCACAACTTATGATAATAGGTAAAAGAATGGTTATTTATCCCATAAAAGCAATAAATATGATTTGTGAATGGTTTTAGTAGAATAACTCATGGAAGGAGGTAAAATAGTAGTGGAAGAAGTCAAAGAACACTCATCAGCCCATTTGGTGGGTAGAGGATCCATCTTAGGTAAAGTAAGCAAACCATCACCAAGGGAGGGTGATGATGAAGAAGGCATAAAACTAGGCTCAATAGAAGGAGCAATTAAATCAGAAGTAGGGGTAGGCTCAGCAACAATAGGAGAAAAAATAGGATCAACTATAGCAAAAGCAGGAAGAGGCTCAACTATAGCTAACTCTACTAAGGGAAGAGTGGGATCTACATAGGGTCTAAAGAGAGTTGCACTAACCTCAGGGTTAAACCAGCTATGAGGGTCAAGGTACCTAGTAAAATGGTAAGGCTCAATCATATCATGATCTATGAGCATATTCCTACATGGATCCTCAAAAATTGGAGGTGTTGGTGCCATCTCTACCCTAAGATAAAGGGGGGAAATGCAAAAATCAAGAACTCTAAGTGAAAGAATACGATGACATGCATGAAAAAACTCAAATAAAAAAAAACAATAATGGACAATCTTAGCATCATGGGCCTAGATGAGATCTCCTAGCAATGGATCATCTAAGGAATAAACATCATTGTAATCCAGGGTATAAAGATCAATGACATAGGTAGGGATAACCTTGTCATCCGATGAAGCATGGAGAATAAAATGGCTAGTCTTGGTCAAGACTATGGGAATGTCATCGCAAGGAGGTTTGTGAGAATGAGGCTATAAGGAATTAGGAAGCTAAGAGATGAGATGAGGTAAGAGATCAAAAGTTTTTATCTTTAAATTAATCTCATCAGGCTCATCATCATCAAAATCTACAAGATTAGGAGGAATGTTACCAATGAGCTTAGGATGCCCATTATAACCATGGGTTGGATTAACAAGAAAGTTGAAGCACTGAGACTCATGTAATGAAACACTTGGCAAAGGCTTAAGAGTAGGAATCTTGAAGATACCATGATATTTTAATTATTTAAAATTCCAAGGGTTAGTGTCACCTTAAATCCTGTAAATGGCTCCATTGTGAGGGAATTTAATGCATTGATAGGTAGAAGAAGCGATATCTCTGATGTGATGAGTCTATGGCCTACCAAGCAAGATGTTATAAGAAAGGGGTAAATTAAATATCATCTCCTTCATGTGGATGGTGATAGGTGGGATGGTAATGGGAATCCATACGCAACCTAGAGGATGCATTTGCCTTATATCATATCCTTGGCATGTGCTACATGTAGACTTGAGATTGCATTCAGAATATCCAAGAGTATTAATGAATTCAAGAGAAGTGACACAGGGGCTAGAACTTTCATCAATTAATGTATGCTTAACTTGGATATCATTGATTTGGATGTTAATAAATAAGGGAGGATCATCTACATGAAGTAAAATCTCAAATGGAATCATAAATGTGATAAGAAATTGTAGAGAAAGAGAAGTGTCTATAGTTTCATCAACATTGATATACATCTCTTTGCATTATTGTAAAATAGTATCTTTGAAACTAGATAAAACTACCTCCCATCCTACAAGGGGAGGACGAGGGACATTCATCTCAAATAAGAGTTGCATGAGATGATTTCTATGACATGTGGAAGTCCTCATAAGCTCAAGAAATAGAATTTGAGATGGGAGATTGATAAGCTCCAAAATGGGATCCGACTCATCGTAGCCCATAAAAAGGTTATTAGATATAGGTGCATAATGGTTAAGGAGGTCCTCAAAAGAGGAGCCGAAGTGCATTGTAATTTTTTTATAATAAGAACAAGAAGAAGGTTTGGAACAAGGTTGTAAATCATTTGAGATGATGAACTAGTTGGTTTAAGTTTATTTTGAGAATTGGAAGAAGAAGCATTAGTATAAGCTTGATTATCACTAGCATTGGAAGATGATATAAGAGTGGTAGAAATAGAATGGGATGTGTTATCCAAGGGAGAATCAAAAATTAAATCATCAAAAGTGATAAGATCTTCTTTCCCTAACTCATTTAAATGAGTTGGAGAAGAATCCTGGATAACACGATATGTCTTATGTGAAGGAGAAGTGTAGATAGGTTGGGAATCAGTGAAAGCCACCACCCTTCACATATTAGTCATGATAACCACATTCTCTTAAGAAGTGGGTTCAAGAAGACTTTCTACATTGTTGGTGGAAGGGGTGGGCTTGTCTTGATTTTCTTGGATAGGTTGATGATTAGGTAAAGGATCCTTATAGATAGCCAAATGATCATTTTCTTGACTCAAGGCTTGAGTTTTGTCATTTGATTTATAGTCCTTGAAAGTAATTTCATATGCTTGTTGATGCTTACGATAATGGAATCATGATCAAAATTAGTTCCAAGAAGAAAATCCATAGCTAAATTATGGAGTTATCTATAGGTCTCATGAAAATGACCCCAACTAGCATGAAACCAACAAAACTTATTAGGATCATACCAGGATTTGATAAGATAGGTAGGGTCAAGCTCTCATGGAAGATGTATGGGTAGATGCTTAAGAAATTTAGCTGAGGATAGAGGTTTGTGAACATTTATGTTATTGGGTGAAGAAAAATGAGGATTAGTATGTTTTTGAGAATGAGTTGGTTTTGAAGAAGGGTTAGGAATGACAGATTGAACATTGTGAATGGTATCATAAGAAACGATAATACCATCATTGGTGATATTGTAGTTTTTATTCTTAAGTAATAAATGAGGACCCACAGAAGGTTAGGGTGGCTTGAATTGATGCATTAGGAAGTCTTGTTGTTTAGCTTGGTCAATAGCCTCCTCCAATGTATGTGGAAAGAGAGTGTGGACTTGATATTGAAGTTTAGAAAAGAGATAATTTATAAAGAGATGAAAAATATTATCATCCACCATGTTATGTTCACATTTGTTTGACAAAGTCTTCCATCTCTTAACAAAGGCTTGAGCAGTTTCATTCTAATGTTGTTTATAATGAATGAAATGTGCCAAAATATTTTTAGGAAGATCATTAGTTTGGAATTCTTGAACTAAAGCATTTACTAAGTCCTCCAAACTAGAAATGGAATGAGCTCTAAGTTGATTATACCAATCCAAGGCATCACCCATGAGATTTTTGGTTAGGAGCTTGGTAGTGACAAAGGTGTTTAGTTTGACCCAGTCCTTGTAAATATTTCCAAAAATTTTAAGATGAAGGGTAGGATTGGTTGACCCATTATAATAAATTGTAGATGTTATACCTCTTATATCAGTGTTAGCAATTTGAGTAGTGAGAGGTTCATTTTATAGATTCTTGATGGTTTTATTAACTAAAGGAGGTTGAGGAATGAGATTTCTTTGAGAATATCTAAGAGGATGAGGGGAAAAATTTTGGTTATATGTGCCCCAAGCCATTGGTTGCAGATGAGATTGAAGATTAAGAAGGTGGTTTTGCATTCTCATCATTTGACTTGTGTTATGACCTTAAAAGATATTAATTTGATTGAGAGTTTGAAAGAAAAATTGATGTGTTTAATTAACATTAGAATCACTAGAATTGGTATTTATGTTGGTATTAATAGCTTGGGTACCACTATTAGTGTTAATATGAGTTTGAGAAGAATTGTGAGAATTTGAGGCACTAGTGGCAAAATTTGTTTGTGAAGCAAAACATGGACTAGTGAAAGGTTGAGAGGAAGAAGCACTAGAATCTTGATTGCCTTGGGTAGAAAAAAATGAACTAGTGTAAGGATTAGGGATGGTGGACCTTATGAGATACCCACTAGATGTATAACTCATCATGTTATTTGAGATACTAGGCATGGAAGTAGAAGAGGTTATAAAAGAAGATGTCATGACATAAGAAGAAGTCAAAATTGAAGGAAGAGATTGAGAACAAAATAAAGTGGTACCTCCAAATCCAATATAAAATGTAGGCATAGGAAAATGAGGCCCTTCATCTTGAACATTAATCATGAGGTTATAAATGGTAGAATTATCCTTTCCTCTATGTTGAAGAAATTCAGAAATTAAAAAAAAGCATTTTGGGAGTATACTTTAGCTTAGGTTGGTTTTCTAAAGAGAATAGATAATTATGTTGTGAAGAGGTAGAGGAAGAGTCCCATATTTAATTGTATGAGTGGAAATATGAACATTACAAGCATCCAAAAGAGGAGCCCTACTCTGTCTATGAGAGACCCTATTAGGATTGGTAAAGTTCATCATGTCTATTGACTATAACTCAGTGTCATTATCCAACAAAAAGTCCATGATGAAGGGAAAATAATAGAGAGAGAAATCAAAGGTCAAAAGAGGTGACTAAAATTATACAGGGTTGACTAGGTCGATCTAGTATAGAAACAGGGACTGTAAAACTATATAGAGTCGACTAGGTCAATCCAATATAGTGTACAAAAGGAAAAAAATCTACTAGGTTGACTGGGTCAATCTAGTACAGTAGATAGAGAATTTAAGAATCCTAAAGAAAAATTGCAATATGAATCAAGATAACTTTTCAAGTAATGAAAAGCAGTAAGTACTGAAAGGAAATAGATAGTCAATTGGATTAACATTGGCCAATCCAATTGAAACACACAAAGAAAAATCTTTCACTAACACTAGCCAATGCAAGCTTTTGTGCACATAATTGAACAAAGAGTAAGCAAACAACTTGAAAAGTAAAGATAACTAATTGGTCAACCTGATTGTTAATTAGATTATTAAGATATGATTTTAAATGTGATTATAAGTTGGCTATAATCAAGGTACTAGATAGCAATCTAAGGATGGTTTCATGTAGTTTGGGTTGAAATGGATTATAGTGGAAATGATACAGGCTTGGTATTAGGGCCTACCCCCTCACTTCACACACCATAGTGATAAGGTTTTTAGGTGTTTACCTAGAATATACCATTAATTATGCTTTATACTTGACCAAAGCATCAAGTTAGCATCCCCCTTAGTGATAAAATACAACTAGGTTAGCCTAGAGTAGACAAAATGTTAAAGTGAGTGTTTATATTTTGTGATTTGGCCATGTGTACATAAAATATAAATAGTGAGACTAAGCGATTAATTAAAAATCCCTTAATTAGACTATATGTACTACTCTAAGCATGCAAGCAACAAAAAAAGAAAGTGTGAAATAATCAATAATAGTTATGAGGTTAATTCTAATTTGAAACAAGGTATAGTGTTTGACACTATATACACAAAAAATAGAATAGGGTTGACAATGTTGAACCTGTACTAAGGAAATAAGGTCTAAAAATGAATTAGGTCAACAATGTCGATCCAATTATTTCAGACAACATAGAACATAGAACTAGGTCTGTAGTGTCAATCTAGTTGACTATGAAAGGATAGTTTTAAAGACTGCAAACTGTGAAAGGAAAGATAGAAAAGAAAGAAACAAAGATGTATAAAGGAACCTTGGTGGATCAGAGATGCAATGAAGGAAGATTGTTGATGAAGAACCTTTAAGAATGCTTGAGAAACCTAAAAATTGGGTTGACAGAATCAATCAAGCTATACAATATCCTACTAAAAAAGTTGTGAAACTGTAAGGGGTCGACTAGGTCGACCTAGTAGACTAAACTAGGTGTTTGAAAGGATGGAAACTTGTATTGGGTCGACTGGGTCGATCTAGTTGCCTATTTTTGGAAACCTACAAATAGAGAAAAATAATTGGGTTGACATAATTGATCTAGTATGTCAAAAATATATGATCAAAAGAATGACTAAAAGAATGAAAAAATGAAAGAAATATTGCAAGGATTAGTTTCACATCAGGTTTGCTAGAATGTATGCAATCAGACATGCATCATGTCTATAAATTAATCATGGCTCGAAGAAGATAGAGCATACCTACAGTTTTGATTGGGGATATACTTGTTAAGCAAGAGCTTGACCAATATGAGGATCCGCTAAAACTAATAAGGGGATCACTTGTCACAACACATCATGCTAGGGATGGTTCCAAAATCTATAGTCTAACATAATTGCACAACAACCTTGATGGAGTCCTAAGGTTTAAAACATTCACATATTCTAATGACAAGAAATTAAATCTAATCTAGTGCACACCAAAGCTTGTGGCACAAAGTGGGGGTTAAAAACAATAAAACAACTAAACCAAACATGTATTATAAGACATATACTCATGTCAATGTATACAAAATCCTAATACATGGGAGAAGAATACAAATGCATTGTCTATCTACTCTTACAAAAGATAAATAAAGTTAGGAATACTTACTTTTGAAGACGAACCCATACCTTAATCTTTCGCTTGGCCAAGGTGCTTCGCAAAAGATTGTTGAGGTATGTAAGGATAACCAAGATAAATCATCTCTAGGCTACATAACCTATTTAATCATCTAAAAGAATTCTTCTCAAGAGAAGATCCATATCTCTAAATAAAGTATGGAACCCTAAGCTTTATTCCTTAAGTAGAATGGTCAATAAGTAGATGTTCTCTCACACTTCTTCGCTAATAATTCTTCTCTTATGAAATGGTGGGAAATGAAATTGAATATATAGGTGGATCTTGCCCTAAATCCTTTCTAGAACATCAAGTGTATAGGGTTGACCGAGTCGACCCAGTATGTTTTTATGGATAAATCACTAGGTCTAAGCTAGGTCAGTGGAAAGGATAACAAGCCAAGAAAGTGAAAAATACCCCTAAACTATACTAGGTCAACCCAGTACAGTCGACTGACCAAAAGGGTGTTAAGGTAAAAAAAGGAGGAATAAAAAGTGTAGACACCTAAAATTAGCCACCAATAAACTCCAACTAGGGTTTTGACCAATTTCTACCAGAATACATAATTTATCCTGAAAACACTAAAACACGTTAAATGAATTGAATTTGTCATATACAAGTGTTGATTTTGGCTAAAGTATCATTAAATGGGGAAATGTATTTTATGAATAAGCTAACTTTGATCGGATCATTTTGATTCAAGATGATATATTAGCACCTGGGTGCTCTGGATTGCTATTTTATACCCAATTTCTTACACGTGACATGTGCTCTTGTTATTTTGTGTTGTCAACATTCTAAGTGGGAAAATGGATCCAATGCATCTAACATTGCATCCTAATTCTAATCTAGTCAATTTTTGAGCTAGTAATATGACATTTTGAATAATTTGTGCACCAATTGCCAAGATTTGCATCAAAGTTGACTAATCATGTTTAAAGCTAATTAATCTGAATCAAGAGCCTAATTAAGAATTCTATGGAACTTGCTAAATATTTTTTTTGGAAATTGATATTGAATATTTGCATCATCAAATGACATCATTTCTTAGAAAGGCATCCCTATGCCTCATTAAGACCTTCCATGCCTCTTTAATACCTCTATATTATAGTATGGCCTCCAAAATTGAATGGATCCTTAGCCACACATCTTCATATTGAGATGGATGGTTTAGATTCATTTTGGTTATTTTGCAAAATCTATAAATAGTAGCCCTTTCCTATTGAATTTTAATTTCTTTTAAGCTAAAGTTATCATGCCCAAATATCTTCAAACCACATCTTGATATAGTGTTATTATGCCCAAATATTGAGCCAAAGCCTTCACAAGCCAAAGGTGCCAAGAGGAGATGAAGGTAGCCACACTCCATTGATGAATATATCTTGAAGCACAATTTGAGCATACCAAAGAAGGATCCTTTTGGAGTAATCAAGGATTTAATAAGAAGTTTGTTTTTCATTTCTCATTTCTTTCCATTTCTAGTTGTGTTTTCAAATGGTTTTTCTTCACTAAGCTCCCCCTAGTGACTAGGCTTAGCGATGTTATTCTAGTTAGTGTGTTTCTTTCATTTTGTTTTCATTTTAGAACTAACATGACTAACCATCATTTCTTGAGTCAAATTCCTAGTCTACAAAATGGCACTCTTGATGGAACCGCATCCCATGAATTTGCTTGAAAAGTTCCTACAATCATCTTACTATTCAATCTCATGTAGAATCTTCGAGTTTGAGGCCTAATAAGTTGAAAAATTAATAAAAATTATGTTCATGGACATCTATGTGAAAATCTACAACCTGAACTATAAAATTTGTGCCCTGGACTCATTGTAGGCCACAACTGTGCCTGATAACTCGTGGCCTAAGACAACAAGCTAAATAGGCCATTTTGTGGAGCTTCATTTGGGGTCATATGAACTCCATTTTTGATGATTTTTTTTAAAGCACATGTTTTATCTTAAATATTTAAAATATGATATTATTTTATCTTCAAGTTACATAGAGTTTTCACAAAATCTTGAAATAGGAGTTTGAATCTTTTTAAAAGTTTCTAATTGTTATTTCTTAGTTTCGTTAAATAGTGTTGTTTCTTGGTTTTATTAAATTGTTGTTTTTTGGTTTTTTATCAAAATTTTCATCTAACAAGTCTAATCTAACATGTTTACTTTTTTGAGGTTTTGCCTTCAGGTTGATATATTTTTCCCTTCAAGGTTGCTTGTCTTATTTGATAAATAAGCTTCAAGGCTAAACAAAGTGTTGACCTTTTTATTGTAGGGCCCATTTGAAAAATACACAAAACAAGCTTAATTAGTTATTTCAAAATTCTTTTGGGATGTTTTAAATGAATTAGGCATTACACTTTGGGTTTAAAAAGAAAGTTTTGCATGTTTGTGTTAAATGTATTGATTGTTCTTTCAAAGTTCACAACTTAAATCCAAGGGGCTAAAGAACATCACCACATATTTTGTTTAGTGCTTTAAAACTGAACACACTTCAAGTTTTTACAAGTTACTTTTTATTATTCACTTAGATTAGTTTTGTTTGGACAAATAGGGAGTTGTGTGTGTATGTTCTCCCATCTGTCCCCTTTAGGAAACTTTTGAGATCAAAAACACCAGCTTCATTACAAAGTGCCTTAGTTCAAAGGCATAGAAGAGAAGTTGTCAAGGCTCTTCCCAAGACCCGCATGGATTGGGTGACCTAAAAATAACCTTTAAAGCTCTTTTACTTGGTTTTTTAATTTCATGCATCTTGGCTTATGAGGGGACTTAATTACCTTTCATGAATTCTTTAGGTAAGCTTTGAATCAAAAATTCATCTCTCAGTATTGTCTTCAACCTCTTTCCATGAGGGGGTAAATAAATTGGGATCTCCCCACTAGGATCAAAGGTTTGAGTAGTTAAACCTTCTCTTAGAATTGGGGCTAAGCCCAAGATGTATGAGCACATTAAACATCATACTACACTAAACAAGTGACAGATGTAATGGTTGTAAAAAGGGCTAGACCTTTTTACAACAAGCCAAGTGTCATGGATCTAATTGATGTGTTTTTTCTCTTGTTTGCTAATGTAAAAGTTGGTAGACATGGGATCCATCTAGAACATTCAAAACCTTGCTAGTTTAGTTAACCCCACTTTATCCTACCTTGTCAATTTAGGATTTAAGATGATTAGTTAGCTAATTTGTCTTAGATTACTTGGTTTTTGTGTGAAGTCAAAAAAATGGTGTTAACAAAAAATGACATAACCAAACACATTGTCCCAAAATTTCTTTGAACAAAGGAGACATTATGTTGCCCAAGTGAAAAACATGTTTTTTCTTATTCAAAATGATCATCATACACTTTGTGTCATATCTTCCAATTTAGTGTAGTTATGCTGCCCATTTGAGTCTAGACCTTTTACCACATTTTATTTAAAGTCCCTCATTGATAATTTAAATTTGAAATTGGACTCTTCCAAGTTTTAAAGGTTGATGTGTTAAATTAGGTTTACCACTTTGCACTTGACTTGTTTTAACTTGAGTTCAATTCCTAATTTGAATTGAGGGCCATTTTTAGACTCAACATCATTATCATCATTTGCTACTACTCAAGTCATTTTGCGTATCACTCATGCCTTGAGTCCTAGGCTACATTTTTGTATCATCCATCATATTTCACCTTTTGTCTTAGGTCAATTTGATAGCACACTTTTACCTTAAAAATTTGTCTAGCTTTGTTTGTGTATATCATTTAGGTTAAGGAGGGTAGTGTTACATTGCCAAAATTGTGTTGAAGCCATTTTTGCCTTAGAGTTTTTGAAACAAGCATTTGCCACATGTCTTGAGTAGTTTAGCATTGTTACACTACTCAAATCATTTTTAAACCTTGTTTCATAGACCTTTTCATGTATAATCCTAGTTATTTAAAAGATCCAACCATTTCAAGTTTTCTTTGAGATCTTTTTTGTAGACACTTAAATCTGGCCACCAATAACCTCCAACCCAATTTTTGACCAATTTCCACCTAAAGCACAAAATTTGGCCTAAAAACACTAAAATGCATTAAATGAGTTGAAATTTATATATTCAAGTGCTAATTTTGGCTAGGGTATTCCTAAATGGGGCAATGTAATTTATGGGCCAACTAACTTTGATCAGATCATTTTAAATCAAAATGCTAATTTTGCACTTAAGTGCTCTGAATTGCTCTTTCATATCAAATCTCTTACACAAGACATGTGCCTTTGTTATTTGTTATTGATAATATCCTAAATGGGATAATGGATCTAATGCATCTGACATCAACTTCTAATTCCAATCAAATCAAATTTTGGACCAATAACAAGGTATTCTGATCAATTTGAGTAATTTGTGCATAAAGTGCTTAAACATGTTTAAGAGATAATTAAACCAAATTAGAGCCTAATCAATAATTCCATAGAAACTTGTTGAATAATTTATTTTGGAAATAAATATTGAATATCTACATCATCAAATGACCTCATTTCTAAGGAAGACATCTCTAGGCCATAAATGCCACAAATATTAGGATTCATACCATCCATGCCTCATTAAAGCCCTCCATGCCTCTTAATTTCTCCTCTATCCCAAATATTGATGAGCCTATTTATCAATTTTAATTGCAAAATTGAATTAATCATTAGCCACACATCTCAATCCTCAGATGGATGGTTCAGGTTGATTCTGATCAATCTCAAAAATTTATAAATAAGAGGCCTTAACACATGAATTTTAAGTTTAATTTGTGCAAAGTTATAATGCAATACTGGTTCCAAAAGCTTCATGAAAACTAGTGTTACCATGCCAAATTGATCCCAAGCCAAGCCACAAGCCAAAGGTGCTAAGGAGAGATGGAGGTAGCCAAACTTCAATTGCCAAGGACTTTATGAGCACAAAACTAAGCAAGCGACTACTACAAAGGCATTTGGAGAATCCAAGGAAGGTGAAGGAATTATTGTTTTTCCTTAGTTTTTGTTATTAATCTTACCCTAGTAACTAGGCATAAAAGTGTTAGTTTAGTGTGATCTTTATCAATTTATTTTATGCATTTTATCACTAACACAATACTAGCCTCCTCTTCTTAGTTAAATTCTTAGTTCACATAATGGCACGTCCAGTGAGTCCTTTCTAGCTTCACAAAAATGATCACGAAGGTTTTTCAAGTAACCTACTAATATTTTCTTTGCAGAATCTTGAAGTAAAGAAGCCAAAAAGAGTGAAAATTGGAGTAAAAACACATTTTTCTAGGAGTCATGGGTTGGGTTTGTTCTGACACAGTCATGGTATTATTACTTTGAGTCGCGAGATTGTCCTGTAGCTCATGGTATTGTGCTAAGCTTATTTTTTTTGTTAGACTAACTTTATCTTTCTATATAAGTTTAACAATACCACTACTATCTTAATAGCAGGATTGTTTTACAACTCATAGGGTTGCCAAATCAAGTAACGGTATTATCTAACTGCTATCAGGTTAAATGATAATACCACTACTTTTAAAGTGGTAGGATTATCCTACAAGTAGTGGGATTGTCACTATGAGTCACGGTATTGTAGTGTGCAGAATAGGCCATTTTTTGGAGCTTTGTTTGGGGTCATCCAGACTCTATTTTTGAAGATTTTTTTAAAACCATGTGTTTTTTCTTGAATTTTCATAGTATGTAATTAGTTTAGCTTGAATTTGTTTGTTTTTTTCTAACAAACCTCATTTTACCCCAAGTAACGGGTATGTGACCTTGAGTAACGAGATTTTTATTTGCAATACTACAACTATAAAAGTTATGGGATTATCTGGCAACTAGCGAGATTATCATTTAGAGTCACAGTGTTGTGACTAAATGGTTAGCGGTTAGTTACAATATTGCAACTCACTAAGTTACGAGATTATCTTTCAAGTAGTGGGATTGCTCTGTGTAGTAGCGGGATTGTACTATGTAAAAACTCGAGAGCTCTTTTTTTCAAGTTCATTATTTCAAACCCAAAGTAGCTTCAAGGATAAAGGACATACCAACATTTTTATTATAGGACCAAGCTTAGAATTTGCTAAAAACATGTTTATATCACCTTGTGCATGCTTTAAAATGGATTAATAACCTTGTTTTGGTGTTTAATTAAAAATTTAGATGCTTATGGTGAATGTTTGCAAAGTTTGCAATTAAGACTAAGGGTTCAAAAGAACACCATCACACCTTTTCATTTGGACTTAAAAATAAACACACCTTTTCAAGCTTTTTATGTTCTCTTAGTTATTTAAATTATATTTTTGTTTGGCAAAAAGAATGGTGTTGTGTGTATGCTCTTCTATTTATCCCCTTTAGGGAACCCTTGGAATCGAAAGTGTCATTCTTATTGAAAATAGCCTAGTCCAAGACTTAGAAAGAAAGTCATCTAAAGCACTCCCCAAAAACTCATCAAAGTTTGGGTAACCTTGAAAATGACCCTAAAGTCTTTCTATTTCATGCTTTCTTTATTTTTATGCAAACTTGGCTTATGAGGGGGAATTCATCACCTCCCATGAGTTATTTAGGGAAGCTTTGACCTGGGGTTTCACCTCTTGGCATTGACTTCATTTGGATGTTAGTTGGAGTTGTACATGGGACATAGTGGCACTTTAAACATCACATTACACTGAGTGAATAGCAGGATGTAGTGGTTGCAAAAAAGACTAAACCTTTTTACAATAAGCCAAGTAATATAGACCCAAAATCCATGATTTGTTTTTGCATTATTTGATGTGAAAGTCATTGTGTAATTGATTCCCATAGAATGTTTGAAAACTTGTAGATCTTAGACAAATCCTCACTTGCCATGAAAGTATTATTAGTACAAGGTACACCTCAAGGTCCATGTCATGGTACTATCAATTGAGAGAAGGGGGGTGTAAAAACCCTACTATATGATGTGCATTTACTTTGGATGAATACTTAAAATCCTCTCAAATGACGTATATTGATAGATTCCAATAATACCAAGTAACCTTGTCAGTTTAGAGTCTAAGAGTGATTAATCAGTTGAGTTTAGTCCTAGATTAAAGTATTGTTTGAAACCAAAACTTGGTGTAAACAAATGATACAAACCAAAACACATGGTCCTCATTTTCCTTTGAATAAAGAGGCATTATGCTACCCACGTGAAATCATCAATTGGCCTTGTTCAAAATTTATCAAAACTTGGAGTCATATCATCCACTTTGGCATAGTTATGCTACCCAATTGAGTCTAGACCTTTGCCAAAGTTGTTTAAGTCCTTCATTTATAATATAAATTAAAAATTACACCTTTATAAGTTCATAGGATTGATGTGTTAAGTGGGTTTGTCATTTTCACTAAACTTGAGGGAATTTAGGTTTAATTTCCAATTTGGGTTGAAGGCCATTTAACACTCATGATCGTTATCACCACTTGTTAGACTTAAGTCATTTTGTGCTAAAAACTTGCACTTTGAGTTTGTGTACCACAACATTTTTAGTCAAGAAGGATAGTTTTATGTTGTCAAATTTATGGGAAACTATTTTTGGATTTGAGAGTTTAAAAAAAAAACATTTTGTCACATCTTTTGGGTAGTTAGTGTTGTTACATTGCCCAAAACATTTCATATATTATTTCATGGACGTTCTTGCATAGAGGTCAAATTTGTTCCTACATTTTTAGACCAATCTAAGTGTACCTTTTATGAACCTTTGTCTAGCATAATTCTAGGGTTCACTTTTTGTTTAACTTATTTGTTAAAATAGCCAAGTTTTATACCATTATTTGTGAGAAAAGTAAACTATGTCTAAAGTGTCTTTTATTTCATACCTTATACTTAGTTGGTCAAATTTATATCCAAAACTCAAATGCCTAGTATTTTTTAGAAGTGTTTCAAATCCATTAGTTTAAAAATTATCTTTATTTTCAAAGTCTAGTTTTTGACATCATTTGGCCAAGAGTCCTAGCACATGTCTTATTTGACCCTAGCTTTTGATGTTGTGTTTGGCCAAAAAACCTATCAAATTTTAAATTTCCTAGATTAGACTGATTTGAAACACTTCAACCTTAGATTTTAGCATTTTGATTTTTGGTCTATTTACTTGCTTATCTTTGTGTGAATAATGAGGTGTTAGATACTTAACGTTATCTTGTTTCCTCACAAATCTTTGCATAAACCTTTTTGATCCTTTTAACGAATCTAGACCAAGTTTGAACATCATCTATTTTATACATTATCTTTTTTAGAGTTTGTATAACTCTCTTTCTATCACAAAGCATTTACTATGGATCCCAACATGTATTCTTACACTCATAGTGGACTCATGTATAATATGGGGATTAGTAATGTGATTGCATAGGAAGAAATGGTGCAAGACCCCTACACAGATAATATTCTTGATGAGATGGATTCTTATCCCTCTTAGAATACTCAATTATGGGTATCAAGCCAAGATCCATTGGATAACTATTTGGTTAACACACCACCTTATTCAGAACAAGATCAAGAAAAAATCACACAATACCTAGCTATAATACTCACAACTGACAAACTAATTCTTTAATAGTCACACTCTACTAATGTGCCTTCCACATATGATCCATTTTTGTTTGAGCATCATTTATTTGAGAACAAAGATAATATTTTAATTAGAGCCATAGAGTTAAGGGCCAAGTTTCCAGCAGAGTTCCCCCATAAAAATTTACCAAGTCTAGTAAGAATGCCCCACAATATCATTTACAATCAACAAGCTTCTTCTAGCAATCCTTTGGATCTAGTCTAAACAACATATCAGGACCCTAATCTACCTAATAGAGGTAAAACCATCATGGAAGACCACTTTAATCAAATACAGATAGCATATCAAACCTACCTAAATCTAGCACATAATTTCAAGCAAATGAACATGATGAGCAAACCTCTTATTGACGTATTTCCTTCAATAAGAATTTTGATAGAGTTAATTGGTCAAGAGAATAAAAGTTCAGGCCCATTCATGCAAAACACTTCATTAGACAACTTGTTGTATATTCCCATTATTGAAGAAGTGTCTTCTACTTCTATGCAAAATAATGAGCAAAATATGGCAGATAATGTGCAAGCAATGTCTAATCCCAACCAAAGTGGTACTAATGCACAAAAAACTAGTCAACAACATGTGCTTATAGTTAATACCATGAGTGGACCATCATACTATTGAGTATGAGTTTTTGCATCCCAACCTTAACCAACTACTTCATCAAGTGTGCAACCAACAGGATTAGGTAGTCAATCAACAACCAATGTAATGTCTTAATAGCCGAATGTGATGAATCCTACTCCTCAACAAGTGATGAGTAGTATTCCACAATAGCAGGCATAATCTAGTGTATCAATGCAATAAAGGCTAAATATATTACCACTTCAGCAAGGGGTAATTAATATTCTACCTCACTAGGTAATGATAAATATACCTCTTCAGTCACAGACTTGTGTACCAATCCAAAACCAAGTGATGACTAGTCAACAACGTGTAAATATTAGTCAGTGATAGATGCCAAATATTCAACCTATTTTCCCTTCCCCATAGGGATTCATTCAATAAAGAGGCTCTTATGTTTTTCAAGTACCTACTAGACAACTATTGGTTCAAAATGTGTCACAAATTTAGAGACAGGGTCTTGGTCCACAAGTACCCACTCAACAACAAGGTTTGATTAGTCGACAACATGTCCTTTTCAACCATACCAGGCACAGTATAGTTATATCCCTCCATCCCAACCACAAATTCTTCTAAATCAAACCTTTATTTCCAATCCAAACCAAAATATCACACAACCAACTATATAATTCCAAGTACATCCAAATCCATGTATGCATATTCCTGGTCCATTTCCCAACCAAACCAATGTACCTCAATAGATATCTCCATCATACTCTAGTCAAAAGTGTCCCACTTATAACTTCCCAACCATCTACTCAAAACAATATTCTCCCTCAAACCAATGTTCCTTCTAGTTTCTTATCCCAAGAATTGCAATAGATGAAGGATGTAATTACCATTATTGAGGCTAGGAAATAGACTAAAAAGTTTAAGTTGGATGACATGTGTTCTTATCCATTCAACATGGAATACTTATAGATACCATTTCCTCTAAGATACAAACCATCAAAATTCAACAAATACAAAAGAAAAGGTGACCCTAAGGCTCATTTAATAGAGTTCTTTATCACATGTCAATTGGTGGCATATAGCAATATATACCTTTTGTTGTTGTTTTCAAGGAGTTTGGTTCGACAAGCCTTGGAGTGGTTTTTAAACATGCCCAAGAATTCAATAACAAATTTTGATTATCTTTCTGATAAGTTTGTGCAGCATTTCTCCTATAATCTCAAACATGAGATTTTATTAGTCGACTTAACACAAGCAAAGTAAAAAGATGGTGAGAGTTTTGCAAGTTTTCCACATTAATGGAGAGCCCTTACAAGCTAATTTACCCATAGTTTACTAGATAAACAATTACCGCTATGTTTATTAAAAAATTTCATAGTGAGATAGCTTACCATCTGGAACTACAATGTGCACATACTTTTAAGGAGATCATTGATAAAAGCTTGTTGATTGAGCTAGCTCTTATTAATAAAGGGATAATCAAGCTTACATCAACTAATTAGAATCAAGGTACCAATCAAGGAAGTGGTCAAAACCAAAATCCAATTCAAGCATAAGCATCACAACTGGCATAGGCTAATAACCAAGAAAGATCAAAGCAATTTAACCATAATAGGAATGTTGTTGCTAATGGAATAACTGAGTCACGTCATGTCCAAATGGTGCACATATCATCTACACCACCTTTTCAACTTACTCCTACCCAAAAAACTCTCCAACTAATGCCACAAGCCCAAAAACCAAGACTCGTGCAACAAATACAGCAACCTTTATCATTGCAAACCCCTCCTCCAAGGAGAACTATGCCTATGCATCATGTCTTTAGTGACCTAGGAGAACCTATTGAGTCTGTATTTCACAAACTTGTCACTATTAATATAATTAGTTGGCATGTACCAAAGCATTATCTATAAGGCATTCCTTATCTTGATTGGTACCATACAAATGAATTATGTGAATATCATCAGGTCAATGGGCATAATCTATGAAGATGTGTGTAAATCAAGCATTTAATCAAGAATATGTTAGAGAATGGGGAGATAACATTAGATAATGGTGCTTCCACTTCCAATCAAACTCTTGGGATTTGTCAAAACCTATTTCCTCAATATAATAATCAATAATAGTAGAATAATCAACAACAACATCACTGGCCAGTGTAACAACAAAATCAACAGTATCAAAATCAAAGGTCGAACTAGTAGAACCATTACAATTAGAAAAATCAACAATAGAACCCAGAACATTAAAACAATGGATAAAACTAAGGTCAAAATCGTAACAACCAAAAAACTTACCATGCAATCACACATGATTACAATAGGGTTGTAGGTCATATTACAAGGGGTAGTGTTAATACCATCTCCATTAATCATAGACTGAGCACTAATCAATCTAGACCATTGCTAAACAACAACGCTCACCCAAATTACATGGATAATCCTTCTTTAACTTGGGATAGCACATAAGCAAACCAAAAAATTGGGACTTCTCCTTTTGGACCTTACACCAACAACTCACCCTTACCACGTGACACATAAAAGTGCACTGGTAATCGAGACTTGTCTTATCTAGTCCCACACCATTCTCAATATTTGTTAGCAATTATGGTCTAGTATTTAATCTCGATTGTGCAATCAGAACTTAGAGGTCAAAGATTACAATCCCATGCCCACAACTATCTACCACTTTGCCTGTTATCCAACCAACCATTCAGCCTTAGAATAAACTATTCACTATTGACCAAGACAAGAAGTTTGATATTGTGGAACAATTATAGAAGACACCAGCACAACTTTCTATTTTAGATGTATTGTGAATGTTAACAATCCACAAGAACATCTTGAATAAGTTCTTGACCCAGTCCACTATTTCCAGTGACATATCCCCTGATAAATTTCAATCTTTGGTTGGACACCTAGCTCTAGCCCACCAAGTCATATTCAACCAAAGTGATATGTCTTCCCTTGGTCTACTCCATAATAATATATTATACATAGAAGTTTATATAAAGTGGCATAAAGTGAAACATGTCCTTATAGACAATGGATCATGCCTCAACATAGTATCTCTAAAGCTCGTCAAGCTTCTTGGGTACACAATGGTATATCTCTAGCCATAAATTATAACTACCAAATCCTATGATAATCAAGAAAAAGTATCACAATACACCATTAACTTATCAGTTATCATTGGGCCTTTGACCCATGATACACTTTGTCATGTGCTTGATCTTGAGTTATCATATAATATGCTTTTAGGTAGGCCTTGGTTACATGAGATTCATGAAGTCTCATCAAAGTTGCACCAATGTATCAAGTTCCCCCACTTAGGGATGAAAGTGAATATTCTAGGAGATTTACACCCATATGAACACTGCAAACATCTTGAGGTTGAGTTTCAAAACTAAAATTACCAATACGGTATGAATATGAGTTCCAAGTAAGATAAAGGAAAGGCCATACTTATTGATCCACCACAAGATAATTGCATAGATCCTAATACCTTGGATTCCCTTTCCCACATGCCACCGACTTAAGCTTCCAATCATTTCACCATTTCAGATAATGGATCAAGGGAGTATGTGACCCATGATACCTTCCATATTGCCAATATTCCTTAGAATCCGAAGACCTTTGGGTGACCTAAAGTCATCCCACACATGCATTGGCAATAAAAGAACAAAGATAAGGGACTTATCATATTTGTACCAGCATCTGACCTAGAACCAAACCTCTTAAAGGGGATGAATTATGGTTGTACAATCACAACCAAGATAATTATTATAAAAGTATAAAATATCCTATTCCCAATAAGATTATGGAGCATCACAATTATGAAGGAAGAGGCCTCGGACCGAATCAATAAGGAACTATTGAGCTAATTTCTATAACTAAATATGAAAGACCTTATGGACTTGGATTTAAACTGCCTAGGGGTGACCCCACATATCTTATTCAAATTCCATCACTAACAGCTAGTGATAATGATGTCGACAGTAAAGTAGAGTCTAATCATAGACTCACCTTTGATGACCTAACTGAGACTAACCTATTTGATAACAATGCCATTTATACCCTTACCCTAGTCATTCATCACAACCCATTACCTATACTATCCTTAATTGATATATTGGGACCAACAAGAATCCAATTTGTTGATCGATGAGTTTTATAATGATGAGGCATTTTGTGATTTTTTAGGACTTAGAGACAGCGTTCCCTTGGGAGATCACAAATCAGGATTCTCAATCACATTAGATCCTGAAGCCTATTTTAGAGAGTAGGTCAACACCCTTAGCCAAAAACAAATAGATAAAACATTGAGGTCCCAAAGTGAAAACCTCTTTGAGGTGCTTTCTGATCAAGGAAAAAGTAAAGATAAAGGCCAGTCTAGTGGTGAAAACTTGTTTCAGACACCATTAGATGGGGGTGTTTATTCTTCTTCAAATTTAGACCTAGAGACCACCAATGATGAACTTGCCTATATATCTAAGTTTAGTTTTGCACAACAACAAGTATTTGATCAAAATTTTCAATAATTTTTGAGTTTTTTTGTCACATGGCTAGATCTCCCATTAGGGGACTCAGATTCATCGTGCCTAAAAGAAGTTGATGAGCAAGTCTTAGCAGAGGAACCTTATATAGTCCAATAGTTCAAGTCTTTACCTACTATCCTAGAATATGGTTCGACCCTTCTAGTCAAAGATAAAATAGAGGTAAACATCGAGACTCCATCAGACCCCAAATAGATAAAATTAGGCATGTCCCTCACTGAGGAATGTGAAGTCTTTACAGCTCTATTGAGATAATTTATAGATATCTTTGCATGGGCTTCTTCTGACATGCCAGGTTCGGACCTTGCCTTGGTTTTGCACCACCTTGTGGTCAATTTTAATGCTAAATTGGTAAAATAAAAGATACATAAGATGCATCCTTGCATTGCTATCTTGGTAAAGAAAGAGTTGGAAAAAATCTTAGAAGTAGGATGTATCTGATCCATTGATTACTCAAAATGGATATCTAATGTTATACCTATTAGTAAAAATCCTAAAGGAATCAAAATTTGAACTAATTTTTGAGACATCAACAAATCTTATCCTAAATATGACTTTTTATTTCTTGATATTGACATGATCGTCAACTCCATGATGGGTTATGAAATACTTTCACTCATATATCACTTTTTAGGATATAACCAAATCAGAATAGCACCAGAAGACCAACATAAAATAACATTTACCACTCCATGAGGAATATTTTATTATCAGGTAATGACATTTGGCCTTAAGAATGCTAAAGATACATATCAAAGGGCCATGACTATCATATTCCATGATATGATGTATGATATTGTTGAAGACTATGTCGATGACATATTAGGATAATCCAAGAATAGGGCCGACCATCCAGCAGTGTTGTATAAGATATTTAAAAGATTACGAGAGTAAAAAGTTAGATTCAATCCAAATAAATGTGTATTTGGTGTAACCTCAATAAAATTACTTGGATTCATCATGTCTCACAAAGGTATTGAAGTTGATCTGGCTAAAGTCCATGCTATAACTAAGATTCTACCGCCAACCAATTTGAAGCAACTCCATATTTTGTAGGGTAAGATCCCATCAATCCAATGCTTCATCTTTCAGTTAGCAGACAAGTGTCATCCATTTACACATATTCTAAATAAGGGAGTTGTATTTTACTAGGATGATCACTGCTAAATATCTTTTTAACAACTCAAAGACTATTTAGCTAATCCACTTATTTTATTACCTTCTATGCTGGAAAAGCCATTTTTTTATACCAATCAACTATCGATAATGCTCTGGGGGCACTCTTAGCTCAACATGATCACAATGGAAAAGAGCATGTCGTATACTACCTAAGTTGTACCTTGGTCACATATGAACATAACTATGCACCTATTGAAAAAGCTTATCTAGCCATGGTCTTCATAGCTCAAAAAATGTGTCATTCCATGTTGAATAATAAGACCATGGTCATTTCAAAAGTATATCCACTCAAGTATCTACTATCTAAAATATCTTTACAAGGTAGAATGGCCAAATGGATCATGCTTCTTAGTGAGTTTGGCATAGATTATGTCAATCAAAAGGCAATCAAGGGATAATTTCTTGTAGATCAACTTGTTGAAGCACCTCTTACAGACACAAAGCTACTCACATTTCATTTCCCTGATGAATCTATAATGACCATCATTGACCCACCTCTTGAGGAGTAGCACTAGAAGCTATATTTTGATGGTTCATTTACTACACATGGATCAGGGGTAGGCCTTTTATTTATTACATCACAGGGGGATCTAATCCCTAAATCATTCAGAATCAACTTTCCTTATATAAACAACATGACTGAGTATGAAGCACTTATTTTAGGACTTCGATAGGTAGTGCATTGGAACATATCTCATATCCAAGTTTATGGTGATTCTTATTTAATCATCAATCAGGTCACAGATCATTTTTAGACTAAAGATGACAAGTTGGTTCCATATAAAGCCATGGTCGACACTCTTAAGCAATAAATTACCAACATTTAGTTTGAACACATAGTAAGGGCTAGTACTAGAACAGTAGATACCATGGCTACTATTGGATCCATGATTCAAAAAATAGATAAAGCTAGATAGTATTAGTTCCTCATCGAGAATTTGTCAGCACCAGCGCATGAACTTTCAACCATAGTAATGATTTGTGATATTATTGGTCATAATTCTATCTGGTACTCAAAACTTTACAACTACCTTCATGACCAAGTTCTACTATCTAACCTATCTCAGAAACAAGACAAAGCCTTTATTTATCATTCCACTCATTATACTCTACTTGGATCTACCCTTTACCACCATATTTTTTATGGAACTCTGCTTCATTATTTAACTTCTACAGAGTCTACACTAGTGTTAAGAGAAGTTCATGGAGTATGTGGAGCTCATTCTAGTGAGATAGTCCTATCTAAAAATTTCTTATGTATTAGTTATTATTGGCCCATGATGGGTGTAGATGCAGTTATATATGTAAATAAGTATGATAAATGTCAATGGCATGATAATCTGATTCATGCCCCAACCCAAACTCTAATTTTGATGTTGACACCATGGCCATTTTCTACATGGGGACTTGATCTCATTGAGAAGATCAAACCCACTTCATATGATGGCCATAAACATATCCTTACCACCACTGAGTATTTCACTAAGTGGGTTGAAGCTATACCCCTCACTTATGTTACTAGAAATAAAATTTCCAAATTCATCTTCAACCATCTCATTTGTCGCTATGATATCCCCTCTGAAATTATATCTGATAATGGAAGATCATTAAAAAACAAGGATGTAGATTAGCTATGTATCAAATATGACATCACACAACATTTTTCTACTGCATATTACCCTCAAAGTAATGTCCAAGTTGAATTATAAAATAAAACCATTATCAATATTCTCAAAAATATTGTCAATGTTATCATTCATGATTGGCACCTACAGATATTCCCTACCCTTTGGGCATACTATACCAATCATCATACCCCCACAAGAGCCACTCTATACTCACTTGTTTATGGTACTGAAGTCATCCTTCCCATTGAGGTCAAATTTCCTTCACTGTGAATCTCTTTCAAGAATGTCTTGGATGATCATGACTATCGAGTAGCTCGCCTACAATAGCTATACTTACTCGATGAGAAACACACAGCTACGCTCAACAATCTTTAGGCATATCAGAACTGACTCAAAGGCCACTATAATCAAAATGTTAATTATAAAACATTTAAACTTAGTGATCTTATTCTTAAAGAAAACCAAAATAATACCATCACTAAGAAAAAGCATAAAAGAAAATTCAAACCAAACTAGATATGTCCTTTCATCATTACTGCAGATTATGGATTAGGGGCATACAAGATTGCCACACCAGACGAAGATGAACTTACTAAGCCAATGGATATTATTCACCTTAAGATATACTATGCTTGAGCACTAAGGTGTATTATCTATAAGGACCCTTTCAATTATGCCATTTTATCACTATTCTTCTTTGTACAAAGATCATTTTTATCCATCCTCTTAGCCATATCCACTTTACATTTCTGAACTATCAACCTAGTATATTCTAAAGCCTAGTTCATTTGACCTTGGTTTTTTTTCCATTCATTACACATTTTTAACATCAAGGAATATGATCAGTTTCATCAGTTGGTTTAATTACTTCAGACAGAGATCATATTTTGGAGCAATGTGATAGAAGTTTCAGCAGTTGCATCCTTCGTTTGTTATTCCTTTCTTATCACCAGTCTTGCTACTAATTATAACTGCCTTTGGGAAAATTAGTACCAATGATCTATGTTTTTTTTCCTAGTTATAACTACCTATGGGTAAACTAGGGTCAACATTTTTTATTAAGCTTTGACGTACCAACTTACCACTTCTTATGCCACACTATGCCTTTTTACCAATTGTGCCTACTTTATTTGAATTGACTACTACACTAGTCGAATTCCTCCACTGTAAGGGTGGAACTACAGTGAATTGAGGTCCTACTCTAGGACTATGTAAGTAGTGCTTAATACTTGTTGAGGTTAGCTCAGTTACCCTTTTCCCCATGCTCTGACCATTTTACAAGCAACCTAAGTTTAAATGCTCTCACCATTTTATGAACAACCTAAATTTGAATGCTCATGCCATTTTATGAGCAACTTAAGTTTGAACACTCTCATCATTTTGTGAGCAACCTAATTTTTAATGCTCTCACCATTTTATAGACTTAAAACATTTAGTGTCTCATCATTCTCGATTGAGTTGAGATACTCCAAAATAATTTCAAAAACATTTATAAAACTACTAAAAAAGAACAACAAAAACACAAATTGCTTCTTTGCCTTAAGGATTATGGGAATCCTTACTAAGTTTCAAGAAAACCACTTGTCACTTAGTTTCCATATTCCTCTTTGGCCTTTTATTTCATGCACTTGCCATTTTTCAAGACTATTCCTATTCTTCTATCACATCCATTCTTTTTTTTTTCACCAGTTATCATTTATCTTCCTATTCCCTGGGAAAACTACATTTGGCCTAAAGTTTTTGTTGGATATTACATCCATGGAACTATTTAGGTAGCATCCACTTTCCTAGTGCATATGGAGACATCTTGACCACTACCTTTCTTTTCTTCTATTCTCCAATTTTGTTAGTTTGTTAAGTTATTGCCTATTTTCTAGGGGCAATGTTTCTATGATTTCTATTGAGTGTTTCTTTGTTATTTTATTGGTGTGCTTATTTTTTTACTTTCAACATTGTTGCCTTGATTCATTTTATATGTGTTCATTTGGTGATTCCTTGCCCACACTTACACTTGAATCTATCCATATTCATATGCTTACATTATCATCATGGTTTTATCATTTGTGCATTATTTTCTATTGAGTATTAGATTATGTGAGTCAATTCTTATGCATATTTTGACCAAGTCATCATGATGTTATACTATGATTCCTACTAACACATGCTATAACAAACCTTAACTTCAAGAAGTTTATTCAATAATGGTGACATCAACATCTCTTCAACATTGACATCCTGAATCAATCCCAGTCATATCCCAAACAGAGTAATTAACCACGAAAGAATTTCAACCTTTATTACTTTGAATGAGCATCTCCTTACTAATAGGTTTTTTTAATTCATAATTACACTTTGTGTTAAGTTACTATCATCCTCAACCAAGTTTGTCATGTTTTCCATAATCAGGGTCCAATGATTATAACCACCTATGGGCAAATCATTGTACACCATCCCACCTGCATTTCTCAATGATTATAACCACCTTTAGGCAAATTATTGTGTTGTCATAGCTTTACTTTTTCTACCCATATTGGGGCATTTTATTATCATGTTTGTCTATCCTAACTGGGGCAACTCCATCTTCTCAATGATTATAACCACCTTTGGGCAAATCATTGTGTTATCATACCACGTTTCCACTATCAAAGTACAATGCTTATAACTGCCTTTGGGCAAACCATTGTACACCATTCCACTTGCAATATCAATGAATTTGACTACTTTTTCAATATTATTGTGTTTTCACCCCATCATCTTTCCTTTTTTTGGTCCCCTCATTTCACTTTTTTTTTTGAGGGACCGCTTGCCAACTTACTTGTGCCAATGGTTCCCTTGAGGGGGCATCATGTAGTTAGAATATCATCATTGCAGTTGTAGGCATACAGGACCTTTTCATTCTTTGAGAAGATGTTACTATGCTTATATCTTGCAATGCCTTCCTAAATTTAGGAAAACTATAAACACCTAAATTTGGCCACCAATAACCTCCAACCAAGATTTTGACTAATTTCCACTTAAAACACATAGTTTAGCCTAAAAACATTAAAATGCATTAAATGAGTTGAAATTGATATATTCAAGTGCTGATTTTGGCTAGGGTATCCCTAAATGAGGTAATGCAATTTATGGGTCAGCTAACTTTGATCAGATCATTCCAAGTCAAAATGCTAATTTTGCACCTAGATGCTCTAGATTGCTCTTTCCTATCAAATCTCTAGCACAAGATGTGTGCCTTTGTTATTTGGTGTTGATAATATCCTAAATAGGATAATGGATCCAACACATCTAACATCACTTTTCAATTATAATCTAGTTAAATTTTGGACCAATAACAAGGCATTTTGATCAATTTGAGTAATTTGTGCACAAAGTGCTTAAACATGCTTAAGATCTAATTAAACCAAATTAGAGCCTAATCAAGAATTCCATGAAAACTTGTTGAATAATTTGTTTTGGAAATGAATAGTGAATATCTAAATCATTAGGTGACCTCATTTTTTGGGAAGACATCCCTAGGCCATAAATTCCATAAATATAAGGATTCATGCCCTCCATGCCTCTTAATTGCTCATCTATCCCAAATATTGATGAGCCTATTTATCAATTTTAATTACAAAATTGGATTAATCCTTAGCCACACAACTCAATCTTGAGATGGATGGTTCAAGTTGATTCTGATCAATCTCAAAAATCTATAAATAGGAGGCCTTACCACATGAATTTTAAGCTTAATTTGCACGAAGTTATAATGCATGATTGGTTCCAAATGCTTCATGAAAGATAGTGTTACCATGCCAAATTGATCCCAAGCCAAGCCAAGCCATAAGCCAAAGGTGCCAAGGAGAGATGGAAGTAGCCAAGCTTCTATTGACAAAATCGAGCAAGCCACTATGACAAAGGCATTTGGAGCATCCAAGGAAGGTGAAGGAATTCTTGTTTTTCCTTACTTTTTAGTTGTATTTGTAATTTTTTGTATTACTAAGCTCACCCTAGTAACTAGGCATGAAGGTAATAGTTTAGTGTGTTCTTTCTCAATTTAATTTGTGCATTTTGTCACTAACAGAATACTAATCTCCTCTTCTTAGTCAAATTCCTAGTTCACACTTTTGTTTAGCACAGTTATGTCATTCACCTTTGCCTAGCTTATTAGTCAAAAGTATCTAGTTTTATGCCATTATTTGGGAGAAAATAAACTATCTCCAAGTGTTTTTTATTTCATACCTCCTTATCGACCAAGTTTTATGTCTAAGAGTCAAATGCCTAGTTTTTTTTAGAAGTGTTTCAAATCTATTAAATTAAAAATCTCATCTTTTAAAGTCTAGTTTTTGACGTCGTTTGGCCAAGAGTCATATCACATGATTTGTTTGAGCCTAAATTTTGACGTCATGTTTGGCCAAAAGACCTAACAACTTTTATTTTTCCTAGAATGGACTGATTTGAAACACTTTGACCTAGAATTTGGCATTTTGATTTATGGCCTTATTATTTGACCTTTTTGTGTGAGACATGTAAATGTTATATACTTGACATTAGTTTATTTTATCACAAGTTTTAGATTAAAGGTAAAAACAGGTTTTGAAGGGGCCCCGAAACCCTGAACAAGTAGAAAGATAAACATTAAAGCACAACCAGGTTTACAAAGGAACCTGATTACATAAAAGGACCAACACCAGGTTTTACAGGGACCTAAAACCGACAATAAGACCAAGACAAAACAACAGTCAAAACACAGAACTGAAAGTAAACCACTAACTTCCAGCTCCGTAACCAGCAAATCGAACAAATGACCGGTTTCCTGCCCCCAAAAAACCAATCAGCAGAAAGGAACTTTGGATGAATCTTTTAAGTTCAGATTTTTCTTTTTGCATGACCGAAGATTCATATCAAGAGGAGGGACCAAAGGCTTAGACTTCTTTCTTCTGACTGCTGTCCAACCATCTTCTACCTTAGTTGCCTCAGCAACCCATGCCTCAGGGGACACTGATCTTTGGACACCAGTAGGCATATCCTCCTGGTGACAGTCTAACACAGTCTAGCTCTTAGATAGATCCTTCAAAATAGGGGAAGAGGTCACCTCCTCCTCCTCAGGCTCATTTGTATCTTTGACTTCAGCCTCCTCAGAGGCTTCATTTGATAGATTCTCCAGTGGTTCCTCTTCATCTTCCAATTCGAATTGCACCCTTTCCTCATTCTCGGACTCGGAATCTGTTGTTGTTTCCAAAGGTTGTTTGTCTAAACTATATTCAGAGAAATCCTTTGGCCACCAAGAAGGTGAACGTCTGGGATTATTTTTCCCAGCAACACAATGGGCTACAATATGTCCCGTCTGGTGACACTTCCTGCATCTAAAAGGAATCCCCTCATAATCCAAGATCTGTGTCCAGGTGCCCCTAGGGGAGTCAATGCATATCGCCTCAGGAAGGCCCTTTGAAACATCCAGATCAGCCAGAAATCGAGCACAAGTCGAATGGTGGCCCTTCGTACTGTCTTCTTCATATGGAAACTCCCCTATAGCATTACCAATGGTCTTATAAACTACCTCTTGACACAACTGTATCGGAAGATAAGGGAGCCGCACCCAAATAGGAATCTTGTTAAAGGATTCCGAGAGAGGGTTAAAATCCTTATGCCAAGGTTTGGCCATAAGAGGAAATCTTCCCTGCCAAGAAAAATTATTGTGGCACAGTATAGACTGCCTATCTTCAGGGCTTTGAAAAATTACTATAAAAAAACCCCTGGCGCAAGGCTGGATTTGACCGTCATTAATATGCAGCCAACTCTTAGCAATCCAATTTTGTAGATCTACAAAAGAGGGCCAGAAACCCCGGAAGCGGAAAATGGCAGCACAAGAGGAAAACCATTTTTCTTCTTGGAAGATTTTTTTTGCTAATTCAGGGTCTAGAGTTACCCTAATAGGTTTTAAAGCACTTACAGGCATTACGCGAGTAGGTACAGGTGTTGTTTGAGACCGAGCTTCATGTATCTCTGCTTCAAAGGCCGCCACATCCGCATAGGTTTGCACCCCTGTTATTACATCAATATTTTTAGATATACATATCCATCCTTTTGACCAAGTTATACCAAGTTTGAACTTTCTTTTTTAGACATCTCATTTTTAGAGTTTATATAACTCTATCGTGAAACATTTACTATGGATACCAACATGTTTTCCTACACTCATAATGGCCTTGTGTACAATCCAATAGTTATTAATGTGGTTGCATAAGAAGAAACAGTTCAAGACCCCTATATGGGTAATGTTGCTTATGATATGGATCCCTATCCATATTATAACACTTAAACAAGGGCACAAAACTAAGACCCATTAGCTCATTACTTGGTAGACTTACTTGAAACAGGATCAAGAACAAGTTGAATAGTATCTAGCTTTGGTACCTATCATTGAGGAACCAGTTCTTCAACAACCATACTATGTTACTGCACCATCCACATATGATCCTTATCTATTTGAGATTCACTTATTGGAAAAAAAATATGAAATCTTGGTTAGATCTATAGAAGTAAGGGCTAGGTTTCTAGTAGACTTCCCCCATGAGAATTCGTCAAGCCTAGTAAAAATGCCTCATAACATAATTCATAATCAATAGGCTTCTTCTATAAATCCTTTAGCTCTAGCCAAAATGACATATCAGGACCCTAATATACTTTTCAAAGGCAAATACCTCATGTAATATCACTTTTTACAAATACAGACAGCATATATAATGTACTTAAACCTAGCACACAATTTTAACTAGATGACTATGTCCAATAAACCTCTCATCAATTTAGTTCTTTCAATAGGAGTGATAATAGAGTTGACTAGTCAAGACAAATAGGGTGTAGACCCCTTCACTCAAAACACTTTAGTATTTAATAACTTGTTTCATGTGCCAACCATCAAAGAAGTGTCTTTTGTTTCTACATAGAACATTGAGCAAAACATAGTGGACAATGCGCATGCAACATCCAATCCAAACTAAAGTCATGTAAGTACACAAATAACTAATACACAAATAAGTGTACCTTTAGTTAACACCATGAGTGGTTCTCCAAATCAGGGAGTAGGATTTTCTACATCCCAACCCCCACTAACTACTAGCACTAATCCTCAACCAACTGCCTCTTTAAGCACTCAACCAATAAGATTAGGTAATCAACCAACAACTGATGTTGTGCCTCACTAATAAAATATGATGAATCTTACTCAACAAATAACAAGTAATATTCCATAATAAAAAGCACAATCTAATATACCAATGCAACATAGGCATAATATATTGCTACCTCAACAGGCGGCAACCAATGTTCCACGTTACCAAGTAGTAGCGAACAAACCTCATCCCTCATAGACCAATTTACCAATTCAAATATAAATGATGTCTAATCAACAGCATATGAATATTGGTTAGTGACAAATGTTGAATCTTCCATTAGTGTCAAATTCCAAATAATTTTCTCATAACAAAGAGGTTTTAATGTTCCTCAGGTGTCAATTAGGCAACCTTTACTTTTTGTGTAGAATGTGTTATTAGTTCAATGACAAGGTCTTGGTTCATAGGTACCCCCTCAACATTAAAGTTTGATTAGTTGATAGCAGGTCCCTATTCCACCCTAATAGGTAAAATATACCCATATTCCTCCATCTCAACCTCAAGATCCCTAAACTCAACCCTGCATATCCAACCCTAAATAGAATATTGCATAACTACAGTACGTGAAATTCCAACAATCAAACCCTAATCCACATATGCATATTCTTTGTCTATTTCCTAACTAAACTAATGTAACTTAGAAACTACCTCCATCATACCCCAGTCAAAGTGCTCCACTTGTGACTGCTCAACCATCTATCCGAGCCAATGTTCCCTCCAGTTTCCTAGCCCAAGAACTGTAATAGATGAAGGGTGTAATTACTACCATCCAAGCTAGGAAATAGACTAAAAATTTTAAGTTGAATGACATGTGTTATTATTAGTTTAACATTGAGTACTTTTAGATATCATTTCTTCCAAGATATGAACAACCAAAATTTGACAAATATAAGGGGAAAGGTGACCCCAAGGCTCATTTGACTGAGTTCTTTGTTGCATGACAACCAATGGCATATAATGACATATACCTTTTATTTTTGTTCACAGGGATTCTAGTAGGATAATCCTTGGAGTGGTTTTTAAAGTTGTCTAAGAATTATGTATCCTATTTTGATGATCTTTCAAACAAGTCTATGTAGCACTTTTCATACAATCTCGAGCATGATATTTATTTAATCGACTTGATGCAATCCAAGCAGAAGGTTGGTGAGATTTTTTCAAGTTATCTACAATGATGGAGATCCCTTAAATTCTTATTCACCCATAGTTTACTAGATAAACAATTAGCCACTATGTTTACTAAAACTTTTCATAGTGAAATATCCTATCATCTGGTACTACAGTGTGCACATACCTTTAAGGAAATCATTGATAAAGGCTTGTTGATTGAGTGATCCCTTATTAACAAAAGAATCATCAAGATTACCTTATCTAATCAAAATCAAGGTACTAATCGAATAAATGGATAAAACTATCACCCAGTCCAAGTGCAAGCATCACAATTGATATAGGCCAATAGCAATGAAAGACCAAGGCAATTCAACCATAACAAAAATGTTGTTGAAAATTGAGCAACAGATTCACATCATGTCCAAATGGTGAAAACACCACCTTCTCATCTCAAACCACATATGCAACTTACTCCTAACCCACAAAATTTTTAGCAAACACAAAAATCAAAGCATCTAAGGCCCATGCAACAAATGCAACAACCATTACCATTGTAAGCCCCTCCTCCAAAGAGAATAGTTCCTACTCATCATGTTTTTAGTGACCTTGGAGAGCCAATTGAATTTTTGTGTTTCAATCTCGCCACCACTAATCTAATTATCTAGCCTATATCAAAACATTATCCTCAGTGCATCCCTTATCCTGATTGGTACCACCAAAATGAATTATGTGAATATCACTGGGTTAATGGGCATAATTTGCACCATTGTGTCCAAATCAAACATTTGATTGAGAATATGTTGCAAAATGAGGAGATAACATTGGATGGTAGAGCTTATACTTCCAATCATACCCTTGGAATCTATCAGAACTACTTTCCCAACATAATAACCAACTGTAATAATAGCAATAATGGCCAGTGCATCACTAATAACAACAATTTCAACAATAAAGTTTGAGCCAACAGAATCAAAAATAGTAAAACTAGTAACATAAAAATAATGGATAGAACTAAGGTTAAAATGGCAATAACCAATAGACCTATCATGCAATTACACATGACTACATCAGGGTTATAGGTCATATTATAGGAGGTCGCATTAACACCATCTCCATCAATCTGAGACCAAATACTAGTCAATCACGACCTTTGCTAAACAATACCAATCCACCAACTTACTTTGATAATCCTTCCTTGACCTATAACCACATACAGGTGTATCAAAAAGTAGGGATTACTAATTTTAAACTCTATACTAATAACTCATTATTGCCTCGTGACCACGCACAAGTGCACCAGCAATTGAGATTTATCCTATCTAGTCCCCCACCATCATCAGCATTTGTTAGCAATCATGGTCCTATATTTAATCTTAATTGTAAAATCATAACTTGAGGGTTGAAGATTACCATTCTAGGCCCATATTCATCTGCCACTTCACCCATCACCCAACCAGTCGTTTAACCTCAAAATAAGCCATTTAACACTGACTAAGAGAAGAAATTTGACATTGTGGCACAATTGTAAAATATGCCCATAAAAATATCCATTTTAGATTTTTTACATACATCAACAATCCATAAGGATATTTTGAATGATTTATTTAGTCAATCCATTATTTCTAGTGACATATCACCTAACAAATTCCAAGCTTTGGTTGGACATCTAGCTCCAGCCCAATAAGTCACTTTCAACCTAAGTGATATGTCATCCCTTGGCCCGTTGCATGATAACCCCTTATACATTGAAGTTTACATAAAGTGGAACAAAGTGAAACATGTCCTTATAGATAATGGATCAGGTCTAAACATAGTGTCTCTAAAGTTCATCAAGCTTCTCGAGTACACTATGGCAGATCTTTAGGTAAAAACAATAACCATCAAAGCTTAGGAAAATGAAGAATGAGAATCACAAGGCACCATTTGTTTGTTAGTTATCCTTAAGCCCTTGACCCATGATACACTTTTCCATGTGCTAGATCTCAATTTTTCATATAATATGCTTTTGGGTAGACATTGGTTACATGAAATTCATGAAGTCCCATCGACATTGCACCAATGTATCAAGTTTTCGCATTCAAGGATGGAAGTTTGTGTACTAAGAGATTTGCATCTGTATGAGAACTAAAAACACCTAGAGGCCAATTTAAAGAGTTATAACTATCATTTTAACATGAATCTAGTGGCCAAGTAGGATAATGGAAAAGTAATACTCCTTGATTTGCTAGAGGATAACTGCATTGATACTAATACCCTTGATTCCCTTTCCCATATGTCACCTCTTGAAATATCCTATCATTATACCATCTCATCCAATGGCCTAGGAGAGTATTTAACCCATGATACCTTTCATATTTCAAACCTTCCATAGAACCCAAATTCCTTTGGAAGACCTAAAGCCAAGCCACTTCATCCAAAATGGCAATGAAAGGGGAAAGGTAAAGGACTTGTCACATTTATACCAACATCTAGCGTAGAATAGGACCCTCTTAAGGGAGATGAATCATGGTTCTATAATGACAATTAGGTTGATTTTTATGAGAATGCTAAGTATCATATTCTCGATAGGATCATGAAGAATCATGACTATGAAGGAAGAGGCCTCAGACTAAATCAACAAGGAGCACTGGAACCAATTTCCATGACCAAATACAAAAGACCCTATGGACTTGGATTTAAACCACCTGGGAATGACCCCATATACCTTACTCATGTTCTATCACCATCAACCAGTGATGAGGATGTTGGTAGAAAAGTAGAGTATGCTCATAGCCTTTTTGATAACCTAATCAAGACCAACCTATTTGACATTCATTCCATTTGTACCCTTAAACCAGTCATTCATCACAACCCACTACCATTGTATTATCCCCAGTTGATATAATAGGACCAATAAGAGTCCAACGTGTTGATTGATGAATTCTAAAATGATGAGGTTTTCTATGATTTTTTTGGCCTTAGAGACAATGTTCCGTTGGGGGACCATAAGTCAGGGTTCTCAATCAAGTTGGATCTCAAAGCCTATTTTGGAGAGCAGGTGAACACCCTTAACCAAAAGAAAATAATTAAAACATTGAGGTCCCAAAGTGAAAACCTCTTTGAGGTAATATCTGACCAAGGTAAAAGTAAAGAAAAAGGCCAGTCTAGTGGTGAAAACCTATTTGAAGTGTCATTAGATGGGTGTGTTCAACCTTCTTTAACCATAGCTCAAGATACCACCAACGATGAACTTGTATGTGAGTCAGAGTTCAGTTTTGAAGAAAAAAAAGCATTTGATCAGATCCTTCAAGATTTTTCAACTATTTTTATTACATGACCAAACCTCCCATTAGGGTACTTTGATTCATCATGCCTAGGGGAACTTGAAGAGCCAGTCCTAATATAGGACTCTAATGTTGCTAATCAATTCAAATCTTTGCCTACTATCCTTAAAGATGGTTCGACCCTTCATGTGGAAGATACAACAAAGGTTAACATCAAGTCCCTAGGTGACCCAAAGTGGATCAAGTTATGTGCATCCCTTACTGAGGAGTGTGAATTCCTTACAACCCTTTTGAGGGAATTTGTAGATATTTTTGCATGGGCATATTCTAACATGCTAGGTTTGGACCTTGCCTTGGTTATGCACCACCTTATGGTCAATCCTGATGCCAAACTAATAAAAAAAATTATGTAAGATGCATCCTTGCATTGCTTTATTAGTGAAGAAAGAGTTGGAAAAACTCTTAAAAGTAGGATGTATTCAGTCGATCGACTATTTAGAATGGATCTCTAATGTTGTGCCAATTAACAAAAAGCTAGAATGAATTAGAATTTTTACTAATTTTTGTGATATAAACAAATCTTTCCTTAAGGACAAATTTCCATTTCCAAACATTGACATGATTGTCAATTCCACAATAGGTTATGAAATGCTTTCATTAATGGATAGCTTTTTAGGGTATAACCAAATCAGGATAACACTAGAAGACCAACATAAGACAACATTCACCACTCCATGGGGAACATTCTATTATCAAGTTATGTTTTTTGGTCTTAAGAATATATCAAATAGCCATGACCATCATCTTTCATCATATGATGCATGACTTTGTTGAAGACTATGTCAATGACATTCTTGGTAAATCAAAGACTAGGGCCGATCATCTAGCAATGATACATAGAATATTTGAAAGACTACATGAGTACAAAGTTAGACTTAATCTTAAGAAGTATGTATTTGGATTCACTTCAATTAAATTGCTTGGCTTCATTATGTCTTATCGAGGCATAAAAGTCAATCCAGCCAAAGTTCAAGCCATAACAGAGATGAAACCATCAACTAATTTGAAGCAGCTCTGTAGTTTGCAAGCCAAGATCTAGTCCATATGATTCTTTATATCATTATTAACTAACAAATGACATCCTTTTACAAATATTCTAAAGAAAAGAGTCACATTTCACTAGGATGATCACTGCCAAATGACTTTTTAGTAGTAAAGGACTATCTAGCAACTCCACCAATTTTGTTGCCTCCTATGTCAAAAAATCCATTCTTGTTGTACATATCAGCTAATGATAATGCCCTAGAGGAACTTTTGGCTTAGCATGATGATAATGGAAAATAGCATGTCATGTACTATTTAAGCCATATAATGGTCATGTATGAATATAATTATACGGCCATAGAAAAAACATGTTTTGCCATGGTATTCACATATCAAAAATAGTGTCATTACATGTTAAACAATAAGACCATGGTTATTTTTAAATTAGATTCGATCAATTATCTACTATCTAAAACAAATTTACAAGGCCACATGGCCAAATGGATCATGTTTTTAAGTGATTTTGACATCAAGTACATTAACCAAAAAGCCATTAAGGGGAAAGTTCTTGCAGATCAGCTTGTTGAAGCACCCCTTGCTAATATAGAGCCATTGACATTCCAATTTCCTAATGAATCCATATTGACCATCATTGATGCACCTCTTGAGGAGCAACACTGGAAGTTATATTTTTATGGGTCACTTATAACACATAGATCGTGGACATGCCTTTTATTTATTATACCATAGGGGGATCTAATCCCTAAATCATTTAGGATTAGTTTTTCTTGTACCAATAACATCATTGAATATGAAACACTTGTTATTGGACTTCACCTAGTGGTACAATGGAACATATCTCATCTTAATTTTTATGGTGATTCTTAGTTAATCATCAATTAAGCTACATACCACTTTTAGACCAAAAGATGACAAGTTGGTTCCATATAATGCCATGGTTGACACTCTCAAGTAGTAGATTGTTGACATCTAGTTTGAGCATATACCAAGGGTAAGTAATAGAATCATGGATGTTATGGCCACTATTGGATCTCTGATTTGAAAAATATACATAGCTAAAGAGTATTAATTCCTTATTGAGAATTTGCTATCAGTAACTCATGAACCTCTAATTGTCATGATGATTTGTGATATTGTTAGTCCTAGCTCTATCTAGTACTCAGACCTTTACAACTACCTCCATGACCAAAATATGCCACCTGACCTCTCTCAAAAATAATCCAAAACCTTCATCCACCAAACTACTCGCTATATCTTACTTAGATCAACCCTTTATTGTCATAGTTTTGATGGAACTCTGCTTCATTGTTTAGCTTTAGTAAAATCTACACTAGCATTACGAGAAGTTCATGAAGGAGTATGTAGAGCCCACACCAGTGGGGTAGTCCTACCCAAAAATCTCTTGTGTATGAGTTATTATTGGCCCATGATGGATGTAGATGTCGATGCATATGTAAATAAGTGTGATCAATGTCAATGCCATGCCAATCTGATTCATGCCCCAACCAAGACTTTGAAACCAATGTTGACACCATAGCCATTTGCTATGTTGGGTGAATATTTTATCACCAGCTAACTGAGGGAAAAATAGGAGTTTCAACCACAGCATAGGGAGATTGATCAGCCAAAACGTGCAGGTTTACCACATCAAAATGGGACAAATCTCTCCTCTCATCAAGGGGAGGTTCTCTATAACTATGATATATTAATATACTATAAATATAAGCTGAAAATAACACTCAGTGTAGGATAACACCATCCATCTCTCTTTTTTTAGAGATGATGTTCACAAACATAGGAAAATTCCTGGGTGATTGTTATAGGTACTTCTCTTCTTTCAGAAGTAATACTCAGTCAACAGCCAGATTCCTTCCTAGGTAGTAAAAGTAACTGGACGCAGTAACATAGCAGAATGAAGTGTAGGACAAAGTGCCCACCTCAACTACCAAAGAGTGAAATATATGAAGCACAATGGGGGCAAAAAGTCATCCCAAGATCCTTTACACAGATATAGAAAACAACACACTAAAGACCATTTTGGTAGCACAAAGTCTCTCCACAGTCAGCTTCAGGACACCTTCCTAATTACTTTCACTAGTTCTGCTAATTAAATTAAATAGACAAGAATGCTTCTAGGAAACAGACATAAGAACAATTTCCTAAATAACACAAGCTATTCCAGCACAAAGTCTGAAAGGTTACTTGTTTTCTCATTTAAATAAAGAAATATGATTAACAATATGAGCTCAAAGTCTCAGGAAATGCCTTTTAATTTGGGCAGAGTTTCACTTTTGATAAAAAAGAGATCTCTTTGGCATAAAATAAGAGATTACAATATATAGTGCTCCAAGAAAGATGTGGGTGCTTTATTTCATGGAATGGCCCATGTTGCATTCAATGCCTTGAATGATTTTTAGTTCAGTCAAGGGGCCATGCTAGAATAGGGCATCAGCCTTAACTATGGCATATCAATTCATCTCAAATGTATCCTTTTGAAGTATGGGCCACTTGGTCCTCTTCTTGATATGTGCACAGCTATCCATTTCACCTTTACTCAATGGAGAAAAATAGACTGCATCCTTGAGTGTCTACGCTCTGATGTCTACTTAGTGGACTGTTCCACCTACTAGAATAACTTTCCTATAGATATTTCTAGTCCTTCCCTCTTGTTCCCTCTTTTCTTAATGCATTTTATCTCTTCCTCATTATTTGAGCTCTCAGGCTATCTCTTCCCTTTCAACTAGCTTTTTTGGCTCCTTCTTTGGTCGGTAGCTGAGTTTGTTCTTCAAGTTTCGTGCTATATTTAAAAAACAATAGATATTTTATTACCCTAAATTTGACATCCATAGGGACATCACTGGTCGTTGGTCACTTGAACCACTTTAAACCTTAAACCCTTTGAAACTTTGGAGTGCATCAGTTCAATGGTTTAATAATTTGGGTGGTTCAATCGACTCTTTGGTTCAATCGGCTCTTTGGTTCAATGTTTTGTAAAGAGCCACATTCATTCTCTTTTTCTTCTTTGGTTGAACCATTTCTTTGAACCCTTTCTGGAAACTTCTACTTCCTTCATTTGCTTGAAGCTTTCGTTCATACTTTGAACCATTGAACCTTTAAACCTTGAACTATTTCAATTTAAAGTTCAACGGTTCATTCTCTTTCTTTGAATCTTTTGGTCCTTCAAACTTTCTAGATCCTTTTCTTTTCTATTCAACTCATTGAACCTTTGAACTTTGAACTCTTTTGGTTCAAGGTTTAATGGTTCAATGGTTCATTCTTTTCTCTTCGAATCCTTTATTCTTTTAAGTCTCTTGAACATTATTGAACTCGTTAAACCTTTAAACTTTGAACTCTTTTGGTTCAATGGTTCAATCTTTCTTTTTCAAAGTCTTCTTTTGTTTAAGTATTTTAAAGCTATTTGAACTTTTCAAAGCGGTTGAACTTTGAACTTGCCAAAGCACTCAACTCTTTTAAGTCTACCGATGTCATTGAACCTTTGAACCCATTGAATCTTTGAACCTTTGAAGGCAGGGTTTAATGGTTCAATGGTTCAAAGTGGTTCATTATAATTGTTTGAAGCCCACTGATAAGTCTTTTGATTGAATTTCAGTGTTGAACCAACCTTGAAATTGCCTAAGTGTTTGGAAGTTATTCCTTTGTGAGAGTTCGCCTGTTGAAGTTGTTGAACCCATTAAACCGGCGAGTCCCTTGAATAAAAATGCTTGAATAATTGGATAACTTGGATGCTCAGGACATTTTTGAAAATGGAAAGGGAGAATTTTGGCCTACAGGACCAAAATAGTTGATATATTGTCCCCAAAAACAAGTGATGGATTTTGGGAACAACAACTGGCTCCAATTAGGGAAATTCCATCGATTGTAAAAACAATCGAAGGGAGTAGAATCTAGAATCTCTAGTGCCTTTAATTATGCCATTAGGATATGGAGTCATGCTACCCAAAAAGAAAGGCATTAAAAAGAAACAAAAAGGAAAAGCACCAAACAAAACTAAATACTATACAAATATGCATATGTACAACAGATATCATCTGATACTTCAAGGATTGAAGTGCTTTAGATGCTACCCACTGTGAGGTAGTGAAAAGGGCGTGCCATCTTGATACTTCAGTAGAAAACTATTTCCACCATTGAGCTGATGAATAGCAAATGGGCCTCTCCATAAAGAATCAAATTTCCCATGCATTCTCTTTGGTTCTCTTCTCTTATGCCATAACAGAACTTGATCTCCAATCTGAAAATCACAAGATTTTACTTTTTGTTCGAAGAGCTTCTTCACCAGAATTTGATGCACAATAATTCAGTCCACCATCATAGTTCACTACTGATCAAGTTCATTCAAGCACATGATCCTCTTATCGATGGCATTTTCAAAAGTTGAATCTTCTACTGCCTTTGCCAACTTCAATGTTGGTAATTCTAGGGTGATTGGTATCTTTACATTCAAACCATACAGAAGCTAGAAAGGTGACATACCTATCACCCTCTTGGGTATAATTATGTCTACCCATAAAGCATCAAATAATGCTTTATGCTAGGTTCTTTGATTGTCATCAACCAACTTCTTGATAATGGTCACCAGGGTCTTGTTGCTTGATTCTGCTTGACCATTTCCTTGTAGAAAATAGTTAGAAGATTGGGAGAGGGTGATCCCATAATAAAAATAGAACCGGCTAATCTCATGAGAAGAGAAATAGGCTACATTATCAGTCATAATCTTGGCTGGGACCCCAAACGTAGAAATGATGTTTTCTTTGAGGAAATTGCATACTGCTTATGAAGTGGCATTCTTGGCTGGAATAGCTTCCACCCATTTGGTGAAATAATCTCTGGTTGTGAGGACATAATCATGTCCAGCACTCGAAGATGGGTTTACAGCACCAATAAAATCAATTCTCCATTGCTAAAATGGCTCTTCTATTACTATTGGCTTGAGAGGCAACATAGCCAATTTGAATCTTCCAATGAACTGTTGACACAGTTCACATTTATGCACCCATTTATATGCATCTTGAAATAGGGTAGGCCAATAATACCTAGCTCACATAATCTTATGGGTAGTTATAAGCACAAAAACATGTCCTCCATAAGCCAAATTGTGGAAGGATTCCAGAAGTTTGTTCTACTGTACTTTATCCATGCAACGAAGGAATACCCCATCAAGGTTCCTCTTATACAGCCCATTGTCCCATAAGACAAATTTGATAACTTTCAACTTGACAGTCCTCTTTTTTTAATGAGAAAAGTGAGTAGGACACTCATCGTGGGTAAGGAAATGAGTGATATTTGAATACCACTCATCCGTAGTGGTGACAAAGAGAACTATTTGTATGTCTCCCACTTCTATTTTTTCATGCCCTATTTTTTTTGGTATGTTGTCAGCAATTAATTGGTAGAGACCCCTTCCTTGCACCAGCTTCATAGGTTTCATAACTAGATCAAACTCCTAGATTTTAGCAATCTAATTACTTATTTTTATTCCAAACTCCTATTGAGTTAATATGGACTTGACTGTTGCATCAGGAACCAGGGCAATAACATGTGAATTCAGAATGTAAAAGCAAAAATATTTTATTGCCTTTACCACTACATAAGCATGCTTCTTCATGTTTGAGTATTTTAGCTCATGACCTTTGAGGGGACAGCTCATGAAGGATATGGGAGATTCCACACCTTCTTTGTTCTACTAAACTAGAATTGTTGAAAGTGTGTGTTCGAAAGCATAACTGTACATTATGAAGCCTTTAGTGTAATCTAGATAAATCAAAATTAGGGTATGGGCAATAGCTGTCTTGATGTCTCAAAATGCCAATTTGCCTTCCTCGGTCCAGCTAAAAGTGGCCTTTCCTTTCATCATGTCCACAATGTGGTGAGTCTTCTCGACAAACTCAGGAATGAACCTTCGTAAAAAATTCACCTTTTCAAAGAAAGAGTGAACTGCAGTCTTACTTGTGGGCAAAGAAAGCTCTTTGATGGATTTGACTCTTTTTGAGTCAATCTTTATGCCTTCTCAGGATACAGTGTGTCTAAGAAGTTTCGCTTTTATCACCCTAAAAATTGACTTCTTGGGATTTAGAGAAATGCCATTCTATCAATATCATTTCAGCACTTATTATAGATGGTGCACATGATTAGGACAATGCTTAAAAAAGACTATTAAATCATCAAGGTATACCACAATGAACTTACCCATCTCATCTCTGAAAGCAAAGTCCATTAATCTCTGAAAAGTGGCGCCAGCATTCATCAAACCAAAAGGCATTCTTCTATATGCAAAGGTGCCCCAAGGCGTAGTAAAGGTAGTCTTGTGTTGGTTTGCTTCACCAACTTCTACTTGATTGTACCTTGAGAAACCATCTAACATTGATAACATCTCTAAACCAGTCATTGTCTGAAGGACTTGATCCATGATGGGTAGAGGGTAGTTATATTTTAGAGAGGATTGATTCAAGTTTTTGAAATCCACACAGAGGTAAATTTTGCCATTCTTTTTTCTCATAGGGACTATGTTTGCAATCCACATGGAATGATGGATTAGAAAAATTATCCTAGCTTTTAACATTTTGTGAATTTTAGACAGAATGGTACCTAATATTTTGGGGTTGTACTACCTATATTTTTGCTTGTTAGACAATGAATCACTCTTGAGAGGAATTTCATGGCAAATTTATTCAAGCCTGAGTGACTTCAGGCCATCATAGGAGTATGTTAGAACATCTATGTAATGGCAAAGTAGGGTAGTAAATTTGAGCTTCTCCTCAAGAGTGCAGCACTTCCCAATGTTCACCATCTTAGGATTTTCTTTAGTACCCAAATTTATTTGATCAAACTTCTGGGAGGAGCTTGAATCTTTTTTTTGCTGTTTGATGAACCTGTCATGCTTATCAAATAACTTCTCAAGAGAAACCAGTCCTTTTGAGATTTTATTCCCTTTGAGCTATAGGAATTCTTCACCTACATCTAGAATTGTTTCTTGAGTTGATTTCTGTGGTAGAGGTCCATTGCCTTCAAAATGAAGCTGTTTAAAGCTGTCCTTTTATTCCAAAAAGGTGATGATTTAGTTATCATCATTGAACACCTGCCAATGATTGGCATTGTCAGGAACACTTGGTCGAAAGACCAGTTTGATGGTGTATTTGTCTCTTTCAAAATCTTGGTGAAAAACTAAGAGAGTCGCTAAAATAGCTAATGCATCAGCTTAGTCATTGAATTCTCTAGGCACTATAGAGATATTGAAGGCATCAAAGCTTTCAATTTGATCCCAAACTAGATTACGGTAATGATGCAATCTTTCATTTTTGATTTGATGCAGGTTCCTCACCTAACAAACCACTAGCTCAACATCTCTTTTGGCATGAAGGAGTTTGACTCCCCTGTCTTGGGCAGTCTTCAATCCAAGCAGCAACGATTCATATTCAGCAGTATTTTTAGTGTTGTTGAACTGCAACTTGTATGAAGACATAAAAATATCTCCTTGAGGAGATATCAACATAATCTCGACTTCAAAACTAGTAAAGGAATATCTGCCATCAAATTCCAAGATCTAGACATCATCAGAAGCTAATTTTTCTTTAGATTTTTCTTCGTTTGGAGGGGAAGATTCCTCTGGGCTTGCACTGTGATTTATTAAGTCTTATGATGTCTCATCTAAATCAATTCTTGGATCACCACCTACAAGACTTTCATCTTCTGAAACATGAACATCCTCTATGGTCAAGAAGTAATTACCCACCCCTGAAGACTCAAACAAAATTTGAGCTTTGGGGGCTGTCATTTAGGTGACAATATACTTTGACTCCTTTTCAAGGAACAACCTCTGCATGACACCTTTGATAGGGATCCTTACCTCAGACAGGTCCATACTTATTTCTCCACCAACATTTTTGCAAAAATTTTGACCAAAAAAGATGTCGTAGGAGGCTAGGACGTCGGCCACTAGGACTGTCATCTAAATTCTTTTTCCTAGAAAGGCCGCAAACGCAAACTAGGCATCTTTGATTTGTCCCAGTAAAGGGACTTGTTTGTTTTCCATGGAGAAGCATCTCCCAAATGTCTTGGTTAGTGTGAGACCAAGAGATTCTACCACTTTAGCGGGCATGACATTGTCAGATGCACCTGAGTTGACAATGCAATTATTCAGTTGGTGACTATTTATCAATAGGGAGACATAAAATGGTTTTGTCTTCCTGGGAGTAGCAGGAGGAGTAATGACAAGGTTATTCTAGGTGGATGTGTTCTTGGGGGGACTAGGAGTTACTTTTAGAATTTCTTGTCTTGCAGGGATGGCTTTATCCTTCACACATTGAACTAACCTATCTAACTACTCAAGGTTGGATTACAAATATTCAAACTTAGTCATTTGAATTTTGGTTTTCTTAGTATGGTCAATTATGTCAAATGACTAAAATAGACTAGGAATAGAGGAAGGAAGTTCATCCTTATGGTTTTTTATGGGTATGATACTAGTCTGAGAATTTGAAGCAAAAGGCACAGGAATGTTTGGGGTACTTACTTTTTTAGCGATCACTGGGTCCTTTGATTGAAAAGGCAGAGTGGTTCCCCGCTTAGCAATTGAAATTGTTGATTGAGATCGCTCCTCTATTTTTTCCTTATCACCTTATTGGGCTGACTAGTTTTGGGACTGGGTGAATACAATGTATGATCTATCAAACGCTTCACCTTTACTTTTGGGTTCATCCTGGTAATTCATGAAACTAATGTTGGAGTCGCCAGCTAATTCTTCTTCTCCCTTTGTGAATAAATTAGCATCATCTTCTTGGTTCAACTCAGATTAGAAAGAAAAATTTGATTCTATTTCAAGGTATCCAACTTCTGAGTTGGTTAAAGCTGCTTCAATAACAAGTTTTCCCTAAGGGGGAGGAAGATGATTTGGCTGCCCTTGATTCTTGCAAGCATTTCCTTGGTACAAATGATTTGAAAATGTCCTCCTTGGTATATCTTGGTATGAAGGAGGAGCAAACATCCCTTGTGCCATTTGCATTCTAAGAGCAAGCAACTCATTTGCCAACTTTTGCACCATTGAATCAGTGGTGCCTGTAGATGGATATTCAGAGGATGAAGAAGATTTACCTCTGTTAAGATTTATCCTTATCTTCTCCACCAAGATGAGATCATCTTCCACCTTAGTAGCCAAATCCTATGTTGTAATAAGGTCTATGTGGCTAACACGTCTCAACAGGAAACTCACTTTAGGTAGCTGAGAGTTGATAAAGAAGCATTTGAGATTCTTAGTTGTTGGCTGAGTAATTTTAGGAATCTTATTCCTTAGCTTATCAAACTTGGCTATGAAATCTTTCATTGGTTCATGAGGCTCCTTCTTCATTTGTTTGAGCTAGGCCAGCAAGACATGCACATCTTCTATAGGCTTGAACCTTGCTTCGAACTTGACTTTGAGAGTATTTCAGTCAATCACCATTTGTGCTTGCAGATGATAGAACTAGTCTGCAGCAATGCCTTGCAATGTTTCCACAAATAGCTTGACTGCTACATTTTCATACTCCACACCTATCACACCACAGGCTATGTTGAAGGCTGTAATATGTTCATTAGGATGAACTCTTCCATCACCAAAGAATTTGGAGAAATTTTTCTTTGAACTATGTGGTAGCTCATGTAGAGGTGGAGTTAAATTGAGTGGGCCAAAATAGTTACCCCAAAGGCCTTGAACTACCATTATATGGCTATGGAAAGGGGAAATAAAAAATCTAGATGGATTAAGTATAGACAAAGCTCTGCTAACAGTAGAAATAGATGCTTTGCCTGGTAATGGAGACCTAACTTTTACAAGAAGAAAACTCCTTATTCATTGAAAGTGAGATGGTGAAGGGAAAGGATCAAAATAACTGTGTTTTATCAACTCGAATATAGGGTCAATAATACTTTTAGATCTCTAGCTTCTTGTATATCATGGAGATGCTAGATTGTAAAGTAAAAATGAAAAAGAACTGGCACTGCTTTATTTTGAAACTTGAGGCTTCGAACTACGCATTATTTCCAGTTGGCATGGAGCTGCCAGAGAATTGAATTTTGAAATAAAATGCTCGATCTCTAGCATCTCTAGTTTTGTAGCTTAGAGTATGTAATGGAAATAAATAAGGATATGGAGATGGAAAAGAACTGGAACAGCTCATTTGATCCCCAGTGGAGTTGCCAAAAATTGTTGGGTGAATATTTTGTCACCAGCTAACTAAAGGAAAAATAGGTGTTTCAACCACAACATAGGGAGATTGATCAGCCAAAACATGCAGGTTTACCACATCAAAATGGGACAAATCTCCCCTCTCATCAAGGGGAGGTTCCCTATAACTATGATATATTAATATACTATAAATATAAGCTAAAAATAACACTCAGGGTAGGATAACACCATCCATCTCTCTTTTTTCAGAGATGATGTTAACAGACATAGAAGAATTGTTGAGTTATTGTTGGAGGTACTTCTCTTCTTTCATAAGTAATACTCAGTCAACAACCAGATTCCTTTTTGGGTAGTAAAAGTAACTGGATGCAGTAACACAGCAGGATGAAGTGTAGCACAAAGTCTCCACCTCAACTGCCAAAGAGTGAAATATATGAAGGATAATGGGGGCACAAATTCATCCCAAGATCCTTTACACAGATATAGAAAACAACACACTAGATACCATTGTGGCAGCACAAAGTCTCTCCACAGTTAGCTTCAGTACACCTTCCTAATTACTTCCACTAGTTCTGCTTGTTAAATTAAATGGATAAGAATGCTTCTAAGAAATAGACATAAGAACAATTTCCTATATAACACAAGTTATTCTAGCACAAAGTCTAAAAGGTCACTTTTTTTCTCATTCAAATAAAGAAATATGATTAACAATCTGAGCTCAAAGTCTCAGGAAATGCCTTTCAATTTGGGCAGAGTTTCACTTCTAATAATAGAGAGATCTCCTTGGCATAAAATAAGAGATTAAAATATATAGCACTCCAAGAAAGACTTGGGTGCTTTGTTTTATGGAATGGCCCATGCTGCATTTAATGCCTTGAATGTATTTTTAGTTCTGTCAAGGGGCCATGCTAGAACAGGGCATATGATTACTAGAACAAAGTCTAAAAGGTCACTTGTTTTCTCATTCAAATAAAGAAACATGATTAACAATCTGAGCTCAAAGTCTCAGGAAATGCCTTTCAATTTGGGCAGAGTTTCACTTCTAATAATAGAGAAATCTCCTTGGCATAAAATAAGAGATTAAAATATATAGCACTCCAAGAAAGACTTGGGTGCTTTGTTTTATGGAATGGCCCATGCTACATTTAATGCCTTGAATGTATTTTTAGTTCTGTCAAGGGGCCATGCTAGAACAGAGCATCAGCTTTAATTGTGGCATGTCAATTCATTTCAAATATCTCCTTTTGAAGTATGAGCCACCTAGTCCTCTTCCTGATATGTGTGCAACTATCCATTTTGCCTTTACTCGATGGAGAAAAATAGGCCGTGTCCTTGAGTGTCTGCACTATGATGTCTACTTGGTGGACTATTCCACCTACTGGAATAACTTTCCTATAGATATTTTTGGTCCTTCCCTCTTGTTCCCTCTTTTATTAATGCATTTTATCTCTTCCTCATGATCTGATCTCTCAGTTTATCTCTTCCCTTTCAGATGGCTTTTTTAGCTCCTTCTTTAGCCAGTCACTGAGTTTGTTCTTCAAGTTGCATGCCATATTTGAAAAACAATAGATATTTTATTACCCTAAATTTGATGTCCATGGGGACGTCACTGATCACTAATCACCTGAACCACTTTGAACCTTGAAACATTGAACCTTTGGAGTGCATTGATTCAATGGTTCAATAGTTCAGGTGGTTCAATCGACTCTTTGGTTCAATCAGATCTTTGGTTCAATTTTTTTTAAAGAGCCACATTCATTCTCTTTTTCTTCTTTTGTTGAACCATTTCTTTGAACCCTTTCTGGAAACTTCCACTTCCTTCATTTGCTTGAAGCTTTCATTCATACTTTAAACCTTTAAACCTTTGAACCTTAAACCATTTCAGTTCAAAGTTCAATGGTTCATTCTCTTTCTTTGAATTTTTTGGTCCTTCAAACTTTTTGGATCCTTTTCTTTTCTATTGAACTCGTTGAACCTTTGAACTTTGAACTCTTTTGGTTCAAGGTTCAACAGTTCAACAGTTCATTCTTTGCTCTTCAAATCCTTTATTCTTCTAAGTCTCTCAAACTTTATTGAACTCATTGAACCTTTGAACTTTGAAATATTTTGGTTCAAGGTTCAACAGTTCAATCTTTCTTCGTCGAAGTCTTCTTTTGTTTAAGTCTTTTAAAGCCGTTTGAACTTTGAACTTGCCGAAGCACTCAACTCCTTTAAGTCTGCCGATGTCATTGAACCTTTGAACCCATTGAATCTTTGAACCTTTAGAGATAGGGTTTAATGGTTCAATGGTTCAAAGTGGTTCATTCTAATTGTTTGAAGCCTGTCGATAAGTCTTTTGATTGAACTTTGGCATTGAACCAGCCTTGAAATTGCCTAAGTGTTTGGAAGTTGTTCCTTTGTAAGAGCTTGCTTGTTGAATTTGTTGAACCTATTAAACCTGTGAGTCCCTTGACTGAAAATGCTTGAATAATCGGATAACTTGGATGCTCAAGACATTTTTGAAAAAGGAAAGGGAGAATTTTGGCCTGTAGGAACAAAATAGTTGATATGTTGTCCCCAAAAACAAGTGATAGATTTTGGGAACAACATGTTACATGGGGACTCAACCTCATTGGGAAGATCAATCCCACCTCATTCGATGGCCATAAACATATCCTTACCACCACTAAATATTTCACTAAGTGGGTTGAAGCTATACCCTCACTTACATGACTAGAAAGCAAATTTCTAAGTTCATTTTCAACCATCTCATTTATCGCTATGGTATCCCTTTTGACATTATATCTGATAATGGAGGATCATTCAATAATAAGGATGTCGAGAAGCTATGTACTAAATATAACATCACATAATACTTTTCTATGGCATATTACCCCTAAGGTAATGGCCAAGCTAAAACATCAAATAAAACCATTGTTAACATTCTCAAAAAGATTGACAATGATGTCAATCATAATTGACACATTTAAATATACCATGCCCTTTAAGCATACCGTACCAATCACCATACACCCACATGATCCACTCCATATTCACTTGTTTATGATACTAAAACCATTCTTCCCATTGAGGTCGAGTTTCCATCTCTACATATCTCTTTCAAACATATCCTTCAACCTATCGAGTAGCTAGCCTATAAGAACTATAATTACTTGATAAAACATGCATGGATGCGGTGAATAATCTCCAAGCCTATCAGAACCAACTTTTAAGACACTACAATTAGCACATGAAACATAGAGAATTTGAATTTGGTGATCTTGTCCTTAACGAGAACCAAAAAAATACAATGATAAAAAAAAGCATAAATGTAAGTTCAAATCCAACTGGCTTGGTCAGTCCTTTCATCATTACAGTAATCTCTGAAATAGGATCATAGAGGCTTGCCACACTTGATAGACATGAACTTGATGATCCAATAAACATTATCCACTCAATTGGTACTACAATTGAGTGACTTGGTATATTGTCTATAAGGACCATTTCAAGTTGTATCATTTTATCAATCTTCTTTGTAATGTACCATTTTATTGTCCTATCATCCTACCAACTTATCACTATTTCCTATTACCTATCCATTTTACCATACCTTCTCATCAACTGAGTACATTTCTCTCTCCCTACCTGACCCTATGACCTTAGTTCTATTCCATTCATTTCAGAGCCACATTCAGCAAGAGGATTCAAATTTAGTTTCAATAGTTGTTTCACACATTTCAGATAAAGGTAGAATTTTGGATCAGTAAGATAGTAGTTTGGTGGTTGCATCCTTCATTTTTTTTTGTGTTCTCTCCCATTATCTTGATACTACTTATAACCACCTATGGGCAAATTAGTATCATTGCCCTGTGTCATTGTATCCTAGTTATAACCACTTATGGGTAAACTAGGGGCAACACTTGTTTATCATACCTTGATGTACTAACTAGCTATTTCTTATGTCATATTGTGACTTTATATCAACTATGCCTATTTTTTTTGGATTGGCTGCTATACTAGTCAGATTCTTCTATTATAAGGTGTAACTATAGTGACTTGAGGTCCTACTTTGGGACTATGTAGGTAGCACTTGATACTTGTTGAGGTCAGCTCAGTCACCCTAAGCCATGATCTCACCATTTTTCAAGAAACCTAAGCTACACTCTCACTATTTTTTGAGCATCATAAGCATCTCTCTCATCATTTTTCAATCTTAGACCATTTAGTGTCTCATTATTCTTGATCAAGTTGAGATACCTAGAAAATTCCAAAAACATTTGTAAAATCGTTAAAAAAACCAAAACCATTGACCGCTTCTTTGACTTAAGGATTATGGGAACCCTTACTAAGTCAAAATCAAATCACTTATCACTTAGTTTTCGCATCCTTTTTGGCCTTTTCTCACATGCTCTATCCATTTTGTGAGTTCATTCCTATTCTTCTATCTCATCCATCATGTTTGTTTTCTTCACTTTATCATTTTCTTCCCATTTCCTGGGAGAACTATATTTGGCCTAAAGTTTTTGTTAGATATTACATCCATGGAACTATATAGGTAGCATCCACTTACCTAGCACATATGGAGACAACTCAACCACCCCCTTTCCTTTTCTTCTATTCCCCCCATCTTGTTTTTTTGTTAAGTTGTCTCCTATTTTCTAGGGGCAATGTTTCTCTAGTTTAGCTCGTGTTGTTTGTACTAACCTTAGGACTAATAGTTATTTTTTCTTTCTTGTTTGTTATCTGTCTAAGCCTATTTGTTTTCATTAAGTATTTTTGCCTTGATTTAGTCTATGTGCATTCATTGGGTGATTCCTTGCACATTTATAATTAAATCCATCCATATTCATACATCTACATTACCATCATCGTTTTTATCATCGATGAATTATTTTCCTTTGAATGTTGGATTTTGGGAGCCAATACTTATGCATCTTTTAGCCCAGTCCTCATGATGTTTTATCATGATGCCTACCAAATAGTGATACAACAAAAATCAACTTCAAGAAGTCTACTCAATAAGGGCGATATCAACATCTCCTCAACACTGACAATCCAAATCATATTCCAAATAGAGTAATTAACCATGAAATAATTTCAACATTTGTTAGTTTGAATGAGCATCTCCCCACTATCAAGTTGTCCCAATTCATCTTCATATTTTGTAAAAAATCATCCACATCATATTTACCATCATCATCCAATCAATCATGTTTTCCATAATTAGGGTCCAATGATTATAACTACCTATGGGAAAATCATTGTACACCATCCAACTTGCATTTCTATATGATTATAACTACCTTTAGGCAAATCATTGTGTTCTCACCAAATTTACTTTATTTTTTTCCCAAATAGGGGCATTTTGTTATCTTGTTTATTTGTCCTAATTGGGATAACTCCACCTTCTCAATGATTATAACCATCTTTGGGAAAATCATTATGTTATCATATCACATTGCCACTATCAGGGTACAATGCTTATAACTGCCTTTGGGCAAACCATTATATATCATCCCACTTATATCTTCAATGATTTTGACTACTTTTACAAATCATTGTGTTCTCACCCCATCATCTTCCTTTCTTTGGTCCCCTCATTTTGCTTCTTTATTTTTGAGGGACCTTTTACTGACCTACTTGTGCCAACCATTCCCTCGAGGGGACATCATACAGTTCATCCATTGTTGTTGAAGTTCTATACATGCAATACCTTTTCATTCTTTGGAATAAATTACTATGCCTATATCTTGCAATGCCTTCCCAAATAGGGGAAAACTGTAGACACCTAAAACTGACCACTAATAAACTCTAACCAAGCTTTTAACCAATTTCTAATAAAATGCATAATTTAGCCTAAAAACACTAGAACATGTTAAATGAGTTGAATTTATCATATACAAGTACTGATTTTGGCTAGAGTATCATTAAATGGGGTAATACATTTTATTAAGTAGCTAACTTTGATTAGATCATTTCAAGTCAAAATGATATTTTTACTCCTAGGTGCTCTAGATTGCTCTTTTCTACTCAATTTCTTAAATGAGACATGTGCCCTTATTATTTTGTGTTAATAACATCCTAAATAAGATAACGTATCTAATGCATCTAACATTACATCTTAATTCCAATCCAATCAAATTTTGAGCCATTAATATGATATTTTGATTAATTTGTGCACCAATTACCAAGATTTGCATCAAAGTTGAATAATGATGCTTAAAGATAATTAATTTGAATCAAGAATCTAATTAATAATTCCATGGAATTTGTTGAATATTTCTTTTTGTAAATTGATATTGAATTTCTGTATCATCAAATGATGTCACTTCTTGAAAAGACATCCCTAGGACATAAATTCATAAAATATCTTATCAAGCCTCCCATGCCTCATTAAGACCTTCCATGCCTCTTATCCCAAATATTTATGAAGGCATTTACTGAACATGGCCTCCAAAATTGAATGGATCCTTAGCCACACATCTTCATCTTGAGATGGATGATTCAGGTTCATTATGGTCATTTTGCAAAATCTATAAATAAGCAACCTTGCCTATTGAATTTTAAGCTCTTTTAAGCCAAAGTTACCATACCCAAATAGCTTCAAACCACATCTAGATATAGTGTTATTATGCTTAAATATTGAGCCAAAGCTATCACAAGCCAAAGGTTTCGAGACGACATGAAGTTAGCCACACTCCATTGATGAAGATCTCTTGAAGCACAATCCAAGCAAGTCAAAGAAGGAACCTTTTGGAGCAATCAAGGATTTGGTAAGAAGTTTGTGTTTTGTGTTCACATTTCTCATTTCTTTCCATTTCTAGTTGTGTTTTCAAATAGTTTTTCCTCATTAAGCTCCCCCTAGTGACTAGACCTAGAGATTTTATGCTAGTTAGTGTGTTTCTTTCATTTTGTTTTCATTTTGGAACTAACACGATCCTAATTATCCTCTCTTGAGTCAAATTCTTAGTCTACAGAAAGAGAAAAACATTGAAATAGCTAGGACTGATAAGAATAAGCTTAGGGTAAATGGTTTTAGGAGATAAGTGTGTAGATGGTAAGTGGAAAAAGGAACAACAATCTTATGAAGCACTAATGGTATACCCACCCCTTTCCTGGTGCATCTCTTAAGGTATGCATTTAGATAAAATAAGACTCACTAAGTTCCTACAAGATACAAAGTGTCAATAATCAATAAAAGTTTAAAAATATTATGTGTATACACTTACAACCTTAAGTTGGATCTTTTACATTATTTGAATCATGGTTGGATAATTGGAAATGGTACATATCATGTTCTTCCTCACATTTTGTATGTGCAGTAGAAGAACCAATGCTATCATTTGGAATATAGATCAATTTTCCTTCATGAGAAAAAGAAATACCTTATTTTTTTCAATTTTTGATTTAATTTGATATAACCAAAAATCGCCCAATTCAAATTCATATGGAGATGTTTATGGCATAACCCAAACCTAGGTTTGAATCACTTTAGGACCATAAACAATTGGTAATGTTATGTGGCCTAGGGAGTCTTTCCAACCTCCTTTGCTTTATAAGTCTTTTAGGTCAAAACCAAGCTGTTGTAAGCATCTTATATTACAAATAATTATTGTTTGTGTAGGATTAATATGGTTATGCTAAAAATAAGCACCAATCATGAATAATGTGATTGTTAAATATTGTTGATGTGGATGCTTTTTGGATTGTTTAACTTGGGGTGTTTGCATAGGATGTGGACCTTGGATTGGTCTCATATTGAGTAAACCTTGTATAACCCCCATATAAAGATTAGGAACTCCACATTTTTATTCATAATGTTCATTTGGTAATTCATCTCCCACATTTGTGTGAGTAATAAAACTTTAGTATTTAGAAGGGGATATGTTAAGCTCCTTTGGACGAGTAAGTTTGAATGAAGCATATTTATGTACATCCATATATAAATGGGTACATGACTCATATTTTTTATGTAATTATCTTTATTTCAATGGAGAAATAATAACTCTACTAAAAATGAATTATAACTCCAAATCTGAAGGTCTAAATTCTAGCTCATATGATGTGCTTTTAAATCGAATGGTATAATCTTGAAGGAATTCATCATCACATTGTTTGAAGTTATGAAAATATTTTAATGTGAGTTTTGGCACCTTGTGGATATTTAAAGCCATGAATAATGCATCTTATAATTGTGCAAAAGTGATTAAGGAACCTTTTGGTAGGATATAAAACCAATTATGAGCCTCATAAAAAATGCTCATATGGAATAATTTTAGCAATAGTTTGTCATATTTTGACCACTGAATAAAATAATGTACATGGTTAATCATGTGGTTGAATGAGTCCTTATGATTCAAAAAGAGAGCTAATTCTAGTAGTTAAAAATCTTGTGGATAAATATATTCAATTATACATTATGTAAGAGGTTGATTTTTAAATGAGGTAATATTTGCATTTGTATTATGGAAATCCATCTACATTTGAAGTATAGAAACCTATTTTTGAATATCCCCAATAGTTATCATCATAGAAATAAGATACTCTATGGGAATGGTGGTGTTTGGCATAGGTATTATCATTGATTCCAATCCACCACCTTTTTTGAATTTAGGCATGTGAGTATCATCATATTCATGGATAAAAAGTGCAAGTTCTAAATCACTAAATTTAGGATACTTTGGTAATGTTATTGGATCTCTGAATTATGATACCCTCGGTATATCATTTTAAGAGCTTAGTTCATTCAACTTTGGTAGAGATATAACAATTGGTAATGGAGGGAGATTTTTAAAGGTACCTCTTTTGGTATGGTATAAACCTTTGGCATGAACTAATCTTGTGGGAGATAAAGATCCCTTGGTTTAAAGACCTCAATTGCAAGATTTGGAACATCAAGAACCTTTAACACTTTAGGTTTGCAATGCTTCCCTCTTCTAGGTGCCTTAAAGCTACCTAGTAAAGATGTCATGATGTCTTGGTTAACCTTTTGAAAAAAATCAATGTCAAATGAAGGGAAACTAAAATCACCACCCTTGATAATTTGGAAATTATTTGGAAATGTTAGAATTATGAGGCTTTGATTTAATTCATTTGAAGGAATATCCCCTTTATAAGCAAATTGTAATTTAGTCATTATTTCTTTATGTATTTATCATAACTTTTGGCCATCATATGAAGGAACTATTTGACCCTAAAATCTAGATATGGATCCTAGGAGGATATACAGATAGAAATTAATAAACAAAAGGGTGATAAATAGATATATAGTAGGCCAATTAATTTGTAAACCTAGATAAATAATATTTTGAATTAAATGTTGAAATGTGCTAAAAATAGAAAGTATCACTATGTTAAATATTGTAATAACAATGAACACAAGGTACTTAGTTAGTTTTGATGCTAATATAAATATGGATCTAAAAAAATAGGAAGTAGACTAGAAGAATATTTTGGAATAATCACCAAATTTTGGATTAAGTGTCTTTGTAGCCATGAACACTTGCATCAGCATGGGATAGTTATCTACTATCTGGATTAGATGCAGGTGTCTAGTATAGAATACATATTAAAACTAAATACAACCACCTATATTCTTGTAGATTTTTTGTCACTTTTACTCTAGTGAATTCATATATAGGTCATAGACCATCACTCCTTATCAAATGAGAAAACCCTATCTCTTCATCTTCATAGTGATTATGGGAAAAATGGGTTAGTGGGCACATAGTGTCGATCTGCCCCAAAGATCCCTCTATCAATGATCATTGCCTAAAAATCCAATACTTCAAAGAGGGCCTCATACTTATGTAGTTCTCCCCTATGTGTTGGTTGGTGTGTGCATAAGGATACAATGTGTGGAAATAATGTATAACAATGACCTAGCTTGTAACTTGGCAACTCGATATTTTGGGTTGTTCTTTTAGAACTTTAGAGCTATAGATGTGCTGCTCTTATGACTAAAATTAAAATAGGATAAAATAAGAAAGCTTTGTTCACTTGAATGTTCATTGATATTAATGTTAGGTTTTTTTAGGTATGTGTTAGGTGAGGGATGAATGAGTATTGATCTTATATTTATAAGAATCCCTTTGGAGAATATCTCACATTAAATCACTTATTTTGACCATAAGAATGAGTTTCATTTGTAAATTGGATGAATTTAGGGCATTGGTCACTTGCATCAGGGTAGGATACTTGTCTCGACATAGGCATCTGGATAAGATGCAAGTGTTTAGAGAGCAAAAAGATAGGTACTTATCCCAAACTTTCAAAGATGTATAATAAGTAGGTTAAAATCATTCTAGGTAAGATGGAAGGCCTAGGTCATTAGAATAGCATTGGATAGACTAAGAGATAAACAATTAGGCATAAAGAGATATCAAATACAAGACTTACAGAAGTGGGAAAGGTCTAGAACTAAGAGGAATAATCAAGGTTTGAGTTTACCAAGTATATAACACTGAGATTATACATAATTCATATAGATCATTTACATCCCCCCACCCTTTAATATGGTAATGAAATTGCTAGTTTAAATGAAAGGAATGCATACATGGGTGTGTAAAATACACCTTTTCTTTGCTTGAGTCCATCTTAAGTTATTTAATGGTGAGTGACCTGTAACCAAAAGCATGTTAAATTATATAATTAGTGCATATAATCTAAAATTGAAAGCATTTAAATAATTAAAATTTAAAGAAAGCAAGATTTAGGAGTACACCTGCATATTGATGTAATCATCTTGCCTTTTGGAAATTTTATTTAGAAGATATATTATTTTAAATCACTAAAACTAAGATTAGGAAAAAATATAAAATCTATAAAGTGCATATATCTAAAGAGATAGAGAGATATTGGAGGACACATGCTCCCAACCTTGGAGAAACTATGAGTTATCACCTAACAGTTGAGATTAGCTCAACCGTGCAACACAATCATACTTATAACCTAGTGAGCATGAGTGAACAAAGTCAAATCACACTATATATCTAGTGAGGTTGGGTGGCGTAACCAAGTCTAGCCTATGAACTTGGTAAGATTGAGTGATCAAATGACCTTAACCATACCAAAATAAATCAATTATTGTAGTAGATTTGCTTACTACAATCCATAAAAGTATAATCTGGTGGGTGATGATAGTCCCTAAAAGTGTTTTGAATCTAAAATTGATTTAATTTTATAATATTAGGCATGTATTACATAGCATATGCACCTTAGATATGTCTCATGCTAAAAGTATGTATAACAATGTTACCAATGTATAAAATTATGCCACAAATATATATCAGAATCATATAATTATGAATCTAGTCAATATGAGAACTGTGTAAGTGTGGAGAACATGTTTTCAAAACATTCCCCCACTATATATGGAGAAATATGAAAACTAATAAAAGTGCCAATATGGAGCACATGTTTCCAAACATGCCTCCACTATAATCTAGGTATGTTGCATACTGAATAAATGTGGAGAGTATATTTCCAAAACATGCCCCTAATGATATGAAACTATGAATATGCAGAATTCATGCCTCTATGACTTTCCCCCACTAATATGACTTTCACTTTGAGGTGAGGGAAGATATAAACTAGTAGTTACCTCACCTTAAAATGATAAGATAACCATATAAATATGAATGAACCATGTAGCATATAGAAGGACATGTTTAGGTAAATATATCATTGAAGCACATAAAATGTGATCACATCAATGAATAAGATTCAAGATAAAGATCATGGCAACATCTAGATAGTAATAGTACAAGCTCAACAAGTAACCAAACACAAACAAAAGAGCATTAAAAATCAAGTCAAAATACAATGGTCCAAGGAGATCGCAAACAAGGAGCATGTTCAAATGCCACATAATTGAATGGACATAACTTATTCAAATTTCCACCAAATCAAGGATGACATATTCAAATGTCCATACAACAAGCAATTACATATTCAAATGTCAAAGAGGCAAACAAAGGCATTAGGGCCACAAACAATGTAACATATTAAAATACTTAGACAATCAATATAATAGCAAAGCAAGACACTCAAGGAAGTGCATAAATGAAATCATAAACAACCAACATAAACATAGCATACTAGTCCCTAGATATATGTGTTAGCAAAAACTGTTAAGTATATAGCATATCAAGTACAATGTGAAAAATATAAGCATAGATAAAGGCATGTGTAAGTATATATATGAGATCAAACATGATAATATAAAATGACCATAGAATGATATAACCTAGATGTATCATGATCATAGAGGTGGATGCCTCCAATGTCCTGGTGACATGAGTAAAGAGAAGCCCAACATCCATAAGTGCATAGATCATGTATCTGAGTATGCCTATATCATACTCAAAATATGTGTGAAACATATGTGCATATATAAAATATTAATATGCCATCTACAAACATGGAACCAATAACATGTATGCTAAGGAGCTCATAGGATAGGTGCATGTTGAAAGTTTTTGGATTTTAAGTTTTTTTTTCTAAATGGTATTTTGGGAATATTGGTAGAATAGAATATCATCCTATGATCTCATCCAAAGGATGGTCATAGGCATCTCCCCACTAGGAACCTAATGCAATAGACTGATGGTACTGCCACATATTATATGTAGGTGAAATATCTGGCATTATAGGCTTATAAATGCTCTACATATGTAAAATAAGACTCTATGGTCATGTAGAAATAATAGAAGGAATATGGGTTTGTGGAACCCATCTTTGTATGCTTTGTGGTTTTTTTGGAATAACAATGATAAGAACATGTTTAGGTGCTCTGGATATTGGAATATGGTCTGTAGTAGAGGAGGATTTCATAGAACTCATTGTATGGCTCTCATGCATTGGTCTTTCAATTACTGGTTGTCACATAAAGGGGGTTGTTTATTGCTTACCCTTTTATGGAATATTAACCTTAGTAGGTTTGGTAATTAATTATTTGGGTATAAGTTCACATTGCTCAAGAGGATGTTCATGTGGAATACCAAAAATTATAATTACCCGATTGGCATGAATGTATTTAACACACCCATGCACTATAAAAGGTATTACTCGAAGTGTATGTATCCAAGGTCATCCTAATAACATATCAAAGACACCTATGGAAGGTATAAATGAGAAGGTAGTAACCACATATGCAAGACCCACCTATAAATGTAAATTAATCTCCCCAAGAACCTATTTGTGAGGTACCATCAAATACTCTAATTGATCTAATTAAAGGATGTAAATCATGATTTGTATAACTCAGATGTGTGAGTAATGCCATGTTGAAACTTTTCTCTCTTACACCTTATCAACATAACATTATGTATATGATAATGATCAAGGTATGCTAGAATGAATAAAGAATGAAGATTCAAGTAATCCTCTTGAATTTCATTGCCAACTAAAGTAATATAATGTCTATGAACCATAAAAGGTGTGTTGTGTGTAAGTACCAATAATCGCATTCAGTGGGTGATCATAGTGTGATGGAGGAGGATGTGTGTTATACACCATTTTTACCTTTGCATCCTTCTTAAAATGGTATTTCAAAGGATTAATAAATATTTTTTATTTTGGTGATCACCAGGTTGTGAACCTAATTCTTTTAGAGGATCATCAGATTTAATTTTTTGGTCATCGAAGGTCCTATATCTTATGCTTAAAGTTGAAGCATTTTTTCATAAAATGCCCAGGCCCTTGGTGATAATCACAATAAACATTTGCATCATATTCTTTGGGTAGAGGTAACTTATATCAGCCTCTATAGGAAGAGGGAGAGATATAAGATGACAATCTTCTAACCATGGGAGTAATGAAGTAGGAGATTTAGGTTAATGAGAAAATTGTCTCCTTGGTGCATTAGATAAAACACATCGATTAGGTTACTGTGAAATTTCATTAACCATGGTTGTTATTTCCTATTTGGGCTTAGGTGGTTTCACCTTATAACTTGGTTTGATTATAAATTTAGTATTGGATGTAAATGTAGTTGGTGTGTTTACTACATACTTATGCTTGTTAAATGAATAACTTCATTTCATGGTCCCAAACAACATACCACAAGTCATCAAAGGATTTGAACTTTTTTAAAATAATGGACTCATGTAAAGGAACAACCAAACTTTGCTCTATGTCTTAAAGTTCTTTATCTGCCATAGGATTGGTCATTTTAGCCAACATTGTCTTAGACCTCAAGACATATTCATTGATAGGTTCATTTGTTCCTTGTATGATTTTTATAATTTTTGCATAAGAAACTTTTTTAGTAATATTAACAGAAAAGTGTGCCAAAAACTAATCTGTAAGAGGTTTGAATGTTTTCACAGATTAGAGAGGTAAATCATATAACCATCTCAAAGCATTGCCCTTAAGGCTCTTTGGAAATAATTTGGTCAAAATTTTATCATTAGAGGCATAATCAAGACATGTCATAAATAAGTATTGAATATTACACTCAGGATCACCCTTGACATCATAAAATGTGAACTTAGGTGTAATAAAACTAGTTGGCAAAGGATGCAAATATATCTCAAGTGTAAGATGGTTATGTAACACATCTTGTGAATCAATAACATGAGGAGACTTTAAAGCCTTTCATTCAATGTTTATAACCTTTTTATCTAAGTTATTTATAGATTGAAAGAGCGTTTATATTAGGATTTAAATTACCAAGTTGAATAGTCACCAAGGAAGATGTAAACATGGTTTGAGTAGTAATAAGAAGTGAAACTAGTATTTGAGTTGAATCATTTGTTATCCCCATAGTAATTATGTCAACAGAATTTGGATCCTTGGGGAATAAAGGCTTAAAAACATAACTTGTGTCCCCACTAGATGTAGGAAGATTGGTTGGTATGGAATTAGTTGTGGCATCCTCTGAGAATTCACCATTACTAGGTTGGGAAGCTTTTGCCTTAGAAAGATTACTGATTTCATCTCTTGTGACCTATAAATAGGCATCCATTAAGCTTTTGTTGTTATGGAGATGAGTGAAAAATGATTATTTATATTCCATTTTAAATCATATTTTTTAATAGTTATTTTTCATTTCTTAGAAATAAAAAAATACAAAATTTGAATAATAAACTAAAACCCTAGCTGATTGAAAGCCCTAGGAATCAGAAAAAAATTACATTTACATAGATCAACTTTACTAAATGTTTAACCCTAATATATATATATATATATATATATATATATATATATATATATATGGATCCATGAGGATATATATGGTTAATAATATATAAATGAATAAACACAAGGGTGATAAATAGATCTATAGCATGCTAATTAATTTATAAACTCAGATAAACAATATTCTAAATTAAATGTTGAGATATGCTAAAAATAGAAATCATCGTTATGATAGATATTGTAATAATAATGAACATAAGGTACTTAGATGGTTCTAATGATAATATAAATCTAGATATAGAATAGGCAAGAAGCATACTAGAAGAAGATTATGAAATAGTCTCCAAATTCTAGATTAAATACCTTTATAGTGTCAAACACTTGTGTTAGCCTAGGGTGGTTGTGTCGACACTAATATCTAGATAGAACATAGGTGTTTAGTAAAAAATACCTATTGAAACTATATGTGACCACTTGGATGCTTTTGGGTTATGTGTCACCTTTGCTCTAGTGCACTCAAATATAGGTAATGAATTGTCATTCCTTGTCAAATGAGAAAACCCTATCTCTTCATCTTCATAGTGACTGTGGGAAAAATGGTTAGTGGGCACACGATGTTGATTTGCCCAAAATATCCCCATGTAAATGATTGTTTCCTACATAACCAATACTCCAAATAAGGCCTCTGGCTTATGTATTTCTCACCTACATGTTGGCTTGTGTGTGCATAAGGATACAATGTGTGGAAAACAAGTAAAATAGTGACTTAGCTTATAACTTGGAAAATCATGCTCTTGGGTTACTCCTTCAGTAATTCAAACCTATAGATATTATTTTCCTATGAATGATATAAAAATAAGATAAAATAGGAAAGATTTATTCACTTAAATGCTCTTTGATATCAATGTTAGGTCATTCTAAGTTTGTGCTAGGTGAGGAATGAATGAGGGTTGATTTTATATTTATACCAATCCCTTTGGGGAATATCTCACATTAAATCACTTAGGATAACCATATTAATAAATTTTGTTTGTAAATTAGATGAATTTAGGGCATTAAACACTTCTGTTAGGGTAAAACACTTGTGTTGACATAGACATCTAGTTAAAATGCAAGTGTCTAGAGAGTAGGAAGATAACTACATGTCCAAAACTTGCAGAGATGGATAATAAGTAGGTTAAAATAATTTCGGACAAGATAGAAGGCCTCAATCATTATAATAACATTGGTTAGACTAAGAGATAAGTGATTAGACACAAAGAGATAACATATGAAAGACTTGCAAAAGCATGAAAGGTATGAAACTGAGAGGAATAGTCAAAGTCTAATTTTTCCAAGTGTACAAGACTAAGGTGTTACATAATTCATAAATATCATTTACAAGAGCATCTTTTTCATATGTACCCACTTTTATGGTATAATTTCATGAATGGCATGATTAAATGACTTGCCTCGCTTGTGACTCATGGATTTTTCTAAAAATCCCAAACCTTGCCTAGTATTATTTTTAAGAGAGATAGGTGGGTTATACCTTTTTCATTTTTTCCTAATACTTGTACTTTGTATCTAGATTTTATCAAATATCAAAGGCCAAAATCATATGATGGTGGTTTAGGAAGTATAGGTAAAGACTATTTATCTTCCTTAAGATGGATCAACTCATTTCTTGAAATGGTGGGAACATGAACCTGATTATAGGGATGGCAGCTTCCACCATTCAAAGATTTGAGATTAGATGCTTTATCATTTAGAAGAATACAATAGTAATCAAAATATACCCTTTTTTATATAAATTTAAAGAGTTTTGCAATCATATTCATCAAAGTAATCAATATCATCCATGATAAGGGAGATAAAGAACACAAAGATTAGAACAAAGTAGGTAAAAAACATATTATATGTTATGCTTAGACAAGAATAATGTTCAAATATCAGGTCTACCAAATGTTTAACCCTAAAATATAAATTAAGGGAATATAGGGTTAAAGGGTAGAGATAGCCTAGGGCATAAGGATGGTAGACTATCTCTAAAGCAGACCAATTATTTGTAAAACTTAGATAAAATATATACTAAATTTATTATGTTGAGATGCTAAAGATCGAATGTACAATTATGCTAGATTTTAAAATAATAAAGGAAACAATAAACTTAGCTAGTTTTGATGTTCGTACAAATTTGGATATAAAAATAGGTATAAAGTATTGGATCTAAATTTTGGAACAATCACCTGATTTTATAAATTTGACCTTTGTAGCTGTAGACACTTGCATTGACTTGGGATAGTTGCATCGGCATTACTGTCTAACTTAGATGTAGGTGTCTAGTATAGAATACCTATTAAAACTAGATGTGACCACCTATATGCTTTTAAATTTTATGTCACCTTCACTCTTGTGCATTTGTATTTAGGTCATAGACTATCACTCATTATGGAATAATAAAACCTAGTTCTTCATCTTCATAGTGGTTATGGGGCAAATGGGTTAGTGGGCACATGATGTCAAGTTATCTCAAAGACCCATCTATCAATGAACACTATCTATATATCCAATACTTTGAGGAGGGACTCAAACTTATGTATTTCTCCCCTACATGTTGGCTTATGTGTGATAAGCAAGTTCAATAGTGACCTAGTTTATACCTTGGAAAATGTGGCTCATAGAGTGCTCCTTCAATAATTTATACTTGTATATATGTTGTTCCTATGACTGGTATATAAATAGAATAAAATATGGTAGTTTTACTCTCTTGAGTGATTGATTTAATGCTTATGATGACTTACATTGTGATTTTTTAGGTTTATTTCTAGTTGAGGAATGAGTGAGGATTGATCTTGTATTTATACCAATCCCTTTAGAGAATATATTGCATTAAATCACTTAGGCCAACCATAGGAATATGTTTCATTTTAAAATTATATGACTTTAAGGCACTAGACACTTGTTTTAGAATAACACACTTGTGTTGACATTAGTGTCTAACTAGGATGAAAGTGTTCAGGTAGCCAAAAAATAGGCACAGGTTTACAACTTTTAGAGATGGAAGATAAGCAAGTTTATAACATTTTGGGAAAGATAAAAGGTTTGAGTCATCATAATAACATTGGTCAAACTAAGAGATAGTCAACTAGGCACAGATAAATAGTGTATGCAAGCCTTTTGGTAGCGAGAAAGGTCTAGAATCTTAAGTTACATCCATGATATGTATTTGCCAAGTGTACAATACTAAGGCACAATATAATTTATAAATAATGTCTAGACAATACTATATTAAAAGGGTGAATCTATAGATAAAATTTGGTCTTTTACAATTTGGAAACATCTACTTTGACTTACTTTGACACATTTAGACATTGTATATATAACTGGCTCTTGACATTGTGTATATAATTGACTCTTGAGCACATTTTCCCTATATACATCTACCCATCTCTTTCTTAGTAACCTCTATTTTCCATATGTATTTACCCATGATTAATTTAGTCCACAAAAGAATTCATGAGAATCCTAGAGGGACATTCTTCATATTTTAGTTCTATGTTTTTCACTTATAGGATGGTACCAATAATCCTCAACATTGTCAATTATTATAGATGTCTCCCTCTATTGAGAGTGTCTAGGATCCCTTAAGGGCTATTTTTCAAATTGGGAAGTCTCTATTAGGTTGGCATATACATGTTTCATGGGTCAATCATAACAAAATAATAACTAATATTCATCTATAAATACAAATCACTCATAAGGCTATTATTAGTAGGGCAAGTCTTAAAAACATTAATAAATCACCTAGCACTCTATTGGATGATTATATAAATGCATACATAAATATTAAATCTTCAAGGAGCAGCCCTATAGTGGCCTATAGATTGAAATCTAAATATGTAAAGTTAAATTTGGATATGCCAAGTATCAAAGATCAAAATATATCATTGCATTCTAGATTGTTCAAGATGTTGTGCACATGCACACTTGAGTGGGAGAAATACATGCAATTCGAGCCCTTTTTTAGTATTAAAACATAATAAATGATCAATAATTGAATAGGGAATGGTTTAGGTTAGTCTAACACAAAATATTGACCCCTTTTTAAGGGCATTCTGTGGTGGATCAAGAACAATTAGGGTTTAAATGAAGAAGACAAAAAATAATTTTTTAGCATAGGATCGAATAAGTGCACACACATAATAAAATTAAAATTTTAGGTGCAAGGCTCTTAGGATTTTTGATCCCCCTCTATTCACAAGAACACTGCCAATAAATCATGATGGTGCCAATTGTCATAGGTGTCTGACTTTGTCAAAAGTGTCCAAGAAGGTTTTCAACCATTATTTCTAATCTAAAAATTTGATGAAGTACATATATAGCCTTTTAAAATTTATTAACATTACCTATGAGCAATGGGAAGATAAAATTAGTTAATTAAATCATCCCTCTCTTATTTTTCATTTTTAAATTAAGTAATCGCAATCTCAATCCAACCATTCAATTTAGATTATTGTGTTTATTTCCATATTTTCTATAATACAAATTAGTACATAGTTTCCATTATTTTATATCTATTAGATATAAAATAAATAAAATACATACCAATACTAGTTTGAAAATGGGTTAAGAATTCATCAATAAGATTGCAAAAGAATGCATAGATCTACATGGTAAAGAATATAACCAATCAAGTGCACTATCTTTCAAGTTACTTGGAAATATATTAATCAATAATTTTTCATTAGAGTAAAATTATAAAAAATACGGATAAAGATATCTAATGTGATGAAAATGGCCTCCCTTTCTTTTGAAAAATTCACAGAAATCTATAAATATTATTGGAAAGGGGCATGCAAACACTTCATATGTCATGGGGTTTAAGAGAATATTATTGGAAGTGACCTGGGTAGTTAGATTTTAAGAAATTTTAGAAAGAATTTTTATTTGATTTTGTAATTCACAAAATGTGTGCATCATAATAGTTATTTTGGGGTTTGGAATAAAAATAAAAGGTGAAGAAGTGGTATAATTTGGAATAGAATAATTTTCAAAATAGTTGGCTTAACGACATGTGAAGCAAATAAAGGATTGTTATTATGAAGAATTTTTTGAGAAATCAAAGGCATGTTAACAATCAAAGTGTTTTGGTAAATATGAGAGGGAACAAAAGCATGTCAGGAATCAGAATAGTTTGATAAATGACCACATAAGAAGGTCAATTTTGACATGTAACTTATTTCATTACATTCATGAATTTAGATATTTTGTTAGGGTTTTTTGTGACCTATTTTTTATTTTTTTTAATATTCTCAACTCTATATTGTTCTTTTATGTAAGCCTCATATTCATAATCTTCCTCGCATTCAAGCATATTATTATTTTGAGAGCCATTCACAACATTGTAAATAAAATAAAATGCATTATTTATATAAGTAAAAATATTTTTTTGAACAACATTAGATACATTTCCAAAATCCATTTTATTTTAAAGTTTATCCATAATTAACTAAAATATTTTCAATAAAATTAATAGGATTATTTTTATTTAGCCTAAGAATCCAAAATTTATTCAATTTTGATGGTACAAATTGAAATCAAACATGGAATATTCACACCATTCAAGTTCACTAGAGTTTGAAATAGTTTTAGAAAAAATAACTTATAGCTCATGCTCTAAGTTTTGGAAGATAAAGGAAGTAGTGAAACAACACAATATTACTTTCTTTTCCTTCTTGTTCTTCTAAAGGAAAAGGGAAAGCATTTTTTTCTCTATCATTTATTTCATGTTCATATAGTTTTATACTATATTAAGGTACTTTGCATCAAATGACACATTCACAAGAGCTTCTCTCTTCTCTTACTAATAGCAACACTTCACAAATTTTAGTTGGGAATTATTGACAAATAAATGTTTTGTGTTTAGGCACTATTAAGTTACAATTTGAGTGCATAAATAATACACTCCTAATTCTTAATATTTCTAATAGACTTATTTACAATTTTTTTTTTTTTAGTTTGGAACTAGGAAAACTATTTAATTTTCTCCTCTTGATGTTGTGATTTGAGAGTTGCAATTCCCAAAGGATTTGAATGTTTCAAGGGTTGTTGATCATGGTTCATGCTCATATAGATTTTATGGGTTTGGGTCTTATAAAGGATCATCCCTTATTTCTCATGTTGATTCTATGAGAAAGCTATGGTATGGATGTTTTGGGAACTTGAACTACAAAAAATTAGATGAGTTCACAACACTTGTTGCTTGACCTTCATAAATTATCTTGTATAAATGGTGTTTGTCAAGGTTTAGTTCTTGGAAAATATCATCAAGACCATTTTCCCAAAGTAAATGCTTCATGAGCTAAGGTTCCCCTTGATTTGGTTCATAGTGACCTCATGTCATTTTCCACTTATTCTTTTTCATGGGTCAAGTATGTACTCCCTTGCATAGATGAATTCTCACATTTCATATGGGTGTACTTTATAAAGTACAATATTGAGGTATTTGAGCATTGCAAGATATTCAAGATTTTTTTGAGAAGTATCATTCACTTTGTATCAAGAATATGCACATGGATAATGGTGGGTGTAAATAAATAAGGTATTTCATCACTTATGTATTGACAATGGTATTTATCATCATCACATTCAGTACACCCCTAAACAAAATGGTGTTTCTAAAAGGAAAAATAGGCATTGAAAGACATGGGAATTTTTATGATACACTCTTAGAACATGAAACTTGATCTTTGGAGTGAGGCAGTGAATTGTGTCAAATAAATTCAAAACCACATGCCCCACAAGGTAGTGCAAAATGTGACTCATGGGGAAGATTGGTCCCATTCCAATCCTAATGTTTATTCATTTTGAGGATTTGGTAATGAGGTTTGGAAATTTATTCTTGATGATAAGCACATATCTATGGAGAATAAGATTCAACCAATCATTTTTAGTTTCAGTTGTGAGGATGTCTAGGTCACTCATAATGTTTTGTTTTGGAAATATGTCAAGGTTGATGAACACTTCATCCTAATGGAGCCTACATCTATATAATCTCACTCACTCACTCCTCCTTTTTCATCACATTAGTATTATTTACTCCGTGAATATGATAGTGATGTTGTTATTGATCAATCAGCTCTAACTCCATGGTATTTTCCCAAGTAGGTTCATACTAATTAATAGGAGGGAGTTTCTTTAGCATGTGATCCCACTAACACTCATCATACTTGTTCATAGGAAACTGGGTTGGTCTTTTGAGCCAGGCTCTTTCAAAATATCCACATAAGATTTTAAATGTGGTAGGTATACCAAAGTGGGATACAACTATGGCAAAGGATTATTCTTCCTTGATGAATTAAAACACTTTAGATTTGGTTTCTTTTCCCAAAGGGAGAAAATTTGTTTACTGTAACTGGGTGTTTTAACCTATTTTTGATAAAACACTATGTATTATGTTAATTAAAGGTGTGAAATTAGAAATATCAAAATGTTAAAGATGTACAATATTCAACAAATTTTGATTTTGACAAGATGCTAAAAATGGAAAAAAAAATTAGAAAACACTAAGAGGATATATAATTGGCTTGCACATACATTTTATTGATTGTTATGATTGTTTGAAAGTGAAAACTAGAAGAGGAGGTGACTATAAATGTTTATTAACATGCACAAGATTATAAAATTAATCTATGCATGTACATTATAAGTGGACTGCAACATAGGGCATTCCTATCTATTGACCACAGACTTCTCCAAGTTGACTGACTGATAGGAAAACATATAAGAAAGCATAATTATAGAAATGGCAAATCAGAGGAAAAATTAGAAAATATTCATGGATGTGACCATTTTAAGTAGACAAAAATGTAATCCACTCAAGTGTATTGACCATGGACTTGTCTTAGTTGACTGTGCATAAAATCTGATTGATTCACCTTGTACACCTATGGATGTCAAGTGATATAAGATATATCAATCACATATTTGTCATGAAAAATATTTTTTTGTCTTATTTTTTCTTTGAAACCCTTATGGCACTTTGATATCTTGAAAACATTCAAAAAATTAATGGAGTGTAATGGGATGAGCTAGCCTCAATCAACCCCTTGATGATTAATCACTACCTATGTATCCAAAACTCCAAGGATGGAAATCAAGCCCACATAGTTCTCGTACTTGGAGTGAATATGTATTATGATCCTTTAACTATATGTATGTAGCTATAATATGGTTTTATACTTGACAATGATAACTCTTGATTTTCCTCATAAGGCTCTTGACTTGGCTTATGGTTATTCATTGTGAATGATGCAAAATTTGGGCAAATTAGGGTATTTTTTTTCAATGTGTAGAAGTGTAAATGCTTGAGAGTAGAGAATTCTAAGTGTGTATCAAGTTGTAAAATTAATGATTCTTTATATGTATTTATAGGTAAATCTTTTGATAATAACATTTAGTCGACCATGCAAAACATGTGGGAAGATCCACAATATTGAATTTAAATTTAGAAAATAGCCATTATTTAGCATGGGATGCAACTAGCCTAAGTAGACATAGGCTCAATGCACTCTTGATCACTTAGTTCAGACCTATCTAGGAGGATTAAGGACATGTGTCCATTTTTTGAGATAATATGAAGGTTATTTTATATAGCTTAAGCATTTGACATTGAAATTTTTATGTAATGACAATGGAAACCAAAGGTTTAACCTGCATATAGATAAATGGCCTTAGAGAAATTGCAATTAAGATTCATGTAATTGGTTTTAATTCATGTGATTAGGAATATGTCAAGAATTATCATTGGCAAGTACCTATGAAAAAAATATGTGTCTACATTCCTTCTCATTTTATTCTAGTAATGAAATTACTAGAGTAAAAGAGAAAGAATTGAACTTGAGTGTGTACAACACAATTTATATTTGAGTAGATATTTTAATTGTGTAAGGCACTCAACATTAGTAGGCCCTAGAAGAGCACATGAATTAGTTATTTTGTTCACTTAAATTTTTTAAAAATCTTAAACTTTTCAAATTTGCACAAATTTGAAAAGAGAGCAAGGAAGGAGTACACTTGCATTTAGGTGAAACCAAATTGCACTATAACTTGTAAATGAATATGAATAAATTAAACCAATGGCAAATTAAGAGTCATTAGGTAATAAATTTTGAATAAATAATCAAGCCCTTGAGTTGGAAAGATGCATTATTCCAACCCTAATGAAAGGGGAATAATACCCAATGTACTATTCCAAAAATGTGAAACCATGACGTGTTTGTTATAAGTGATGCCAAGATCATTGAGTGTTACCAACCACAAATGTACATCACCTTCAAAGAAGATGGAACCACATAATGGGTTTGATATAACTAATGTCAAGGTTGTTGAGTGCACTATACTTGAACATACATTACCCACACATATTAAATCACACCACTGCAGACTGATCTACATTATATATTATGTATGATCAAAATAGAATGAAGAGTATTTATGTCCCCATCATAACTGTATTGATCATAAATTTAAATTTAAATAGATATTTTTCCTTTGAAATTGTAACTTTAAATTTTGAACCTTAAGTTTTGCATCTTTGAATGAGCATGATCATGAATGAGTATCATGCCCCCTAAGTTTGTGCCAATGATATAGAATGTTATGCATTTATATGCTCAATCTAAATTGTATTTGCTACCTATATCTTGGATCTAATAACTATTTTTCACATGCCCATTCATATGCATTCAAGTGTCTTTGATTTTGTACTTTAAGTATTTTAAAAGTGAATGAATATGCACATAATATTCCCCCAAGATCTATATTAATGTGCCAATATATGTTATATGTTTGATTTTTGAATCACTTTGAATATTTGAAAACCTATATCCTATTATAGAATCTAGTTTGTATTTTTGAATCTTTAAAAAAAATGTACTAACTATTTTAAAACATGTATTCTATCCCAAATCTATTTTTTATCTGCTCTTAAAGGCTTGGATATCTAAGGCAAGCCCTCTATAATACCTACCTTTTGAGATGAGGGATGTAGCTTGCAAGTCACTTATCTTAAAAAAAGAGTTAATTGTATCATGTGATAAAATTGTGATAATATAGTATTATGTCAACATGTTAGAGAGTATATCATCATAGAAATGTGAATGTTAATTTGAAGTATCTATGTAACATATTGAATGCAATGCATATAAGTATCATGTCTAAATATATTTATAATTTAAACAAACAATAAGGAACCATCCATAAAAGTGCATGATATGTATCATGTCACTGCTAGTAAAGCTTAAAAAACACACAAGCTTAAGACACAATGTCACATAATTTCAAACAATAAGGCCATGGTTCCTATACAAGGGACATGTTCAAATGTCACACAAGAAAATATTTTGTACATATAGGGCCAAAGGCCACAAGAAATGGACACATTTAAACTCTACACATGAAATAAATATCTCATAGAGATGTTCAAGTACTTTACACACAAGGTTAAATGATTGCACATAATAAGCAATCAATGTTTAGTATATTATGCAAGAAAGTAAACAACATCGAAGGAGCATAAAACAAGTGAAAATTAGTATAATCCATCCATATGTATTAATGTCATAATATATAAAATTAGCATACTAATGTATCACAATGTAAAATATGAGTGTTTATCTAGATACGTGTAAGATATGTAGCTCATAATTACATTTGAAGTTAACAAAGATATAACCTATGATAGTGCAACTTGTAGAATTATATGCCCCCAACATAGGCATGACCACTAGATAGAAAGGAGTCCAACATCTAAAAAGGCATAAATAATATATGTCCTGCATCATATTCATATACCTCATAAAATTCATGTGCATTTGAAATAGAATATGTTAACTACCACATATAAGATAAATGTAAATAAGTAACTAGCATCTTTTGTCATGTTCAACTCTTGATTTTTTATTAAAAATATTTGAATGTTTTTTTTTTTTTTTTTTTTAATATGTGTTTTTTTTTAATTTTTTGAAATAATTGATTTTTTTTTGAAATTTTGATATATATGTAAATGGACTAGCCTATCGTCCCATCAACAGGAGGACCATAATGTGTGCTTAGATCATAGAGTTGAAGAGTGATCTTCCATAGATGAGGAATGTTACATGTGGATGTATCTAAATTGAAAAAAACATCAAGTGTTGTATCATAACATTTATGATCACTATTCATAGATTCTTGAGAAGATCAACAAGGTGCAATACTTGATGAAGTCTATTGTATAATAGAATAAAGTCTCATTTCTTATGTTTATTATGGAACATGTTGAATTGTCCACATATTTACCTTCGGACATATTGTAGAATACTTAGATTTCTTTGAACCTTAAGTATCTCTCTGATATGAAGCTTGTTGCTTAGGAAGGTATTTATTTTTATCTTGAATTGATTATATATAAATATTATGTATAAGTTCCATGATTTATTATGTAGGATTCTCTTGAATGGGTATACTAGTTATCTTTATATTGTGCTTTGGGGGAGGTGCCATAATTGGCTTCTTATGGTGCTTTTGAATAGGTGCCAAAACCAATTGTGGTGGTGGTGGGGGAGGAGGAAGAGTTACCACTAATTGTATAGGGTACTCATCAGATGCTTTGAACCTTGACCAATTGATTACAATGTATGTACTTGAGGCATCTGTGTATTATTGATGGTAATGTGTGAATATTCAATATCTAAGGGCATCCTAGTATCATATTGAATACACACGTGATTGGTAAGACTATAAATGGAGTGGCAATTGTTGTTAAAACAATTTGGAGAGGTATCACTAAATGTCTTAAAATATCCTGTGTATAGCCATAAAATGATTTTATTCTTGATGTAGCTTGTAAATCTTGCTTTATGTATCCCAAACTAAGAAGGAATGTCATTATAAATGCATTTTCAATTGATCCATTGTCAATCATGACACTATGGATAGGTTGTTTGATGATGTAAGCATGAATAAAAATAACATGCCTATTTGAATCATCATTATTGATTTAAGTGTCATCAAATGTGATTATTGGGCATTGTGTTAATGTGCCTATAAATGTACCAATAATTCCATCTATTGGGTTCTCATATGGTTGAGGAGGAGGATGTGTGTTATATGCATTATTTAATTCTAAAATATTTAATTTTTGGTGTACCATGATTCAGAAAAGGATTACTAAAAATTTAGAGCTTTACATTATCATTTTGTTGTGGTCTAACTTCTTTTGTGGGTGTGTTTAACTCAATAGTGTTGTCTTCGATAATATCTTGTATCTTATGCCTTAACCTATAACACGTATTCATAGAATTCACAATGCATCTATGGTAGTCACAATATGCATTATTGTCAAATACCTTAGGTCGAGGCTTGGTCAGATCAATCTCAAATGGTTGAGGTAGATATATAAGATTGTAATAAATTAGTTTCTATAACAAGATATGAGGAGGTTGTGGTAATCTTGTAAACTATCTCCTGGGTGGAGCTACCAATTGAAGCTTGTTTGTTGGTTATGATAGAGTGTTAATTATCACCTTTTATTAAATTTTCTTTTGTTAGATTTGACCTTGTAATTTGGATTGTTTTGAAACTTGATTAAGTAGATGGAACATTTGGTGCATACTTTAACTTGTTTAATGTTATGATCTTGACTTCTCTTTCTTTGACTATGTGGCATAGCTCATCAAAATATCTAAATTTATGAAACATTATTGATTCGTGGAGTGGATCTAACAATATTTGTGTAAAAATATCTTGCAATTCATTATCAACCATATATTTTTCATATTTGCAAGCATAGTTGTATACCAAAGAACATATTCTCTAATTGGTTCATTTGACCCTTGAGCTTAGCAATTTGTGTATATGATAAATTTTCACCAATATTTATTAGGATATGTGCAAGGAATTGATCTTCCAATGGGTTGAATAATATAAAAAATTGAATTTGGAAATCATAGAACCATTGTAAACCATAATCTCTGAAGATTCTTAGAAAGAGCTTGGTGAGTAATTTGTCATTGTAAACATAGTCCAAACATGTTGTAGGGAATGAGTGAAGATGTTCATTAAGATCTCCTTTACCCACATAAAGTGGTATATTAAAAGCTACAAATCCTATTGGTAATGGTTAATATGTTATTTGGTGCCAAAGGATTGTGAAACAAAGTATATGAATCCATTGAGTGAGTAGTTTTAGAGACACCCTACTCTAATGAAAATATTTTAGCATGTAAGGATACAACAATTTGCTCAAGAGATGATGCATTAAGTGAAGTTAGGAAAGGACCTTGCATAGTAATCAAGGGAGGTGTATGTGATGCCTTTGCAAAAATTAACATGTTAATATGTCGTAAACCAAGCAATGCCCACATACTTATAGATGCTGGCACATATGGAATTTTAGGGGTTGATATCTAAGAATTGTAGATATGGTATTAACTATATGATTATGGGAATGACTACTCCATGATCCTAATAGGGTATAAAAACCATTCATTGAATGGAGCAAGATTTATCAAGATTCATCTACATGGAGAGGTTCCCCCCAATGGAGATCCTTCTAGATTGTAATCATCCCATTTGTATACATCTAGATGGGGGAATAGGGTTATTCAACCCATATCTAGTATAAAATGAATGACTGACATATATAGATAGGGAGACCCCTGTCTATATATATGGGATGACCATATAGATAGAATGACCATATAGATAGATAGGGGTGGGTGGGGATTGGATAGATCTATAGGCATAATCAACATTATTTTACCCACTCCATCTCCTCTAAATAATCCAATTTTTCCCCCACGACTATAAGGAGCTAAAAGATCCACTACTTTAATCTTTATTTCAAAGATTGAAAATTTGGTATCCAATTGTGTAAGAGATGGGAGTTGAAACTAATTTATTTCAATCATCTCTTGAAATATATAAGAATGCATAAATCTTATGTGGGTTGGAATTAATATACTCAATAAATTTTTTAACATTAGCTTCATCTTATTTATTTATATTGACTCTATCAGTCACAATAGTCATGATGATTCCATCAATAGGGTGTGTGATAGGGCACAAAGTATCCTGAATGTATAATTATTCTTGTTACCAAGTCATGCTAGAGTTTACAAAGATTTTTACTAAAAATATTTGTATCTTTAGGAGTGTTATTGTAAGGATGTGAGTTAAGTCTTGAGATTACACATTAATTATTTTAGCCTTTTTAACATGCATTTTGATTTTGTTGGCTCATAATAAAGCATTGTGATAGAAGAATAAATCCAAAGGATGAACATAATTAGGGATTGCATATTTATAATCCATTTTATGCTTTGTGAACTAAGATAAATGAAAAAATAAAATAGGCGCAACTAGTCAATGGTGTGTTTGCTTTGTAGGCTCTCAGATATACTAATCCTAGTGATAAATAGTGAACAAGACCTATATGGAAATAAGTATAGAGTATTCTACCATTACCATAGCCACACTATCTAATATATAGGTTAAATTAAGATTCAATTATTGGGGGTAACCAATTATTGGTTCACTATAAGAATAAATGATTGAAGGCTTCCTATGGCTGAAAATAGAACTTAGGCATTTTCAATATACTGTGAGGTACGCAAAAACTAAAATATGTATATATTGTTTCATAATGGATTGAGCATAATAAAATTACCCCTTAAACTAAATCTTAGGTAAATATAGAGACCAATTTTCCCAAAATGGCAGATCCTATGAGTTTTAAAACTATCAGAACATAGGTTCTAGGGAAACAAAGGAAAATAAGCTGGATTTAAAAAATGAAAATGAAGACCCAGAAAGCAAGGACTCAAAAATAATAGTTTGGGTTCACCAATATGTTTTACCCTTATTTTTATAAAACATTATGTGTACTATGCTAATTATAGGTGTAAAACTTGAAATATCATAATGTTAAAGATGTACAATATTCAACAAATTTTGATTTTGATAAGATGCTAAATATGGAAAGTTTATATTTTTTTAAAACACTAAGAGGAGATATAATTATATTTCACATATATTTATATTAACTTTCCTAAATATTTGAGAGTGAAAATTAAAAGATGTGACTCTGTAGATTCAGTTTTAGGCATAAGATAAAAAATAGAAACTAGATAGTTACATTGTAAGGGGATTATAACACAAGTCATTCTTATCCATTGACTGCAAAATTATCCAAGCTAGATATGTTGATTGACTAATAGGAAAATACAAAATAATGAATAATTATGGAAATGATAGATCAAAGGTAGAAGCAAATAATATTCCTGGTTACAACTGTTATAAGTGGACAAAAGTGTAGTGTGTTCTAATTTGTTAACCAACTTGGCATGTTTGACTATGAAAAAAAATTGGTGGCTACACCTTCTATGCCTATGGATGTTGAGTAATATGAGATATTAAAAGAAGAGTTTTATCATGAAAAAATAATTGTTTTATTCTCTTATATGTGAAATCCTTAAGGCACTTTGATAGCTTGGAACCCTACAAGAAAAGAAGGGAGTGTAATGGGTTGAGTTGACCTTAATTACCCCTTGATTATTGGTCATTGTCAAAGTATCTAATACTCTAAGGGAATTCAATCCCACATAGTTATTCCACCTAAATTGAACGTGAAATTGTGTTCCTTTGACTATATTTATGCATTTATATGAAGGCTTTAGTACTTGATAATGATTTCTCTTGACATGATTTAGAATGTTTTTAATGTGGCTTATGGTTGTTCCTTGTGAATGAAGCAAAATTTGGGGAAAATAGGGTAGATTTGCTCAATGTGTATAATTTTAAATGCTTAAGAGTAGTGAATCCTAAGTGTGTAGCAAGTTGTAAAATGAATGACTCTTGATATGTATTTATAAGTAAATATTTTGACAATTGCATTTATCTAACCATAAGAAATATGAGGGAAGACCCAAAAGATATATTTAAACTTTTTTAACTAATTGTTATTTGGTGTGGGAAGTGACCAACCTGAGTGGACATGGGTGCATTGCACTCTTGTCCACTTAGCGCAGACCTGTCTAGGAGGATCAGGGACACTTGTCCTTTATTGGAGACAGTCTTAAGGTGATTTTAGATAGTTCAAGCATTTGACATTGGAATTTTTGTATAGTGATAATGAAAAACAAAGGGTCAAACTTGCATATAGATAAATGGCTTAGAGAAATGGTGAATAAGAGTCATGTAATTGGGTTTAAGTCATGTGGTTAGGAGTATGTTAATAATTAGCATTATCAAGTACCTATGACCAAATTAATGTGTTTAAAATGGGTCTACATGACCAAATATGTAGTTGATGTCATTATTAAAAATTATGAGGCATGTCTTGTGTTTGAGGATTTTTCATAGGTTGAAGGTATTGATTACTTTTAGATATTTACCCCTGTTTCTAAGATGGATTATATTTTTCATGTGCTTTCTCTAGCTACATCACATGGATGGTTAGTGCATTAGGTGGATGTGAAGAGTGAATATTTACATGGTGATGTTCATGAGGATATTTATATGGATTAACCATTGAGATTCGTATAAGATTCTTAAGTTTTTTATAAGATTCAATGTCTACACTATGGTCTCAAGCAAGCTCCCAGAGCTTGGTATGAGATGATGGATATTTGTTTGCTTACTTCTAGTTTCACACATTGTCATCCAGACCCTACAATTGACATATAGAGGGATGGGATGACCTTTGGATACTTCTCCTCTATGTGTATGAATTGATCCTTATAGGAATTTTTCCTTCTATAATTAAGGATGTATAACATCATTTGATGGAAAAATTTGACATGATAGATTTGGGAATGATACACTAATTCCTTGGTTTATAGATCATCCAATATTATGATGGGATCTTCATTTTACTTTAGCATGTTTATTACAAGCCTACCCCCACACATTTTCAATTAGGGATTATATTGTCAGCTTTTCACTTCACCTAGAGTTGATGTTCCTTTGTATCGATAGTTGATGGGTAGTCATTTTTACCTAACACACATTTATCCTGATGTTTCCTTTGCAATTGTCCTTGACTTATATTTCTCCCAGGATCCTCATGAGAGTCATTATAAGGCAACCAAATGTATTTTGAGGTGCACTCAAATAATTTTTACTTTGGTATACAATACACATAAGGGTCTGCTTCTCAGATTATATGCTTCACTAACTCAAATTGGGTTGGTGACATTGATGATTGGAAATCCACTTTTGGCTTTGTTTATCACCTCAATTCAAGTTCAGTTTATTGGAAATAAAATAAGAAATCAATTCCATGCCCTTAACCTATAGCATATCTAAGGATATGTGTGGTCAAGTTATGGCTTACATAAGCCTTTCCTTATTATATTGCATTTATCTATGATCTCATTTAGTTAGTTAGGTTGGCCTGTGGAGTAACCATGGCCTAAGTAGACTATAACTAAGAGGTAGTGATTAGTGCTTGATCTATGCATTACACATTTTGTTCCTATTATAAGGTTGTGGAAGTTTCCCCCTCGAAGTGACTTATCATTTATTCATATATTCTACTCTATTTCAATTATATTAATGATTCATTGTTGTTATTTTACTTTATTGGTGAAGTAATTTCATTACAAGTAGTATCAAAGTTTTGATTTGGGCCATTGAGTGGGTAAACTCCTAATTTTAGAGAACCATTTATATCTTTCAATCTTTAGTGAATTTATCTACAAACATTTTAGTGGATTTGGAAGATCATCCAAGGACCTCTCAGTAAAAACATTAGGGTTTGGGATATGTTTTGAGTGAGTTATTACTAATTTAAGGTTTTTCATAAATTCACTCTATAAGACGTATTTTGAGGATTTTTTTTATTTCCTTACATTTTCAAAAATCTTAAAAATATATATTTGGGGTCTGTTATTTATATTTTCTGATTGGAGGCTGACATGTTTGTAAAAAAATTTGGTCAAAGTTGGGTCAAAGATAATAATCAGGATCAACATTGTCAAGCCTTGTTATGGTAGGACCACAAACTAAGGTCCAAGGGAAGGGTGTTGAAACTCTAGGTAAACCCATAAAAAAGAAGAGATGGATTCAAAATGGGAATTTACTAGATCATTTTCTCCAATATTTTCAATAATAGATCATAAAGTGAGACATATTGAGTATAATGTGTAAGGCATATAATATGATATGCAAAACATGTAGTCTAATCTATAAAGCAAGGTGAATAAATATGATCTCGATGTAGTAAAATGGGACATAAATGATGTGAAGCCTTAGTTGAAAGCTATTAGTGGGGCATTGAACACTCTTACAACTCATCTTCTATAGCTAATTAATCCTCCATTGTTCCATTTAGGTTCTCCCAACCAAAATAACCAAAACAACTAAAACAAAAATATTGATTTGAAGAATATGATGTTAAAGGTGGAAGTGTACAAGTTTTATGGTAAATATCCACTCACTTAGATCAATCAAATGGAAAATTTATTTGATATACTTCATACCCCATGTGCACAAAAGGTGGTCACTGCATCTTTGTATTTGGAACCTGAGAAGTTCATTTGGTATAGGTGGTTGTGTTCAAATTAAAAGAAGAGACTTCTTATTAGCTAGCCACTAGTGTTTATTGAATATATTTAGATTCACTATCACAATAATGTCTCCAAAATTTACTTCAATCAGTTAGCAAATTTATGATAAACAAGGCTTGTCAAGGACTATATTCAGTAATTCCATAATTTATACCTATGTGTGGATGACATAAATGAGGATAATATAAATGACATGTTCTTAGGTGGGATCAAGGATAAAATCCAACTTGATGTTTGCATGTTTAATCCAAGTTTAGTATCTAAATACATAACATTAGCATGCAAGGTATAAGAAAGAGATTTGGCCAAACGAAGGGCTTTCACTAATGGCTGAGAACACAATCCCTTAACACAATCATTTAATCATCCTATAATATTGACCCCTCAACAAATCAAAGAGAAGTGTGTAAAAGGGTTATGTTTTGGCCATGATAGTAAGTGGAGCAAAGGGCATAAACATGTTGAGAAGAAGTTATTCTACATTGAAGGCACCAATGAATATAAAGAAGATGACACAGCCTTAGGAGAGGATGAGAAAGAGACAATAGAAGAACCTAAAAATTCCCAACCTACTATCTCATATCATGCAATTTTAGGTATTAACACTCCTCAAACCCTTAAGGTTGTGGGTTTCCTTAAGAAATAGAAGGTGACAATTTTGATTGACTTAAGGAGTACATAAATTCATCAATAGTAAGTTGGTTATTTGTTTGAATTGTTTCATTTACCTAGTTTCAGAATTTCAAGCCATGATTACAGATGGTGGCATAGTCAATTATTTCTAGAAATGACATAATATTAAGTTCACTATGGGAGACTATAGACTAGATTCTCCCATGTTTGTTATTCCCATGGGTGGGGTAGACAATGTTTTGGGAACCCAATGGTTCATAACCTTAGGCAAAATAGAGATGAATTTCCATGAACTATTCATATGTTTTAATTTTGAAGGTAAGACATTTGAACTACATAGATTATGGGGAAAATATCCACAATTGGTTAGTTCACACCAGATGATAAATATTCTCAAAAAAAGGGTTGAAAGATTTGTAGCCCAATTATTTTTCATTAAATACTAACCAATAAAGGTGTCTACACATCCTGATCTATAGGTGATTATTAAATACCACCCAACTATTTTTGGAACCATGCCAAAAGGACTATTACCAAGAAGAGAACATGATCATGCCATTCGACTGCTTTTGGGAAGTCAACCACCAAACATTAGTCCATATAAGTATCCATATGCCCATAAGAGTGAAATATAAAATATGGTACATGAGATGCTGAAGGTGGGTATTATCAGATATAACCAAAGTGAATATTTGTCCTCAGTGGTCATGGTGCATAAGAAGGATGACACTTGGAGGATGTGCCTAAACTATAATAACTCAACAAGTACACCTTTAAAGATAAGTTCCCTATTCTAGTAATTGATGATTTGCTAGATGAGTTACATGGTGTTGTTTATTTTTAAAAACTAGATTTTCATTTTGGATACCATAATATTTGGATGAGAGACGAGGATATCCCTAAAACAACTTTTAAATCTCATGAAAACCATTATGAGCTTTTGGTCATGCTTTTTAGTCTCACAAATGCACCATATACATTTCATAGTTTGATGAACACTATTTTTAGGCCTTTTTTGAGGAAATATGTATGGTTTTTTTTAATGACATCCTAATATATAACAAAAGTTGGGAAAAACATTTGTAACATGTGAAACAAGGACTACTAGTTCTAGAACAACATTAACTTTATGCCAAACCTTCAAAATGTGCTTTTGGAGTCTAAGAGGTGGATTACTTGGGTCATATTGTTTCATATGATGGAGTCAAAGTAGATCATAATAAGATCAAAGATATGGTGGAGTGGTTGGTACCTAGAACCCTCAAGAATTTCTAAGGCTTTTTGGGGCTAATAAGTTATTATCGCATATTTGTGAAAAATTATGGCAATATAACAACACCACTCATAGCCTTGTTGAATAAGGAATCCTTCCATTGGAATGAAATATCTACTAAGGCATGCAAGAACTTGAAGGAAGCTATGTGCACCACTCCAATTTTGGTTATCTCTGGTTTTTCCCAAACTGTTATTATTGAACGTGATGCATTAGGATATGGTATGGGGGCAATAATCATGTAGGAAGGAAGACCCATTACATTTGAGAGTCACAAAATCAAGGGAAAAATCAAGCTAAGGATAATATATGAGAAAGAGATGTTGGATATTCTTCATGTAGTCAAATAATGGAGACCTTATCTGATGGGTAGACACTTTAAGGTAAAGACTAATCATGATATTTTGAAATATTTTCTGGAACGATGATTATAATTAGAAAAAAAAAATGGGTGAATAAATTGTTGGGATATGACTTTGAAATCATTTATAAGAAAGGAAAATAGAATGTTGTATCAGATGCACTATCTAGGAAGGATGAATCCATTGAGACATTGTTATGTGAAATAACCATTTGGTAAGCAAATTGGTTGGACAAGGCACAATTAGAATGAGAAAATGATAGGGATACCAAAATTATAATTCAAAATATCCAACATGGTTCTAGTGCTTATAAAAATTTTGAGTAGAAAAGGAACACATTATAGTATAAAGATCAATTATGCCTATGTAAGAATTTTATCCTCAAGCACAAGATCCTTAAGGAGCTTCATGCATCTCCAATAGGGGGGTAGTCAAGAGTTTTGAAAGTGTTTTATATAATCAAGTGGGATTTATTTTTTAAATTAATCAATGGGATATACATAAAATCATGGTTGAATGCATGGTGTGTCAACAAAACAAGGGTGAACAATTAAAACACCAGGTCTTCTGTAGCCTTTATCCATTCCTAGCCAGATGTGGGAGGAGGTTTCCATGGATTTTATTATAGGATTATCAAGGTCTAAAGGAAAAAATTTCATCATGGTAATTGTGGATAGGCTCACAAAATATGCTTATTTTTTCTCCTTATCACACCATTTGTAGTTAGTGTAGTAGCTACTACTTTTACGCATACAATTCAAAAGTTATATGGTACTCCCAAGATCATTATAAGTGATCATTATCCCATTATTACCAATAATTTTTGGAATGATTTATTATCATGTTTAAGTACTATGTTGTCTCATAGCTCATAATATCATCCTTAATTTGATGGGCAAACAAATGTGGTTAAAAAATATTGAGAGGGGTATCTCCATTATTTTGCATTAGATAAATAAGAATAATGGGTTCATTGGCTGCCACTAGCAAAATGGTGTTATAACACTTCCTTCCATACCTATTCAAAAATTTCTCAATTTGTGGCACTTTATGGTTATCATCCCCCATATATCACTTCATCTTTGAGGGTGCAACCCAATGTTCAAGCTATTGAAGAACACTTTCAACATCAACATGAGGTACTAGCTAGTCCAAGAGAGAATTCATAAATGGCACAAAATATAATGAAGTAATAAGTAGATCATCACCATAGTGAGAGGAATTTTGGCATGGGTGATTGGTTCTTTGTGTGCTTAAAACCATATAATTAGATGTCTCTAAAATAATAATAAAAGGATTAAAAATTTTCTCCTAAGTAGTATGGCCCTTGTAAGTTATTGCAAAAAAATTGGCACTATTGCATACAATATGGAGCTACCCTACTCTGCTTGCATACATCTCATATTTCATGTATCTTGATTGAAGAAGGTAATTAGATAAAGAGTTTCTACCCAAATTAAGTTACTGTAACTAGATGAATAAGGCCGAATCATTCTAAAATATAACGAGATCCTTCACACACACACTAAAAGGTCAAGAACAAGAGAGATTAATGAGTATTTGATCAAGATGAAGAACATGAACTATGAATATGCAACATGGGAAGATAAAGAATTCTTGCAGCAACATCTAAAGTTGATTCAATGTTAAGGGCAATATTATTTTAAAAGGGAGGGGCATGTTATGCCCTTAACCTATAGCATGTCCCAGGATATGCATGACCGAATTATGGCTTACATAAACCCTTACTTATCACATTAAATTTCTTTATGATATCATTTGTTTATTTAGGTCAGCCTATAGAGTAATCATGGCCTAAGAAGACTATAAATAGGAGGTAGTGATAAATGATTGATCAACATATTGTGAATTATGTTCTTATTGCAAGGTTGTGAAAGTTTCCCCCTCGAAGTGGTTTGTCATTTATTCATATATTTTGCTCTATTTCAATCATATTAAGATTTATTATTACTATTCTAATTTATTGGTGAGGTAATTTCATTACAATCAATTATTTCATTATCATCCACAAAGATAAAGTATCAAGGGGTTGTTCTAGCTAGCTAGTAGGCCTTATGGCTTCGTTAGTTGCTTGCAGTGTTCAAATTTCCTCAGACTCAACCCACTACTCTTTTATGCAATAACTAGAGTGCCACACACATCTCACACAATCTAGTGGAACATCGGTGAACACAACACATTGATATCTACATACACTTAATTTGAGAGCTCATCCAAGATGGTATCTTTATCTTGGAGTACATACCTACAAAGAAGTAGGTTGCAAATATCTTCACTAAGCCTTTAGAATCACTTCTATTCAACTATGATTGATGCGTGGGGTGAAGGAATATGCCATTAGGAGGAGTTCATCATGATTCCTTTCTTCCTTCATTGTTCAGATTGTACATGAATACCTAACTAGGCCTAGTTATTGAGACCTATTTTTAGAGGATTTTATGCCTCATTTATTTTATATATACCCTACCTAAGTTTCACTTAAGGGAGGTGTTGTGAAATATTTAGTATTCACCTTTATTACATTAACTTATGTTAGTTAGCTTCTCTTTTTAAGTCTGGTTAGTTTAGTGAACATTTCTAGACTTAGAACAAGGATAAAAACGTATTTAATTCTATCTATTAGTGTGTTACCTCTAAGTGGGATAATCAAATATGCATATTATGTGGTCGATAGGAAAATGAGAGATATTTCTTTCTATTATTATATATATCCCTCATATCTTTGCATATTGTAATTTTTATTTATTCTTCGCAAGGCTTTTCTTTAGTAATACATATTTTGTTATCTATTTTCATTATTTTGAAGAGTGTTTCATGTTTATTGGAGAGAGTTTGTTCTGAGGAGATTTCTTAGGCATTATCCATCTCTATAAATAATCAATTAAAATTAAATAAAAATCATAATACATTTACAATATATAATTAATTATTTTAATTTTGATAGGGAGAGTAAATATTATTTACAGGTGTGTGTTTAATCTCACAATATGTGCTGACAATTGTTAGGATCATAATGTAGAAATGTACATCTAAATAGTGACAATAATCTTCCCCCCAAATTTTGGATTTTGTTGAAGAAGGTTCCAAAGAGTGCGAGTGAAAATTTTGGGACCATTAGTGATGTTCTAGCAGATGACAAACATGCCAGAAATGATTTGATGAATGCATTGTTCAAGAGTGAATATTCAATAACCTCACTTCATTTTTCACGTTGTGACACCTATAAAATGTGAAACATATTTCTTCTCCTTCCCTAAATTAGAAATAATATTTGGGACCTAAGGAAACCTAAGGAAAATAATTTGTTTTAGAGCATGTGATGAGGGTAGTTGGGTTATAAAGCACTATATACTTATCAAGCCTCTAAACAATGAACAATGTTGAAAATAATAATTTGCATGTAATAAAGACATGCAAAACCTCCGCCATGCACCAAAATGGCTCCATGGGAAAATAATGGATTCAACAATGATATACTATCTAATTTGATTGCTTGATATTTTTATAATACATGTGAGTACTCGATAGATTCTTGTGAATGATAGATAGATTCTCTATGATTATATACATACTAATAAATTAGAATGCTTGTATATTTATAGATAATTGAATTCAAATTAGGACCATGTTTGTGTGCCAACTGACATTGTAATGTCTAAAAAATAAAATAGATGGAGCTTCAAAGACACATGCACCTTGACCAAAATGGGTCGTTAAAGGGTCGAAGAATGTGGCACTCCTGCTAGACCCAAGAGTGTCACTAACACTTTATAAAAAATCAATATATACTTAAAAAATAAGAGAGAGACGGGGGGGAGAAAAAATAAGGGGCAACAAAATGACAAGCCATAAACACGCCTATACTGCCTAATTTGGACCAATAATCGACAAGTACATAGACACACTAAAAATATAATTCAACAACTAATAAATGCATGGGGGGATTTTTAGGTATCAAAAACTTAATAACTTGTTTATTTATATATGACTTTACTTCAAACATTGGTAAAATTGGCATGCATGATCGATTTTCAACACCCATAAATACTGAAGGTCAAAAAAGGGTCAGACAAGCCCATCTAATTAATTGAGTGGTACAATAAAACATGTCAGGACCATATATATGCCCTAGAAGGAGAACATATAAACATAAGGTTAATATGCAGGTTACACAAGATGCACGAAAGGGATTTCAAGATTCAAAAGTAACCATAAAGGTTTAACAACACCTGGTTTAATCCAATCACCCATACATATACAAGTATGCATAAATATATAAAATAATGTGAAATGAATGCCTAATGTCTATTTTTTTTTAGTATCTAAATAAGGCTTGCACAAGTAATTTAATTAGATTATTAATTTTTTTGGAATTTTAAGTGGGTATTTAAATCATCTCACAATTACCTTCATTCATATATTTTTGGTAATAATCACAAGGGACCTACTTAACACATAAGTTAATAAGAAGGATGAATAATGCATGTAATTGAATACTTTAGGTTTAAGAGAGTGTATTTCCATAATCCATATAATCTAAAGTGAATTAAATATAAATAAACTGTGTAAATGCTTTTTAGATCAACATAGAAATGTACACCCAATAGTGATAATAACCTCCCCTCAAAATTTGGATATGATTGAAGAAGGCCCTAAGGAATGCTAGTGACAATTCTAGTACTGTGAGTGACATTATAACAAAAGAAAAAAAAAAACAAAAATGATTTGACAACTGCACTTTTCATGTGTAAATCTTCAATAACTTGGCTCTATTTATGTGACATGTGAAACATATTTATTCTTCTTGCCGTAAATTAGAAAACAATAATTTTGTGGGGGCATGTGATTAGGGTTAGCTGTGTTATAAGGCATTTTCTACTTATCATGCATCTAAACAATGAACAATGTTGAAAAAAATAATTTGTCCAATTGAAGACAATTTCAGCAACATGCAAAACCTTGATCATGCACCTATAGGGCTTTATAGGAAAATTCAAACTTCAACAATGATAAATGATTTGATTTATCGCTCGATCTTTCTAAAATACATGCAAGTATTCAATAGATTCCCTGTGGTTCTCTAGATGTAAATAGACTAAAATGCTTGTACATTTATGGACAATTGAAATCCTCTTATGATCTTATTTGTGTGCCAATTGACATTGTAATGGCTAAAAAGTGAAATACACGAGACTGCAAAGATAGGTGTACCCTAACTAAAATGGTCCATTATAGGGCCTAAGAGCATGAGTGACACTCCAACCAAACCCAAAATTGTCATTAATGTTCCGAAAACAAATCACGAGACATTTAGAATCAAAGGAGAGAAAGATGGGGAAATAAAAGAAGGGGAGACATGATGAACCCAAAAAAATGTTAATAATGTCTAATTTAGACTAATAATCTATAAGTACATAAACACACTAAAAGCATACAATTTAACAACTAATAAATGAATAGGGGGCATTTTTAGGTGCCAAAATTTGGATGATCAAATAAATTTAATCAGTTATTTATTCATATAAACTTGAATTCAAACTTTGGCAAAATTGACATGCATGAGCGACTTCCGATGACTAGAAACATGGAAGGGCAAAAAAGGGTCATATGGGTCTGTCCAATTTAAAAGGGTGGCACAATCAAACATGCTAGGATGATACGTATGTCTTGATAGCAGGAACATATAAACATAAAGCTAATATACTCATATCACCTTTATGTTTATATATATAATAATATATATAAACATAAAGGTACCTTGATATTATTTTCGTGCATCCATGTGTAACCTTCATATTACCTTTATATATATAACCTTTATGTTTATATATATAATAATATATATAAACATAAAGGTACACCTTTATATATATAACCTTTATGTTTATATATATAATAATATATATAAACATAAAGGTTATATATATAAAGGTAATATGAAGGTTACACATGGATGCACGAAAATAATATCAAGATTCAAAATTTGCTAAAATGGTTTAATAACACCTAGTTCAGTCCAACCACCCATACAAAGTCAATTGTGCATAACATAGGTGTTATTAAATTATTTTAACAAATTTTGAATCTTGATATTCTTTTCGTGTATCCATGTGTAACCTCCATATTACCTTTATGTTTATATATATTTGGTCAATTGACTTTGTATGGATGGTTGGACTAAACTAGGCGTTATTAAATCATTTTAACAAATTTTGAATCTTGATATTCTTTTTGTGCATCCATGTGTAACCTCCATATTACCTTTATGTTTATATATATATATATATATATATATATATGACATTCATTTCACATTATTTTATATATGTTATGCACAATTGACTTTGTATGGGTGGTTGGACTAAACTAAGTGTTATTAAATCATTTTAACAAATTTTGAATCTTGATATTTTTTTCGTGCATCCATGTGTAACCTTCATATTACCTTTATGTTTATATATGGCTTCCACATATAATTTAAATAAATTATTATTTTTTGTGGGATTTTAAATGTGTATTTAAATCATCTCAAAATCAATTCATTCATGTATTTTTGATAATAATCACAACGGATGGACCTATTTAACATAAATATTACAAACAATTATTAATGGGGAGGAAGAACGATAAATCCTTTAAGCTTGGGAAAAAATATATTCTCACAATCCATATAAAATAAATGATTTCTAAATCAACATTAAAACACACTTTATAATTTATCATTACGCTGAAAATAAAATGAGCCAATTACCAAAAAAAATAAAAATATACATTCTTTAATCATCGAATAGCAAACACTGAAATAGTATTCTTCAAAACTAACAAAGTAATTTAGTAAAATAAAATATATAGGGTTTTCCATAGTTAAAAAATAAGGAAAATTAAAAAACAGGACTTTGCTAATCTACCTGCAACGAAAGCTATACAGCAAAATTACCGACAATTTAAAAAAAAGAAAAGGAAAGGTTTTTTAACTCATTTTTGCCACGTAGATCGAGAAATTTCACAAAACGCATCTCGAAAATTCTAGAAAAGCAGCAGCTACCTCAATCCAGAAACTTCTGTGGTATTAATGGCGAATGATGGATCAACCACAACGAAAGATATGCATTCGCTACTACGGATTGAAAGTCATTTGATTTTAGTTCGCACTAGACCTCGAGGAATTCCCGTCATTTGACTACATAGTCTTGATTAATTCCAGCAACAGTCGCCCAAGGTAAGCATTCACGTTTCTTGCACCAAACCATACATCTTTGTTTATCTTATTTTACTTTAGTGTTTTTCAACACATAACGATCTTAGGACATTACATGATAATCTGATTTTAGGACATATGTCTCTCGGTTAAATGCCTTCTACTGGAATGGAAATCATGACAATTGTTTGGCAAAACGCTAGGAGGAGCTAACATTGAGTGCTGTGATTTGACTGGATAAATATGAATTCCAAGATGTCAGGGAGCGCCTTGATTATAATCTCCAAAGTAGTTTACAGTATATGGAACTATTTCGAACTCTTAATATATAGGAAGTATCTTATTGTACTTCAAATATGAGAGGTGACTATCTTACCCTTTTGCAGAATTTGAACCTGTTACTTTCCTAAACATAGGATTGAGATAAAAAGATACATTTTCATAATTAACCCCAGCGATAACCCTCTTTTGAAAGTGATCAGCCTATTACAAACATATAGTGGACTAGCCTTATGCCACGGGTTGATATGTTAAGCATTTTTCCCTCCCAGGTACAAACATTCTTTGGAGGTTATTGTGATTACGGCCATCCCCTATGTGCCACCAGATCTGTTTAGATGCCATCAATTTGACTAGAACCTGTGACCCAGCGAAGTGTAACCCACCTGTCCCCATCTGAACCACAGCCCGCAGGGTTGGTTTGTGATTAGTAAAAATGTCCATGAGGGGATGGTCATTAAAGAAATAACTAGCAGTAGAAAAATAGCTATACACATCTGAAAAATCCCACGAAAAATAGGTGTACACATTTTATGCCCATTCTACCCACAATTAGTCTTAACAAATAGTGGAGGTTAATATTTTCTTAACCATGGCAGGTGCATATTTTCCACTTCGAAGCCAAAAACTCAGGGTGTCAGGCTTTGTCAGAAGGGGCACAAGGATGGGACATATAACTACTCAATAGTAGATGCCACCACACCTAGAACTCAAATCTGATATATTACTCAATATTAGATGCCACTACTCCTAGAACTCAATCTGATATATTACTCAATATTAGATGCCACAGCACACAGAATTGGAGGTGATATGTTAATATTAGATCACACTAACTAGGGTTACTTGTACCTTGTCCAATAAGGTACAAGACATCCATAATTGGATGCATTACGTTATTAAATGTCTCTACCAAGGGGTATCAGGTACCCTGTCTGATGGGGTACAAGATACCCAGAATTGGATGCCATTTCTTACTTAATGTTAGATGTCTGGACCGGGTGGTGTCATGCACTCTGTCTATGAGTATGAGGTACAAGACACCTAGAATTGGATGCCATATTTTATTTGATAGTAAATGCCTCGATCGGGGGTATTAGGTACATAGTCTGATGAGGCGCAAGACACCTAGAATTAGATGTGATATGTTACTCAATATTACACATTAAAATGTTGGATACAATGTGTTACTTAAAACTCAATATTAAACATTACATGTCTTTTAAAGATTTGAACCTGAGTCTTTGTTCTGAATTCTTATTGATTTAGGACTTGAGCTTATCCCTATTTATTATTTGTGTGCTTATACTATTTGGAGTTTAGTTCACATTTTTATCTTTAAACTCAAAATTAAATAGAAATCGAGGTTAAATTTTCAGACCTGATTCTCAAAGTTTGAGAGTGACCTTGAATGATGGCCTTGACAAAACGACATTATGGTGTTGGCTTGCTAACAATCTTCACGTCTCCACTTGGTCGATATGTGGCAACTTTAATATGATTGAAAATCCCAATGACCAAGTTGGTGCCACCCCAATGTGGAGGTGCTTGGGAGAATGTGAAGCATTCTTTTATTTCAAGCACCGATGGGGTTTGAGGACCCACTCCTTTGGCGCCATGTTTAAATAATGTGCCATGGTTTACATGGTCCAACTATCATGTTGACGTCGATAGGGTCCTCATATGGTTGGATCATTTCATGCTATGAGAGCAACACGTATTCTCCTTTTTGTTCTCTAACGGACAAATTTTCATTGTCCATTTGAAAATTGTCGTTTTTATAGTCCCATAACTTGTAGAGTTGAGTTGGGTAGTGGCCAATTCAAAGTACCACAAAATCTATTCTTTTTTAACACGTTTCTCCTTTGCTATGAGGGCACCATTCATCTCATCGTCAAAGTTTGGAATCTTGCTTCATGTCCAATATACGCTACTAGCTAGATTGAATGGTGGAATTAGGTGATCTACTGCACTGTCTCCTTCCTTTGCCACTACAACAAGCAAATTGTGCGAGTTTGAAAGTGCAACGATGGTGTTTTACTCAAAGTTCCAAATATTTTCTTCTATCCTTGAGAACAACCCTTTTGACGTACAATTGCAAAACATGGTAGCTTCTCTCAAGCGCAAGATCAAGGTTGCTAATAAGCATGCAGCTAGAGGGGCACAAATTAGAGCTTATCTTTATTGGCTAAAAGTTGGGATTGTGCCTCAAAATAATTATTCAAGTCTGTCAGGATCAAACAAGCCAAGGAGCAAATCAAAGCCATCAAACTTTCTCATCAGTGCTTTACTTATCTACCTAAAATTTCCTTGGCCTTTTTGGAATGCGATAAAATGGCGTTTCAAGCCTAGGAAAATTCGGTGGAAAGAGCACAAGCTTTGCAAGAATGTTTGGATGTGGTGGCTTGCATGCTAAGTCTCATATACCGGAGATTATGCGATGCCCTTTTTCTATTGAGGAACTCTTCCATGCAATTCAATGCATGGTCAATGACAAAGCTCTAGGTATTGATGGTTTCGCCTGTGAATTTTACAATGCTACTTGGCATTTTGTAGGACTCGACTTTTTTCAAGTTTACAAAGAAGCTATATAAAACAAGTCATTAGGCTCTCTTATCAATAAAAACATTATCAAGTTTATCACTAAAGCTGGTGAGTCAGAGCTTATTACCAGTTGGTGCCCCATCACCCTTCTCAGTGCTTCTTATAAAAGCATTGCCAAGGCCCTTATGAATCGTCTCTGCCTTAGCTTACTTGCCATCTTCAGACCAGAGCAAGCCAAACTTATTAAGAATAGATACATTTTAGATATCTTTATTGCTGTTTGGGAAGGAATGGAATGGGTTCGAGTTTCTTGTTAGCAAACCATATCCCTCAAAATTGGTTTTGAGAAAGTTTATGATTGGATTGAATGGTCCTTTATCCTTGCTATGCTTAAGACTTTAGGCTTTGACTGATTCTTTATTTTGGTATTGCAAACCTTTTTTGCTAAAGCTTTGACTTGCCTCACTATCAATGGTCACAAATCTAATGGTCACAAATCTAATAGCTTTAGGCTTTTTGGCTTTATCAAGTAGGGCTGCCCATGGGCTTCAGCCTTGCATGTTTTGGCAATGGAGGCATTTGGATATCTTCCTGCTTAGAGAGCAGAATGAGAGCTCATCAAGGGCATTGTCCTTTTTGATCAAACCTCTTAGCTCACTAATGGGCACTTTGTTGATGATATCTTTCTCACTCTTATCGAACAAGAAACTTCATTCAAATAAACTTTGCATTTCCTTGACATCTTTTGCAAGGCCTTGGGTTCTAGTTTGCAGTGGGCCAAAACTCAATGCAACTTATAAAGTATGATGCCTATACCTGAGTCGCTTAAGCAATTTCACTGGAAGTGGATGCAAAAGGGAGAGAGATTCAAAATCTTTGGTATTCCCTTTGCCTTTATTAGTTCTCCTTCAAAGCTATGGCAATATTTCATTGATAGAGTGGAAAAAAAAGTTGCTTACTAGATATCCAAACCCCTCTTAAGCATGTAAATTTCAGGTTTTTACCAAGATATTGGCAGCCATCCATGTTGACTATTCTTCCTATTGGGCTTCCAAAGCCTCTTATGAAAAATTAGCTAAGGTTCTTAGGGATTTTCTTTGGGCCAATGCTAAGCAAACTTGAGGTTATCATAGGGTTGCTTGGGATATTTGTTGCCTTCCTCAAGACAAATGAGGCATGGACATTAATGATATCTATAAACAAAGTATTGTTCTTTGTGATAAATGGGTGGTTTGAGCAATTAAAAGTAATGAGGCCTAGAATGTCTTCGTAAGGCACAACATGTCCATGGGTACTCCTTATGGTAAGGCTAGTTGGAAACACATCAGATTTCACTCTTTGATGATCACCACTGATCCAATCAAAATTGAAGGTTGTTTTGTTGCCAAAAGCATTTGGAAAGCTTTTGAAGACATCAAACCCTTTTTAAAATGGGATGGGGATGATTTTCACAATTATCTAGCATTTTTTGAAAAGTTGTAGTTAGTTGTAGAGAAGTGGGATGAATTCAAAGATTTATTGGATAATTTTTTTTATCTTATTGGACGTAAAATTAATCAAAAAATTAAGAGGCAATATTATAGGCAAGGAGTGGGTCGTAGTGTGTAAGACTATACCTTGGAGTTCTGTAGACAATCGATGCTTACAAGTTTTTGGACTTGGAGGATGAATACAAATTAACCAAGTACTTAGGAGGTCTCCATGCATGCCCATGGAGACAGGTCATCTCAAGTAAGCTAGTAGACCTTGATAAGACATGTGTGCAATCATGCTACATTGAAAAAGATGGGAAGAAAAGGGTAGGGAGAGCCCTTAAAGCAAAATCGGTCAATAAATCAATTTAAGAAAGAGTAAAAATGGCCTTACAAAGCCTTCAAGAAGGGTAAATGGAAAGGTAAGAGTAATGCCACAACTGTGCATGGTTGTAGGGATCCAAAGAATCATTGCAACCATTGTGTCAGAGATGGGACATGCTGACATTAAGCATTGGAAATTACATTCGGAATTGCATCCAAATGATTGTTCCAATGAGAAATCTAAGAGGTCTATGACATCTTTGAAAGAACAATTAGAGGTGGAGATAGGGGACAATTTTGATGTTCATGAGAAGCTAGGTTGCATTGCCACCAACACAAATCAAAAAAAAAGAAAGAGGAGATGAGAAAGCTATTCTAAATCAAGACTCAAACCGAGAAAACCAAGGTAAATGCACTTGTTGACATTGGGTATAAATTAAATTTAAGTTTAGATAAGTTTATAGGGAGCTTGGTTTGCAAATATATGATCATCCTCATCCATATCCTTTGGGTTGGTCTATAGAAACTTTTATACTAGTGGCAAAGATGGAATATGTTAGGATTTTTCTCTCTTTATCGGCTACTACTAGATGGGAGGTCCATCAAATGAATGTAAATTGTGCTTTTTGTCATGGGGAACTTCAACAAGAAACATACATGGAGCATTTGCCTAGATTTGGGAAGCATGGAAATACTAGATTTGCATGCAAGCTAAAAAATTCCTTGTATGGACTCAAACAAGCTACAAGGGCTTGATATGAGAAGATTGATTTTATTCATCAAGAAAGGATTTATTGGATATCAATTTGAGAAGATTGAGAAATTATTCATCAACAACGAATTTATCAAATATCAATTTGACCGCAATGTTTGCATTAGGAATGAAAATGGTATTATTTCTTATTATTATTTTGTAGTTAATGACTTAGTTCTTACTACCTCCTCACCAAGTGTGAATGAACATATGAAAAGTGAACTAAAGCAAGCCTTTGAAATGATTGATCTTGGATTGCTTCGTTACTTTCTTCGGATTCAAGTTACATAGGAAAAGGATAGCATATTCATCTCTCAACCAAAGTATGCAATTGATTTACTTACAAAGCTCAATATAATAGATTGTAAGATTGCCCCTACTACCTATTAAGCTGGAGTCAAGCTATCAATGATTGTAATTCACTATTTTCAAGAGTCACTTTGTATAGGAAACTTGTTAGGACCCTTATCTGTCTCGCCCACACTAGACATGATATTTCCTTTACAGTGATTTTGGTCTCACATTTCCCACAAAAACCAAATGAAAATCATTGGCAAGTTGCAAAAAGGATTTTGAGATATATCAAAGGTATGGCTCATTTGGGAATATTTGAAGAATAGTAACAACAAATTATTGGGTTACACTAATTTAGACTGGATAGGTGATAGCGATACACAAAAAATCTACTTCAAGATACATTTTCAATTTGGTTGTGGACCAATTACATGGTCTTGTAATAAACAACATGTGGTTATTCTTTCTACTATAGAAGCAAAATATAGAAAAGCGGTCAATGCTGCTCAAGAGATTTCCTAGATTTGACTACGTCTAGGGGATTTCAAAGTGGTTTTACAAGAATGGATGATATTGTTTAATCAAAGAGCCATTCAAGTTGCTTGCAATCTTGTTTCTCATGTTAGAACCAAACACATTGAGATACACCAACACTTCATTAGACAAATGCATGCAAGGTTAATTGATTGATCTCAAGTATTGTAGAACAAAAGATCAAGTGGTAGCTATTTTTACAAAACCTCTCACAAAAGTCAAGGTTATAGAATTACGGGACATGCTTGGACTTTAGGAAGGTGTCATCAAGGGTGGATGTTAATGTATGACATCTTTTGTGAAGAAGTGGAGCACCGTCCTATAAATGCAACTAGGCGAGTCGAGTTGGGGTATTATGGTATCTCATGCTAGACATCTAAGTTTTTGGTTGTTGATCGTGCTGCACTATTATATATATATATATATATATATATATATATATATATATATATATATATATATATATATATATATATATATATATATATATATATATATATCCTCTTATCAAGATTTAGGGGTGATGTTAGCAACACAAATATTTCTTGTTGTATGAGCCTAACAATTGTTAGGTATGATCATCTTTTTAGAATGTTCTAGAACCTAGTGACTGCTAGTTATCAACAACATGGTGCATTCTTGGGGACCTAGTGACTACTAGGTATCATTGACTTGTAGCATACTTGGGAGTCTAGTGATCGTTATGTATTTGTAATTTGGAGCGTTCTTGGGAGCCTAGCAATTGCTAGGTATTCATGACTTCGAGCTTCTTGGGAGCTTAGCGATCACAATGTATCTGTGACTTGGGTAGGTACTTGTGACTTGGAGCATTCTTGGGAGCCTAAGCATTGCTAGGTGTTTTGACTTGGGCCTTCTTGGGAACCTAGTGACCGCTACGTATCTTTCATTGGATCCATTCAATATCTTTTTGTAGGCTCATTCAATACTTGCACGGTAGGCCTCTATGGAGAATTATGGGATTTTGCAGGTAAAAAAAGACTATTAAACCAAGTGTGTGATCCACACTTGAAGTATGAAAGATTAAAGAAATTCTATTTATTCTTATGATTTGTGTTTTTTGACATTGTCATTATTTGCTTATCTATTATGCTGTACATGTTGCTTTCATAAATTAAGCATTTCTAATAGAAAATATTCTTTTTGGCTGTTCACCTCCAGAGGAAAAACTATCATAGTTGTTTGGATGAAACCTCCATGACACAAGCTTGACCACCACCTTGTTGTTTCTAGTGCTTTTGTCATTGATAAAACTTATCTTTGTTTCCCTAATCTGTTCTAATTGAGTTTTTGGTGTTTGATGAATAAACTATCTTTTGGATTCTTATGGATTATGTATAAATTTCATGACAACCTTTATAGTCATGTATGTAGGAATGAAACACATGAATCTGTCAAAATGGATGTTGGAAGAAAATGCGATAATAAAAAAAAAACGTGACTACTAATGATATGTTCATATTAATAGAGCAACAAAAGTACTATTGACCAAAAACCTTATCCCAGGTTATCGATACTTAAGAACAAAAGGTAAAATATATCCACAGCCTTTATTACTCTTCTACATCAACCCTCTATACATAACAATCAAATTATGGCAAGTGGGTAGATTAACTAAGATGACTAAATTTATCCCTTGTTGAATGACTCATAAGTATTTAGAACTTCTAAATTTTGTATCAATTGTAATTGCTGAAATATTTTCTTAGTATCTAGTGCTACGAAAAGTGATAGGAACCTAAATCCAGCTCTTACCTCCTTGAAAGATAATGGACAATCAAGCTCTTTATCTTGCAAAGATGAATGTGTGAGGCAGCATTCCAAAATATCCCTTTCTAGAATAAATTCTGAATTCTGTTTTTTATAATTAATTCTGAAAACTCAGTCAAACACCACGGTAATATATGCAATAAAAGATGCTGAAAACTCACAAGTGTAATGTTTATTTCAGTCAACAGGCTATATAGACAACATGCTGAAAACAATTATGGAAGTTACAAATTGTATGATAAAACCCTAAGTACCACTTTATTGTCTGAAAATCCACAAAACCCTGTCTGGGTAAGATCTATGATTTCTTTTTAGGCTGGTGGGGTGGCTGGTCTGGTATGATAGTCCTCCCAAAACCTTAATCGCAGCAGTGCTACAGTCCATCAGGTGTACGTCAGGTTCAGATGCTGAAAACCCCAGTTTTGGAGTGTACAACTAGCATATGGGGTGACACCAACCAATAAGAAGGGGTACGACTGCAATAAATGACTCATCTGGATGTACAGTAGGCTGTAAATGGCTGTTTTGGGCAGTATGACAGCAGCAATGGATGCCAAAAGTGTGGCACCAAGCCACAAGGATGGTTTTCCACTAGAATTTCCAAAATTTGATGCAATACAAACAACAATTTCACTCACCCAACTAACATTGATAATAATCACGGTCCTTTTCAGCATAGATGTGACCTCTGTATGGAGTCACCAAAGAAGAGTGGAGAGTTTCCATCCTTTAATCCCCAATAGAAACCAAGTGTTTTCGTCTTTTAGATCTGAATGCAATGAAATATTTTCATCCTCAAATGCAGAAGTTGGAAGCAAATGACCAAACTCAAATTAGATGTAATAAACAAGATGATCCCAAATGACCCTCAAGGCTCTCTTTTATAAAGTTTTTCTGTCCCTTTTTTCCAAATTAGCGTCTTTAATAAAGTACACTTTCATTTTTACTTTTTCCTTTTATTTTATTTTTATTAATAATAAAGTAATATTAAGTTATCACTTTTTAATAAAATAAAATGCATAGTTGCTAGGAGATGGGTACGAGTACAGGTACGAATACGTCTTTTTTTAAGGAGACGAGAGTACGGGGAGATGGCTATATATATAATTTAAATATATTAATATTTTATTATTATAATTATATATATTTATTATTATATGAAAATAATAAAAATTGAAAAAATATAGTACTACTGATGAGGGCATGGGGGTACAGAGAGACGCATCTTGGGGGGTAGGGGACATGACATTCCACCCTTTCCAAAGATTGCTTGTCTTCAAGCAATACCTGAACCATCCTGTAAATACTTTGATCCCAAATTATTCTTTTTGATTCCCATCCAAATGTGGACACTTGAAGTTGCTTTGTTTGTTGATCTTCAATTCCCTATAAAACTTTCTCAATTGTGCCCAAATATGTATTTGCAACTCCTAGCTTTCCTGGAAAATTTTCTTTATGGAAAATGATCTCTTCATTTCACTTTCTCTGCACTACTTTGATTTGATCTTCATATAAATCATTGTTCGCATTAAGAGTTAATGCTTTTGAAGTCTTGACTATTTCTTCAATTGCCTCTATGCATGCCATTTCAGCCTCATGACATTGGCCGCTTGTGATCAAATCAACATGCATTTTAGTTACCTAACAACCCAATGAACCTAGTTAACTTCCTCAATTTCTGCTGCAAAATTAGAGGAAACAATTGATTTTCTCAAATTTTACTGCAAATTTCTAATCTCTGCTACAAAGTTTTGTGAGGTTGATTTTGAATAAGTTCTTTTGTCTATTTTGCCGTCATTTCTGTTCATATGTATGCCCTCAACTTTCTTTCACATTGATCAATCCCATTTTTAGCTAGTGCATGTGTTGTTAGTGAGACTTCCCACAAGTCCTTTCTTATATTATCCAATAAAATTGATAGGAGTAGTTGAGAAATATTGTCACTCATTCAGAATAAAAAACAATTGTTTGCATTGAGGTAATAATATTGTCTGTATGATTCTTACTAACAGTAGTAAATAAATGTTCAAATATCTTATGAATAAGATCATTACAACTAAGATCTACTATCAAAACACAAGATATGACTTTTGCAACCATTTCTAAAATCTTAATCCTCTTGCAAAATAAGGACTTTTGATTTCGCTAATGCAAGTGATAACCATAAGCCTTACATCTGTCTTGATGCCTTAGAAGTTCTAGTTTTCCCAAAAAAATAATTGGAGTCATAGCAAGATTCATCATACCAGAGGGTGATTGTTCCACCATAGATAGACAATTTTCCACTTCCTCCAAAATATTGAGGGGTGTACCCTTCGATTGAGGTGGATGTTTGAGGCTTTTCCCTGTTTGGTAAAGTTTATTCATTGCATCCTTTCCTATGAGCATCTCATAATCTTTATGAATTGGTTTCAAAAGATGTTCCATAGATTTTTCCTCTGTTCTTTAGGTTGATCCATAGGTTGGCAAGATCAATTCTCTGATACCACTGAAATGTCCTTTTTTAGAATAAATTTTGAATTATGTTTTTTATAATTTTGAAAATTTAGTCAAACACCACAATAATATATACAATAAAAGAAGTTGAAAATTCACAAGTGTAATCCTCATTTCAGTCAACTGGTTATATAGACAACATGCTAAAAACAATTATGGAAGTTACAAATTACATAATAAAAACTATGTACCACTTTATTGTCTGAAAATCCACAAAACCATGCCTGGTTCAGATCTGCAATTTCTTTTTAGGCTGGTATGGTGGCTGGTCTAGTACGACAATCCTCTCAAAAACCTAATCGTAGCAGCACCACAGTCCCACAGGTGTGCATCAAATTCAGATGTTGAAAACCCCAACTTTGAAGCATACGACCAGCATGTGGGGTGACACCAACCAATAAGGAGTACTACTGCAATAAATGACTGATTTGGGCATATGGTAGTCTGTGAATCGCTGTTATGGGCAGTATGGCAGCAACAATCGATGCCAAAAATATGGCGCCAGCCCACAAGGATGGTTTTCTTCAGGGATTTTGAATCCATGGTGTGGTATAGCAACAAAATCACTCACCCAATTGAGATTGATAATAATCATGGTCTTTTTCAACATAGATGTGATCTTTATATGGAGTCATCACGGAAGATTGGAGGGTTTTTGTCCTCTAATTCTTAATAAAAATTGAGGGTTCTCATCCTCTAGATCTGAATGCAATGGAGGGTTTTTGTCTTCAAATGTAGAAGTTTGAAGCAACTACCCAAACTCAAATTAGATATAATAAACAATATGATCCCAAATGACTCCCAAGGCCCTCTTTACTAACTTTTTTTGCCTCTTTTTTCCACGTTGGTCTTTTATTTTAATAAAGTACACTTTTATTTTTATTTTTTCCTATTCTTTTATTTCTATTAATAAAAAAGTAATATTAAGTTGTTACTTTTTAATAAAATAAGAAGTCACTTAAACAACTTAATATATTAACTTTATCATTCTTCACTTTATGGGAAAAAGGGGACATGACACATTCCTCTCTAGTAGAGGCTCTAGCTTCATCCGTTGGAGTAGAAGAGATGATATGAAAATTATTGAAGGACTCATAATGCTCTAGACTTTCTAGACCTTGTGCCAATACTTCATGCTGAAATATCTTCATGGTATTTACAATTGAAAAATATTATTAAGTGGTAGGACCCCTAAATTCAAGCTCTTATCCCCTGCAAAGATGAAAGTGTGAAAAAACAATCATCTCTAGTAGAAGCTCTAGCTTCATCCATCAGAGTGAAAGAAGTGATGATTTGAAAACGATGACAAAACACTACTCTTATTCCTTATAATACTCTGTATAGATGATCTATGTGGCAGTTTGTGGCATCTACCCTTAAGACAGTCACCTTGTTGGGGTCACAATTTCTTTACTAGTGCTTGGAATCCCGGACCATATGAGGTGTTAAAAAGATTAGAATTTTCTCTAATTCACTCCTTTTTGATTTGGGATGTTAGATTTTCCAAGAAACACTTTAGATGCTCTAAAAATGCAAAATACAAAAAATCTATTAATTTTTTTTGAAAATTTTGGAAACCAAAATAGTGTTATGGTGAGGTCCACTTCATGATAGATCCTCCTCACATCTTGGTGGTTACTTGTCAAATGGATTTTTAGATTCTCAAGTGAATCGTTTCATTTTCTATATTTAGACATTCATTTCTTGCCAAAAACAACTATAAAGTAACTTTCTTCTGAATGTAATAGTCAAAGCATTATAGCTTCACATCTCTTCTCAGATTTTGCTGATTTTTTTGCAATTTTCTCTTTTTTCAATAAATATTTTCATTTACTTCATGGTATCATGTGTTTATTGGGTTCATTGCCTTTGATCGGGTTCGTTGTTTTCATAACACTTAAGTTTTGGTAATATAGTGTGTTGTCCACTAGATTGCCAATTAAATCCGTGTCAATGGTATTAGAGTAGTTTAATCCATGGTTGTACCTCCCATTGAATGAGGTCAAACCATAAGAAGTATCGCCTCAAGACGAGACCATTTAGATTATCTTCCTTCCCAGTTTGAATGATCTTAGGTGGCAAAGAATTAGAGAACATGAGATTCTTTCAAACTATTATTCGACAAAGCCCTTAAGAGGAAGAGGGAGATGATGGAATTGTTTACTAATATCCTTTACCAATTGTGCCCAAGGCATCCACTTCTTTTTTCAGACAAGCCGTTTGGGGGTCCAACACCTTTTAAGGTACACAAGTGAATTTCAATCCTACTTGAAGGTATAATTGCTGCAGATGATCTAGACAAATGGATCAACTAATTGGAATCATATTTTTATGGAAATGATTTTTTTGACAATGAAAAGGTAACATTTGCACTTCCAAAATATATGCTTTCCATGACAAAAAATGGCGGGAATCATGTTGTCTTTAAAACAACCAAGAGGTGAATAAAGACAAGGATGAGGTAACACTTGACAAAAGGATTCTCTATTCAAAACTTGAATATACTTTGTAGGGGCTATCAAAGAAGAGTACTTCCTTGTAAGGAACTAATATACTTTGTAGGGGCGATCAAAGAAGAGTACTACCTTGTGAAGAACTCATATACTTTGTAGAGGCCATCATAGAGGAATACCCTATGAAGAACTATGATGACCAATATGAAATGTTGCAACATTTTTGTAAGGGACGAGAAAAAATGATAGAAGATTATACCAATACATTTCATGCCTTCTTGATAAAATTTGGTATACCTTATAATGAGCATAGAAATCTCAATTATTGCAATGGCTTGCGGTTCTACATCCAAGAAGAAATGAAATCATTGAAGTTCAGGACGACGGAGAAGTATATTGGTATGCGATCGAAGATTTAGGATAAGTTTAAATTTTACGGAAAGAAAGAGAGAATGCCTGACATTAATGTCATCAAATCTGATTGTAAGCAACACAATGAAGACTCTCAATCAAAGCCTCCTTTTAAGACAGCTCCCACAAGAAGCCACGTGAAGATATTGGAAAGTGGTGCGTCTTACACGAGAAATTGGCACTCGAATGAAAAAAGTTGTGCTAGAAAAGCATTGTTGGTTGAGGTGCATACTCTAGCACCAACTCCAACACCATCTATGGTCGAAAAAAATAATCAAATAATTAATGCTGATCCCTATGACATTGTTGCCACGACACAATGTTCCCCTTTAAATCCAAAGGAGGTGAAGTGCCACTCCAACTTACGAGTGGAGGAAAAGGCTCTGCACTTCGTTTTGGATGGTGCCAGGTAGAAGAATCTGATCTCAAATCTTTGAACAATGCCCTCACCTTCAGCCATGCAGTCAGTTGGGTGAAATAGGGTAGGAATATACATGTCAGTTAGCAATGTTGCCTTCCATTTATCAAGCCATTTTGGGATGAAGTGCTATGTGATGCAGTGTCCTTGAGTATGTTGATGTTTACTTGGTCAACCTTTGATGTGTGAATGACAAGGTGTCTATTACTCCGGAACTTGTAGTGTAATCATCACCTTTGCTGATCAGCTCTATAGATTACCAGAGGCGGCAGCTCCTAAAAAAATATCTATGTTTGATGCTAGCACGATTGTGCTTTCTGGTTAGTACAAAGGTGCAAACCCACTTTCAACATCCAAAAATGAGCACCAAACACTCTTGTAAGAAAATTGTCACCTAAGGGATGAGATTCATCATTTGTAGAACAACCACAATCTTACCATGGAGCAAATTAGAGACTTTGAGAAGAATCTTTACTAATTTGGAAACTCTGTTTGACTAAGGATTACATCAAGCAGATGAAAGATGCAACCAAGCTATCCAAGAGCTTAATGAAAAATTGGCTGCTAAGGAATAAATGTCTATCCATCTGCAGATCTAGATTGTGAAGAGTGTAATCAAAGCAGACTTCAACAAAAGATGACTAAAGATAAATATACGAGCAATAGGTAAGCCTCTATGATTTCCAGCACCTGATTATCCATTAAATTCATTTTGTAGTCATGAAAAACACATCAATGGAATCAGTTTCAAGCTGTTAAATTAAAAGGGATACACTGTTCAAGGTCTTGGCAAAGATGGTCAAGGATTTCAAAAACCACTTTAGGCAGAGATGAGGCCCAATAACGGTACACAAAAAAATCTAGTGAGTGTTGGAATCTTCATCCTTATGAACTATGTGGAAAGTACAATCAAAAAAGTTGTACATGCTAGTTTGTTGGCATTCCTACTAAGAAATCACTTCTACATAGAGGAGTTCTTTTGTTCATAAAAAATCGTAATTAGAAGCAATGGGGCCCATTTTACTTCCTAAACGGGGACAAATGACCTAAGTGACAGTTTCTTGCACCTCCCTTTTAAGACAATCACTTTGCTAAAATGCAGTTTCTTTATGAGTGCTCAAAATACAATACTGTTAGATGCGTCGCAAAGATTAATATTTCCTCTTAAGTCATTTTTCTTCACTTTTGGATGCCATATTTTTTCAAAAAATGTTCTGAAGGGCCTTGAAAATGCAGAGTAAAAAAATGTATCAAAGATCGTGAAAATTTTGGAAATTGAAATATTGTGTGTTTAAATGAGTTCTGCTTCACAACATATCCTCTTCACTTCTTGGAGTGCGCTTGTTACATGGATTTTTAATTTTTCAGGAAAATTGTTTCATTTTCTATTTTTTAGACTTTTCACATCTTTCTAAAAACAGTGATTAAGTAATTGTGACTTGAATTTAAAAAAATCAGTGTTGTAACTTTATCTCTCTTCTCAAAGATTGCTACCTTGTAAATTATTCTTACATTCAATAAAGCTTTCATTTACATTGCAGTATCATGTGTGTTTATTTGGTTCGTTTTCTTTGCTTTAGTTCATTTATTTTATAACACGTTAAGTGTTTTGCAATAAAATCTGGATCAGTAGGATCCATTCCTCAATTGAAGGAAAGTAATTCTTTCTAACAGTACAATTTCATTCAAGGAAATAAAATGGAACTTGTGGGGTTCATCAGCCCTATTCAGTGAAATCTTATCTCTGTTCTTGCTCCTCTAGTTTTATACCCTTCCATCTCTTGTAAGGGGTAGTAAACTTCATAGCTTCTTCCTACATTAAAGGTTTTAGCAATCATCATCAAGTAGTTCTCTTTTTTTACTCGGTTGCAGCCACAAATTTTTATCCTTTATCCTCATCACCCTATTCAGTGAAAGATTATCTATCTCTGTTCTCGCTCCTCTAGTTTTATACCCTTCTATCTCAGGTAAAGGGTAGTTAACTTCATAGCTTCTTCCTACATTAAAGGGCTTTAGCAATCATCATCAAGTAGATCTCTTTTCTTACTCAGTTGCAGCCACAGGGTTTTCTCCTTTATCCTCATTTGCAAGCAACCATTTTGCTTAAAACCCTCCTAGCATTTAAACCTGCCCCTAATGACCCTTTTGTTAATCTCTATACAAAGTGAAGCACATTCGAATAGAATAAAGTTGTATATTTTTCTTGCAAAGAGGATAGATGAAGAGACGTGACTACTGGAAATTGATAAACCTTGTAAGAATTGACACTTAAGGAGCCAGAGTATTAAAAGATATCAGAGCAACCATAAAATCTATCCAGCCTGGCTCGAATTTGAGGATACCTTGCTGATTAATTAACCTAGTAAATCATGTGTTTTTAGTTCCAATGAACATCAAGAAAATACCATACTTGTTTGCCCTGATTTGTTTTCCCTTATACCCCTCTTTCTGCCAGGCTGCATGAGTATCATCCTTTGGTTTATCATGGTTACCCTCTGGCTGTGGTTTTCCATCTCCCTAGGCCAATTTTCTCAAAAGGAATTCCTTTAGCTGGCAATCTACAGCTCTACATGCAAAACACACATACGGATGTTCAAAATATAGCTGCTTACCACTCGCTATTTGGTATCACTGATGGAAACTCTCTAGACGAGTCAACCAAGGTACAACTTTGGCATGTGAAAAAAAGTTTCTTTAATATTTTGGTTTTTGTGATAGTAGTTTTCCTCATAGTAGTGGAATGTAGGATTTAAACGCGATTAGTCACTATACTTGGCTCAAAATGTTTTTTTCAACTTAATTTTTTGGTGCTTTTTCAACAAATCAATCCACAAAGTTTCGTATGATGCAATGATTTGAAATATTGTCTACAATTTAAAAAAAACTTAAATACATCCAAAACTTGAAAAACCATGGACTTAACTCTAACTAGTAATCTTAACCCTCCTTTGTGGTAGGTGTTATACTTGATGTTCATTTGAATATATTTAATATTTTTAGTCGGGAAATATGGTGGAAATGTTTCTCATAATAACTCTTTAATAATGTATCCATAGTTCGCATAATTGTAATTGATGAGTACTCGCGAAGGGAAAATTTTGAGTAACCAGAGAGAATTTGACAAAGTTGGTTGAATAACCGAGAATAACTGACAAAGGTAGAAAATACTTAAATGTATAATTTTTTTTTTAAAAAAAAATTGCAGAAGCAAAATAGATTAAATGAGTTTGTAAAACATTGGAAAAGTGTTTTCTGTTAGATTTGAATACAAATAAAGTATAAAATCTCATAATCATGTGAATACAACTGTGACATTGTCAAGTTGTTAACAACAAATTGATATAGTGATACTTATAGTCTTAACAAAAAATACAAGTACAAATTACAAGAATCTATAATTTTCTCCTTCTTGCTCTCCGAAAAAGTACGGGAGATTGAAAAACTCTAGCCCTTCCACTTGGCTACCTCGCCTCGCTCTGTCTAAAAGGTTGCCTTTGCGCTAGTGGCTCCACTTGTGCCTCTATCTTTGCCTTATTTTCAAGGATGTCCTGCAATCTAATCTCTCTTTTTGCTGCAGTTGCACCCTCCATAGCTTGCTTCTCGAATTTAGTAATCTTGTCCTCTATGAACATGGAGGCCCCCTGTGCAATCCAATCACTGTAGGGATCAATTTCATCTTTTGATCAATAAGCTCTTTTGATGTGTTGTTCAGCGTTGTGCAAAGTTGAAGGTTGTATTGCGCAAAATCCAGGGCATTGAGGGGTTGGTTCAATTTATTTTGCTTCTTTGTGTGAAATGCGTCAAACAAACTCCAATCGCACTCACATCCAAAAGCACTACAAGGTTGATAAAATGCGGAGGGTTAGCCTTGAAGATGTGGGGTATTTTCACTCCAATCTTCCCACCATGACCCTACAAACAAGATATTCAAAGCTTTGTAAGTAATTAATTATTGTAAATTTGTAACTGGTGAGGTACAAATAAAGACTTTATTTTCTATTACTTGGTTGCTGCATGGATCTCTTTCGAATAGCTGGTGCTGAAGAAAAGAGCCTCTTTCTCTGTTTGTAGTTTTGACACTTTATAATAATGAGGTCATTCGTCTCAACGTCAGATGTCATACTCTCAATGCATGTTGAGAGCCCATTCACAACCTCTTCATTAGCATCTGTAAAGTTATCGGAGTAGGAAAAACTTGAGGTTAAGGTAGTACTTCGTTGCATGGATGGGTTAATGGGGTTGATTCTTCCACTTCTAATCAATCATCTCCTAAATGAAATCAAATCTGACACGATCCCCCTATAATAGTTTTGGATGGCCTCTTTGATCCTATCCATGGCCTCATAAATATAATTCATAGGGTTTTGCTCTCCATCTACCAATCGCAAAACCCTTACTAAAGGCTCCAACACTTACAAAGTTATAAACAAATTAAACTTATAAATAAAATAAATATTTTAAGTTTAAAAAAATTGAAAACAAGAGAAACGATATGAAATTTAAATTGAAATTTCAAGTTACTTTGACGATCTCTGTAGCTCTTTGTTTGAAGTTCTCATCGAAAACTGTCTTCTCAACCTTAACTCTATTAGCTTTTTTGGAATATGATGAGTCAAACTGCAAATACTTTGCAATGTAAGAAAGTTCATTGCAAATCCAGTGATGCTTGTCTAAACAATTTTTTTTTCTTGGTTTCCTCTCTTATCAAGTTGAAAACCTAAGGGTGATTGTATGTATATTTTGTTCTTTTTTTAGCTTCTTTTACAATTAGTCGCACTCAATTAAGTTTGTCTATGTCTTCCAAAATAAGGTCAAGATAATGGACCATGCAAAGGGTCCAAAAGAGTGATGAACATTTTTTCTTGAAAAGTCTTCTAGTTGTCACATATGCTATTGCATTGTCTATGATAATTTGAACAACATTTTCGATGCCCACCTCTAAAACAACTTGTTATAACATCAAAGTTCAAAGTTTCTATATTTTTTATCTTGTTAGATGCATCAATGGACTTAAAAAAAGACCAACTCACCATTTGAAGCCACCAAAAGAATGATGAGGCCGCTGTTTTTTCTATTAGTCCATCCATTGGAAAAAATGGTGCATTTGAACTTTTGCTATAATCTTTTTTGAGCTTCCACAATTATTTTTGCATTTTTCACTGCATTTTGGAGCAACTTTTCACTTAAGTCTCTTGGAGATGATGTCTTGTATTCTTTCTCTGCAATTGTCAATTCTATCACTAAATATTTTTAGTACGAGTTCTTCATCACGCTGAAAGGAAGGTTGTTGAAGTACTAAAAAATTGTGCATGTTTTATTTGCTTTCGCATGCGTTTTCTTGTTCCATCTTATACTTTGTAGTGAAGGTTGTGTCCTAGGTGTGCTTTTAGGCACAAAAAATGAGTGTATGACTCGAATTCGATGAATATGTGTTATGACATTTGTGTAAATTACGAGTAAAGCTTACAATTTTTGTCATAGTTGCCTCTTCTTTGTCTATCGATGTAGGAGTAATGGTTATTGTTAACGTTGTTTGCATCTTTGCTCTTTTTATTTTTTTTAATCCAGCAATGCAAGTTTCACAATCATTTCTCATTTTGCCTCTTTTATGACATTGGGACAAAACGTGATGTTACGAAAAGGAATGCATGAAAAATGGTATTTGAGGCGATTGACGTTTTTCGACATCCTCTTTGAGCAAAATGAACAAATTGAAACCATTTATGACTAACTCGAATGACTACTTCTAAGCAACAGGGCGAGTATTAGGGGGATCACTTTGTCCACCACTTATTGAATCTGACATCGATGCACTAACGGATGTCATTGTTTGCTAATGAATAACCTACATATATGTTCAATACATCATTAAAAATTTAAAAATTAAAAACATGCAACACAAATTAAAATATAATAAAAAAAATTATAATGATTAATGAAAATTAAATTACATTTAAGTTTTTAACGATCAAATTGAAAACTTTGAGAACGATTCTCTACAATAAATAAATTTAATGATAAATAAAAATTATAACAGTTTAACATTTTCAATCAAAAATTATAAAAAATTATTTATAAATTGTAAATACTAAAATTTGAACGGAATGCATGAAATTTGAATGGAATTGAATGAAATGCATGAAATTTGAATGTAAAAAATTAAAATATTTATCAAACATGTTTTTAATTAAATTACAATTCTTTTACATGCTAAAAAATTATTTAAAAAAAAAAAAATCAAATGTACTAACCTGGAAATCGTTTTGTTGAATTCTCTTTCCAATTTGCTCTTGAATTTTTCAAATCTTGTGTGAAGGCAATGAGGGATTGTGTTTCAATTTATAAGACAAATCTCTGTGTTTTTGCAATGTTTTCTTAGTGTTTGGCATCTATTTTCGTATTTTTGCAACGTTTAACAACACTTTAAAAATGTTTTTCGTGTTTGATGCGTACATGTCTGTCAATGTGTACTTGCGATTACTTAATCACGAGTACTCGATGGCAAACCAAAAATCGTAGTTTTTTTTTGAGTTTGACCTCTTGAGACTTTCACCGGTGAGTAACCGAATAATTGACAGTTACTCGCCGGTTATGTAATCCATGAATCTACCTTTGGATCGGTACTTCCTGGGCCAAACATAGAGGAAACATTCAGGGCTTCTTTAACCCTTGCACTACACATGGAGCGCAACCCACTAAAGAGTACATGTTAGAAATACTGTTCATGAGCAGACAAAGAAGACAATCTTTAACTTTTGGTATTACTTTAGCTTGTTTAATGTGGCAGATCTCCATACTGACAAAGTATGGTGGATGCAATTGTATTTGCAAGTTTTGGGTTCACTGTTCCATCATACGTGGCTTTGTAAACTGATTTGTTGAAGGATGTTGTACATATTGTGAGATGTTTTTGCAAAACATCGCAAATAATGGGAAAAATCAAGGTGCACTATCATGTCAGATAAATGGACAGATGAAGCTACACACATGAATTTTTTTGTCATGTGACATTGACACAATTTTTTTAAGAGTGTCAATGTATTTGTGATGATAAAATCGGGTGAGTCACTCTTTCATCTATTTGATGAGGTTGTGATTGAGGTGGGGCCACAAAATGTGGTCTAATTCATTATAGATAATGTTGTTTGTGTGGCCATTGGGAGGTTTTTATAGACAAAAATGGAATTATGTTTTGGACTATATGTGAAGAACATTGTGTAAATTTGACCTTGGATGACAGGGAAAATTCAATGGATGAAAGAGGTTTTGCAAAAGGCCCACACAATCACGAAGTTAATATACAATTACACAAGGGCGCTCAAGTTAATGCACACATTCATGGATGGCAAGAAACTTCTTTGGCGAAGGGTGACAAGGTTTACAACCCACTTCTTTGGGTTTCAAAGTCTTTGTTAACAACAAATGAATTAAATATAAATGTTCATATCAACTGAGTGAGTGGAATCTTCTTTTGTGAAACATATGGAGGGTAAAATGGTCGCTGACTATGTTTTCTCATCGTCTTTTTGGTATAAGAGAGAAAATTGTGTTATTTTTTGAACCTTTAATTCGAGTTTTGAATTTCGTCGATGGGGTTAAATCTCCCATGGGTTATCTATATGAGACAATTGATAGGGCTAAATACATTATTAGAAGTAGATTGAAGAAATAACAAGGCCAAACACATGTCATTATGAGAGAGTTGATAAAAGATGGGATTGACAAATGCATTCTCTCCTCCATGCAATTGAATATTTCTTGAATCCAACATTGTTCTTTAGTGGCTCATTTAGAGATGATGTACAGATCACAAAGAGCTTATTTAAGTGCATGGAGAGAATGTTTTTTAGGAATTTTTTGAGGCAACTATGAGAGTTTTTTCGATATACAAGCAGACAAGGGGTTTCTTTTTTGGTCAGACATCCATTACAAGAAGGAAAACTTTCAAACTAGGTTGATAATTTTTTTTTACATACGTATGGTAAATGTTAAATTTTGATTGAAATGTGCATGTTACAATGTTGACAAAATCTATTCTTGTAGCAAAATGATGGGATTTCTTTGGCAAAAAAATCAAACTCCTTTAATGGATGGTAATGCGCATTTTGAGCTAGCCATGTAGTTTACGTGCTTGTGAATGGAGTTGGAGTGTGTTCGAGCATATACATTCCAAAAAAGTAGTCGACTCATTCAAGAACGGATGAATGATTTGGTGTTTGTCTTTAAAGATGAAGAAAGCTCAAGATTAAAAAATGTTGTATTTCTAATTTTCAATTCATATAAAAAGTTGATTTATATTCTTGCAAAGTATTATTTGTCAAAGTCACTAATATATGCATTCTATTTAATAATGTTAGGTACTATTGAGGAAGATCAACGAATTGACTTTGTCGAGATCGATCTAAAATTTGAATGGTTCAAAAATAATGATGAACCTATTTATGATGAAATTGACTTTGACTTGTTGAATAATATCGGGTACGACACCGAGGTCGTCTCTTAAATCAAGAGAGGCTCTAACCTTAGAGCTTCAACATCTAGATCTATTGATCCCTAAGTTTACGTTGTTGCCATTGGCTCCCTCCCCTTATTTTGTTTCTTTGTAAATTTTGAAATGAAAATTTAATGAAATTTGAATATAATGCAAATTAATGAAAAAAACAATTGGTTGATTTTGATGGCATACAATTTCATTTATTTTCCTCTCATAATCTATATTTATTCTCTATATAATTGAAACATTTATTATGTATCTCTATGCAATGAAAATGCCTTTAAAGTTATTAAAAAAAAAAAAAAACACAGTTTATTTTCTTTTTTCACATTTTTTTGGTGGTTTTATGTTTTTTTATTTTTTTCTCTATTAATCATTATTTTTTGAAAAACACTTACACTTTTAAAAAAATGATTTTTTCCCTCAAATGATTCACACTACTATGGTTTCAAAACTAGATTTACCTTATCTCTAATGAAGTCCCTTGCATGAGGGAACTCAACTCATTATGGATATCACATTTTAGACATTATCCGAGTATGAAACATCATAAATTGTGGCGAGGGGTAGGATGGAATACCAACAATATGCCAGACACCTATCAAATTTCTGGAAATCCACTTAAATGTAGACCCTTTTTAAGGTTTGGAGTAACTTGGTAACACAGCCAACCAAATCCCATTCCTTTTTAGTGCAGGCTAGCAAATATTCATATGCAGGGATCCTCTAAAGGAAGAGGGAAATCACCACGTGCTACAAGAGATGGTCAGGAGCTTCCTTGGCAACATCATTATTAGAGACATCCATAGGAAGAGCCAAAAGAGTCTTCATTCACTTGCCATCTCCACCTGCTACGCGAAACTTTCAAAGCATTCAAGTTGATGGGTAGCTACTTTGAAGGTCTCCCCTGACCCACTGGACTTGAGAATTACCTTGAAAGAAGAGTTATATACTAAGTTATTGGAAACTACATTGGGAAGCTCGTCACCCAAAATAACCCCTTTTAAGGAAGTTGCTCCTGTAGGATACACATTTTTTGTGTCCAAAGCCTCTTAACATATTTTTCTGATAATTGTTCCCAAATTTATTAATATTTTGTCTGCTTGATTAGCATCAGCATGCAGTATACCCATTTGCCTTATGTAAACATGTATCTGCAAGTGCATTGCAAGTACCACTCGTCTCTATTTTTTTGCAGGTGCATGAGGTGTAATTGTGTCTGTTAGACAGCTACTTTTACCTATTCATTTAAGATGCGAAACTTAGATGCATCATTTAAGATCTGTAACCTCTTACCTCTAGCAAAATTGCCTTTTTATGAACTCCAGGTGATTGAGATTATGTATGTTTCAGATTTAATTCCTTTCATGCAACTTATGGGTTGCACTATTTCATTTATGTTCAGTTTAAGTAGTTAGCCAGTACAAACATTCAGGATCTCAGCCTGGCAAAGTGCTTATAAATAGAATGTTAAATCCTGGCAGATTTGATCGGGTTCTAACCATCTGTCGAGTACTAACTTTTGGAAACTTTAAATACAATTCTCTTGCATTAACTTGGACCCTAACCATTTAGTTTATGTATCTGTTTTGGAAGAGAATGTGAGACAGTTGTTGTCAATGGAAACTTGCAGTTATGTTGTCCTTTGAGCTTTCATATGAAATTAGCAGGTTTTGTTTGTTGGTACGAGGTAGATACCTAAATTTCTGGCCTGGATTTGCCTGTGTCTCACTAATTCATCCCGATTTTGAAAAATTTCAAACAAAATGCTGTAAACTTCACAATGTGGTATTTATACATAAATTAGTGTTATTCATGTGCATGAAATATATTTTGGGAGAGAATGCGAGACAGAAGTTGTCAATGGAAATTTGCAGTTTTGTTGTCCTTTGAGCTTTCATATGAATATAGCAGGTTTTGTGTGTTGGTATGAGGTAGATCCCTGGTGATAATTCTGGGCTGGATTTGCCGGTCACTAATTATTCTGGATTTTGAGAACTTTCGAACATGATGTTGTAGACTTCACAATGTGGTATTCATACATAAATTGGTGTTATTTATGTGCACGAAAGAGGACATGCTAATCATTTTGAGGACTTGTAATGCAGTTTAAGGGAGATATTCTGAACTGAATCTGCAGAATGCAGGCAATTGCTGAACTTATTAGCAAGATTATCCTAAAGAAGCTATATCAGTCTGGTATCTTGAAATTTTGATTTCATCCTTTGTAAAGGAAATGGGACCATAGGGTTATAATAGTTTTAATCATTTAGAAGCATTTTTAGAGTTAATAACTTCATTTAGTCAGGGACCTAAGTGGATGCGTTCTTGCATATCTCTGATGCAGAAGGGCTCATACTTTTCAATCAGCCAGCAAAATTACATGTCACAACCACTTCAAAATATCTTGGGAAGGTTCCTCACATAAATGATGAGGCTGTTCTTACATCAGAGAAGGGAAGTAATCCTCAAGTTGCTGCTGCTTTTAGCAAGCCACCTATGCCTCCGTTGTTTGGGCCCTTCTTTATCTTCTCTATCCTTGAACTGGCCTTCCATACAGACAGGAAAAATGAATGATTTTCCAATCTTTATTTAGACAATATGGCAGTGAGGTTTAGTCAATGATATCATGTATATATAGTTTTCAGGTGCTTTGGTGATGTGGATGATGAGTATCTTATGGCTTTCAGCATTCTACATGAATATCGTTTTTACTTTAGGGATATGGGTGTTGCTAATGAATGCAGTTTCTCGTCTTCACCCAAATAAAATAAATTTTATTTGGACTTTATCCTTTTTTGCATGATATTAGTACGAGACATTGACGTGCTTCCTTTAGCAGCAAGTCTACCGTACACAATTGATAGAGATGCAGCAAAATTGTGGCATGGGTTTCAATCATAATCTTTACATTGAAAGAGAAGCAAGACCCATAAATGTTAGTAATATGTTGGTGGATGAGTGGTAAATGCTGCAATTTGTTACGTGTGAAATACTGTTGCCTGACCATTCTGATCAAATCTTGGTAATATGTTGATCCTTCTCATGGTGCTTGCTAAAATGTCACTACATGGCATGAAACATGTAAATTTGACTTGTGCGGATTTTCTTACGGTAACATGAAACCACTGGCTGTACTACATGCATGGTATTCGATTTATGCAAGATGTGTATCGTGCTTGATATATTTGTGACACGTCTCAACATGCACCCTTGTGGTTGCATTGATTAGGTTTCCATAACCTACCTTAAGGGATTTTATGTATCAACACACACTGGGTTTTGTGTTTAATATTCTGTTGGGAAGCAAAAATCTGTTGTCCTTTTGTGGGGTGTATGTTCATGTGCAGTCTGCATGTAAGGCTTTTGTCTGATATGATTTCAGAACCTTAGTTTTACTGTATGAAATGGTGAAGCTGGTGATCAAAGGTAAAAGAGAGAGAGAAAAATAATGTGAAAATGATTTTGTATTAATTCTACTGGTTGTTTAGGAGCTACTGAAGGCAGTTTGGTCTCACATAAGTCGTGTTTGTCCCATCATGACAACTAAAGACAGATAAATCCAACGCATCCTCTTAGCTCCTTGATAAACACATTTTATCGATCCTATTGAGATCCGGGACTGCAATGCCCATGATGCACCATGCCAATGCTTATATGAACTTATTCACAAGTTTAAATTGCGGAATGCTATAAATATGAGATTTGAGCTGTTGAAGGTGGCACTATACTTTCTTCTGCACAAAACGCTATTAATAGTTGGTAGAAAGGGTTTTGGTGAACATGATAATTGACACTAACTGCTTTAAGAAAATTTATTTAAAATCTTGCCAATGCAAATTATTGTGGTGTTATGTATGGTAAATATGTACATTGTTTTTTTTTCAAAAATGTGGTTAGTCGGTAGTTGGAGTGATCTTGGTGGCTTCTATAAAACACAACTCCAATGACACCCCTAAGTCCATTATTATGGCTTTTGAGCACGCCAACTTATGTTTTATGGTCTGCAATGATTCATTACCACAACCTATGGTCCAGGATACTTGAAAGATCACCGTTCCATCTTCACCAATTACCCTACATTTCCACATATGTAAGGGATTTGGGTAGTTAAACATGGCACCATCTAGGGATGAAAAAAAACCTTATGCGATCTTCATCATTGGCTTTGTGAGGGTTCCAAAGGCTTGTAGTCTAAACCATTAATGTTAGCTCACGACACTTGGTACCATGAAGGGCAAGGGGCAGTCCTCTATTAAAATTTATTGTGAATATTTTAACAAGTTTTGCAACTGATATAAGGTGAAGAGTCAAGCTTGGAAGAACAACTTATTTCATCTTTTATAAAGGCTCTTGGCCTTTCACCATATTGTGTAGTTATGTGTACATGATAGATAAATGGTGAGCATTAACAAAGATGTAACAAGTGGAAAATAGGTAGAGCCATATATCTCCTTGCACAAAATGAGTAATAAACATTTATGTTTAGTGGAATTGTATTCCCTATATTTATCATTTATAAATTGTTGTTTAACATTGCTTCTTCGTGGAACACATCTAGATTTGAACAAGTTGCTTCTTCATGGAACAACATCTAGATTTTAACAATTTGCTTCCCCATGGAACACATCTATATTTTAACAATTTCAAGTGTTGTCCTTCATATTATTTGCTCAGACCCAATTAATGGCATTAAAGTGGTTTATCTTCGTTGCGAACATCCCATTGAACGAGGTCAAATTATTTGAAGCTCAACATCCAAACCATGAGACCCCTCAAATTGTCTTTCTATGGTGTCAAGGAAGTTCAAATGATAAGAGACACTAAATCACAAGATGCAATTTGTGAGATGATTGTTAATGGAGTTGTAGAGGTGATTAAACAACAATAGACATTCGTTCCAACTAGTTTCTTGAAATCCTTGAACAAGTGGCTTGATTGTTTCAATCCTCGTAAGATTTTGGAGGATGTGTATACTTGAAATTTTAAATGAATTTAGATGCTCATGTTTGAGGGTAAAATCAATGTTTATGTAGTAAATAATTGGATTTGTTAGTTAGGATCATATTTTTAATGAATGACTTGTATGAAAAAAAAATATTAAGATTGTCTTCTGAAAGTTTCTTCACCTACCAAGCCCATAGTCTATGGAATTATAAGGATAATTACGTGATTGGTCAAACCCAATATGTATCTTATATTGTTGTAATATGGATAAATGGATTATACCTATATGCAACACAAATATTTTAATTGTTTTTTTTATTAAACATAACATGTACAAAACAATAATGAATCCTTAATTGATATTTTTAAAATTTAGAAGTAGGGCATTGACATAGGGTTTAGAGGTGTATTTATTTCAAATGTGATGGTAATAATCATTTGAATTTTGTAGATAGCTAATTTTGGGCATAGATTTTTGATGATATCAATTTTTGACAATTATTAGATCACTTGACTTCTCTCATTTGTCATTTTTTTGGTCAATTATTTATATGCGAGCTTGAATCCTTTGTTCACCGTCATTGGTACACAAAAATTCTCCAATCAATGTTCAAATTGTTTCATATCATTCTTAGATTGCTTCTCCCTAAAGACAATGGTCCTTAATTTTTTGGGATAGGTTTGCATTAAGCAGATAGGTTCATTGTTGTAGATCTATCCACCTAGCACAGCCTCACACCTATTAACGACTAACTTCTAAATGAAACATTTATTTGGTAATCTTACACATGTTGCATATTTGTCCACCTAGTGCGGCCTTGTCTCTATGCCATTTAATGGTTTAACTTCCAAATTTTGAAACTTTCATTTAGGCTATCTCGGGGGTTTCACAAGTTGGCTAAATGAAATTATTTAAAAGGTTCATTATATAAGTAAATCAAAATTTCATTTTAAAAGGGCTTGTTTTCTAGATTGACATTATCTATTGAACACTTACACACTATTGCATATTGAGAAAATTTGTTATATTATTTTCAAGTTCAACATCATTCACTAGTAATCAATAAGTAAAGTCTAAAGCATTTCAAATAAAGTCAAAACTTAACATTTTCAAGTATCGATGTCAAATTATTAATTGTATACATATAGTTTTGAGGTATAATAACACAATCACACTAAGTGGAAGAACTCTATAGATTGATTTTCTCATAGGACTATTTGAATACATAGGTAATAGTTAATTATCAATGGGGTTGATTGAGGTCAGAGCAATGCATTACACTTTCCCTCCTTTTTAATAGGTTTATAGTTTTTACAAGTACACTAGGGTTTTCAAAGTAAGGGGAATGAAAACAAAGGTTTATGTACGACATCAACGAAATCGTAATATCTCAGCGTTATCAATACACGTGTAAGGGATAGGGAGGTCATTGTTTCATCACAATCAAAGCAAAAAACTCCATCGTAAATAGACATGGTTGACTACGATGTTGTCTAAGAAGTGTGGTCATGTGCAGTTACAAGCATCGATTTTGTTCTTGATTCTATGTTGTCATAATTTTGTTTTATTCTGACTTTTGTTGATAGATACTTGTTATAGTCAATTAGAAATTAGAGAATTCAAATATTTTATTATTGATTGTACTTACTATTTTGAACATACACCCCTTGTCAATCAATTTTAATTGTCAATTTTGTTTTATGTTTAGATTTATGTTTAAATATCATATATTATAATATGAATTGTCTTTCAAAATTTTATATCTATTTAACACTTTTTAAATAAAAAATAAGACAAAACATATTGGTGACTTTGTTATTTGAACATTATTTTATTTTATTTTATTTTAAGTTTTCAATTGAATTCAAGATTCCCATATATTAAAGAAAAATCTAATCATCTTTTCTAGGATTTGATTGAGTGTTGCTCTAAGATTTCTTTGTTTTAGGGGTTTCAAATTGAATATCTAATTTTAAATGTACAAAAATATTGGTTAGGTTTTATTTCAATTTTGTTTTCTAGAATTGTGTCTTGATAGTTGTAAAACTCGTATGGGTTGCCGTTTTGGACAAATCAATTATCAATTTTATTTGAGTTGTATGAAAAGTTTTCCTCTAATACTCAAGCCATTAAACAATACTATATATAGATTTTAGTTTCTATGTATCTCATAGTATATAAAAAATGACTAGAGTTTTGTTTTACAACTATATGAATCATTTCGACTATTGAGATTTGTAGTACATCAATAAGTGATTAGCCCCAAAGAGTTATTTTCAACATATCTGAGACACAAGATAATATAGCAACGAGATGGTGGAATTCTGAGACTTGTTTACTATTTATTATTGAGATCAATATATCTGAGAACTTACAAATCAAACATGCCTTGCTTAGTTCACAAATTCAAATATCACAAAAAGATTAAAATGAATAATGTACAATTTTAAGCCTTCTTCAACTCATATTGTTGCAATATTATACCACACTATGATTCCTCCAAGTTATAGTTTTGCTAAATCAAGTATGATTTGGGAACAAATATAGTTGTACATTTTAAATTTTACAATGCACACTACACACTCTATTGATGGATTTATCATGACCATTGAGACTAACAAAGCTAATATAATAATTGAATGAAATCAAATTAATCAAATTCAAATACACATTAATAATTGCTTAGTTCAATATATTTATACACATTAATCAAATTAAAATATCGCAAAAAGATTAAAATGAATAATGTACAATTTTAAGCCTTCTTCAACTCATATTGTTGCTAAATCAAGTATGACTTGGGAACAAAAATAGTTGTACATTTTAAATTTTACAATGCACACTACACACTCTATTGATGGATTAATCATGACCATTGAGACTGATAAAGCTAATATAATAATTGAATGAAATCAATGACAAAATTTGTATTGAATATCTTAATGGAAATCCACATAAGATTGAAGCATTACCATACATTGAAAAAGATAAAAAGAAAATGGCTCAAGCCTCTACAGTAAAAAAACAATATGATTATATATGTGATCTTAATCAAGTTAATACTTTCATTTTAGGTGTTCCACTTACTATTATTGCTTATATTCTTATATCAACACCTCTAGTTACATATATGACATCACCCTTAGGTATGGGGGCATCACAAGGTTTATAATAGATTAATATGCTTTATTTATACATGGGAATCATACACACATTTGATTACTAAGTGTGGTCCACCACCAACCTTGCTTACCACACACTATTGAGTAGACTATGATAACTCCATGTTAAGGTGTTGAAATTAGAGAAATGTGTCTCTAGAGCTAGTCATGTAATGGATTCTCATAATTTATTTCATAATTCTTTGACCCCTGAAATAACATCTTACATGTTACTAACATGGTTTGTAGTCTATAAGCTACCACTCTATGAAGGTAAATGTGATCTCGAACATCTTCGATTATTTCATGCAACATGTTTGGATTATGTATACATAAATTATCAACCAAGTTATTTATGCAAAACCTTAAAGTATATGCTCTGCAATGTTCTACGATCTTTCATTCCAATTGGTTAAAGCATTCAACCTTTTAGTAGATCAATTTTTAACACGACTCTATTAACATAGGTGAAAAATTACTATATTTGCAAATTGTTAAACTCAAGCAATGGTCTAATGAAACAATCAGTGAATGTGTTTTTTGGTACAAAACTATGCTATCTAAGATGACAAATTCTATGGTAGACAATGAATGACAAGTCGAATTTCATATGGAATGCAAATGAAATTCTATTTCACGGATCAAATTTGAAAGAGAGCAAACTTTACAATATAACAATCAAAATCACTGTTCACTTCACATTCTCAATGTAACTTTTTTTATTCCTATGGAAATGGAGAAACAACTTATTGGAAAAAGATAAAAGCTAGACATCTATGATTAACAACTATATCTAATATTATTACATCTCTCTCTTAATCTGTAGGGGGTTTTGTCAGATTAAGCATTCCTCTAAACTTTTCAAATTTTTTTTGTTCAAGTACTTTTGTTAGGATGTCTACTGGTTTCTTTGTGTAGGGCAATGTTGTAACTTGACACTGTCATTTTTTACATAGTGCCAGATCAAATGAAAGTTAGTATTGATGTGCTTGGTTCGATCGTGAATGACTGAATCTTTTGCTATTTAGATTGCAGAAGTCTTGTCCACCAAAGAAGGTGTTGACGAAACCTGTTGCTCCTACAAACATGAAAAAACCCTTTTGAGCCACAAGATCTCTCTAGTTGCCTCTGAATCGGTCATATATTCTAATTTTGTTGAAGAAATTGTTAGAACTAATTGATTATTAGATTTTTAACTGACAACTATCGTTTTCAAATTTATCAAAAAACTCGTGGTGGGCTTCCATTTTCAGGATCACCAACATAGTTATAATCTAAATATCCAACTAGTTTGAAGTCTTCTACCTTAGAGTATTTAAGACTAAAATTATATGTTCCTGTGAGACATTTGAGGATCTTTATTGTTGCTACCCACTGACTGTGTTTGGGTTGTTGCATGAATCTTGAGAGGACAACAATTGTAAATGATATATTTGATCAAGTTGTGGCCACATAAATCAAACTTTCAATGAATTGCCTATATTTATTGGCATCAACCAAATTTGTTGAATCTTTAGATTTCAATTTAAGATTTTGTTCCATGGGTGTGTTGAGAGGTTTACAAAATTTCATTTTGAACTTGATCAAAATGTCATCAATATATTTCTCTTGAGTGATGAAGAAATACTTTGGTTTTTGAATGACTTCAATACTCAAATAGTAATGAAGATAACTCCAACTAGTCATTTCAAAGTTTTTTATCAACTCTGATTTAAACTTTACAATGCACTGTTCATTGTTTCCCATGATGAGTAAATCATTAACATACGCCACCACAAATACAACTATTTTGTAAACTATTTTGATGAAAAGAGGTGAATCTTCAAACTGAAAATGCTTGAAGTACATGTTCATGAGGTGCTCAGCGAGTTTAGCATACCATGTTCAAAGGGTTTGTTTCAAACCATACAATGATTTTTTTAGTTTGCACACCTTGTGTTCATCTATTTATTGCAAAACCTTTGGGTTGTGTCATGTTCTCAGTTTACTTGAGGTCACCATTCATGAATACAATTTTGATGTCTATTTGGTGAACTTTCCATTTGTTGTGAGCTGCAAGAGCCAACATGGTTTGAATGGTAGTCCATTTTGTTGTAGGTGAAAATGTTTCGTTGTAGTCAATTCTTTCTTTTTGAGCATATTCATTTATGATAGGCCTTGTTTTGTGCTTGTCAAGTGAGCCATCAACTTTGTATTTGTTGCAATCGACTCACTTGCAGTTAATAGGTTTACAGTCATATGGAAGATCAACCAATTTTTAAGTCTCATTTTTTACCAATGCACTATACTCATCTTTCATTGCTTTTCTACAAGATTTAATGTTCTCAACTTGTTTGAAAGATGGTGGTTTTGAATCAAACACGACATTGAGTTCTTTTGGAGAATCATTTAAGGTGAGTTTTTCAATTCTATCTTGAATTTTTCAAGAGACTTGTATGATTGTGATGTGACTATTCGTGCACTTCTAGTGCCTATTTTAGCAACTTCATCGGGTTTCACATCTTTCAATGTTTGAGTGGCCTATTTAGATATATATATCTATGTTTTAAGAGCTTCAAGTTCATCTTATGAAGTTCCATCACTTTTTGCCCTTTATTCTAGTGTCCCTTGTTCATTATTTGATGGAGTTTCACTATCTTGTAGGAGGAGTTTTAATCTCATGTATAGGAGACAATAGATTTCCAATTGTGTCCCCCACTCATTGCTTGGAATGTCCAAATCACTCTCTCTGTAGACATCAAACTTTGCATACTTGTCAAGTCGACTCAACTACTGATCACTGTGCTCTTTGTCCTTTGTAGTCTCACAAAAGACAACTTCTCTTGCAATAACTTCTTTTCTTTCTCATTGTATAGCTTGTATGCCTTGGATTCAGAATATGCCAAGTGGATGTATTTTCGACTCTTGTAGTCCAACTTATTTCTTTCCTCTTTTGAAATCAATTCATAACAAGTGGGTCCAAAAGTTCAAATATGTCGCACTGAATGAAGATGACCACACCACATCTCATACAAAGTCTTAGATTCAAAAGTTGATGGTGATTTGTTACATATGTATACTGTTGTTTTAATTTTTTGGACCTAAAAGTGCAAACTTACTCTTTTGTAGTACAACATAACACGAACCATATTCATCATAGTTCTATTCATCCTTTCTACAAATTTATTCTATTCCAGAGTGTAAGGAACTGTGAGATGGTATTTGATCTTATTTTAATCAAAATAAGATTTAAACTTTTTTGAAGTGTATTCACCACCATTGTATGTCCTAAGGGTTTTAATGCAATTTTGAGCTTCATTTTCAATCATGGTTCAAAACTTTTAGAAAGTCTCAAAGGTTTTTGATTTTTCTTCAAAAAGTATATCCAAATCATTTTGTTGTAATGATCAATGAACAACATGAAGTATTTATGACCACCATGGGATAGGATTGGAGGAAAACAATAGTCCGAGTGTATTAGTTGCAACTTTTTATCAACGTTTTACTGTGACTTTAGAAATGATTATCTTTGTGTATTTAGCCAGGATGTAGGCTTCACACTTTTTATCTGATTTTGTAGGCAATGTAGGCATGCCAAAAACACCATTATTTTGCAATACATGAATGTTGTTATAATGAGTGTGCCCAAATTTAGCATACCACATGTTCATAAATATTTCATTTTCTATGAGATGATCATAATTATTTGAATTTGATGGCTCACCCCTAAGTTTGAGTAGTTTCCCTTCCTCATATCAAATCAAGACAATTACAATGTCACTTTTTATCTTGATTGTAACATCACCATTATCCAACAGAATGGAATGGCCTTGTTGCCTTATGAGCACTAGGGACAATTAATTTTGTTTCAATTGAAGAAGTTAGAGAACATTTTGGAGTTCAAAATCTAAAAGCTTTAAACACTTGAGTTGTATTGTACCTCTTCTTTGTGATTGCAGACTTGATCTTGTTGAGGTATGTCCCTGTTGTTGGTGTTGAGGCATTGATGTTGTCATTGATGTCAAAATCAAGTTGGATGTCATTCATGTCAAGGTCAAGAGTTGAGACCATGCATGGTGAAGTGGTATGTGACAAGGAGTCTTATGGCAAGAGAAAATTTGAAGGCAACGTATTGTTTCTATGTTGAGAGAGAATTTGAAGACAACCTAGTAATTTTTCTGAGGTTGATGTCATGTCAAGGTTAAGATCATGATGCAAGGTAAGCTACTATTGAGTACTAAGTGTCTTGAGAAGCTTAGTCTAGCCCTGAGAGAAAGTGTATGCATAAAGCATAGTGAAGCTTAGTGAATTGTATCAGTACAAACATGAGAGAGTGTATAAAGCTATGTAAACATGAGAAAGAGACAGAAGATTTTAGACGAGTTTTAAGTTTTGAGGCTGAGCCCTTGCATTAAGAGACCTAATGAGAAGGCACAGTGTTGGTAGCATGATGAGGTGAGCAGTCTAAGGCTTGTGAGATAATGTGTGGTAGTGTGTGAGCATGGTATGAGTTTATATGAGATTAGGATGAAGTTTTGAGAATAGTACAAGAGGTTTCAAGGTGTGATCAAGGTCTAAGTATGATTGACAGTTTAAGGCCTAGTGTGGAAAGAGACCTAGTGTGACTTAATGAAGGGTCAAGTTTAGTTCTTAAGGTTCTAGAGCTCATAAGAGCATTGTCAAATGTGTGAGAGGTTGTGTAAATTTTGTTGACCAAGTCTGAGGTCATAGCTTGAAGGAGAAATCTTGAAATTAGGTGTTGAGGTTTACATTGTGCACAGATTAAAGTGTTGCAGACTCGAGAAGGATTTTATTATGCTCGTTGGCACATGTAACCTTTGCATATGATCCTAAGTAGCTCATGGAAGTTGGATAAGGTTGTTATATTTAATTTCTTAGCATTGGTTTTAGAGTTGGGCAATCCTTTATCAACGATTGCTAAGAATGGAAGACAATCCTTTATGAATGATTGCTAAGAATGGAAGGTAGTCTAAACCCTCCTAAAACCTTCTTTATGACTCAATAAACAAGATATTGTTGCAAATGGCCTAGAATGGATTGGATGAGCTATTTTGATGTTTGGAACATGTATAGGACTCTTCCAAGTTTCTCCATGCATCATTAGTCTATCATAAGAGTGAGTGAAAGTTACAAGAAATCTCTTGTTTCTTGGATTTTTGATGTTATAGGCAAGATTGACCAGGTCAAAGCATGAAAATGGTTAAAAGATGATGTGTGATACTTTTATTTTGTGTCCATGTAAGTTTTTGAGTAGGTTTTAGACCTAAAATATGCTAAATCGATCATGGAAGTTGACTTATCTTTAAACAGGCTTAATGAGGAAGGCAATGATAAAACTAAGAAGAAGTGAGAATGAGATTAGGGATTAGTTACAGTGGATTAGGGATGGATCCAACTGCATGGGGTTATTGTTCAAGACTTATATCACCTTTTCCCCTTGAATATAAGTTTTGGTGATGCATATAAACAAGCAAAAAGTTGTTCTCAAAGTGACATGTCTAACACAGTGAGGTTTGTGTAAGGTGAAGAGATGAGATTGGTTTATAAAACCAATATTGATATTGAACCTTGTAATCTATCTATTCTAAGATGTTTTAAGTGTTGGTTCATAGTTATACACCTTGTACGCTCGGCCTTGCATGTATGCTCAGCGTTGCACACTCAAAATAAATTGGCAAAAAAAGATGAAAAATTCAATGATATGTTGTAGCTAGGGGAGGGTTTGACATCTAGAACGGATCGGACATAGAAAATGACAGTCAGAGCCCTGTTACTTTTGACTCTTCCTGGACCAAGGTGAGAGGACTTGAAGGGTAGATTTCTCATATGGAGAGATTCTGTAATTCAACTTCCATGGAGATTTTTGGCACATAGAGACACAAATATGACCAAATCACAACCAAACTTGCACAATCCAATTAGGAAGGGTTGTCACATAGAATGCACAAATGTTCTAAGTCACATACAAGCTATTGAAGACAGATATAAAAGTGCATGCAACATTCATTTTAAAGAATGTTTCAACAACAACGCTGAATGAAAGATTGCAATGCTAAGCTTTAAAGCACAAACTGCAAACACATGTTATATAGGCAAGACTTTGTGCATTTTGAAGAGCAAATAACACTTATAATATGCAAAAGGGTGTATTATTTACAGAGTAGGACAACTTGTTAATTATAAAGAGGAAGGTGTGGTAGTGTGCTGGTAGTTTGCAAACAACAAGGATTATTTCAACATACATGGCATCACCTCTTTGCAAAGATGTAGAAGACTAAAAGGCAAACTAAATGGAACTACCAGGAGTGATTTGCATCCATTGGTACTGATACAATGAAAACAACCATATGATTCTTGAAACTCTAGAACATACACTAAAACTAGAATCTCAAATATTTTTTCTTGTTGAATCCATAAACTTAGGGTGTCCTAACAAGTTATTCAACAACATATTTCACAAATATAACTGTAGAAAGGGGTTTATAACCCATATCCATGCTCAAAATGATAACCAATAATGAACATAAAACTAGATATCCAATCATCATAACTTGCAAAACATATTTTTGCACTTCATCAATAGGAAATAGTAAAAAACCACAAATATTTTCATTAACTTTGCAAGAAAATTTTACATACATCATTGTTTCAAAATGCTGTCATGGGGACAATCATGGTGGATTTGCTCCATGTTGGATATGGGAGACATATAGAGATGCTCTTAGAGTTTACTAATGACTGTATAACTGCAAGCACCTTAGCAAGAGAGATAAAATGCACACAACAATGATTTCAAAAATTTGAAAGAGCATATACTTAGGAAAACACAAACTGACAATAGAAAACACAATGACCAACCAACAAAATGACCAACCTCTTGAATAGGGAAAAAGCTCTTTATACATTTTTTACCCATTTCAAATCTGGGAATGAGGGTTACAACTTTTAATTGTCAAAGTCCAGCTAAGATGCTCATAGTTGGAACAAATCCTTTGGCATGCCTAGAATCTTCATGTAACTACAAGGGAAATCATTGTTACAACTGCCTCTACAAGAAACAATGAAGACAAAGTAAATATTTTGATTTCTTGTCTCGAAATGCCTTTCACATGAATTGGAAGGAGGATATTCATGATGGAGGCCAAACAAACTTTGTTTTTATGTGTAACTACCCGAGGATCCCCTTGATCATCTTCTTGGACAACTAGAAACTTCTAGACAACTGCCCTCCCCTTCATGCATGCTGTGGAATGACCTGCTCTTGAAATGATGGGTTGGGAATATTCTAGATCCATGGCCACTTAAATGATTTTCCTTGGAGTGACCCACCTTGATCTTTCAAGCCTACAATATCTCTCCGATTGGAGGAGCTTGGATGAGTAAAACATGAGAAAATTCAATACCCAGGTTTACTTGACCCCTTTACATTTTGTATTTTGCACCTTTGCCCCTTGCAAACTTTGTAATTTTCATACATTTGCCTTTTTAGGGTTTCCTCACATTATTTCCTTTTTAATGCATAAATGCATTATTTTCAACCTTTTATAAATTTCCTCTCTTATGCAAGCTTTATCCAAGATATGTTGTCAATGGTGAAATCTCTATTAACTACCTTGCATAGGGTCCTTGAATATGTCATGCAGGCCTATGTGGCATCGCCATGTTACTCTGTTCATTAACTTGAAGTGACACCATTGCCCCTAAGACACATGTCAACACGTCATGGGTCTAGATATTTAAACAATCCACCTAAGACTAACACTGCTAGATCCTTATTTGTATGATGAATGCGAGTGTGCCACTTGGCAGTTCTACAGGTTGTTGGCATCCATTCAACATTCAATTTTATTATGCGCTGTTGGATTTATATAAACACCCATCAAGAATATGCTACTTGGATAATTCATGGGCTTTTTGCACCTTACACAATCAATCTCTGCTGACCTAGTGCCCTTCCACCATGTGGTGGTTCTTCATTCAATTCGAGTCCTTTGACAAGTCAGTTATCACTTACATCATCAATCTTGAAGTATGATAGAATGCTGACCGTTGATCTAGATTTAAAGGATCGAATGCTATTAGTTGTCTACTATGGTTTAAATTTGACATCTGTGTGCTCATCATTTGACGTCTGTGTAGATGTCTTTGACATTCACGTGACCATCAAATTTAAGCCCCAACAGATAATTATCATGGCTTAAATTTGACATTCACATACCTGTCATTTGAGGTTTCTATGAACATCTTTAATGTTCATGCAACCGTTAAATTTAAGTCCTAATGGATAATTGTTGTGGCTTGAATTTGGCATCCACACACCTATCATTTGATGTCCGCATGAACATCTTTGACATTCGCACAACAATCAAATTTAAGTCCCATGTTATGAGCTTTTGATTGATCATTGCAAGCTTCACACTTGGCACATCCATGCTCATCTTGAGCTCCACTGAAAAGTCTACCTTGATCATGCATTGCTTGATCACTTTGCTCCATGTCGACGTGTACCATTTGATCGTGATCCACCAGCTCGATCGTGATTGGCTCAAAATTTGACAATAAAAATTACCAAGTTAGAGCTCAGGACATAAAGAACTTAGGACAAAAGCTTAGCCTAAGGATTTGGGGCGTTTATAAACATGAAGTAATCCCTAAAATCATATAACAAAGGGACCAAGCTTTATTCAAACCACGCGAACAAATAAAATGGGGCCAAGGGCCATGGGAAATAAAAGGGACCAAACATGAATTTTTTAAACTAAGGTTTGGTTGTGTTAATAAACACGATCAAGCCTTAGTATACAAATAATTTCAAGTCCTTGGCATATTTAAAATGCTCCTGCTTAAATTTGCTTTTAAATTAGAGGGTCTAGACAAGGGCAATTGGAACAAGGGTTTCAAAGTGCACATACATGAATTCAACATGACCTCTGACAGATCAATGAACACTTGAAAATAAGAATCAAACCTAAAACTCACGCATTCATACTTGACAATGCCTCAATTTCTTCAGTGCAATTTTAGGCGCTAACACTGGCTCTCATTTGGGGATGTACACCCCCACATGTCTGCAAAGAAACCCAAAATGTAAGACTGGGTTCCAATCCATTAGGGGACAAAGTCAAGACTTAGACAATTTATCAGCAACACTCATGAAGGCTCAAAAAAATAATGTAGATCAACAAAAATAGATAAGGAGGATTTGAAAATAAACACAAGACAAAAAGAATGAAAGAAAACAATACAAGCAAGGCCCAAAGCAGAGGAGCAACAAAGCAACAGAAGGATAAAGCAACAAAACACTATACAATATGTACACAATTACGTGCTTAATCAAGTAAATATTTCAAATGTGTGCCATTAATTGGTGGCTCTGGAATATTGTCATCCCTTAATCTCATGAATTTTTCTAGCAGCTTGGTGGCAAAGATGTAGTAAACCAATCTTTGCACTTACCTAAAGGTACTGCTGCTAGGCTGTGATAGGATGACATATTGAAACAAATCCTCCTTACATGATCTCAAATCTGGATAAGACGATGCTAAAATATTTTGGTACTCCTTCAGTAGTAAATAAACTTTTTTTTTGGTTACAATCAAATGAGTACCAAGTAAGAGTGCTTTAGGATCAGTAATGTCATTCGTGCACTCAAAGTACTACTTGAAAGAAGACTGAAAACATTCATCCTTAAAGGCATAGAATATGACCCCATTTTCATTAAATGACACTCTCCAAACAACACCATTATTATCAAATCTAGCGTCAAGAATCGTTGGTTGCTCAACAACATCCACATTCCTAACGAGGCTACCCAATTCCATGCTTGTGTGCAACACTTTAATTAGTGTACACTTTAGATATTTAATTACATCATGATTGGGTAACCCATTTACTTGTGTCATAATATTATTACAAGCAAATCCATACCTTGTGACACATACCTTATTGACTACACTCCAAAACTGCTCTGTAGTACTACCACACATCATTTTTGTGGAGGCAAAAAACTCACATTGGGAGTCTTGGTAATTGAACATCAAAATATCATCATCACCATTAGATGCAGACTCAGGATCATCTACATCTTCATCATTTGGTTCAGCAGTATCACATAAAGGATGTGGAAGGAAACACTTGTCACACCAATCAATGGATTAGGCACTTCTTTTTTAGCCCCTTTATTTTGATTTTTGTCATCACATGTAGGCCCTCTTAGTGCTTGACTCGAATTCTGAGCCCTTTTTTGACTTGCAAACCTATGAGGCAACCCCTTCTTAGTGTTGGCTAACTTGTAGGACATCTTTTTGACTGCAGAGGCCAGAGTTTTAAGAGTTTATTCAAGGTTGGCATCCTTAGTGGACTATAATTTTTCTAGATTAACCAATTTTACATTAGCACACTTGTTTAAAGGCCTTCCCATAACCTTTATGTTGTTTTCAATTTGGATGGCCATATTGAATGCCAATTGCAGGTTTGCGGGAGCCTTATCCTTTAAGTAATATGCAACCTTGTCAAATGCATCACAATACTTTATCAAGCATGCTATATCACTGGGCTTGATGTTTTTGGGTAGTTGAATCATGATTTTGTTGAACCGTGAGTTGAAGTCATGCATGCACTCATTAATATTCTTCTTGATGTTTTCAAAATCAGCTAAAAGGAACCTTGGATCAACTTTTTCACCATACTAAATTCTAAACACATTCTTCATCTCTTCCCATGAATCAATACATCCATGGGGAAGATAGGTGAACCACTCATGAGCATCTTCTTTCAGTGTATGCATAAAAAACTTAATGCACACATCCTCATGCTCAACCTCATAATCTTCAATGATATTGTGAAAATACCTCAAACGTTGATCACCACTTACTGCATTGTTCCCTAGGTAGTTTGGAAGTCATTTCCTTACTTCATTTGGAACTTCATTTGGATAACCTTCCATGTCTTCAAAATTGATAGGTGTAAATCTGATAATATGTAATGCAAGACATTCATTCTCATCTTGGTCCCTATGCCTCATGATTGGTTTAATGGGAGGTTCAAGAACAACTAGCAAAGGGATGTGAGGGGGTAAATGAAGTGGATTTTGGGAATCAAACTTATGAGGGAATTCAACTAGTTGAGAAGGTGTTGAATAGTAAATAGGACTATATGATTCTGAATAGTCAAAATAACTATGACAATCTTTAGCAATAGAAAGTTCAACAAACAAAAGTTTATAATTATCAGAATCTTGATATCCCAAACAGTTCTTTATCGCTGCACTTTACTCTTCAACAGGTCTCCAAACTTGTCTCCTTTCTTGATAAACACCTAAGGGTGAGACAAGTTTCTTTAATGGGTCTCTTTTGAAGGAATACCTAAATCCTTCCAGCCTTGCAAGCAAAATAACTCTCAAAACTGAAGATATTTGAAGTGGGCACTAATCTTTGTTTGAAACTGGATGATTTTTTAGAGTCACCACTAGAAGCAAACTTCTAGAATATAAGCATTTACAAACTTGTAGTGATACATACTGAAACCATATCTTGATAAAATTAGTGATGATGTCTGTCTAAAATAAAAGACAATAAATTTTCAAATTCATGTTCAAAAAATGAAAACCACCTCAAAACATGATAAATTTTCAGCTCTTTGCAACAAATTCAACAAATGTCAAATTACCAAATCCCTTAATTCCTAGCACATTCTTACTGGAGTGTCACAACGTTGATGGCAAAGATAGTCAAATCAGTGTAAATATAGGTAGAGAACTTGAAAACTTGAAATACTCATAGTAGTTCTAGCTCTCTACACGAGTGCTCGGTAATGGCACCAGAATCATGTTGGTTCCCAGTTATACACCTCGTACGCTCAACCTTGCACACTCAAAATAAAATGGCAAAGATGAAAAACCTAATGATATGTCATTTTTTCGGGGGAGGGTTTGGTATCTAGAATGGACCAGATGTATAAAATGACTGAGAGGCACTTATAAAGGGTATGGTCAACTCCCTACTACTTCTAGCTCTGCCTGGACCAAGGTGAGAGGACTTGAGGGGTATCTTGCTCACATGGAGAGATTCTTTAATTCAACCTCCATAGGAATTTTTGGCACATAGAGACACAAATATGACCAGGGCACAACCAAACTTGCACACTCCACCTAAGAAAGGTTGTCACACAGAATGCATAAATGCTCTAAGTCACATACAAGCTACTGAAGACATATATAAAAGTGCATACAACCTTCATTATAAATAATTTTTCAACAAGGCTGAATGAAAGATTGCAATGCTAAGCTTTAAAGCACAAATTACAAACACATGTTATATAGACAAGATTTTATGCATTTTACAGGGTAAATAACACTTATAATATACAAAAAAGTGTATTATTTGCAGGGTAGGACATGATAGGACAACTTGTTAATTATAAAGAGGAAGGGTGTGGTGGTGTGTTGGTGGTTTGAAAATAGCAGGGATTCTTTCAACATACATGGCATCACCTCTTTGCAAAGATATAGAAGACTAAAATGCAAGTTAAATGGAACTACTAGGAGTGATTTGCATCCATTTGTGCCAATACAATGCAAACACCCATATGATTCTTGAAATCCTAGAGCATACACTGAAACTAGAATCTCAAATACTTTTCCTATTAAATCCATAAATTTAGGGTGCCCTAACAAGTTATTCAACAATATATTTCCCAAATATAACTACAAAAAGGAGTTTATAACCTAGAGCCATGCTCAAAATGATAACCAGTAATAAACATAAAACTAGATATCCAATCAACATAACTTGCAAAACATATTGTTGCACTTCATCAATAGGAAATAGTAAATAAACACAAGCATTTTCGTTAACTTTGCAAGAAAATTTTACATACATCATTGTCTCAAAATGCTTGCATGGAGACAAACATGGTGGATTTTATCCATGTTGGATGGGGGAGACATAGATATGCTTTCAGAGCTTGCTAATGGCTGTACAACTGAAACCACCTTAGCAAAAGAGATAAAATACATATAACAGTGATCCCAAAATTTTAAAGAGCCTATACCTAAAAAAAACACAGACCGACAAAAACCAACACAATGATCAACACAATGGCCAACAAACACAATGACCAACCTCTTGAATAGAGGAAAAGCCCTCTATTTATACATTTTTCACCCATTTCAAATCTAGGAGTGAGAGTTACAACCTATAATTGCCAAAGTCCTGCCAAGATGCTCCTAGCTGGAACAAATCCTTTGCCATGCTTGAAATCTTCGTGTAACTCCAAGTGAAATCATTATTACAACTGCCTCTACAAGAAATGATGAAGACCCAAGGCAAATATTTTGATTTCTTGGTTGGAAATGCCTTTCACACAAGCTGAAAGGAGGATTCATGATGGAGGCCAAACAAACTTTGTATTTATGTGTAATTGCCTGAGGATCCCCTTGATCACCTACTTGGACAACTAAAAACTTATGGACAACTTCCTTCCCCCTCATGCATCTTGTGGAATGACCTGCTCTTGAAATGATGGCTTGGGAATACTCTGGATCTAGGGCCACTTAAATGATCTTCCTTGGAGTGGCCCACCTTGATCTTGCAAGCCTGTAATAGCTCTCCCATTACAGGAGCTTGGATGAGTAAAACATGAAAAAATGCAATACCCAGGTTTACTTGACTCCTTTACATTTTTCATTTTGCACCTTTGCCTCTTGCAAACTTTGCAATTTTTATACATTTGCCTTTTTAGGGTTTCCTCGCATTATTTCCTTTTTAATGCATAAATTCATTATTTTCAACCTTTTAAAAATTTCCTCTCTTATGTAAGCTTTATTCAAGATCTGATATCAATGGTGAAATCTCTGTTAATTGCCTTGCACAAGGTTTTTGAATATGTCGTACAGGCCTATGTGGCATCACCATGTCACTCTATTCATTAAATTGAAGTGTCACCATTGCCCTTATGACACATGTCAACACATCATTAGGTCTAGATATTTGAACAGTCCACCAAAGACTAGCACTACTAGATCCTTATCTAAGTGATAAATGTGAGCACGCCACTTGACAACTTTGCAGGCTCTTGACATCCATTCAACATCAAATTTTATTGTGAGCCATTGGATTTATATCAAGACCCCTTGAGATCATTCCACTTGAATAATCCATGGGCTTTCTATAAGCTACACAGTCAATCTCTATTGGGCTAACACCCTTCTGCCATGTGGTGACTCTTCATTTGGTTTGAGTCCTTTGACGAGTCAGCTATCACTTGTGCCATCGATCTTGAAGTAAAATGGAATGATGATCATTGATCCAAATCTAAAGGATTGAATTCTATTGGTTTTCTATTTTCTTAGATTTGATGTCCATACTCTCATTATTTGACGCCTATGTGGACATTTTTGTCATTCACACGATCAACAAATTTAAGCCCAATGGATAATTATCATGGCTTAAATTTAATGTTCATGCACCCATCATTTGACATCCATGTGGACATATTTGATGTTCATGAAACCATCAAATTTAAACCCTAATAGATAATTGATATGGCTTAAATATGACATTTTCACACCCATCATTTGATATTCACACGGACATCTTTGACATTTGTGCGACCATCAAATTTAAGTCCTATGTCATGAGCTTTTTCTTGATCGATGCGAGCTTGACACTTGGCACATCTATACTCATCCCAAGCTCTGTTGAAAATTTTTCATTGATCATGCACCATTCAATCATTTTGATCTTCATCGATGTGTATTGTTCAATCGCGATCTGTCGACTCGATTGTGATTGACTCAAATTTTGATAAGGAAAATTACTAAGTTAGAGCTCGAGACATAAAGAACTTAGGACAAAAGACTCAGCCTAATACTTTGGGGTGTTTATAAATACAAAGAAAGCCTAAGGACTTTTATGCTAAGCATATAACAAAGGGACCAAGCTTTATTCAGACCATACTAACAAATAAAAAAGGGCCAAGGGCCACGAGAAATAAAAAGGGATCAAACATAAATTTTTTAGACTAAAGTTTGGTCGTGTTAATAAACATGACCAAACCTTAGTGTAAAAATAAAACTAAGTCGTTGGCATATTTAAAATGCTCCTGTTTAAATTTCCTTTTAAATCAAAGGGTCTAGGCAAGGGCAATTGGAACAAGGGTTTCAATGTGCACATACATGAATTCAACTTGACCTATGATAGACCAATGAACACTTGAAAACTGGAATTAGGCTAAAAAATTAGGTATTCAAACTTGACAAGGGATCAATTACTTCAGTGTAATTTTGGACACTAACACTAAGGATGTTGAATTATCATCTAAACCAATTGAAAGATCCACAAAGTGTTCCCATAGGTGTTCTAAGTCTTAGTTTTCATGATTGTGTTTTTTTGAGCCATAGATAGTTTTCTATGTATGAGTGATAATGGTGTTTCTGAGTCTTTTTGCATACAATTTAAGAATCTAATGCACATGAAGTTGTTATATAGGTCTCATAGGTTTATTTGAACACATTTGTATTCATGATAAATGCCTATGGAGTGAAAAGTCAAAGGTTCTTGATTGGGTTCTTAAGATCTGTGTGTGATTCTGAGTGAGCATATGAAGATGATTAGTTTGAGGTTGTTTGCCCTATATGGTGAAATATAATGGATTTGATGTTGAACCTGAGGTCATGGAGGATCTCTCCATATGATTTTTTGATTGGGTTATGTGGCAAAGTTGAGTGTATATTTAATGTTTGCAAGACATTTTTTTTGACAGTAAGAAGGCCTAATTGCGAGTAGACCTAATTGGGTGGTTCAAGGAGTGAAATGAAATGAATGGTGTTGTGAACCTTTTGAGATTAGAAAAAGTCTAATTGAAATGTGTATTCAGTGTTTCATCCATTTGTGGAGGCTCAAGGTGTTCCAAGGAGGCCAAAGTGAAACATGTGCTTTGAGAAGACCTGATTGCATTAGGTCTCTATTAGGCTTAATAATAGTTTTGGCCCTTAAGGGTAATGATCGATCTATGCAGTGGTTGTTTCACTTGTGAAACATGTTTTTTGATCTATTCCAGGGGTGATCTAAGTATGGCAAGGTTCTTGGCCTACCAAGATGGGTAAGATCAAGAGTCAAGTATAAATAGAAGATCTAATATGCCTAATTGACTAGTTAGAAATTAAGGACATGAGCAAATGATATATAGTTTTGGAAACCAAGTAGAGGGATTGAAGAACATCAGAGAGGTGTGTTAAATATGTCATGAAGATCTAATTATTTTTATATAGGTGATGAGCAAGGTCATAAGACCTAATTCTACCAAGGAAAGGGCTATTTGAGTGAGAAGGCCTAATAGGCTGTTTGAGTGAGATAGAAGAGTGAGAAGAGAAAAAGGTGGTCATCTTCAGTTGAGTGAGAAATAGGTGTTCAAAGGTGATCATAGGTTCAAGGGAGTTGAGTTGGTGCTGAGTTAATTGGGGGTTGGTGCTTCCTTTCAAGTTGGTGCTTGCTAAAGGATTACTTGAGTTGGTTCTCCTTGTGGGGTTGGTGTGTCACTAAATGTTTCATCCATTGATTATATGACTATTTTCCAAGTGGTGTTTCAGTATATTTTATCTTTGAAGAGGTTTTTTCACATATTTTCTATTTTTTTATGCTGTTTGCTTTCATAGATGCTTGTCTATGCATTGGTTAATGTATGTATGTGAATGAATGCTTCATGAATGATAAGTGAAATTGAAGGATTGTTTTAAGGCAATTGATTCACCCCACCCCCTCTTAGTAGTTTTGATTAAAATATTTGGTATCATATCTAGGTCCTTTGAAGGAGGCTTAATAGCCTAAAAGAGATCCTAAACAAGCAAAGATGGCTAGTCAAGCATAAGGTGGTTTCTCTACAAAAAAGGCTCCATTATTTAATGGATCTAATTATGGTTTTTAAAGTGTCAAGATGAGGACATATTTGATGTCTCAAGGTCATGATGTTTGACAATCAATTTTAGATGGATATACTGCACCTCTTATTCCTCTTACAGATGTAGCAAGCAAGAAGACTAGTAACAACAATTCAAAAGCAATGAATTGTATTCTGTGTGGTCTATTAGAGGCAAAACTTGTGAAAATGATGCACTATATGCATGCTAAAGAAATGTGGGACAAGTTTAAGACTATCCATGAGTGAGACTCCATGGTCAAGTTGTCTAAGTTGAAAACCCATAGAAGATAGTTTGAAAGACTAAGGATGAATGAAGATGAGACCATTACAATGTACTTGTTGAGGGTTGATGAAGTGGTCAACATCATATGAGACTTAGGTGAATAATTGAAAGAGTCTATTATTGTTCAAAAGGTTTTGAGATCTCTAACTCTCAAATTTGATTCTAAATAATTGTTGTTGAAGAGATGCACGATCTATTCAAGTTAGAGATGGATGGACTTCATGACACCCTAACAACGTATGAGATGAGGACAAGTGAAGGAAGACCTACAAATAAAGAAGCTGCTTTCAAAGAATAAAAGAAGTCAAAAGAAAAGAAGACACAATGTAAACAAAATCAAATATAGTAAATCCGATATTGATGATGATGAGTTAATAGCTATGTTTGCAAGAAAGTTGAAGATAGGTTAAAGTAAATACAAGGGTGAGCTGCCCTTTAAATGCTTCAATTGTCGAGAGATTGGACATTTGGCTAATAAGTTCCCTCATAAGCATAAGGAAAGGATGATGAAGAGATTGATGAAGGTCATGATGATGATAAAAAGTCCTATAAGTTTGATAAAAATAAAAAAAACTTCAGAAGGTATGATGACAAGAAATTTTTTAAGAACAAAAGAAGTCTTTATAGCAAGGAAGATTGTAGCTCATCTGATAAGAGTGAGAGAATTGATACTGAGAGTGACCATGAAGGTGATGGTCTTGATGTCAATAAAGTTCTCTTCATGGTTGAAGAAGAAAGTTGTTCAAATAAAGAAGAGTCTATATGGATTGGAGGTGATGTTGGTGATTCAGATGAAGAAGATGAGGTGGACTTTGAGGCTGAATTGATGAATACTTTAAAAGAACTGAAAATGGCGAATAAGAAGAATATGGTGATGAGATATTTTATTAAAGATTTAAGATAAAATCAATTTGTTTGAAGCTAGACTAAGCAACAACTCTAAATAAAAAGAGGAAATAGTCAAACAAGTGGAGACTCAAATGGAGATTATGACTACAAGCCTAAAGGATAAAGAAAAAGAATGTGCAAGATATGCAACTGTTGTAGATTCTTTAAGAGTTGAATTGGATCAGGCATCAAGTAAGATGAATTCTTTTGTGAAGTTTGAAAATATCACCAATGATCTAGACAACATCTTGAGTAGTCAAAAGACTACTAATGATAAAACAAGCCTTGGTTTCAATGGAGACCAAAAGAAGAACATTGATTAAAAAGGTCAATGATCAATCAAAGAATGACGGTGTTGGCAGAATGAAGGCTAACACTATCAGGTAGCTTAATACTATAAGTTATGCTAACCCTTTCAATGGTTATTGTTATTCATGTAACCAATTTGGTCATAGAACAAGGCATTGTAGAAGGCCCTCCAAGAATGAATATGTATGGAACTATGAGGAGAGTCATTAGCCAATCGGTATGGGTTATGGTGTGTTTATATCAAGAGGAATAGTGTGTTTCAATTGTCAAAAGGTTGGTCGTATTGCAAAGTACTGTAATTATGAATTCTCAATAAAAAAATAAAGTTGAGACCTCTAGAATGCAAGAAAGAAGACAAGATAGTGAGTGGATACCAAATGTAACTAAGGTGAATAATGACCAGTCTGCAAGTCCAAGTGGACTATTTGCCATGGTGGAACATAATTTAGATGCAAAAGAATGTCAAGAATTCTCCCTATCAACTCAGATTGTGGATGGAGTCAAGTCAAATAGATCAAGCCATGATGGTGTTCAAATGAAGATTGAGAATTCAAGTATAAAAGGATCATGAAGATAGTTCAGTCTACTAAGAACATGGAGATATGAGAATATCTTGAGTTTATGTTGTTTTTATACTCAAGAGAGAAGTGACTCCATTAGGTTTCATGGAGGCACTCAATTAGTGAATGAAAGCATGAAGTATGCTTGGTCTTAGGGGGAGTTTTGTGTTCTTTGTTGACATTTGGGTCCAAGGTTCAATCAAGAGTCTATTATAGATGTGATCACAAGAGATAGGTCACAAAGAGTTTTGTATGATGACTTGATCAAACCAAGTCACAGTCTTGATAATGTCTAAATATCTCATTGAGATAAGGGGATCCAATCATGCTCCAAGAGTATGTGTGTTGTTCTAGGTCCAAGGATCAGATATTTTTTAGGAAGATGACCCTTTGTCATTAATGTTAAAGGGGGAGAAAGTTTCAGTTTGGAAGAAATGTCAGTTTTAAAAAGATCCAGCATGGGGAGATGTGAATGATCATATTTGTTTAAGTGTTTGTCATCAGTGACAAAGGGGGGAGATTATTGAGGTATGTTCCTATTTTTAGTGTTTAGGCATTGATGTCAAAATTAATTTGGATGTCATTAATGTCAAGGTCAAGAGTTGAGACCAGGGATGGTGAAGTGGTATGTGACAAGGAGTCTTATGGCAAGATTTTTTTTGAAGGCAACCTATTGTTTCTCTATTGAGAGATAATTTGAAGTCAAATTGGTAATTATTTTAAAGTTGATGAAATGTCAAGGTTAATACATAATGCAAGGTAAGTTATTATTGAGTACTAGGCATCTTGAGAAGCCTAGTTTAGCCTTGAGAAAAAGTGTATGCATGAAGCATAGTGAATCTTGGTGAATTATATCAGTACATGAATGAGAGAGTGTATAAAGATATATAAACATGAAAATGAGGCAAATAAGCCTTTCGATGAGTTTCAAGGTCAATTTTGAGGCTTAGCCCTTACATGAAGAGACCTAGTGAGAAGGTACAAAGTTGGTAGCATGATGAGGTAAGTAGTCTAAGGATTGAGAGATAATGTGTGGAAGTGTGTGAGCATAGTATGAGATTGTATGAGATGAGGATGATGTTTTTAGAATAGTATAAGAGGTTTCAAGGTATGATCAAGGTCTAAGTATGATTGGTAGTTTAAGACTTAGTGTGTAAAGAGACCTAGTGTGACCTAATGAGGGGTCAAGTTCAGCTACCAAGGTGACAAAGCTCATAAGATAATTGTCATAGGTGTGAGAGGTTGTGTCAAGTTTGTTGATTAAGTCTGAAGTTATACCCTGAAGGAGAAAGCATGAAATTTGGTGTTGAGGTTTTCTATGTGCATAGAATAAGGTGTTGCAGACCCAAGAATTATTTTAATATGCTCATTGGTATGTGAAACCTTGGCATGAGATCTTGATCAATTCATGGAATTTGGGGAAGGGTCCTATCTTTAATTTTCTATCATTGATTTTGGAGTTGAGGGAAAATCATTTATGAACAATTGTTAAGAATGGAAGGCAGTCTAAACCCTCCTAAAACTCTCATTATGACTCAATAAGAAATATCTTGTTGGAAATGGCCCAGATAGGATTGGATGACCTAGTTTGATGTTTGGAACATGTAGAGGACTCTTCCAAGTTTCTCTAGGTGGCATTTGTTTATTATAATAGTGAGTGAAATCCATATGAAATCCCTTGTTTCTTGGATTTTTTATATTACAGGAAGGGTTAACCAGGTCAAAACATGAAAAATGGTTGGAGGATGATGTGTGAGACTTGTAGTTTATGTCCATGTAAGTTTTTGATCATTTTTTAGACCTAAATTATGCTAAATCGGTCATGGAAGTTGATTTATCACTAAACATGCCTAATGAGGAAGACAATGAAAAAACTAGGTAAAAATGAGAATGAGATTAGGGATTGGTTGCAGTGGATTAGATATGGATCCAAATGCATGATGTCATTGTTCAAGACCTATATCACGTTTCTCACTTGATTAGAAGTTTTGATGATGCATCTAAATAAGTAAAAAGTTGTTCTGAAAGTGACATGTCTAACACATTGAGGTCTGTATAGGATGAAGACATGAGATTGGTTTTTAAGATTAATATTGATATTGAACCTTATAATATATCTATTACAAGATGTTATAAGGATGTGTAAGTATCATGTAAATCCATTGGAATATTCATAAAGTGTTCTCATAGGTTCTCTAAGACTTAGTTTTCATGACTGTGTTTATGAAGCCACAAATAATTTTCTATATATGAGTGAGAATGATGTTCCTGAGTCTTTTTGTATAGAATTGAAGAATACAATTCACATGAAGTAGTTATATAGGTATCATAGGTTAATTTTTAAAAACTTTTATTTATGATAAATGCCTATGAAAGAGTTAAAATTCAAAGGTTCTTGACTGGGTTCTTAAAGCTTGTGTGCAGTTATGAGTGAGCATATGAAAATGATCAGTTTGAGGTCTTTTGCCCTATATGGTGAAAGTTAATGGATTTTATGTTGAACCTTAGCTCATGGAATTTTTATACATGTTATTTTTTTATTGGGTTATTTGTCAAAGTTGAGTGTATGTTTCATGTTTGGAAAATAGACTTTATGGTAGTAAGAAGGCCTAATTGCGAGTATACCTAATTGGGTGGTTCAAGGAGTGAAATGAGATAAATGGTGTTGGGGGTCTAAGGAGAGATTATAAAGGGTCTAATTTAAGTGTGTATTAAGTGTTTCATCTATTTGTGGAGGCTCAAGGTGTTCCACAGAGGCCAAAGTGAAACATGTACTTTGAGAAGGCCTAATTGCATTAGGTCTCTATTAGGCCTAATGATGGTTTTGGCCCTTGAGGGTAATGATCAAACTATAGATTGTTTGTTTCACTTGTAAATTTTTTTTTTTGTTATATTCAAAGGGTGATCCAATTATGTAAAGGTTCTTGGCCAACCAATATGGGTAAGAGCAAGAGTCAAGTATAAAGAGAAGGTCTAATACGTCTAATAGGTCTAATTGACTAGTTAGAACATTGAGGACATGAACGAATGATATAGAGTTTTGGAAACAAAGTAGAGGGATTTAATACCATAAGATAGGTGTGATTAATATATCATGAATATCTAATTATGTTTCTATAGGTGATGAGCAAGGTCATAAGACCTAATTCTGTCAAGAAAAGGGCTATTTTATTGAGAAGGCCTAATAGGCTATTTGATTGAGATACAAGAGTGAGAAGAGAAAAAGAAGGTGGCCATCATCATTTGAGTAACAGGTGCTCAAATGTGATTATAGGTTCAAGGTAGCTAATTTGGTGCTGAGTTACTTAGGGGTTGGTGTCTCTTTTCAAGTTCATGCTTGCTAAATGACTAGTTGAGTTGGTGTTTGACTATTGAGAGGTTGGTGTCTCACTAAATGTTTGATCCATTATTTATAGGACTTTAGTTCAAGTGGTGTTTCACTTTATTTTATTCCCCAAGAGTGTTTCTCACATATCTCTTTTGTTCTATGTTGTTTGCTTTCATAGATGCTTGTTTATGCATTGGTTAATGTATGTATGTGAATGAATGCTTCATGAATGATAAGTGAAATTGAAAGATTGTTTTAAAGAAACTAATTGACCCCCTTATCAGTAGATGTACTTATAATATATCTATTTATGAGGTATATCGTACCAAAACTTTCTTCACTAAACTCCTCAAAGAAGTCTTTTTAAAAAGTCATATGTAGAGTGGCATCAATATCAAGAACCCAAACATCAAACCATAAATAACTTACTAAGACACCATTTACTTCATCATTTGTACTGAAAAACATACATTCACTAGTGAATTAGGTATAGTTTGACTCTTTTTTCTTTCATTTTTTCTCTTTCTTCTTATGGTAGGTTTCAATTTTCTCCCATGGAGTTCTGCATTTGTGAGTCTCATGACTTCTTTTTTTTGTCACACAATTCATAGTAGAAGTTTTATTTATCATTTTATTTTTGACCACCTTGATTTTCATTTTTGTTGCCTTTTTCTTTTTACTTATTATTGATTTTATTTTTTGAATACATGGCTTTGTTGGATGTTTTGGAGGAATTTGCTTTGACATAACAAATTTTTTCTTGTTTTAGACTCGATTTTTATTTCAAAGGCCTTTTCTCATTCTACCATATTTTCAACCAATTGATCAAATGTGAGTCTTCAATTGATTACTCATTTGTAGATATTTTAAGAATGTTTAATAGTTGAGAAAAAGAGGTTTTATGAATGCGGTCATGTAGATATCAATTTTGACATATGTTACATCTACATCATGCTTGATGACACATATATCCGAAGTTAATTTCATCATATCACCATCTTTCAATTCAAGGTTGTGTTGTCTCTGAACCTCTCACCCTAGAAGGGGGTGTTTAGTCCTCTTCTAGATTTGGGCAACATTGAATCATTTTTAGGCATGTGGGTGTGCCTATAAGGGAAATGAACCTCTATATTTAAAGAGCTAGCTCCTTGTATGTATTCTACAAGACAATATATATTTAAACCAGTTGATTGAAAGGAAAAGATTTAGAATTTACATGAAATAAACCTATTCTAAGAATGGTGACGCTCCAAAGATTATCCTCCACATGGGTGCCATAACCTAGTGCACGATACATCAAAATACATAGACTATTCTCAAGATTTAAAGAATCTAACATAATGTTCAGATAGAGGTGAGATGAATGAAAGGATGCAAGGCAGATGAACTGAAAGACACCAAGTATATTTCAAAAATAGTTGTACACATACAAAAATTCCATACACTTGGATGCACTCTATATGATTGTTAGACCAAAACTCTTGCTCAAAATGTGAAGGACAAAGGACGAAATGATGAAACCATCACTTGTTGTCACTATGTGTCTCTTACACACTCAGACAATTGTTTAGAACTTAAAATGAATAGAACTATGGTTAATTGTTTAAAGGCAGGGAAATGACAACAATTCAACAGGGCTTTGCCATATGCTATGTGGATGATTTTAACTTAGCCCAAGGGTTGTATATATAGCACAAGAGAAATGAGAGAGGGAGAGACCTTTGAGCATCAAAAAGAGGAATCAATCTATTAGGAGTAATTGTCTTTAACTGCAATCTTCTTTGCCAATGATGTTCTTTTCAACCACATGATTGATCCATGTCATCTCAAGTGGTTACACTCTTGGCTTGTCTTTTTGAAGATTCTTTTAATGTTTCTCAATAGAGTCAAGATACTTTGGGGAAGGCATCAATTGGTTGTGACAAAGGAATCCACTTGTGTAGTTTTGTCCTAATGCTTAACAGCCTCCCACCAGCTTACTGAGGTGTGCAAAGGTGTAAGGCATGAGTCACTCTCATTTTGTTAGCCTCAGAGAGGCCTTGTTGGGAATCCTTGTGCACAACAATTGATATTTCCATTTGCCATCTACAATGACTCAGATTATGACCTGATCAATGGTGTAATGGCCCTCTGGTATGCTTTGTCAGATGGAGAATGTGAGCCCTTGGATGATTGGGACTAGAAAAAGCACTGTTGCTCTATCAGAAATCCTTATGTTTAAATGCCAATAACTAGTCCTCTATCATGAAATTGACATCCATACAACCATCACTAATTAGGAAAATTCCTTAGGGCCCCTTATTGATTTGGGTCTTTACTCGACACTCATCCCAAACAATTTTCCCATGGACACTTTCTCTGAAGGAAATGGTCTTTCGGCTCTCTCTTGGCTCTTCCATATCCTTTCGGGCCCTTTTCCAAGTGTCCCTTAGGAAACCTTCCAAAGGACACTTTTGAAACCATCCTTCTATAGACTCTGCAGGTGTCTATACCCTTCAGACTTTTCCTAAGTGTCCCTTTAGAGAGATTAATTGTCCATTTTTCATAAGAAATGGTCCTTCGGGCTTGTTTCAAAAATATTCTTTCAAACAAAAAGTTTGAAATAATTTTTTTGGAAAAGTTGTGAAGGAAAATATTTTGAAAAAAGGCAAAGGAAGAATTCTTTTAGAATTTTTATCCGAGATAAAATTCTGAGACAAAAAGGTTGAAAGAATTCCTTCGAGAAAGACAAGGAGAGAATTCTTTCAAAAATTTTGTCCAAGACAAAAGTGTGAGACAAAAAATATGAAAGAATTCAAACTTTGGGCAAAAATTTGAAAAGACACTTTGAAAAGTCCGATGAAAAGAAAAGCAAACAACTGGTCTTTTACAAGTGAGTTAAAATAGACAAGTGAATGTTGAACTTAGCCTAAGAAAACTGCAAAACAATGTATGAAATTTGGTTAACATTCTTAGTGATTTTGAGGGGAGGCATGCTTGCTATGCCAAAGACCAGTCACCTAAATCTTTCTATTGGGCATGGAGTCACGTATAAGGCACTCAAAAGAAATTGAGTAATATTCTTGGCTTAAAAAACACACAAAATGGATGATCAAACACACAAAGGCAAAGATGCATGCCAAACAACAGGAAGAAAAGACACTTGTGCAACAAAGCACTCAGGGAACACAACCAACCAGAAATAAACACACATTTAAACTAGTATTTTAAAAAATAAAAGAAAGGACTAATAACAAAATTTCAATTGTATTCCATTCACAAGGATAGGCAACTCTTCTCTATTCATCTTGGATAGCTGAAAGGAGTTGCTTTGCTTGCACTTGTTGATGATGTAAGGGCCACTCCACAAATTGTCAAACTTTGTATGTCTACCTAGATTTGCTCTATCTTCATCTCATTTTCATACCAAGTCACCCTATTTGAACAATCTTGCACTTGTCTTTTTGTCAAGGGACTTCTTCATGAGTACTTGATGGTGTTCCATAGCCTTGTGTGCATCATCCCTTGCCTCTTGTAGCTGCATTAGTTATGTCAATCTGACTTCCATTGGAGTGTTTTCAAGTAATTCTAGTTGTTGTGTAAGTTCTAGGGTAGGGAGTTATTGGGATATGGACAACCTGAATTCTCTCCCATACATAAGAACAAAGAGAAAGTTATCAATTGATTTCTTAGAAGTAATCATGTTTGCCCATAAAGAAGTTGTTTAAAACTTCTTGTGCCAGGCTCTTTGATTATTTTTCAATGTTCTCTTAATGATCTTGATGAGGTTTTTGTTGGTAGACTAAGCCAATCCATTACATTGAGGGTAATAATTAGATGAGGTACTCAAGTGAACTCCATTCCTACCTGCCCAATTAAAAGTTTTGGCACTTATGAAAGTGAGTGCATTATCAAAAATGATGACATGAGAAACTCCAAACCTTGTTATAATGCTCTCATAGAACTCCAAGATAGCATTTTCCTTTGCCTCCTTCAATGCAACAGTTTCTACCCACCTTGTGAAGTAGTCAATAGCAGTCAATATTTATTTGTGTCCAACACTTGATGAAGGGTTGATCATACCAATGAAATCAAGGCCCCATTGCATGAAAGACTATTTCACTTGGATAGGATTCAATGGAAGGGCTACAAGTTTTTATTTGCCTACAAAAAAGGCACATTGAGGACTCACCTTAGCCCAATGATAATAGTCTTTAAAAAGACTAGGCTAATAGTAACCAGCTCTCATTATCTTTGCAGCTATAGTTCTAAGAGAGAAATGACCTCCATCTGTACCATTGTGAAAACTTTTCAGTAGCATGTCAAATTGACCACTGTCAACACACCATTTGTGTCCTTTCTAAAGAGAACATTATCAACAAGGAAATAGGGAATGGTCTACAATCTAAAGTATCTCCTTTGAGACTTTCTCAAACCATTGGGACACTCACCATTTTGAAGAAAATTGATGATGTCTTGTGTCTAGCTCCGAACTGGTATGTTATCAGCTGGTTGGAGTTGAACTTGGTTGATTAAGACCTCTTCTTTTGGATCTTGAAAATCTAAAGCTAAATAGCTGCATAATCCTTGTCCTCTCACCAAGTTTATCAACTTGATGTCCATGTCATCCTACATCACCTTTGTGATCCAACCAGCTCTCATTTCATTGAGGTCCTTGCTTAGAATAAACTCTTTGGTGTTGGGATGAGAAACCATGACATGTATCTTATTGTTTGAGACCATGTGCCTAAATTTTTTCAATCCCCTTATCATTGCCAAAGCCTGATTTTCAACAAATGTATATCTAACCTCATAATCCTCCAATCTTTGGCTGAATAATGCAATTGGTTACTCTATATCTTCATCATTATTTTGCATAAGCATGGTTGAGATTGTATCAAGGTTGGTGAAGGTATATATTATGAAATCTTTGGCAAAGTTTGGGTTTAAGAGAGTAGGGGATTTTGTAATTTCTTGCTTGATTGTCTCAAAATTGCTCTTTCCCTCCTTTGTCCAAGTAAAAACTTGGTTCTTTTTTAGCAAGCTGTGATAGGCTTTACCATAGCTACAAAGTCTGAGATAAACCTTCTGATATAGTTTATTTTTTCCAAGAATTTTTTCAGTCCCTTTTTGTGTTGAGACAAGGACAAGCCTAGTATAGCCTCAATCCTTTCGAGGTCAATAGACAAGCTTCTTTCCGAAATAATGTGCACCAAAAGTTTACCTTCATGAAAAGAAAAGATGCACTTTTTTGGATTAAGGGATATGCCATACTCCTTGAATTTATCAAACACATGTCTTAGATGTTTCATATGATCAACATCATCTTTTGAAAACATAGTTACATCATCTAGGTACACAAGTAGAAACTTATTGATCAAATATTTAAAAGCCATGTCTATTGGTTTTTGAAAAGTGGCTCCAACATTGGACAAACCAAAATACATTTTATTATAGGCAAAGGTTCCCCACTTTGTAGTGAAGGTTGTCTTGAACCGATCTTCCTTATTTACCAATATTTGGTTGTACCCTTAATAACCGTCAAGAAGAGAGAAGCATTGGGAACCTGAAGCAACTTGCAAAATTTGCTCCATGGAGGGTAGTGGATAATGATATTTGAAAGACACTCTATTAAGGTCTTGAAAATCCACACACATCTTGATTTATCCATTCTTATTTTGGACAGGCACAAGATTGGCCAACCAAGTTGAATGTTTGATAAGAAAGATGATCCTAGACTCAATCGACTTGGTTAGATCTTTCTTCATGAGTTATTCTATCTTAGGATTGATAAGCCTTTGCTTTTGCCTAAAAGGTTTAACTCTAGGTTCTAACTCAATGGTATAATGAGCTATAATTGGATCAAACCCTTTCAATTCTTTATACTCCCAAGCAAAGATGTCATGAAACTCTTTGTACAATTCAATAAAACCTTGCCTCTCAGGATGAGAACATACCTTGCCAATTTTCAAAAGCCTATCTTTGAAAATTAGGACTCTTTCATAGTTCTCTTCCTTTGTTGACATGCTCACTCTTTATTTCTACTTCTGATCATCCTCATTGAAAACACTCTCTAAGGTAATCATCCCCTTAGGTATCTTCTTTGTCTTCAGTTAAATAACTTCTTCTTCATATTGATCATGCAGTCTCATTTGGTTCCTTGAGGATATTCTTGCCTCATTTTGTAAGAAGTGTGCAATGTGTTCATCACTTTACACTTACCTTGATACTTCATTATTTTAAATAGAGGGTCTCATAATGATCTTGATATGAGATTGATCTTTCTCTTGTCCCACATCAACAGTTGTATCAAATCGTGCCCCTATGGCAGTGAATCTGTCAACATGTTTATTGGAATTCCTTAGTATGGGTTGTATGTTGAAGGCATCAAAGTATTCAAGTAGGTTCCATACCCTATGATTTTAGGATTTAAGAAAGGGATTCTTCACTATATCTTGATTTCTTACATGGTGGATGACCAACTCACTATCTCCATAAACCTTTAAACTCTTGATTCCTCTCTTCTTTGCCCATTGGAGACCATGGACTAGACCTTCATATTCTACCACATTACAAGTGCAGCTGAAATGAAATCTATATGAGAAGTAACAATGATTCTTTGATGGAGAAACTAACATAACGCTAGCTCCTGCACCTACTTTGATTCTTGAGCCATCAAAAAACATTTTTCAAATTCCTTCAAGTCCATGGTCTTCATTAGTGAGTGAAGGGATTATAACATCCCCTTTATGCATACAATAAACTCCCAAATAAGTCTCTTCAATAAAACTATATGGATCGATTCCATGTGTTTTAGTGTTGTATTTATCAAGGAAGAGATTAGAAATACCTTCAAGGGGTGAAGATGTTTCATTGTCCATAACACTTTCTTGCTCTTTGCTAATTAGACAATTCTTATTTAAACTTGTCTCCATGTATGGCTCGATATGGAACCTTGCCAAGGGATAAGTCCTTATAGTTACTTTTGTTCCATACCTTGTTTTAAAAGCTAGGAAAGACCAATCAGTAGAAAGGTACCCTCTTATCTTAGTTGTGAAGTCCCTTGACAAGTAGCTAACAAAATGAGTTGGAAGGTCTACCACCACAACATCTTGAAAAATTAGGGAACTTGGGCAATCATGTAGAAAGACCTTCAGATCTTTGACTAGTCCCACTATCTTAGTTGCAATCCCATCAAGCTGTAATACACCCTTTCTATGTGGTTCATATTTTAATCCCAGTGTATCAGCCACCACTTTAGGCATAATAGTGGTACTAGCTCCACTATCCATACTGCAATTATGGACCAATTTATCTCCCACAATGAGGTGAGATAGAAGGGTGGAGGCTTTTTATACTTGGTGGAGGGCTCTAAGACATGGTTTGGATCATTGGTAAGGGCTATACCACTGTGATTGAAGTTTGGGGGGCTATATGGATGCTTGCAAGCTGTTCTTTCAAGATCTCCTTTTGACCAAGCATGTGCAAGACCTCCCAAAGAGTTCCTGCTTGTCTTAGTACTCTTCAAAGAATCAATAATGTTTAGAGAGGGAGAATTCACCTTTTCTTGGACCTTTGAAGGTAGAGAAGGAGTTTGAACCTACTATGTTGTAGGCTTGACAACCCAACTAAAATTATGATTTGTCGAGGGGCATAACTCATAGTAGGAATTACACTAGGATCCACAACCATTGTTCTTGGAGAGGCATCTCTTGGAGTTACTCGTGCTTCTTGATCTTCTCCCAATGCTCTCTTCTTTCTCTTGTGTTGGCTGCGATCGACGTGCTTTGATTCAACACGTAGTCATCTTTATCTTGAAAGTTCATTATACCTATACTTTGGCTGCTACCTTCTCCATAAATATTCCTTTGATTGGGATTCACTTCTTTTGATGTCATGTAAGGATTAGTTTCTTATTGTGCCACCAAATCTTGGCTATCTTCTCCACCATCATGCACAAACTGACCTTGAGGTTATCCCCATTGGTCCAAGTGATTCTCTCGTTGGACCAAATTAGCATGTACTAGAACAAAAACTTTCATGGAAGGAGTGGGATTAGGATTATTGTCATTGGGCTACCTATTGAAACCTTACTAACCCTATCCTCTTCCTTGGTAGTTATATTAGGGCGGAGCTCTATAGCCTTGTTGAGGATAGTATTGATGGTTAGGTGGAGCACTTGTCTCAAATTGAGCTTACTTAAGCTGAGCTTGTAATGATTGGATTTCTTCATCTTTGTCCACAACATTATCCAACTTCTTGGGAAAGTCTCTTGACTTGACATTGACATTAGGAACTTGTGCTACGCTTGGAGCTTCAATTGAGCTATGAGACAACAAAGACACATAAACTCTTGGAGGTAGTTTTCTAGCCTATATTAAGCTATTCTTAGCTTCAATAACTATCTCATATGCATCTAGCAGAGTGAATCCTCCCATTTACTGTAAGATCATCACCACATCAATACTAATACCCTTAAGATAAGTGGAGAGCACAAAGCTAGGAGGAGGTCTCATGATAGGCAGAAACTTATTCCAAGTCCTTTGAAACCTTTCATTAAAATCTCCCATGGATTCATTAGGACCTCTCTTTATCACATTTAGATGATGAATCAATTAAGTGTGGTCACTCTTATTCTCAAATCTAGTCACCAGTAATTCCTCAAAGCCATCCCAACTTGTAATGCAACCACCTTCCAAAGTCCTATCTAGTCAAGTGCTTTGCCTTTTAGAGACATAACAAGTAATATAATGGCTATGTTGGCTTGGGTGACATTATGGAATTTACAAAAATTCAAAATGTCCCTAATATGCTTAGATGGGGTAATAGGACCCTCTCCATTGAAACCAATGAGACTCTTGGTAGCATTAGGAGGAATAGGGTTGAATGCAGGAAGGTTAATTAGATTTTGGGTGTTGAACACTGGGAAAGGTTACTGCCTCTCCATTTCTCTTCTTTCCTCTTGATCTCTTATTTCTCCAGCTTCCTCAACTTCTTCTTCTTCTTCTCCAAAACCTCCTTGCCAAGGATCTCTAAGCACTGGGAATGGTTCAGGGCGTTGTTCTTCAAGAAGAGCTTCAACTAGAGGGGCTTGATCAAAAGTCCTAGATGACCTAGTGAAGACCATGAAATATAATGTGGAAAACTTGATCTAAAACTAGAGATTCTCAGCTTTTGGAGTCACCAAATGCTAGATTAAGGATATTTATACAACCCTAAGCTTGTCAAGATTAGCATTCACCTTGACATGTAAATAATTGGTCCCATTGAGCATGTCAGAACTATTGTCTTTAAATCTCACATCCTAGAAGGGGGTGTTTAGTCCTCTTATATATTTGGGCAATGTTGGATCATTTTTAAGCATGTGGATGTGCTTATAGGGTAGATGACCCTTTATATTTAAAGGGCTAGCTACCTATATGTATTTTGTAAGATAATCTCTATTTAAACCAGTTGATTGAAAGAAAAAGAGTTAGAATTTTCATAAAAAAAACTTATTCTAAGAATGGTGATGTACCAAAGATTATCCTCCACATGAATGACATAACCTAGTGCACGATACAACAAAATACACAGACCATTCTCAAGCTTTAAATAATCTAACAATGTTCAGATAGAGGTGAGATGAATGAAAGGATGCAAGGCAGATGAACTAAAAGATACCATGTATATTTCAAGAACAATTATACACATGCAAAAATTCCACACACTTGGACACACTCTATATGATTGTTAGACCAAAACTCTTGCTCAAAATGTGAAGGACAAAGGACAAAAGGATGAAACCATCACTTGTCACTATGTGTCTCTTACAAACTCAAATAATTATTTAGAACTTAAAATGAATAGACCTATGCTTAATTGTTTAAAGACAAGGAAATGACAACAATTCAATGGGGCTTTACCATATGCTGTGTGGATGATTTTAACTTAGCCCAAGGGCTGTATATATAACACAAGAGACATGAGAGAGGGAGAGACCTTTAAGCACCAAAGAGAGGAATCAATCTATTCTGAGTCATTGTCTTTAGCTGCAACCATCTTTGCCAATGATGCTCTTTTCAGCAACATGATTGATCCATGTCATCTCAAGTGGTTACACTCTTGGCCTGTCTTTTTGAAGATGCTTTTATGGTTGCTCAGTGGAGTCAATATACTTTGGGGAAGGCATCAATTGGTTGTGATAAAGGAATCCACCTATGCAGTTTTGTCCTGATAGTTAACAGCCTCCTACTAGCTTGATGAGGTGTGCAAAGGCTTAAGGCATGAGTCAATCTCATCCTATTAGCCTCATAGAGGCCTTGCTGGGAATATATGTGCACACCAATTGATCTTTTCATTGGCCATCCAGAATGACCTAGATTATGACCCGATCAATAATGGAATGGCCCTCTGGAATGATTTGTCAAATGGAGAATGTGAGCCCTTGGATGCTTGGGACTTGAAAAAGGATCTTTACTCTGTTGGGACTCTTTATGTTTGAATGCCAATGGCTAGTCCTCTATCATGAAATTGGCATCCATATAGCCGTCACTAAGATAATTCATTCAAGGCCCTTATTGCTTCAGGTCTTTGCTTGGCACTCATCTCGAACAATTTCCTTGTGGACACTTTCTCTGAAGGAAATGGTCTTTTAGCTCTCTATTGGCTCTTCCATATCCTTTCGGGCCCTCTTCCAAGTGTCCCTTTGGAAACCTTCTAAAGGATACTTTTGAAACCATCCTTCTACAGACTTTGTAGGTGCCTATATCCTTCAGACTTTCCCTGAGTGTCCCTTCGGAGAGATGAACTATCCCTTTTGCATAAGAAATGGTCCTTTAGGGTTCAAAAGTGTCCCTTCAAAAAATTTAAAGGCACCTTTCAGAGAGATTGTTTCAGACAAAAAGTCCAAAACAATTCTTTCAAAAAGGTTGTGAAGGACAATCTATCAGGAAAAGACAAAGGAAGAATTCTTTATGACTTTTTGTCTGAGACAAAAAGATTGAAATAATTCCTTCGGGCAAGACAAGGAGAGAATTCTTTCAGATTTTTTGTCTGAGACAAAAAACTTGAAAGAATTCAAACTTTGGGTAAAAGACAGAAAAGACACTTTGAAAAGGCCAAACAAAAGCTCTAAAGAAAAGAAAAGAAAATAACTGGTATTTTACAAGTGAGTTAAAACAGACAAGAAAATATTGAACTTAGCCCAAGGAAGCTACAAAACAAGGTATGAAATTTGGTTAACAAGGTGAACAACTTCAATTACAACTGAATGAATTATAACTTTGAGTGGAAATCATATAGATCCTTTAGTTTGTGAAATGATTTTCATATTATATTTCACCCCCGAATATGATGAAACATATCTCTGTCGACTGAGACCCTAATCAAGGTCAATTCTTTTTGTTTTTTCTATTTTTATGTTTGAATATCCTTTGCATTCCCTATTAGATCAACTAGCTATCTCTCTGTCATAAATATAGAACCATATATAATTGAAGATGAGTGTGTTTTCCACTTGTCAATACCATTCTAACCAGCTATCTTTGCCATTCAATGTTGTGCTAATGATAGATTTGATTGAATGCATGGTTTTGAATTTTCAGTTTGTGTTTGGAGTTTTCAGTTTTGAGTTTGACCTTAATTATTTTTTTATCACTCCAAAATGGTGTTATTTATTATATACCACTAGACTGATATAGTAAACCCTTCTATATACCCACCCTTCTATATACCCATCGATATGTGGAAGAAACTATAACCCTTTCTATATACTCGACAATATGTGAAAGAGGCTTTAAAGTACATGAAAGCAGAGTGGTATCTGATACCTAGGTGGTGGATGAAAATGATTCACCTTATCATTAACATCAGCTTAAAAATAAAACCTCATACTTCAATATACTCAATTTTTATTGATTTTTAGATTTACACTTATCGATAATGACAAATGAATAAAATAGTAGCTCTTCTTATTTCTTCTTGTATTTGTAAAATTTAGTTGTTTTAAATTTTTTCTTAAAGTATCATACTCAAGGTAATTAAACAATTTTCAAATTTAAATGCTTTTCAAATTTTGAAAATGAGTACTTAAAAGAAAATGAAATTTCACTTTTTATTGGAAAAGCTTTAAAAAGTGTACCTATTATCCTTCAAATTTGTAACTTATGTGGAATTTCCAATATTGGAATTTTTTGCCAAATTGGAATGCATGAGTCTAAAAAAAAAAATGATTTCCTTGAAAAAAAATCCAATCACCATTTATCCATGTGCTCTTTTGGAGTTCCTTATGCAGAACAACATACAAGTGAATTCAAATATTCACCGTTGTATGTAGTAGGAAATCAGAACAAAACACAATCAATTATTATTAACTATAATTTGATAAGGATGTAGCCATCTATGTAAAATGATTTATATGTGAGACAATACATAGTCCAAAGATAGACAAAATGCCACATAACAGTTGATGGGTCTGAACAACAAACTGTCACCAAAAACCATGGTAAAATCCAAGAGTCAAATCTGTACACAATATCCCAAAAACCCATGCTACAATAAATGTGCCAAACTCAAAAAATGTAGATCTTTCATTAGAATTTGTGCTAAATTTAGATAGTCATGCCTCTCAAATTTCAAAAGAAACTTTCAAAAAAATCTGTTGATAGCCAACTATGTGTTCTCCTTGAATTGATAATTCAATGCAAACACATTGTTAGGGAAAAACAAATTATTAAATGATAACAAGATCATGCTATATGTATGGCTAAATTTATGGATAAATAATGGAAAATAAATGATTAAATTAATCTTTGATTTCGATACCAATGACATGGTGGATTTCATATGGAATGTAAATAAAATTCTATTTCATGATTTAAGTTTGAAAGAGAGAAAACATTATAATATAAAATCCAAAATAGATGTTCAATTCACATTCTCAATGTGAATCTTCCTATTCCTATAGGAATGGAGAAACAACTTATTGAAAAAAAGAAAAGCTAGACACCTAGGCTTAACAACTATATATAATATTTTTATAGTTAGCACCACTTTACAAGTCTAACATGATAAAAAAATTCAAATATTTTGATGAGTTATGCCACACATTCAAAGAATGAGAGGTCAAGCTCATAGCTTTGAGCAAACTTAAGTATGCACCAAGTCCTCCAACTACTTCACATACTATGTGTCAGAGAAAACCAAACTACAAGGTCAAATATAATGAAAATAAGTATGAAACAAAAGTAAAATTTAATGCAGTATCATAACCAATGAATAAGCTCTAGTTGACAACTCCCCCAAAAAGGTAATTTTCATGGCTACCCTCACCTCCTCATGTCTTGTTACATAAATTAGTTTACTATAATCTCATATCTCTCCATCCGCCATTAGATATTGATACAACTAAGCCTCAACATAAGGGATTCGACAATAACACATATTACTACTATCATAAATGTATGGGATATTATACAAACAAGTGTTACAGACAAAGACAATATACAAAATCTTATTTATGACAATACTATTAAGCTAAACAAACACACAAAGGAGTCTAGTCCACAACAAAATGACATTGCAAAGTTAAAAATATTTAGTGATCCTTTTCCAAACCATGGCATAGTAAAAAAATATAGATAATTTAGAGGTACACCATGCATAAAATGCACATCCTTATTTTTTGACATATGGACAATTGATATATTTATTGGTATAATTATGGTGCATTACCACCATGTCCTTTGATCACATTTGGTGACAGTGAGATTGTTGATGATGATAGATATACATGCACTATTCATTTAAGTTTTTATCAATAAACAACCCATACACAATGTTATGATTGATAATAGGTCAAGTTAAAAGGCATGTATAATGACATTTATTTGCACTCTTGGGTACACAGAACAAGATTTACAAGATACATCAAAACTAGTCGAATCATTCGATGGACACACATAATTATTTTGGGCATATAGTGCCACTTCTTTTGGTCATTTCAATGAAAATGACTACTCCATTTCTAGTCTTACAAAACATAGGGATATTTTGCATGTCATTAGGACACCCTCAGATTTAGAAGCTTTATGTCGTGCTATCCAAATTACATCGATGTCACACACACACACACACACACACACACACACACACACACACACACACACACACACACACACACACTTTGGGTATTTGATATGAGTACCCTTTACAATCAATGGTATCTCCTTCTCTCCCATCACCATTGCAATTGGTTGTTATTATACTTACTCAAGAGCATAGTGAAAAGATAATTGTTTCACCTATTCAAGATATTTTTATATAATTAATTCTTAGGAGTGTAATGCACCCTACCATATAGTAAGATGCACAACAAAAAGTTATTCAAATTTGAAAGAGAACTTCATCTTCTATAGTGCATCATAAGACAATACTTTGGATAGTTTAGTGTGTTCCATAATGAACGTAGGCAATGAATCTTCTTCTACTATACAATGGGCTCCACTAAGTCAAACACCTTCTAGAGTTACACATCCTGTAAAATATATTGTGATTAGTGATCAAGAGTGATATATTATAATGCTTGATTCATTTTTAGAGTCAGATTTATTTATATGTAACACTTTTCATTTGTGTAAATTTACCCTCTAACTCTATGAGACAAACATACACTACAGTCCTTTAATGGGATGATAAACTTGTTTCTTTCACATTTTACACATTTCAAAATTAAAAAAAACATTTAAATATTTCAAATACCAAAACAATTCAAAAATGTCAAAAATACAAGAACATTTAAAATATATTTAGTCAATTGTTTGGGGTTGCTAAAGATGTAGCATACATGGAAACAATCCACATGAGTGTAATAGGAATAACAAATGAAATGGAGATCTTTGGAGACCCCATATATGACAAGGGAGAGCAAAAAGAAGTAATTTAGCCTCTTTGGAAAGCAGTTGAAGAGGAACAGTGGATGGGATATTTTAGAGATCCCATGTTTGATGAAGAAGAAGGATATCATCTCTTACATAAAGAGAAGATGAAGTTAATAGAGGGAATCTTTAATTCCCACAATTGTTTATTTGACCATGTTATAGGTGTAAAAGGATGTGCAACAAAAGAAGAGAGTGAACTGCTTGAGTTCATAAGATGTGAAGAGGGGCAACTGATTTAGATGCTAAATCATGTGAAGAAAAATAAAAAGAAGATTCTTGGCTCTTATGAATGAATAAACCACAAGTGAAGTAGTAGTGACAAGGAGCAAAGCAGAGAAATATAAGGTAGTCATGAGAGAAGAGGAGTTAAAAATAGTGAAGAGTGAAAAAAAAAAAAGAACCTAACATTAGGTTCGATAATGAGTAGATAAAGCCAAGAATGCTTTAGGAAGATGTGGTTAGTCAACAGTTAGTTTAAGCCCACAAGGAGAGTAAGATGCAAGAAAAAACATCTTGGTGGAGGTAGTCAAACGAAGGTGGGTTTTAGCTAACAAGAAGATGGAAAGAAATGGAGATAAGACTTTGATGGAAGAGGATGGTTTGTGTTGGGTCTAATCTAACAAAGAGGGAAAGAAATAGCAAAGAAGATAAAAAGATGAGAGTTTTGAAACTAGCAAGAGAAATTTATAAATAGAAGAAACAGAGTGACAAATCGTTGAAGTACTTGGTTTGTTAGAAGGAAATGCCATGGATGTTATACTTCATGGTCAAAATAATAATTTTACCACTTATCTCATCTATGTGAGTAAGAGCTCACATTTTAAAAACCTTGGGTGTCTAATGCAGGAGTACCTAAGGGTTCCTGTAATATTACATCAACCAAAAATAGAGTGTTTGCATGTTTGTGTGATTTATTTCATTTTTTTTTTTTTATATGGTTATTGATAACCACTTCAATTCATGAGGTTTAGATGAGCTTGCGCATATTTATTTATGGGTGCATTGGTGAAAGGATACAACTTTTATTCAAGCTTATGTTTATATATTTTATTAATGTTTATGTGGCATGTATGTTATGATATAAGGAATATTTGTCTGAATGTCTATTTATTGAAAATGTTATGACCCTAGACATTTTTTTAAAGAGTGTATGTTTCTTTAGTTAGGAAAAGAGACAGTGAGAGAATAAAATATTTGAGGCAAAAAGAATATTCTCAAGATAGAAAAATGAACCTGTAAAGGCAGTTGACATTATTCTAATGGAAATCGAATTGACATAAGATAAATATTTTTTGGACACAATGTAAAGAGAAAAAGAGACAAAATACCAAGTTTAAATGAATTGTATGAGGGTCTGAGTTATTTCCATTAAATTTAATGAGCCCATAGAGACAAGTGTGTGTGGGTGACAGAGTGTGTATATGAGTGAGAATGATGTTCCTCAGTATTTTTGTATAGAATTGAAGAATACAATTCACATGAAGTTGTTCTATAGGTATCATAAGTTAATTTGAACACACTTGTATTTATGAGAAATGCCTATGAAGGAGTTGAAATTCAAAGGTTCTTGACTGGGTTCTTAAGGCATGTGTGCAATTCTGAGTGAGCATATGAAGATAATCAGTTTGAGATATTTTGCCCTATATGGTAAAAGCTAATGAATTTTATGTTGAACCTTAGGTCGTAGAGGTTCTATACATGTGATTTGTTGATTGGGTTATGTGTCAAAGTTGAGTGTATGCTTCAGGTTTGCAAGATAGACTTTATAGTAGTATGAAGACTTAATTGTGAGTAGACCTAATTGGGTGGTTCAAAGAGTGAAATGAGATAAATGGTATTGGGGACCTAAGGAGAGCTGAAAAAGGGTCTAATTTAAGTGTGTATGAAGTTTTTCATCCGTTTGTGGAGGCTCAAGGTGTTCCAAGGAGGCCAAAGTGAAACATGTGCTTTGAGAAGGCATAATTGCATTAGGTCTCTATTAGACCTAATGGTGGTTTTGCCCTGTTTTGAGTAGGCCTAATTGCATTAGGTCTCTATTAAGCCTAATGGTGGTTTTGGTCCTTAAGGGTAATAATCAAACTAAGAAGTGTTTGTTTCACTTGTGAAACATGTTTGTTGATCTATTCAAAGGGTGATCCAATTATGTAAAGGTTCTTGTCCAACCAATATGGGTAAGAGTAAGAGTCAAGTATAAAGAGAAGGTCTAATAGGTTTAACTGACTAGTTAGAACATTGAGGACATGAGAAAATGATATCAATTTTTGAAAATCATGTAGATGGATTGAAGACCATTAAATAGGTGTGATTAATATGTCATGAAGAGCTAATTATGTTTCTACAGGCGATGAGTAAGGTCATAAGACCTAATTCTACCAAGGAAAGAGCTATTTTATTGAGAAGGCCTAATAGGATGTTTGAGTGAGATAGAAGAGTGAGAAGAGCAAAATAAAATTGGTCATATTCATTTGAGTGAGCAACAGGTGTTCAAAGGTTGTCAAAGGTTCAAGGTAGCTAAGTTGGTGCTGAGTTACTTGGGGGTTGGTGTCTCCTTTCAAGTTGGTGCTTACTAAAAGACTAGTTGAGTTGGTGTTTGAATAGTGAGGGGTTGGTGTCTCACTAAATGTTTGATCCATTACTTATAAAATTATAGTTCAAGTGATGTTTCATTTTATTTTATCCCCCAAGAGGGTTTCCCACATATCTCCTATGTTTTTATGTTTTTCGCTTTCATAGATGCTTGTTTATGCATTAGTTAATGTATGTATGTGAATGAATGCTTTATGAATGATAAGTGAAATTGAAGGATTGTTTTAAGGCAAATAATTCACCTCCCTATCAGTAGATGTACTTCTAATATATCTATTTATGAGGTATACCATACCATAACTTTCTTCACTAAACTCTTTAAAGAAGTATTTTTAAAATGTCGTATGTAGAGTGGCATCAATATCAAAAACCCAAACATCAAACCATAAAGAAATGACTAAGAAAATGTTTGCTTCATCATTTATACTGAAAAACACACATTCATTGGTGAATTAGGTATAGTTTGACTCTTTTGTTTTTTTTGATTTTTTCTCTTTATTCCTACGGTATGTTTCAATTTTCTCCCATGGAGTTCTGCATTTGTGAGTCTCATCACTTCTTTTTTTGTCACACAATTCATAGTAGAGGTTTTGTTTATCATTTTATTTTTGACCACCTTGATTTTCATTTTTGTTGCCTTTTTATTTTTACTTATTATTGAATTCATTTTTTGAAGACATAGCTTTGTTGGATGTTTTAGAAGAATTTAATTTGACATAACACTCATTTTCTTGTAGACTCATTTTTTATTTGAAAGGCCTTTTCTCATTATGCCATCTTTTCAACCAATTGATCAAATGTGAGTTTTTAATTGATTGCTTGTTTGTAGAGATTTTAAGAAGGTTTAATAGTTGGGAAGAAGGGATTTTATGAATGCAATCATGTAGATATCAATTTTGACATATGTTGCATCTATATCATGTTTGATGGCACATATCTCTGAAGTTAATTACATCATGTCACCATATTTCAAGTCAATGTTGAACAACTTCAATTACAACTGAATGAACTTTAACTCTGAGTGGAAATCATATAGATCTTTTAGTTTGTGAAATGATTTCCATAGTATATTTCACCCTTGAATATGATGCAACACATCTCTGTCGACTGAGGCCCTAATCAAGGTCAATGCTTTTTATTTTTTCTATTTATATGTTTAAATATCCTTTGCATTCCCTATCAAATCAAATATCTCTCTATCATAAATATAGAACCATATATAATTGAAGATGAGTGTGTTTTCCACTTGTCAATACCATTCTAATTAGCTATATTTTCCAGTCAATGTTGTGCTAATGATAGATTTGATTGAATGCATAGTTTTGAGTTTTGAGTTTGTATTTAGAGTTTAGAGTTTTGAGTTTAATCTTAATTATTTCCTTATCAATCTAAAATGATCCCTTTTTTTATATACCACCAGACCGATATATCAAACATTTCTATATGTCCACCCTTCTATATACCCATCGGTACGTGGAAGAAACTATAACCCTTTCTATATACTTGGCAGTATATGAAAGAAGATTTAAAGTACATGAAAGCAAAGTGGTATCTGGTACCTAGGTGGTGGATGAAAATGATTCACCTTATCATTAACATTGATTTAAAAAGAAAACTTCATACATCAATATACTCAATTTTTATTTATTTTTGGATTTACACCTATTGATAATGACAAATGGGTAAAAGAGTAGCTCTTCTTATTTGCTCTTGTATTTGTAAAATTTAGTTGTTTTCCAAATTTTATTAGAGTAAAATGCTCAAGGTAATTAAATGATTTTCAAGTTTAAATATTTTTCAAAATTCGAAAACAAGCACTTAAAAGAAAATGAAATTTCACTTTCTAATGGAAAAGCTTAAAAAATTGTACCTATTATCCTTCAAATTTGTAGCTTATGTGGAATTTATAATATTAGAATTTTGTGCCAAATTAGAATACATGAGTCTAAAAAAATATATGATTTCATTGAAAAAAAATCTAATCACCATTCCTCCATGTGCTCTTTTGGAGTGCCTTATGCAGACCAACATGCAAGTTAATTAAAATATTCACCCTTGTATGTCGTAGGAAATCAAAACAAAACACAATCAATGATAATAAAATTTAATCTGATTAGGGTGTAGCCATTAGTGTAAAATGACTTATGTGTGAGACAATACATAGTCCAAAGATAGACAATATGCCATATAACAGTTGATGGGTCTGAAACAACAAATTGTCACCAAAAACCATGATAAAATACAAGAGTCAAATCTCCACATAATATCCCAAAAACCCATGCTATAGTAAATGTGCCAAACTCAAAAAATGTAGATCTCTCATCAGAATTTGTGCTAAATTTAGATAGTCGCACCTCTCAAATTTTAAAAGAAACTATCAGAAAAATATGTTGATAGCCAACTATGTGTTCTCCTTAAATGGATAATTCAATTCACACACATTGTCAGGTAAGAAGAAATTATTAAATGAGAACAAGATCATGCAATATGTATGGCTAAATTTATGGATAAAGAATGGAAAACAAATTATTAAATTAATCTTTGATTTTGATACCAATGATATGGTGGATTTCATACGAAATGTAAATAAAATTCTATTTCATGATTTAAGTTTGAAAGAAAGAAAACATTAAAATATAAAATCCAAAATGGATGTTCAATTCACATTCTCAATGTGAATCTTTCTATTCCTACAGGAATGGAGAAATAACTTATTAAAAAAATCAAAAGCTAGACACCTAGGGTTAACAATTATATACAATATTGTTATAGTTAGCACCACTTTACAAGTCTAACATGGTAAAAAAATTCAAATATTTCGATGAGTTATGCCACATAGTCAAATAATGAGAGGTTAAGCTCATATCTTTGATCAAAAGTAAGCATGCACCAAATCCTCCAACTACTTCACATACTATGTTTCAGAGCAAACCAAACTACAAGGTCAAATCTAATGAAAATAATAATGAAACAAAAATAAAATTTAATGTAGTATCATACCCAACGAATAAGCTCCAATTGACAACTCCACCAAGGAAGTAATTTTCATGGCTACCCTCACCTCCTCATGTCTTGTTACACAAATTAGTTGACTATAATCTCATATCTCTCCATCCACCATTAGAGATTGATATGACTAAGCCTCAACATAAGAGATTCGACAGTAACACATATTTTTACTATCATAGATGTATTAGACATTATACAAAAAATTGTTATAGACAAAGACAAGATACAAAATCTTATTTATGACAATACTATTAAGCTAAACAAACCCATAGAGGAGTCTAGTCCACAACAAAATGATAATGTAAAGTTAAAAATATTTAGGTAAAAAAAAAAAGATAACTTATAGGTACACCATGCATACAATGCACATCCTTATTATTTGACATATGGACACTTGATATATTTATTGGTATAATTATGTTGCATTACCACCACGTCCTCTGATCACATTTGGTGATAGTGAGATTGTTGATGATGATAGATATACATGCACTATTCATTCAAGTTTTTATCAATAAACAACCCATACCTAATGTTATGATTGATAATGTGTCAAGTTAAAATGCATGTACGATGACATTTATTTGCACTCTTGGGTACATAGAACAAGATTTACAAGATACATTAAAACTAGTCGAATCATTCGATGGACACACACATAATTATTTTAGGCATATAATGCCACTTCTTTTGGTTGGTTTAATGAAAATTACTACTCCATTTCTAGTCTTACAAAACAAAGGGATATTTTACATGTCATTAGGACACCCTCATATATAGAAGCTTTGTGTCATGCCATCCACATTACATCGATATCACACACACACACACACACACACACACACACACACACTTACTTTGGGTATTTGATATCAGTACCCTCTACAATCAATGGTATCTCCTCCTCTCCCACCACCATCGCAATTGGTTTTTATTACACTTAATCAAGAGCATAGTGAAAAGATAATTGTTTCACCTATGCAATATATTTTTATATAATTAATTCAGAGGAGAGTAATACACCCTACCATATAGCAAGATGTACAATAGAAAGTTATTCAAATTTGGAAGAGAAATTCATCTTATATAGTGCATCATAAGACAATACTTTGGATAGTTCAGTGTGTTGCATAATGAACGTAGGCAGTGAATCTTCTCTTACTATACAATGGACTCCACCAAGTCAAATGCCTTCTAGAGTTACACATACTGCAAAATATATTGTGATTAGTGATCAAGAGAGATATAGTATAATGCTTGATTCATTTTTAGCATCAAATTCATTTATATGTAACACTTTTCATTTATGGAAATTTACCCTCCAACTCTATGATACAAGTATACACTACAATCCTTTAATGGGATGATAAACTTGTTTCATTTACATTTTACACATTTCAAAATAATAAAAACATTTAAATATTTTAAATACCAAAACAAGTCAAAAATTTCAAAAATACAAAAACATTTAAAATATTCTAAAAAATCAAAATCAGGTCCTAAGTATGACATAAGTTGCTAAATTACTTATTTACATATACTATTTATCACATATTTTGATAGATAGAATGCTATTTTCATATAGATGCATTTGATGAGGTAAATGAGTGTGATGCATAACATACATATTATACTTAGATTCTTAGATGTTGGACTTCCTTCTACCCATTGGTTATGCCTATGTTAAGAGCAACACATTCTATAGGTTACATTATCACAAGTTATATATATCTATGAGTTATATATTTTACAAGTGTCTTGATAATTATTCATATCTTACACTGTGATACATGGACATGCTACTTTTTTATGATGTGACATTGACACATATAGATGGTGTAAATTAGTTTTAACTTGTTCTATGCTCCTTTGATGTTGTTAATTTCTTGCATAATAGGCTAAACATTTTTTTTATTATTGTGTGCAACCACTTGGATTTGTGTGTGTAAAATATTTATCTTTTATTTTTGACATTCTTTGTATTCTTTGCGTGTGGCCCTTGGCCTTACTTATTGAAAAATATTCATGTTCATTGTAGACAACCCTTGGATTTACATTTAACATTGCACGATATTGTTCTTGTTAAGCTTGATTAGTGGTGCCATGATCCATATCATGCACTTTTATCATGTAGACTTATTCAAATATGGTTAATTGATTGCATGCCTCATTGTTATATCTATCTAAACATAACACTTGTATGTGTCACATTTCATGCATTCTTCAATGGCCATTACATTACTATGATGAGATACTCTCTACATGATGAAACAATGTTACATGATTATATCTTTATCATATGATATAATTAACTCTTATTTTGAGATTAATGGCTTGGAGTATACAAACCTCACCTTCAAAGGGGGTATTACAATAGGTTTGTCTTATAGATTCATGGCTTAATGATAAGAAAAACTAGATTTTATAATAAAATACAGGTTTTAAAGATTGAAAGTAATTCAAAAATCAAATACATGACATATGTTAATCATTTATATAGATTATGGGGATATATAACATGGATATCCACTCATTTTATATATGCATAGGCACATACAAAATAGTTACAAGAACAAAAATTATAGGTTTCACATACAATTACAGTTGAACATATAAATGTATGACACATTGTATCATTTGGCAAAACTTTAGGGGGAATAATGTTGGTTCATGCACATATATACAGTTTTCAAATTTAAAAAGATGTGATATTGGTTAATGCACATATGCATGACAATACAATTTATTGATTCAAATAGAAAAATGTTACTATTTTAATTCAAATATATTCGTATTTTAGTCATAATAGGGGCATGAATATTCTTCATTTTTTTGATCATACAAATAGAATCTAGTTCTATTTTCAGTGGTGTGATTTTTTATGCTCTACAAGTAATGTATGTTCAAGTATAGTGACACTCAATGGCCTTGGGATTACTTCTAGTGAACCTATTGTGTGGTTCTACCTTATGTTATGGATGATGTACATTCTTGTTTAGTGACACTCAATTGACTTGACATCATTTCTATAAAACCTATTTTGGTTCCATATTATTTTAGATTAGTATATTAGATACTTCTCCCCATTAATAAAAGTTAGAGCATACATATTTCCAACTCAAAGCTTTGATTAGTTATTTTAAATTGGGACTTGATCACTCTCAATTTGCCAATGGCTCAACATGAGGAATTACCTTTCTAAGTGCTTCAATAAAGGGGGTATATTTCTCCAATGATTCATCATCATTTATAGGTTACATGGAAATATGGTTTCATCTCTCTATTATAATATTATTATACATAATAATGTTAATCATATGAGTAACTATAAGAGATATTTTATCTTGTAATGGTAGATGGATGGTTTATGTATGAATATGAATAATCTTCTCAGAAGATGAAGTGAATAGTCATTTGTTTGGATATAAATAATATAATATCTCTTCATTCAATTAATCAAATAACTTTTGTTTGCATCAAATTCTCATTTTAATTTTATCTATAAAATCTACTCTGACATTGCTATCAAAGCACATGCTTGTCAATATTTTTTTATCCTCCACTTTGTTCCATTGCTACAATTGTTCATCTCCAGCCAATAGATTTCATTATAAATTCATTATTTCCTCCTTTAGGTTTTCCATACAATGTTGTAAAATCATTCAAGCAATGTAATTTATCTCAAACCTTCTAATTCTTCTTAGTTGGGTCCAACATTTATTGAGGTGTTTCAACAAAAGTATGTGGATAGTTGGTTTGCATCATTTGAGGCATTTTTAATCATTAAATCTACATTTTTGGTGCAAACACAAAGAGGGAGTCCACTTAAGCACTACCTTTACCTTTATGATGCTTGGTTAGACATTCACTCTCCCTTGGCACACGCATGAACACATATTCATAGATTGAGACACAATACATTCTTTTTCATTGATTCAACACCACACATTTACAATAATTGATGCATATACACACTCTCTCACCCACCCACACTTGTTTCTATGGGATCATTAAATTTATTAGAGATAACTCAGACCCTCATATAGTTCATTTAAACTTGGTCCTTTGTCTCTTGTTCTCTTTACATTCTATCCAAAAAATATTTAGCTATTGTCAGTTCGCTTTCCATTAGAATAATGTCAACCGCCTTTACAGGTTCATTTTTCTGTCTTGAGAATATTCCTTTTGCCTTAACTATTTTATTATCTCCCTATTTCTTTTCCTAACTGAAGAAACATCCGCTCTTTAAAAAAATGTCCTGGGTCATAACATTTTCAGTAAATAGACATTCATACAAATATTCCTTGTGTCATAACATACATGCCACATAAACATTAATAAAATATATAAACATAAGCTTGAATAAAAGTTGTATCCTTTCACCAATGCACCCAAAAATAAATGTGTACAAGTTCATCTAAACCTCGTGAACTGAATTGGTTATTGATAACCATATAAAAAAATAAACAAATGAAATAAATCACACAAACACGCAAACACTCTATTTTTGGTTGATGCAATATTACATGAACCCTTGGATAATCCTGCATTAGACACACAAGGTTTTTAAAATGTGAGCTCTAACTCACATAGATGAGATAAGTGGTAAAATTATTATTTTGACCATGAAGTATAATAGCCATAGCATTCCCTTCTAACAAACCAAGTACTTCAACTATTTGTCACTCTTTTTCTTCTATTTATAGATTTCTCTCGCTAGTTTCAAAACTCTCATCCTTTTATCTTCCTTACTATTTCTTTCCCTCTTTGTTATATTATACCTAACATAAACTATCCTCTTCCATCAAAGTCTCATCTCCAGTTCTTTCCATCTTGTTTGCTAAAACCCACCTTCATCTGACTACCTCCACCGAGATATTTTTTCTTGCATCTTACTCTCCCTATGGGCTTAAACCAACTATTGACTAACCACCTTCTCCTAAAGCATTCTTGGTTTTATCTACTCACTATCAAACCTAATGTTAGATTCTTTTTTTTTCACTCTTCACTATTTTCAGCTCCTCGTCTCTCATGGCTGCCATATCTTTCTCTGCTTTGCTCCTTGTCACTACCACTTCACTTGTGGTTTATTCATTCATAAGAGCCAAGACTCTTATTTTTATTTTTCTTCACATGATTTAGCATCTGAATGAGTTGCCCCTCTTCACATCTTGTGAACTCAATTAGTTCACTCTTTTCTTTTGTTGCACATCCTTTTACACCTATGACATGGTCAAAGAAACAATTGTGAGAATTAAATATTCCCTCTATTAACTTCATCTTCTCTTTAAGTAAGATATAACATGGGATCTCCAAAATATCCCATCTACTATTCCTCCTCAACTTCTTTCCAAAGAGGCCAAATCACTTCTTTTTGCTCTCCCTTGTCATATAGGGGGTCTCCAAAGACCTCCATTTCATTTTTTATTCCTATTACACTCATGTGGATTGTTTCCATGTATGCTACATCTTTAGCAACCCCAAACAATTGACTACAATATTTTTTATTCCTTAAATTGCCTCGATTGATATTTACTTTAGCTTCTTCATTTCAACCTTTTCTTCATCTTCTTCACTTATATTGGCTGATTTAGATGCCAATTGCTCTTTCTCATCTTATGAATTTATAATTCATTTTATATTAGTTTTAAGATGATTGTTATCTCCTTTATCCTTTCTGGTTGATGTATTTTCAATTCTTTGAAACTATATATCTGTAATTTTTTCTTTTGAATTATTCTCTATTGTTTCCTTCATGAAAACCTACAACTCATCGTGTCTGTCCTCAGCCTTTATTCCCTCTATATACTCTTCCATGACGATTTATTCCTATATATATTTCTCACAATTTTTTTCCTCATTGTTTTTGAAAATAGACTTTGGTTTCTCACATGGAAAACTCACCTTCATATTGCCTCTTAATGCAATCTTCTCCTCTACATTAACTTATTTAAGTTACTCACATGGAAACTTACCTCTCCTATTTCCTTTCATGGAAATATTTTTATTCTATTATCTCTCAAGCTTCAAGATATGAAACTTTTTTAACCAATCCACTTGCATTCTTAGGTGCACAACATGACTCATTAACTTGGAAACCATATGTTCTAAAATTCTTACATTCTTCTTTCCTTTTTATTGTCTCTTTTCTTGGAGAAATATCTAATACTTAGTTGTAGATCTACACAAATTATTGCATGAAATCTTTACCTATTGGGATCTTCAATATTATCCTATTAAAAATGAACTTCTAGCTCCACTTCACTTCATTAAAATTTTTGGTCTCTCTTTAGCACCTAACAAATTAATATTAATAGCGGGCTTACTTATTTCATTTACCATGGCCTCAAATGGTCTCTTTCATTTGCTAGAATATTTCCTTTGTTTGGAATCTCTCCAAAGTGTCCAATATTTCTTTTAAGGATAAAAACCCCATCATCATATCTTCATCCTCACTCACAACTAAAACATCTCCACTTTGTGCAGTCATATCCATCATATCCAATCTTGACTGAAATTAATTCACTATTTCTGTCAAGTCTTCTACTCCTCATGCTCTTCCTCCTTTGTGTTTCATGTCTCCTCAAAAAGAAGGATTCTATTTCACAAACTGTAATATATTTAAAGAAGAGCCTCTCACTCACTTTCACAACACTTTCAAGACTTATTTCACACTTGTAGTAAATCATCCTCACTACTATGCAATCTTATTTTTTACATTTTGTAGCCCAGTCAACACTTTTTTTTCACAGCATGTTACTATCCCATATAAGAGACCTAAAAACTAAACCCACAATATAATATCATATAACTGATACCAAATAGTGAAAACACAAACAGAAGGTCCACTTAAGGACTACATTCACCTTTGTGATGCTTAGTTAGACACTCACTCTCCCTTGGCACACATATGAACACATTCATAAATTGAGACACAACACACTCTTGTCATTGATTCAACACCACACACTTCCAAGAATTGATGCACACACTCAACACACTCTATTTCCCATACAAACTTTCCTCTATGAGATTATTACATTCCATGGATACAACTCAGACCCTCATATAGTCCACCTACATCTCATTATTTTGTCCCATGTTCTCCTTTGCATCTTGTCTAAAAAATTGTTTAGCTACTATTGGTTCACCTTCCATCAACAAAACGTCAACCAAAATTTTATCCCCTGTACAAGTTCATTTTTCCGACTTAATAATCTTATTTGTTTTCTCAATGATTTTCTTCTTTCTCTGTCTCTTCAAATTTTATCTTTCTCCAACTAAATAAACACCCTATCTTTACAAAAATGCTTTAGGTCATAACATTTCCACCTTATGGACATTCATACATAAATTCCTTATGGCATAACACACATGCCACATGGGAATTAATAAATTTTTCAAACATAACCCTGAACAAAAGTTATATCCTTGCATCAACAAACCCACAAATAAATGTGTGCAAACTCATGTAAACCTAATAAACTGAACTGGTCACTGAGTAAGCATGCTGAAATAAAAAAATAAAATAAATCACACAAATACATAAGCACTCTATTTGTTTTTATGTAAGATTACACAAACCCCTGGATGTTCTTGCATCAATTTCATTAGTATTACATGTATTATGCGTATAATTTTGAATTAGTTTTAGACTATTTATTTGTCTTCATTAATATTTGATTTTATTTTGTAGAATTAAAAGAAATTAAGTTATCATTAGCTATTTGTTTCCATAATCTGTTGTCACTAACACCACTCTACTATGTTGAAATAATTTATGGCTATGTTTAAGGACTAAAATCTCTTCCTGCTACATGGTGATTATTTTTAGTAGGATTGTTCATGAAGTTTAGTTAAAAACCAACAACCCACATAAATCAATGGTCATACTGTGACATTAATTGACACGACTATTGGTTTATGGATTTGTATTTAGAGTTAGTAATATGGATAGAGATCATCCTATATAATCTTGTAATATGATCTATACATACATGAGTATTATGTTCTAAGATATCATATGTAATCACATATAGTATATTAATGAGAATTACATCTGCAATCTGGAATATCTTTATGTGTAATATGTTATATATTTACTTATGTTTAATAATATATGATAAATAAATATAACCAGATACTTTCTATACACATAAGCGTAGTCTAGAACATCAAACTATGAATTCATTATTTGATGTCATTTTCATGTCAACATTTGGTGTCTGATATTGTTTTCATGTCAACAAGGTTTTCATTTTTTGTGTGGATATTTTAAGTGTGAGACTTGACATTCCACATTTCCAAGATCAAAGGATAAGTTTGTTTAATATTTTTTATCCTTTTTAAAAATTTGAAAACATATTTGGAGGATCACATATTTTATTACTTTTTTATTTATTAAAAAAGTATTCAATTTTAATGTGGAGGATATTCCCATTTAATGGATTTTTTAACTTTTTAATTTATTTAAATAAGCCATTTATTTTATAAATCAACTCCAAGCATTTTTATTATCATAATCAAATGAATTTTTGAAAATAATCAAATTACGTAAATAAAAACAAAAGCATAACATTTGGTATCAATAGTACATCGAGTTCATGTTTATGAGTCATGTCATCATGATTAAACTACTGCACTTATAGCCTAATATTATTACAACAATGGTACTTGTGGTGGCATCCTTATAAATCGCCAGTGAGAAATAAGAAAAAAATTAATTTTTTTATTCTCTTCGTTACCCATTCATGACTATTGTTAGACATACATTTTGAAAGAAAAATTACTCCAAGTATATAGGGGTATTGCACCCATGCACAAGGACTTATCACTAAACAAGTATCACAGATAGAGAAAATATTTTTCAAGTACTACTTAGGTACCATGTACCATTTTGATCTCATGTGCTTTAATACCTTTTTCATGTATTGTTGGGTATATAGAAATGATGAACTTATTATATGTACCAATAGGGATATAGAAAGGAAAAATATATAGAGAGTTTTGGTATATTGGTTAGGTGGTATTTAGGAAAAAACATTTTTAGAATGATAAGGAATCATTCCATCTTCCTATATAACAAACATGCATTCAATCAAAACTATTATTGCACAACACTAACCAGAAAAGATACTTGGTTAGAATGGTCAATATAGGTGGAGAATACACTCATCTTCAATGAATTATGTTTTAACATCTGTGAAGGGGATGCACAACTTGCTAAGCCTAAATAAGTAAAGGAGATACTACCCTAGAAGTAAAAGAATTGAAAATTATTGGCCTTGATGTAGGATTTAATTGATGCCAAGGTTTTTACTTATATACAGAGGTGAAACACTTCTAATGAAGCATTTCAAAATTGAAATACATGTATGATTCTCATTCATAACTGGATTTCATACAGTTGTAGTTGAAACTATTTAATCTTGAGTTAAAAAATAATGATGTCATGGATTTGATGTCTCAAATCCATGCAATCAAATATCATGTTGATGCTGTTGGAGTAAAAATTGATTTGTACATGACCTCATTCGTAAAGACTCTTCTACCTACATACTCAACCCACTTGGAGTATTTTCAAGCAAGCAAACTATTAAAGACTCTTACATTTGATCAATTGGTTGAGAAGCTAGTTGAAAGATAAAAAATATTTGAAAGAAAAATAGAGCCCACAAGAGGAAATTTGTTATGTTAATTAAAAAGAATTTATAATAAGAATGTATAAAATGATAGAGGAAAAGAGAAAAACAAAGGTTGAGGTAGATAATCTAGAAAAAATAATAGTCAACATCAAGAAAATTTAAATGACAAACAACATTTATTTTGAAAATATTGTGAAAAGAAAGGAAGTCATGAGACCCATGATTGCAAAAAATAATAGGAAAAAATTGAAGCTTACATAAAAAAGGATAAGAAAGTGAGGCACTTATAATTCTACATGCTACTCAAAAAAAGATACCAAAAAATTAGATATTTTAAATACGACATTTATGGCATTGTATCTATAAATTATCAAGGATAAATAAGGGACAAATCATTTTTTCATTCCTTTTATTACACATTTGCCATTATCGATATATGTAAATCTTGAAAATAAGAATACTTCAATTATACAAGGTTATTAATCATTTTTTATGTACTACTTGGGTACCACGTACCATTATGCTTTCATGTGATTTAATGTCTCTTTCATGTACCATCCCTTGCTAGGAAATTGCAATTGGTTCACTCTGATTTGTGTTCTCTATTACTTATTTCCACTGGTGGTCATAAGTACTTCATGTGGTTTATTGATCACTAAAAAATGTTGACTTGGATATATTTTATAAATAAAAAATCATAAGCCTTCAAAACTTTTCAAAAGAATAATGGTTGAAAATGAAGCCCAATCTTGCATTGGTACACTTAGAACTGATAATGGTGGTGAATTTACATTGAAAGTGTTTGAAAAATTTCTCAAGCAAAATGGAATCAAAAATCATATCATAGTCCCTTATACTCCTTAATACAATGGAGTAGTTGAGCAGATGAATATAAATGCGTTAAACATGGTTCAAAAAATATTGTACTTAAAATGTGTAAACTTGTATTTTTGGGCAAAAGCAACTTAAATAATATTATATATTTATAATAGTTCACCATAAAAAATTTTACAAATGAAGATTCCATATGAAGTCTAGTGTGGTCATCTCTCTTTAGTGTGACATCTTTAGATTTTTAGATCTACATGCTACACATTGATTCCCAAGGAGAAAAGGAATAAATTGGAACACAAGAATCGTAAATGTATGTTTTTGGGATACTCAAAGTTTTCAAAGACATACATGCTCTTTGATGAGAAAAACAATAAATTTATTTTTGAAATATATTTTGTCTTTTGTGAAATGATAAAAGACACAACAAGCATCAATTGATAATTCAATCAACTTGAGAAATATGCCAAATTTGATTTCTTCAAGGAGGATGATATGAAGGTTCCTAATAGTGAAGGGGGAACCTATAATTGGGAAATGATTTAATCTCTATTGAATCCTATATTTGAAAATGACACTCCCCCTACAAAAGTAAGTAAAAATTCATCAAAATATGGTTTGATGTAAGAAAATGAAGTATCTTTAAATCAAGAAAATGAGCCACTTGTGATTATGCATGCTACACAGAAAAAGATACCAAAATTTTAGACATTGAAACAATGACGTTTATCATCTCTATAAATTTTTGAGGAGAAACAAGAAAAAATTTCATTCTCCTATTCTCTTCATTACCCATTAACAACTATCACTAGAAGTAAATCTCAAAATCAATAATACTCAGAGTATATAGGGTTATTACACCCACGTATAAGAACTTATCGTTAAGTGGGTGTTATAGATAGAGAAAATAATTTTCAAGTATTACCTAGGTACCTATTGTCATGAAAATTTATATTTCTTGATAACACCCCCAATTTCACTCCTAAAAGATAATTGGAGGTAAAACAAAGATAAAGATAATTAAAAAACATAGAATAAAGAAGACAACTCCATATCCCAATGGACAAGGCTTAGTGAAAACCATTCAATATTTCATTTACAGAAAAGTCTACTGGGAAATTATGCATGATGCAAATTCAAGTAGTAGTGTTTGGTATTTACTTGATCCAAAACTCATAAAATTCAAGCTTAATATTTATTGTGTTTGACATATATTATATTGCAATGCTTATTTCATATGATGCTTGTTTAATCTAATCAACATCATAGTGATATTTAAGGAGATTGAAAACATTAGATTTGGGCCAATAAGGATGAATACTGAAAGTTTGCCTCATAAGGTGTTCACTTATGTGCTTAAATATGGATACAACATGAATTTTAAGCCTCAACATCATGAAAATTCCATGCTTATGTGTATGTGAGATAAAGAATACATGTTATTATAACATATCATGCGAGAGGAGTCTGCAAAGGCCATGCTCAAATTGATGAGTTATGGTAGATAAAATGACAAAGAGACATACTGATGATTCATTCCTATTCAATTAGTTCAACATTGAACTTAACATGGAGAAAAGATGTCAGTTGGTTCTAAGACCAATCAAAGGGCTATTATGATGGGCCTAATACTTCATGTGAAAGGTTAACATTTTATTACAAAGGGAAAATATAATTACCCTTTTGAAATTATTTCCATGGGAGAGGAGATGTTTTCCCTTTGTAATTAGAAATAACTTGAGATGGAGGATAATATTCATCTCTTATAAATAGACATGGTTTTATATTATTTCATGATTCATGATATATATTATTTCTCTATAGTTTGAATATGCTTAAAAGAGGATCACAAAATGATTGAATGTTGTTATGGTGCCAATATGGAGAAAGCTAGGGTTCTGTAAGGAGGATTTTGCCAAGAAATTTTTATATTTACATGACTAGAGCATCTGGAAGGGATCATTTCATATCACACTGGACTATTAAAAGAGTCTCACAAGGCACTAAAAGTTGCTCAAGAGAAATATAATCATCTTCAAGTCACATATCAAGCTTTGTCATAGCTTATGAGCATATTTTATACAGAGCAACAGTCCATAAGGGATTTAAGAATGTCTGGTCAAAATTTTCAACAAATAGTAAAGTTTATCATTGAAGAAAAGGAAATAACTGATAAGAGAAAATAAGAAGACAAACAAAAAGATAAAGATATCTAGAAGCAAAAATATTATGATATGAAAATGATTTCCAGACTTGTTTCAATTGGATACAAGAGATTTATAGTAGCATAAACATTTCAAAATAATAAAATTAACATGTAAAAAACTTTGGATGAGTTAGAAGATCCCACATCGAACTTAATTTTATAACATGCTCGTAAGTCTAGGAGACAAAATAGGAGAATATATTTCCAAGAAGAGGATATTACATAAATGATAATAATGAATCCTTGATATAGCTAAGAGCTTGGTTCTCGATGACCCTTATTTTGTTGAATTGGTTGACATAATTATTCTTGGAAGAACATCAGTTCTCAACGGGTCTCTTATAGCCGATTTGGTCGATTAAGTTCTTAATATAGTGTCAATTCTTGATACTACTTTCAAACCAACAAGGAAACATTGTAAAAAGTGAAGAGAAGGTTAAACAAAAAAAAACTAAAATGATTTGGCATGTTGTGTTTTCCAAGATGAAGACATGAATATGCTATTAAGGAGTGATCACATCAAAAATCTGGTCACCCTAGCATATTGTCATAATTACATAAGAACTTCCAAAATATGTAGTTTTCAATGTACACGATGAGTTGGTAGAAAGGTGGTCATGGATAGGGAAGTTGGGAATATGTAGCTCACAATGTACACAATGTTTGTCCAACATTCCTAGGATTAGTTTTCAATGTACATTGTGTTTTTCTAACATTCCTAGGAGTTGGTAGAAAGGTGGTTATGGATAGAGAAGTTGGGAATATGTAGTTTTTAATGTACACAGTGTTTGTCCAACATTCCTAAGAGCTGGTAGAAATGTGGTTGTGGATGGGGAAGTTGGGAATATGTAGTTTTGAATGTACATAGTGTTTGTCCAACATTCCTAGGACTAGTTTTCAATGTACAGAGTATTTGTCCAACATTCCTAAGAGTTGGTATAAAGGTGGTTGTGGATAGGGAAGTTGGGAATATGTAGTTTGCAATGTAGATGGTGTTTGTCCAACATGATTAGAAGTTGGTAAAAATGTGGTTGTGGATGGTGAAGTTGGGAGGCAACCATTTCTCAAAGGGGCATATTTATGAGGGTAGATGGTTTGGGGAGAAGGATATAGAGAACTGGTATATCTGATTTCAAAATAGAATGATGATCTAAATTAGTCCAATCTGAACATAAGTCATATCAATTATTTTGAATTAATTAATGATACAAAATAATTTAAATTAATTTATTATGAATTAAAAAAATATTATAAAATGTAAGATGTAAAGTCAATGAAAGTGTTAACTCAAGTTGATTTGAGTTAAATATTGGTAAAATTTAGTCATGTAATTACTTGTGCAAGTTCAAATGATATAAAAGACAAGATTTTCATTATAATAGGGGTTCTTATTTTCTTGGGATCTTGAGGAGAGAACATGTTGCAACTTTGCATGTAATTTTCAAAGACTATTAATGAAATAAAAGAAATAGTCTAAATAAAACTTCATGTCTTATGAGATTATTGACATTCTTTGATTATGAAATGTGTTGCTATTCATAAATAAAGAAAATTTTAAAATCTTTTATTCATTTTATGTGTGTAATATCTGGACTTTGTAGGCTATGTATTGTGAAATTTGGTAAATGGACTTTGTGCCAAATATATGCACTCAAATTTGAGAGAAGACCTTGTGTGTCTGGATAATATTTATCTTCATCACATTGACTATATTATATTTTAATTTACATACTAAAAAAGTAGATTCCAACCCAACATTGTTTGATGCCAAAAGAAACGTTGTTTGAAAGGAGGAAAATTAGACCTTGTGTTCATTTCCAACTAGAAATATGGAAGCATTTTGTAAAAAATTGTCTTGAAACCCATTTGGTGATGCACTTTATTAATCTATTTGATATATGTATTTCTCATCTTTCTAAGTATGCAGGTTTTTATTATTGAACTGTACTTTTTATTTAAAATTACAGTAAATTACAAAAGCCTCAATATACGAGGGAGTTAACACTCTCAAACATAGAGGAAAATCACCATCCACTTGGTGATTATCAAATGTTGTAAGTTTTATGCCATATCTAGTTGGGAAAGTCAATGAAATAATATGAAAAATCATAGTGACATAAAATGTTGCCAACAACTTTTGGTAATTTTTTTGGGATCAAACTATATTATGCATTGAATTTTCAGAAATCTCAAGGATCCTCCCTTGGAACAAATATTGGTGGTTCTGTTGAAAAAGGGTACCTAGAACCCAACCTTGCTTACAAAATAGAATCTAAAAATGATGTGTCTCCTACTATTTTAAACTTGTTTAATGTTACTCAAGGTCTAGTTGGAGACTATAAAAATATGCAACTTGATAGCATTAAATTACAACAAGAGTTTGACTCGGTTGTAGAGAGTTGGTCAAAAAAATATGAAGAGAATAAAAGGTGCATAAGAAATTGTCAAAACGAATATTGGCTGAGATTACTTTATCTGATGATCACAAAGTCAAAGCCCTCTAGAAATAATTTAAAAAGAGTGTTGTTGCAACAAAAGAATCTGAGATGGAAGTTGTTGATAATCATAAATCAAATAATTTGATAAAACATATACAAAATAGGTACAAGCTTTTACAAATGCAAAAGAGACAACAACAACTTGAAGAAGAAAATTTAACATGCATTTCACAAGATAGTATTGTACTTCCCCTGATTCTAATTCGATAGATGAGACATAGGTTCATGAAGAACTTGTAGATGATTCATGGCTTGATAAAAAACTTAAAGGCATACCATTCCTATTCCCATTGATGCATTTATTACATATGGAAATGAAGAGATGGATGCATTGAGAAAATAATACCTTTTGAGGATTGTATGGGTGACAAAAGGAGATTCAAATCTTGTCCTCAATTGTGAAGTCTTGTAATTTTTAGAAGCCATGCAAAAGAAGTATGAAATTGTTGAGATGTTACAAAGCCAAAAAGTAGATATAAATATGTTAGAATAATTCTATGAAGCTTTATAATACTAAGATTTTTTTATTCCAAATCAAGACCTATAAGCTTCTGATAAAGATTTTTTTTGTGATGCACTGAATGTTTTTGTTGGTGTAGGTTTTTCACCTCATGTAGGTTTTACTACACTCATGTAAATTCATCTTGCTTAGGTGGATATTAGTTCATTTAGGATGATTTATGAGGTAATTACGTTGCACACCCATATGTCTAAATTGTGGTCAAATGGGTTAGTATGGATGCCTTGTCATTCATCAACTAATGTTGACTCTAGCACATAGTGGGTTTACTATTCATTTGGCAAATGACCTGTGTTCTTATTACCAAATGGATGTGGATATATGCCTCTCCTCATGCTATTTAAGGTCATGTCCTCCTTTGTATTTTGTGTGGAGTAAAAGTTATTGCTCTTGAGTGTAATATGATGGATGTTTGATTCCAAGCTTATGCAATAGTACTCTCATTGTGATTCTATTTACTTTCAACAACCTTATGCATTTTATTGTCTCACATTGGGTGAATCAGTGCATTTGATTGATCCTATGATCTTGGTGAACACTTTCACATGGTATCGAAGCTAATTTAGTATTTGATTGTCTGGTTTTTTTATTATTAATTTTTATTAGAATCATGAGTTTATTTACAAAATAATACTGTATTTTTATCTTGATACCTTCTCCATTGCTAAGAATTCTTCTATGTGAGTAGATTCTTCTTGTTTCAGAAGGGTGTGATTTGGAGAGTGAAGAGTCCAATATTTGATGGAGGCTTATTACATTCAAGGGCATTTTTTGCTGATCTAAGACATTTTTTTGTTGATCCAAGGGTTTTAAAATACTAAAATCATGATTTATGCTAGGGTGCCATTTTAAACACCTTGAAACTTCTTTATTTCATATTTGGGTGCTATTCTTACTCCCTTAAGCAATAACATAGACCTGGATGCCATTTTTTGTTGTTAAATCATTTACATTGAATCTCCATTCAACAAAATATAGACCAACTTCATTTTGGATGTGGGCTTCCATTGGGGTGCCCAAACTTCATAAAAAACCTTACTAGTAAGATCTTCAACATTGTAGACCTGTACATGAAAAAAGAGGCACCATCCATCCTCCATAGACAAGTCAAAATTTACTTCCTTTTTGCTCGAATTTTTAAAAATCAATCATTTTAAAAAAAATTACCCTAATTACCTTCACTAAGTGAACATTTTTAATTTGATTTGGACATGTGAACAAATATAAGGATTGTTTAAGATTTGGTGTTGTGAATATGAGTTCACTTATTTGATTCAAATTCCAACAAGTGTTTGGAAGGCTAGGTCCACTTTCACCATAGAGCATTTTTTATAGTTTTAGGGCAATTTTTATTAAATATGCCTCATTCACGAGAAAGTAATTATGTAATAAATTTTGATTGGTATCTCAAAATTAAACATCATCTTTTTCAAAAATTCATATTTTTTCATTTCTCGTGCATTGGTCCTATTTTAGATGTAAAATTCACTAAAATATAAAGTGCCAAAATCTAGGAGGGGCAAGCATAATTTTAGGGGGGTTGTTGTGGGCCCCGTATTCTCCCTTGTGTGCACACTTAGTTTTTGTAATTATTATCTATGCCTATTTAATGTCAATTACACATATTACTCTCACATTTTTAGATGAATTATCATAAGACCTTGACGTCTATTTGAGCATGCATTATCACATATGTATTGATTGCCCTCATTTTTGACATAGTTCAAAGTCTATCTCTAGATCGTGCACTATTACTCTTAGTTGTGATCATGTCGAATTCACTTCAGAGATACCTATAAGTAAAATTTGAGTTTACACTAGTGGTTCTTATTGGAAATACCAATTATGTTTCATGGCATGTGTACATGAAATGTTTACTTACAAACTAGGACCTTATTCCATTATTATATGGATAAATTCTTGTTCCTATTGACCCAAGTCAATACAATGACTAGGTAGACTCTTGTGACTGTGTCTATGGTCACTTACTAATTCATATTTTATGGGACCTACACCACCATGTAGATCAGATAGCGTGTTCCTTTACAGTTTGGAGTACTCTTCAGAGTCTTTTCGGCTATCCTACTTAGATCTATATTAATCATTTTATTGTCTCTTTGGAGACTGTATCACTCTTTCTTCCTACTTATATTTACTATGATGACACATTCTAGGTAGACATTATTCTTCTTTCTATCAAGCCGCCACTATAAGATAAGATTCTGCTAGACTTTAGCTATCTTATTACAGAGTCTACATTCATTCCTATTCAGGATGTTCTTCCATAGCCATAAAAAACTAGCACTTCAGAGGATTCTATTGTTTATAGTGTGAGTACACGTTTTGAGAGCATTGATGATTCATCTCTTCCTATGGATTTTCCTTCTTCATATGGTGAGTTAGGCTCCACAGTTTACATGGGCATTCTTTTCATGAATGTTCCAGGTCATTCTTTTGATTGGTCTACTTCAATGGTATTACCTCTAGCTTTTATGCATGTTATTTCCAAGCCTATGCCACATATCTATTTTGGACCACATTCAGATATCTTCATACTAGTTCTTTCATATTTTATTGTGCAATGGGAAAACTTTAAATACACTCACTGGGTTCTTCCTTTGGCAAAGGGAAGAAACATTATTCTATGTAGATGGAGCTTCTATAGTCTTTAGGTAGAGGATCTCATTATCAACCTTTGTCATCTTATGATTTGTACTTGGAGTATTGACTATTTCAACATCATCTTTCAGGGGGTCTTTTAGTCTCCTCTTCTTCTTTTCTCTCTTTTGGGGGTGGGGGGTTTCTTACGGGTTTTCTCATTTTCTCCACTTTGTGAGAGATTACTTTGTATTTAGGTATCTCATCAGGCCTAGTTGTTGGGACCTAATTCTACAACTCACCTAAGTTACGCTTAAGGGGGGGTGATGTAGGTTTTGCACTTCATGTATATGTTAATATATATATGTAAATTAATCTTGCTTAGGTGGATATTAGGTCAATTAGCGTGATTTATGAGGTCATTAAGTTGCACACCCACATGTATAAATTATGGTTAAATGGGTTGGTGTGGATGCCTTGTCATTCACCAACTAATTTTGACTCTAGCACATAGTGGGTTTACTTTTCATTTGAAAACTGACTTATGTTCTCATTGCCAATTATATGTGGCATTATGCCTCTCTTAATCCTATTTAAGGACATGTCCTCCTTTGTATTTTGTGTGAAGTGATAGTTATTACTCTGCTATTACTGTTGGGTGGAATATGATGGATGTGTGATTCCAAGCTTGTGTAATAATACTCTTATTATTATTCTATTTACTTTTAGCAACTTTATGCATTTACTTGTCTTGCATTCGATGAACCGGTGCATTTTATTGATCCAGTGATTTTGGTGAACACTCTTAACAATTTTCCATCTCAAAACTATCATCGAAGAACATCATATCACTAAAGAATGCATATATGTAGACATGTCATTTTACATAGCTTCACCTAAACCTTTGATAAATTTATGTGAAGAGATCATTTGCATGAAATTTGAGGTTATCAATCATAGAGAAAATGAACCTATGTGTTCCAAACTTGCTAATCATGAAGTAGATAAGAAAATCAAGCAAGAAAACATGGGCTTACTTGCACAATAATCACTCATCCATTGATGAATTTATCTCTGTAACAAGCAGTGTTTCAATAAAGAATATTTTTCATGAAGCTATTCTTGAAAAAGATTTCATTGTTGATTTAGTTCATGAAAAATAAGATATCAGTGCCACATGTGATCACTTGAACTCTACCATAGAAGATAATACTCTTGCATCAAAAGAATCACTATTCTAAAGATGATTCTAAGGGTCTGTATCAATATTTTTATTTTGGATAACCTTCAGTAGGCTTGAATTCAACCCATTCTGGAAAACTTCAATGGAACAATGAACATCATATGTTGAATGTTGGTAATAAAAAAAATCTTTACTGTGTTGAACTATAAGAATTAACATTGAGAAGCATTCAGGAAAATGATAAGGAATTAACTAATATTATATGGATAGGGGAAGAAGAATGTGATGCATAAGAAAATTTTAAACCTATTCTTCTAAATTCATATTCAGAGGCATGTAAAATAACAAAGGAAATCATTGAAAAGTCACCTGATATGCTTGTTGAGGAATAGGGAATACACAATCACAATAAAACCACTGATGTTATTTCACTCAAGTTGATTTCCAATGATTCCTACATTATATAAAAACATTACAATTATTACATAAGATAAATCTAAGTAAATATAATAAATAAAATCATATATATAGATATAAAGTGTGTAAAATAGAAAATAAAACTTTAGAAATTTGACCAAGAGGGTTGATATAAAAATAAATGTTTTCTGACTCATCTATGAATTTTTGGAGGATGTCACTATTATTAAAGTTGATTTAGATAAGAAGACAAATAATTTTTTTTTTTATTAAATTATGAGTTGATAGCTTTAAAAAATAGGTTAATTTCGGTAGCCCAATGATTTTGTATTAGGACGTGATTGGTGGGTATAAGGTTTCATTTATCTTTGAGAGTGTCCACTACTCAATTTTTATTTTTTTGGGTAGTTGTGTAGTTTGGTATTGTACATGTTTATATCTTCACTTCTCAAAATTGATGAGAATAATTTTTCATTTTTATTTCTCCCTTTATATTGATCTAATCTTCAATAATGACGAAACAAAAAGAGTGTGTGCATGTTATTTGTCTTAGGAAAATTTTAAGGAGTTGTAGCTACATATCCTACGCACATGGAATCAAAGCCATTGTAGTTATTTATGCATGTGAGTGAGATAGTAGATAATTCAATGCAACTATATGATTTTAGCTAAAACCTTATATTTTAACACAAGATAAATGAGGTCATATTTAAATTTATGTGCACACTCATTTGATGTGATGACCTCTTGATAAAATTACATAAAATAGGCATGAGAAACTTAGCTCTGAAGATAAAATCAAAAGATAATAATGACTAAGGGTAATTTCATATATATAGGTTCCTCAAGGTAACATCTACACATGGCTAACCTTAGAGAATATCAAAATGAGACAATCAAGGCATAAATGACACAAAAGTTAAGGGTACATTCGTACAAGATAACTAGGACTTAGGAAAATAACTTGAAACAATGTTTTGCACATTTCAGGAGTATCATAGATTATTCAAAGGCAAATAAATAGTCGATTTATATTTTCTTAAATATTATGCATCAAATGGATATATTTTTATTGGCTAAAAGTAAATACAATTCTTAGTTGTGAGGAGTATATATATTATGGGATGGTGATGTAAGCGACAACATAAGGGGAAACTGTAGATGATATTTTATGATTATGTAACACCTCAATCATGTACACTTAGAAAACTTAGACATTAGTTGTTCCTCTTAGTTCTACATTTCTTACTTCTACAAGCCTCACATTTGTTCTATCTTGTACTCTTCACTTATCTCTTAGTTTAACCAATATTATATTGATGATATAGACATCTCATCTTACCCAGAATGATTAAAGTGTATATATCTTACATCTCTACAAGTTTTGAGCCTACGTCTACGCTCTTTCACCTTAGACACTAACATCCAGGATAGATAGTAGCATCAATGTTACTGTCTAGACTTGGCATAAGTGTCTAGTTCCCTAAAGTCATTCAATTTGTAAATAAAATGTATTATAATATTAATTTCATTTATTCATCACCTGTCATTGAGACCAAAAAAATAGTCAAGTTACTAAAAACTTTTTTATTTTGCCCTATTATGATATCAGTCAAAGGCAAATCAAAACTATAGGTCTGAAGTACTAAAGGAGTAGTCATAACGTCTTATTTGCCAAGTTACAATCTAGGTCACTTTACACATATTACATGATTCACACATAAGCCAACATGTAGGGGAGAACTAAATGAGTCTAAGGTCCTCTTTTGGAGTATTAGTTATGTAGGCATCGCCCTATGATAATGGGTTCATTATGAGTCAACTCGACATCATGTGCCCACTAACCCATTTCTCCCCTAGGTCATATTAAATATGGAAAGCTAGAGTTTTTCCATTTCACTAGGAGAGATAGTCCATGACCCATATCTGAATGCACTAGAACGAAGGTGAAGCCAAAGCTAGAAGCATCTAGGTGTTTGCATCCTATTTTAGTTGATATTCTCTATGAGACACTAGAGTCGAACCCAAATAGTAGCATCAACACAACCATCTCAAGCTGACATAAGTGTCAAGACATCCAAAGAAACGAGATCCAAAATACATTGACTATTATAAAACTATCTTCTTACCTAATTTTTGTCTATTCTAGATCCAAAACTATGGTATCATCAGAATCAACTAAGTACTCTCTTTTATGTCATTTATATATCTATCATAGTTGTACTTTCCAGTAATAACTTATCTCAATTTAATAAATTTAGTATATTTTACATTTGAGTTTAACACATTAATCATCCTGCTGTAGATTTGATATTCAGTATTATGCCCTATCATTTTTATATCCTTAACCCTATCTACCCAATTAAGGATTCCATCAATCCAATTTAGAATTAAACATTTGGTGAACCCATTCATGTGAATGAAATTTTTTTTATTCCTAAGGTTTTAAACTAGATAAGGTTTTAGATTTTTAAACTTTTAAATTTTATATTGATGTACTTTGTTATGAATTTTAAATGTGTCATTTGTGAAGCAATGAAAAATATCAGTGTGAAAACTCGATTCCAAATGGAAGATCAAAAAGCATTGATTACTCATCTCAACAATAAAAAGGGTTTAATAGATGTATTTTTGTATGTTATAAGGGATGAAATAAGTAAACAAGATAAAACCATGGCCACCTCACCTAGTAATGGTGAATCCTTATAAGTTACTATATCAACCCACACTTATCAATCCACCTACATCTAATGGAAACACAGATTATGTGTTTCAACCTTTGTTCCCTGAAACTACTATTGATACATCTTTTATGAAATTATCCATTGTTTCAATGAAAATACCAATTTACATGCCTATTACAACTCAAAACATGTTTCCATCCCCTATGGTGGCTGCTCAAATTTCTAATCAAAATCTCACTAGGCTTATAGTTCATTCACTCTTTCAAGTTGTAAATACCTTGCAGGGCAAGGTTAAAAACATTGAAAAAAAGGCTTCAAAGTCTTCATCTGCTATAGATTTGTAAGATGTGTTGCAAAAACCATTTGCACTTGAGATCTATTTTCACCTTTTGCCAACTAAATTTTTTGCACTTAAGTTCACATTTTATGATGACAAGAGTGATCTTGAACAACATATTCAAACCTTCTATGTGGCATGCCTTGATTATGCTTCCAACGATCAACTTTCGACTAAATTATTTTTAAAGAGCCTCAAAGCCAATGCTTTGAGGTAGTTTTATGAATTACCTCTCCAATCCTTGAAAGCATCCAAACCTCTTATAGATCAGTTTTTGACACACTTTTCTGTTAATATTAACAAAAAAATTCTATGCTTAAATTGTAAAGATCATAAAGGAACCAATGAACCAATCAATGAATATGTCTTGAGATAAAAAAAAATTCTATAAAAAATGGCCAATCCTATGATAAACAAATATTTTCAAGACATATTTAAACAAAGTTTGCTTGCTCCTTTATTGAGTCTATTATTTTTTAAAAGTTTCAATCTTTTTATGACTTATACCATGTTGTACGGGACCATGAAATGAAGCTTATGCCATTAAATAAGTTCAAGTGTATAGAAAACACATAAGCTATGTCTACATCTAGTACAAAATTTAGAATCAAACCAAGTCATAAAGTAAAATATTATGAGCCTAAAAAGGAAACAACCACCATGGTTAACACAATTGCACAATAGCCTAATTGACTTGTCTTATCTAATGCACCAAAGAGATAATTTACACGTTTACCAGAGCCTCTTACTTCATTACTCCCATAGGTGCTATAATGTCATCTTATATCTCACCCTCCTCTTATAAAGGTTGATGTAAAATGGACCTCTACCCAAAGAATATTATGAAAATGCTTATTGTGACTATCATCAAGGCCCTAGGTATCCTACGAATATATGTTTTACCTTGAATTATAGGATTCAAGACCTCATCGATGACCAACATATTACATTTGATGAGCCTCCAAATGAATTTAGTTCACAACCTAGTGATCACCATAAACATAAAATATTTAAAAATCCTTTTTAGGACCATTCTAAGAAGGAACTAGAAGATCAAATAATATATAATGCACATCCTCCTCCATAATATTTTGGACACCCACTATATGGTGTTATTTGTATTTACATGAGACATATACCTCATATGGTTCAGAAACCTTCTATTTCCTTTAATAATAGTGAAATTAAAAATGATGAATCTAATCTTCTTTATTTGTTCATTCAAGCATACCTTGATAAATACCCTATATGCAGTGTTATGATTGATAATGGTGTAAGCAAAAATGTTTACACCATGACATTATTTACAGACATTATTTACACATTTGGGTTATACTCATCATGATTTACATCCTTCTACTAGATCTATTAGATCATTCAATGGGACCTCCACAGATCGATCCTACACATGTGGTTACTAATTTCTTAGTTATACCTTATACATGTGTTTTTGACAAGTTTTTGGAATGACCTTGGATACACACTCTTTGAGTAGTACCTTCTATAGTGCATGGATGTGTTAAGTACATTCATGCAAATCGAGTAATTATAATTTATGGTGTTCCATATGAGCATCCTATTGAACAAGAGAAATTCATACACAAGTAATAAATTATCAATTCTGTTAAGGCTAATCCATCACAAAAGGGTAAGCAACAAGCAATCCACTTTACTAGGTGACCAATATATGGGAGACCTTTACATCAGAGACAGACATTAGGTTTCATGGAATCTTCATCTTCTATGCACTATATTCAAATATCCCCTAAACATATTCCTATAGAGTGGATTATGAAATTTGATCAGCCAAGAATTAGTCAGTAAAATAAATAAAAATGCATAAAAAGATAAACAAATCAAACTAATCTATTCATGTGGGGTTTGCTAATGATAAAAAGATACAAATAAAATAAAGAAATCAACCATTACCTTTCTAAATGACTCCATTACTCAAAAAGTGGCTCCGAACGTGTTCTCTCCTTGATCTAAATCTCTAGTCTTTGTCAACAATGGCTTCTTTGCTCCTCAATTGCCTCAATAACTCTATGTAAAACCTGGGCTCATGATATAAACTATCTATTTTTCCTATCAATTGAAGTTAATCCAAATGCAAATAATAAAATAATCAAAACACAAATGACTTGTGGAGAGATTTTAGCATTATAACTTTATAGAATTTAAGTTTAAAAAATAGTGTTCTATGCCCTTCTATTTATAGATTTTGGAAATGGTCTAAGATTAACCATGACCATCCATCTCAAGATTGAGATGTGTGGCCATAGATTAATCTAATATTTGGAATTAAATATATAAATAGCTTCATAATGATTTGGGAGGAGGGGGAATTAATTATGTATAGATGTCCATAATTCAAATATTTTATACATTTATGGCTTATGGATACCACCCCATAGATGATGTCACTAGGTGATGCAAATATTGAGAATCAATTTTTAATATTAAAATAATCAATAACTTCCATGAAAAAATTATTTAAGCTCTTGACTTGAATTAATTAGCCTTAAACAAGATTAATCAATATTTGTGCATTTCTTTGAAAATTAGCCCTCAATTAATCAAAATGGTTAGAAAGTCATATTATTGGGTTGTAATTTGACTCAAGAATAATTATAAGGTGTCATTAAGTGCATTGAAATCGTATTCCCATTTAAGACGTTAACATAAAATAACAAAAGTATGTGATGTGTACTAATGAATTAGAAGAAAGAGTGATCTAGAGCACAAGAAGGCAAAATCATCATTTTGACTCGAAATGAATTGATCAAAGTTAGGGATCACATAAAATGAATTGCTCCATTTAGGGATACTTTGGCTTAAATTAGCACTTGTAAATGACAAATTCAAATCATTTAGTGTAGTTTAGTGATTTTGAGTGTAATTTGAGTAAGATTAATAATTTCAACACAAATAGTGTTAGGAATTAGATGTCTACAATTCCCACTATTTTTAAATTCTAAATAAACCACAGAGTACACAGAAATGGGTTCTAAGAACTCCTATTCCTTTTATTGGTACTTTATGACCTCATAGTCCTATTATAAATACATCGAGCATCATAAATACCATAATGACAAATATTTCACATATACATGCTCCTTGGTAGTACCACTGATTTCTTGCACCAGGTTTCGAGTGGGGAGATACCCATAATCATCCTTTGGATGAGATCATAAGATGATCTTGTCTCTTCCAAAAATATCAAAAAGATAAAAAAATATTCAAAAATCCAAAAATATTTTCGGTACATACATGTTCTATTGGCTCATTGGCATCTATGTGTTATTTCTATGTTGAGGACTAGCATATCATTTAATCCTACATAAATATATACAAACATACATAGATACATGATACACTTATAGGTTTTGGGATTTCCTTCTACTCACGTTATTGGGGGCATCCATCTTCTACAATCTTGATACACATTAGTTATAATATGATTCGATGATCACTTTACACTATCATGTTTGAGCTTATATATGTACTTACACATGCATATTATTCATGATTATATCTTATACATGATACTTGATATGATATGTACTTGATCTTTTTTGCTAACGCATTTTATCCTTGGGACACTATGACATGTTTTACTTGATATGTTATGTACTTGACATTTTTTTATAACACATTTGATCCATGGGACACTATGACATGTTTATGTTGGTTGCTTATGCTTTTCCTTTATACACTTTCTTGAGTGTTTTGCCTTATTATTGTCTTGTTTTTTAAAGCATTTAAATATTCTCTATTGTATGCAACCCTTGTGCATATGTTTGCCTTCTTGAAAATTTGAATACATCATTTATATTTGTCTGAATATTTAAATATGTCATTCCTTACTTTTGTGGACATTTGACTAGGTCATATCCATTTATTTTTGTAGCATTTGCACATGTCCCTTGTTTGTGGTCTCCTTGGACCATTACTTTTGACTTATTTTTAAGTGCTCTTGTGTGTGTGTTTATTTGCTTGTTGATATTGTATTGCTACAATCTAGACATTGCCATGATCTTCATCATGCATCTTAGGCTTATATGTGATCACATTGGTTATATGCATTTTAATGATATATTTCCTTAGACATGTTTCCTTCTATATGCTCCATGGTTACATTCACAAAATTTATAGTTGTCTTACCCTTTTGAGATGAGGTTACTTCTAGGTACTATTTTCACATCACCTCAAAGGGGGGCATATTAGTAGGGACATGTTTGATAAGCATGTTCTCCACACTTTGCATAATTTTTAGATATCATTAGGGGCATGTCATATGGACATGGTTTTCACATATTCATAGTTTATAGATTATAGTGGGGACATTCTTTAGAAGCATGTTCTCTACATTTATTCAATATTCAATACTTACATCAATTTGCAGACTCAGTGGGGGCATATCATATTGGCATAGTTTACACACATTCATAGTTTTTAGATTTATTGGGGACATGCTTCAAAAATATGTTATTCACACTTATTCAATATGATAATTATAATTCACAGACTCATTGAGTGCATGCTTTGGAAGCTTGTTTTCTACACCTATTCAGTATTCAACATCTCCAGTTTATAGTGAGGGCATGCTTTAGAAACATGTCCTCCACATTGATACGTATATTAGTTTCAAATTTCTCCATATATAGTGTGGTCATTCTTTGTAAGCATGTCCTCCATACTTAGACAATTATCCTAATTGGCCAGATCATATAATTATATGATTTTGATACACATTTATGACATAAATCTATATATAGTACCATTGTTATACACATTTTTAGTATGATACATATCGAAGGTGTATATACTATGAAACATGTGCCTAATATTGTAAAATATAAATCAATCTCATATTCTAAAACTATTGCATGTATTTATACCCCACAAATTTTTATGACTTTTAGCGAGCCAATATACTATAGTAGTTGGTTCACTTTTGATATGGTTGAGGTGATTAAATCACCCATTCTTTTCAAGTTTTTAGTTTGGACTTGATCCTATAAACTCACTAGGTTATAATTATCATTGGGTTGCATGGTTGAGCTAATCTCAAATGCTAGGTGGAAACTCACTTTTACTCCAAAGTTGGGGCATGTGGATTCCAACCTCTCTCTCTATCTCCTTGGATATATTCACTTTAAAAATTTATCTATATTTATCTTAATTTCAATTTCAAAGACTTACAATGATACATCTTTTGTAAAAATAATTTGCCAATAGGCAAGGTGGTTACATCGATACACAAGTGTACTCCTAAGACTTTCTCTTTCAATTCAATCTATTTCAAGTAATTTGACCTAGATTATATGTAATGATTATGAATTATAGCATGCTCTTGGTTAGAGGTCAGTCATCGACAAAGCACTCAACTTCAACTCCAACAAAGTAATCAAATTTTAACTCAAGTAAAGGTAAGGTGTGCATATAAATCTAGGTACTTATTTCTTTCCTTTAAACTATCAATTTCATTACTAGATTAAAGGGGGGGAAATGTAGATAATATTATATGATAATGTAGCACATTAGTCTTGTATGCTTGACAAACTCAGACATTGGTTGTTCCTCTTAGTTTTATATGTCTTGCTTCTACAAACTTTATATCTAATTTTTTTATACCCCTTGGCCTATCTCTTAGTCTAACCATCCTTATATTAATGACACAGACATATCATCTTGCCTAGAATGTTTAATATGTACTTATCTTACAGCTCTAAAAGTTTTGAGCTTGTGCCTTCTCTCCTTCTCCTTGGACATTAACATCTAAGACATACAGTAGCATTGACATTATTGACTTGTGCTAACATAAGTGTCCAGTGTCTTAAAGTCATCCAATTTACAAATAAAACATATTATAATGGTCAACCTAAGTGTTTTAATATAAGTTATATCCCAATAAAATTAGTATAAATACAATATCAACCCTCATTCATTCTTAACTTATAAATCAAACCAAAAGAGCATTCAAGAAGCACTCATTACCAAAAGCTTTTTTTATTCTACTTTATTCTAATATCAGTCAAAAGAATAACCTAGATATAGGTCTAAAGTACTAAAATAATAGTCATAAGGTCTTTTTTTTAAAATTGTAAGCTAAGTCACTGTTGTACTTACTTTACACACATTACATGATTCACATACAAGCCAACACATAGGGGAGAACTATATGAGTCTAAGGCCATCTTCTGGAGTATTGGCTATGTATGTAGTGCCTTTTAACAATGAGGTCATTATGGGTTAGCTTGACATAGTGTACCCACTAACTTATTTTTTTCTAAGGTCACATTGAATATAAAAATCTAGGGTTTCACCATTTCACTAGGAGTGACAATCCATGACCCAGATCTAAATGCACCGAGTGAAGGTGAAGCTAAACCTAGAAGCATCCAAATGGTCACATCTTATTTTAGTTGATATTATATAAGGGACACTAGTGTTGAACCCAAACATTAGTGTCGATGCAATCATCTCAGGGTAATGTAAGTGTCTAGAGAGCTAGGGACACCAGATCTAGAATCGGATGACTATTTTATAACTATCTTCTCACCTACTCTCTATCTATTCTAGATCCAACACTGTGTTAGCATCAAAACCAAATAAGTACTCTCTTTTCTATCATTTTTATGTCTAGCATAATTATACTTTTTATCAAAATCTAATCTCAATTTAATAAATTTAACATATGGTACATTTGAGTTTAACACATTAATTAGTCTGTTGTAGTCTAATATTCATTCTTGTTCCCTATCATTTCTATATCTTTAACCCCATCTACCTAAGGATTCCATAAATAGTTGATCTTTATTTTTTTAAACATTATGCATAAAATGGATATATTTTTATTGGATAAAATTAAATATGATTCATAGTTATGAGGAGGACATATGTTAGGGGATGATGATGCAGGGGCCAACACAAGGGAAAATTATCAAAAATAGTCAAATGTGTGCACAAAGACCAAGTGTGATAAAACATGGAAATGACTAAATAAAAAAGGGAGTTTTACCATAATTAGGTGTCTACACATACCTTTTTAATATATTAATACTTTATATAATGTGGATAATGGGAAAAACATGAACCTTCTTGTTTCCCAATGATGATTTATTCTTGGAATGTTCGTGGTCTTACTGAACCGTATTGTATGTATATGGTTGGGGGAAATTTTTCTTCTTTTTACTAATATAAAGGTGTTGTGTCTACAATAAGTTGAGGTATCTTAATTTTTAATTCATTCTACCACCATATATATTTGGTTGGAAATGTTATGCCATATATTTAATCATGTTAATGTATGTGGGAGATTGGTCATGCTTATTGCACCTGACTTGGATCCTTAAATTTCAAGTTGGGGTTCTAACCCCCGCTTATTGGGTAGTGTGGATTATTTTTCATTTTTATGGTTTTTCCCTTGGTATTGCCAAGATTTGCATCTCTAATAATGTTTTTAAAAGTGTGGTGTTTTAGTAGTGGGTCTTGACATAATTCCTATGATCTAGTTGTGGTTAGGGGTCCTAGTGAAGGAATGACTTATACCAAGCATCCAAAGAACCACAATATTCATGCTCACTCACCACACACATAGTTGAGTCACAAATTCTTGTTTATATTGATTTGAAAAGAGAACACACACACACACACCCCTAAAGCATGAGCTACAAGCTATTTTGGATTTAATTTATAACAGGCAAGCTTCATAAATAATAGAGTCCCTCATATCTCCATGTAAATAAAAACACTCAAGGATACAAGCCTTACTTGTCTTGAGCTTTTTCCCTCTCTCTCTTCTCCTTTTTATAGTTTGACAAAGTCTCTCTAAGGCCAAGATAAGCTTAAAAAATGTTGGCCTTGCACTTCCTTATATAGGCTTTCTCAAGTTCCAAATGTCAAGAAAGATACATGCAAGCCAACACGTGTCCCAATGTTCCTTTTGATTTATTCAGTATCCATCTCCAAGAATCATGAGGTTAAGATTCTTTCCAATAATTTTAGAGTCAACTACTTGAGTTGCACCTATTAATATGAATGCGACAAATCCCTTTACCCACATATTTCTATCTACATATTGAATTCCATGCATGTTTTACATATTTATGTTGTTCATGTAAAACACACATACTTTTTGGTCCTAACCTCCTATGTGACACTAATTCGCTATTACAAAATAATTTCTTACGGCCAATGTGTTTTCATTGTGATAATTTATCAATACGTGCTCTTGTGATTAGATGATTATGTAATTTATGCACTACCCTACCTTCATAACCTACATAAAAAACTTTAAAATATTTTTCACCCTCATGAAGTACTATGTGCTTGTACTCTACACCAAAATAATGATTATTCACAAAAATATACTTAAGTGATGCAAGATTTTTTATTTTTTTTTAGATGCTCCTTGTTGGAAAGATTTTATGTCACCATGTTTTTTTAGATTATTTCATTGACTCACCCAACTAGATGTTTAATAAAACTTGAAACATTGGACAAATCATTGAGTGACTAGTGATTTTCCTATACAGTTGAGAGAGGTAACTCCCTTTTATGATGGAGTTTTTTTGTTTTAATATACTTTTAACCAAAAATGATGAAAAGGCAATAAAAATGAGATAAATGAGAAAACTAGGAATGGGGAGAGAGAGAGGGGGGGGGGGGAATAGAAAATATTCAACAAAGTAAACACATAAAAGTGCCTAGATGATCTAAATTAAATGGAATGGATTGGAGTGTTTAACAATGGAAACTTATATCCATAGAAAGGTGAGAAAGACATAATTTAAATAGGAAAATAAATCACATCGCCATTAAGGTTTCAAGACACAAAGTATTGTGAAACACATTTGTATTTCTAGTTGGAAATGAACACAAAGTCTACTTTTCCTCCTTTCAAACAAGATTTTGTTTAGCATCAAACAATCTTGGTTTGGAATCTCCCTTTTAGCATTATAAATGAAACTACATAACAATCGATGTGATGAGAGTAAGTATGACCTAAAATCTCAAATTATTCCTTCAAACTTGATTACGTGTGTATAACACAAATTTTATCCTCTAGGGTTTTCAACACAAAGTTTTCAAAGTTGGGAGTCTACACATAATCAACAAATTATAGGATTTTAATATATTTATTTATTCGTATTTTAAAAATAAAGAATAGTTAAAAATCCATGAAGTAACCCAATTCATCTTACACATTGGCTTGCGTTGTATTCACAAAACTCCTTGAAAATAAATAGTTGTACAAAGTTGTAGAAACCTCTTCTCCATGAGCTATGAGACAAAGAAATTCCCTTGGATAAATCTTGTCTTTTATAGCACTTGTACCCCTCGTGTAGTTACATAACTACTTTTTAACTCAACTTGACCCTAAAATTCCTTTTGACTCAAGTTGAGTTTGCCCACTTTATAATAAATTCATAAAGAGCATTTTTTATTTAACTTGTAATTCATTGCTAGAAAATACTTAATCAAGTAAAGGTATACTCACATACACTTTTTAAATAGTCTATGACCTCAATCTTGTCTACAACCATTAACACATCTAACATCGTAGTTGCAGTATGTGCATTGAGTGATCCATAATAAATTAAGTTCAATAAATCCATAAATGCATCTTCTTCCATAGGTCCAAGATACATATTAGAATGGATGTATATTCCATTGGTGTTGTCAGTAGAATCAGTGAGAATGGGCATGTTTATAACTAGCATTGTTCTAATAACAAACTCATTGATGAAGCCAATGAAGTATAATTTATTGGGAACCGACATTGTTCCAAGAAAGAACTCATGGATTGAGTCAATACAAAAAAGTCTTTCTAGAACTGATGACTTGAATGGAATAAGGCACTTGTGAAACTTTGGCATTTTGGGAAACTTCTACATTTTCAATAATGGTTGTTGTGTCAGCTTCAATATCAAATGGAAAATGAATATTTTAGACACAGCCTTCAAAATATGTGATATGAAGTCTCAAGAATATTGTGTTGTCATTTTTCCTTTTACCCTTTATTTTGAATATCTCAATTCTTCTAACACACTTCCTTAGCACTAAGTCTTACATATGTCTTTGTCAATAATTTTTATATAAACCATTGAGCATAAGGATCCTTTAATTTGTAAGTTAAAAATACTTTATATAATTTACCATGATATCCAAACGATCCTTACATTTCACTTTGATGTTGAGAAGATCACATAAGTATTGTATGAGACAAGTGATAAGTAAAATCAAACAATAGTTATATTAAATAAATGTTTCATCATAATAGACACCAAACACAATGACTGTTTAGCCTGAATACTATGAATAATGGATCAATTACATGCCAAACACTGTTTCTTGAATTTGCATCATGTGCAATTTCCCAATAGAATATTCAATAAATGGAGCCTTGAAATATTTTTGCCAAGCCTTGTCCATTGGGATATGGATTCAACACTCTTATTATATAAAAAAATTAATCTTCCATGTCTTTGATTTCCTTCAATCACCTTTTAGGAGAAAAATTGGGGGTGTTATCATGAAATTAAAATTTTTAGGACAACAATAAAATCTAATTATGAGACTGCATTCCTTAGTGGAATGTAGGAGAACTCCAGATTATTTGGTTACTAATGAATTCATTGATGTGAATCCCCATACATAATTCATACTTAAATGTCTTGATCTAGCCAACTGGTAGCCAGTTCACCTATTTCAATTGTATGATAAATTAACATGTGTTGTTGGGTCAGATTGCTAGCTTAGAATACTTTGCATGTTTGCTTGCTCACTTGAGGAGTCACATGAGAAGATTTGCCTATCAATATTTACATTTGGTTTCAAATCAAGTGTCCAAATAAATATAATTGTGAACATTGAACCATCAAACAATGATCGTATATCTCCAAAAAATGCAATCCTTTCATCTACTCAGAAGCAATAGTTTTCTTGACGTTTTTATGCAAATCATGTGGTTATTCACTGAGATTTTATAGGTAGAGAATACAACTAAAAACATGTGTGAGTACAAAAGACAAGAACATTGAAAGGAGAGAACAACAAATGGGCTGCAACATTTATTGAAAACAACACACATGTGCCAAATATAAAATGTAAAAGAAAAGCAAGACAAAACATCAAAATAAAATTATTTACATGGGTCTTAGACATATATAAAAACTAAAAAAAATCATTAGCTACCTATGATAGTAGGTACCATCATGAAATAATGGATTTCACTCCCAAGGTCTCAGAGGATTAGAGAATAACAACCGATAGAAGAGAAACATGATGGATCTAGGCTAGCTAAGCATATAAACATGATTTTGAAAGGGAAGAATAAGTATCAAAATTGTATTTGACATCTGAGGATGAACAAATAACTTGTAAAGACCAAATTACTCTTTTGCATCTTGTTAAAAAACTCTTTCCTCTTTGTGGCTCAAATGTTTCAAAACAACTCCCTTATTTTATTTCCATATTAATTTAGAAATCAACTTGAGTGAAAAAGCATCAATGATGTTCTCAGATTGTGCATTCCTTGTTCCTCAATATGCATATCAAGGGACTCTTCAATGGATTTTTTTATGATTTTACATGCCTTTGAATTTGAGATTGGAAGAAGGGGTTTGAAAATTTATTATGCATCACATTCTTCTTCACCTATATGTATCATATATGTTAATTCATTATCATGTAATTGAATGCCTCACAATATTAATTCTTCTAGTTCAGTATAGTAATGATCTTCTTTCTCATTAGCCTGTAACATATGTTGTTCATTATTCCATTCATGTTTTTTGGAATGGGTTGAATTCAATATTATAGAGGGTTTTCTAACAATCTCTTTCTCTTGAACTAGGCCATTAGAATCCTCTTCAAAGTAGTGATTGAAGAGTGATTCTTTTAGTATAACAGTATTAACTTCTATGGCAGAGGTCAAGTTATCTCATGTAGCACTGAGATCTTCTTGTTCATGAACTACGAAAAAAGTAAAATCCTTTTCAAGAATGGCTTTGGTAAAATTATTATTTATTGAAACATTTCATGTGATAGAGGCCAATTCATAACTTAATGAATAAATATTATGTAGGTGTTGAGAAAATCCCATGTCTTCTTTTTTGATTTGCTAATCTACTTGATGTCTCACAAGTTTGGAAAACATAGGGTCATTTTCTTTATGATGGATAACCTCATCCTTGATGCAAGCAAACTCTTCACAGAAATTTATCAAAAGTTGAAATGAAATTGTATAAAATGACATGTTTGCATCTCTACATTCTTAAATGACCTAATTTTCTTCGATCCCACTTTTGAGAGGGAAATAATCTGATGGATCAGAAAGTAACTCTTCATTAGAAGCTTTTAGGTATTGATTTGGAATAAAACTTCATAACATTGCAAAGCTTCAAATAATTCTTCTAACATATTTATATTTACGTGTTGGCTTCATTCTCAATTATTTCATACTTCTTTTTTATAGCTTATGCAAACTACAAAACTTCACAATTGAAGAGAGGATTTGAGTCTCCTTTCATCACCTTTTAAATCCTAAAAATGTATTATTTCCTTAGTGCAACAACCACTTCATCTCCATATGCAATAAATACATCAATGTGAAGATATAAGAATGGTATGTCCTTGATTTTTTTACTAATCCATGAATCATATACAAGTTCTTCATGAACTTTTGTCTCATCTATCAAATCATAATCAATAAAAGTGCATGCACCATCTTGTGTTGCACATGCCAACTTTTCTTCTTCAAGCTGATGTTGTTTCTTTTGCCTCCATAAAAGCTTGCACCTATTTTTTTATATCTATTTCATCATATTTTTGGATTTATGAGCATCAACAAATTTTATCTTATCTCTTTTTGTTGCATCACCACTTGTTTTAAATTATTTCCATAGGGACTTAACTTCATGATCATAAAATGAAGAAATCTTAGCTAGTATTGGTTTTGAAAATTTTCTATGTCACTTTTTATTCTCTTGATAATTTTGTCACCAACTTTGTGTAATCTAGTCATACTCTTATTGTAACTAAATGTTTTCAATAATATAATTTTATAATATTCACCCAAATTGTGAGTAACATTGAGTAGGTTTCAAAGAGTAGGAAACACCTCATTTTTAGATTCCTTTTTTTAGGCAATATTGGGTTTTAGATACCCTTCTTCAATAGAATCGCTAACCTCCATTCCAAGGAAGGTTCCTTGATATTTCTAAAAAATTAATGCACAAGGCACTTTGATCCCTAGGAGAGTCGCTAAAAATGTTGGAAAGATTTTGTCACCATGCTTTTTGAAATTATTTCATTGACTCATCCAACTAGATGTAGTATAAAAGTTTCAACATTGGATAAATCACTGAGTGATTGGTGATTTTCCTCTACATTTGAGAGGGGCAGTGCTCTTATTTTCAAATTTATCCAAGACCTCTCAACAAGATCAAATTCACACATGAACACTATAAGATAGGTGAGAGTACAAAGAGCAATAATGCATAAACATTAGATTATTAATAAAAAGGGAAAGAGGTACATATATATGTGGGAGAGAGAGTGAAACCCTACATTATAGTGAATGTGGTACTAATCTTTTCAAATAACCTGAATAGCCTCTAAGACCCTAAGCAAGCATAATGAACTGTGTAGACAAAATTCGTATAATAAAAGTCTACACCAACACCCCCCCTTAAGCATAGCTTAGATGAGATGTAGAATTGTGTACCGATAATGAGGGTTAATGAGGTACCCAAGTACATAGAGATGATCCCAATATCCTAAAAAACATGAAGGATATATGCCTCCATAAAGAAGAGTGAGAAGGTAAGCACATAAGGTCACATGGTGAATGTTGTAGTAGGTCCCTCTACAACAAATGTTGTCTATTCCTTTTGGAAGAAAGAAACCATGATATATCAAACTACTAAATTCTCAATCTAGTGTAATGTAGGTATGAATCATGATGTATATCTCTATAAAATACTTAAATGTCTCCTTGATAGTGCTCAAATGTGCCAAAGTTTGACCAAGTATCAAAGGACTAACAATAGAAGATGGCAAAGAAGAAGCATAAAATGAAGGGCAAAGAATAGCCAGAGAAGAATATAGACATGGAACATTCATGAAAGGAATGTCTATGGGAAGAAGAGATTAAGGCTTAATAACCATCAAAACTAAAAATTGGTCTGAAAATGAAGCACTCAGATCTACAAGATGAATGTCTAAAGGAACATATGAGTTGTCGATACTCTCAATATGTATACTCTCACTAGAAGAAAAAAAGTTATCCAAAGTGGAAGTCTGTGAAGGCTCTGGTAGAGTAAAAATATGCATAAAAATGGATGTAGAATATGTAATGAGACAACTAAGGTTTGGCATAATCTCATCTTGTAGTGGGAGATCAACAGAAAGAAGAGAACTGTTCACCATGGATATATCATCATAAGAAATAAAAGCATGAGGAGAGAGTACAATAGTCTTAAAAGATATAATAGGAAATAGAGGAGAAGGTGTGACATAAATCATAGTAGGATCCCCAAAAAGACTTTAAAGAGTGCTCCAAACAATGAAGGGACACTCTGTGTGCTCCACATGGTGGTGTAGATCACATGAAACATGCAACAAATTACCATAGACACAATTACAAGAGTTGGCCCAATCATCGTATTGACTTGGGTCAGTAGGAGAAATAATTTATCCATATAATAATGGAATAAGTTCCTGATCTATGATTGAATGTTCTATGTACACATACCATGAAACATAATTAGCCTTTTCAAGAAGGACCATTGGTGTAGACTCAACCTTCCTGCTTTGGAGTCTCTCAAATGAAGTCGACATGATTGAGAGAAGACACCAAAGAAGTGCATAATTTCATGGTATATACTCCAATGAACCCCTAAAGCACACTCATGAATGGGACGTCAGACACAACTGAGAATACATCCAAGTGAGAAATTAGTGCTAGTGAAGAGAAACACTCAAAATGGGGATGTCAAACATAACTAAAAATGCATCCACATGTGAGCAATTGGTGCACAAAGTACAATGCAAAAAGTAATAGGGCCCATAGTACATGTAACCCCCCTGAATATGACTCTTTTAAACTTTAGTGTATTTTACAATGAAAATAGGACCAATGCATGGGAAATAAAAAAACATGAATGTTGTCAATAATGATGTTCAATTTTGAGTTACCAATCAAAAGTTATGACACAATTTATTTCCCATAAATGAGGCCTATTTAATAAAAATTGCACTTAAAAGTTTAAAAAAACTCATTCAAACAAGGGATAAGGTAGTATTTTAGCCACTCGTTAGAACTGACATGAAGTGTAGATTGAAATGGTTTCTATTGTGAGGGAGAATTGGCCTCTTGCCAATCTAAGCCTTACCCTTCATCTTTAACAGGCAAAAATACAAGTACAACCATTTAAAATAACTCTTTGTGTCCCAATAATTTTTCCCTGTGGATTATTTTTAGTAAAAAACAATAAAAAATATCTCCACTTAAGTGGAATTCATCTCCATCAAAGAGATAACCACCCAAAAAAGGTTATCCCCCACCATGTGAGAAATTAACTCCCCACTAAAATGGCCAACATAAAGCCCTGCCACTAATAATTTGTAGTAGTTCCCCACTTAATAATCCCACCTAGGAATTTTATAGCCCTCCTTTTACAAAGTATCTACCTACTTAAAAAAAGTTAAACCCCATCATATACTTCTCCAACATCATGATTAAGTAGGTTGGCAAGAAGCATGACGGTGGGTAGATGGAGAGTAGTCTAACCATAAGAACTACATGTCAAATGAAGGATAAATGAAGAACTAGAAATAAACAAATTGGATAACCATAAATAAACATTGAGCTTAGGTCGTGAATGAGGTGGTTTATTAGGGGATGGGATCAGTGCAGATGTCAAGGCTCAACTTGGCTAGTAAAGGTGGACTGCAGGCCAAGGTGGATGATAGTGACCAAGTAAATGGTTAGTTTGCAAGTTTCATGGAGATGAAACATGAAGGAAGATGTCAACAATTATGAAAGGAGACTCAACACTAAGGGAGAAGGTCGAGGGTAGAGGAGAGGGCTAGTTGATCAGGTAGATGATGGCAGTGGATAAGTAGTCCTTTTTGGTAAAAATCCATACAAGTAAGTAGAATGTCATGAAGAAGATGAGACATCAAGGGAGCATAATGTCATGAAGAAGATGCACGGGCAACCTGGATTTGTGGTGGACTAGATCCATCAAAATTTGTAGGGATTTCTTTGATTTGTTGTAACGAATCAGCTCTAAATTCTAAGAAGTGGTTTATGAAGAGCACATGATCGATCTCACTAAGCACTACAATGGCACATTTGATCTTCAACTATGGAAGAGGTAATCTACAGTGAGGATGGCAACAACAACTACCTTGTTTGCTACCGCAAATATGAAGTTATCCACAATTATTTTTTACCCTTGAAAAGTAAAGTTGTCATAGTCAATAAAAGGATCCTAAAAATACATGGTTTTGAGATGGTGGTGAGCTAGGAGGGAGGAAAATGCATGGTGGAAGGTGTGATAAGCAAGAGGTTTGCAGGTTGTGAGACTGAGCTACATAGTTTATTCTATGATGTAAATAAAAACTATGATCTCAAGAGACTGTGTAGGTCGAGAGAAGCCATGGTATGAAGGTTGAACCACTATGAAGAGCAGACCTTTAAAAAACATATCCAAACAAAAACCCTCTTACATATCTACAACCAAACTCATACAACCATTGCAAAAAAGATCCACCGATACCATAGAATTTATAGAAAAGGACCCTTAAAAAAAAATTTGATCGCTTTGGGTGACTGAGGGATTTTCACAAATCTCAAGGTTTTTGAGATTTTTATTTCCAAAAACAACCTTGAAATTTTGTAAACCCTCTAAAAATTTGAAGATAAACCCTTATACTTTGCAAATAAAAACTGCAATGCCACTGCAACACAAACCAAGCAAAAAACTACTCAAATCTCAAAAAAAACAAGGAATCTCACCAAAAATTCAAGAGAGGGTGAATGAATATTGAGTGAAGTTATGATACCATGTCAGATTTATCCAAGACCTCTCGATAAAATTGAATGCACACACGAACACTATGGAGTAGGTGAGAGTGCAAAGAACAATAATACATAAACATTCCTCATAAACAATGGATGATCAATACAAAGAGAGAGAGAGGTACATATATAGGTGGGAGAGAGAGTGAAACCCTAAATTCAAGTGAATATGGGACTAATCTTCCCAAGTGACCCAAATGGCCTCTAAGACCCTAAGCAAGCATAATGAACCGTGTCGACAAAACCCATAGGATAAAAGTCTACACCAACACTTATATGATGAAGTTTTATTGTTTTTATGTACTTTTTACTAGAAAGTATGAAAAAGATTAGAAAATGGGAGAAAAGATAAAATTAGGAATGGAGAGAGAGAGAGAGAGAGAGAGAGAGAGAGAGAGAGAGGATATGGAAGGGAAAATGAGAAATCTTCAGTGGAGTAAACATAAAAAATTGCCTAGATGACCTAGATTAAATGGAATAGATTGGACAAATAATGAAAACATCTATCCATATAAAAGTGAGAAAAATGTACTTCAAACATGAGAATAAAACACATCGCTAGAGAGGTCTTAAGACACAAAGTACTACAGAACACCTACATTTCTATTTAAAAATAAACACAGTCTCATTTTCCTCTTTTCATACAACATTTCATGTAGCATCAAACACTCCTGGTTTTAACTATTCCTTTCAGCATTGTAAATGAAAATATAGAACAACCAATGTGATGAGAGTAAAGATTAATTGAAAGCTCAGTCTTATTTCAAACTAGATTATGTGTGTATAGCACAAATTATGTCCTCTAAGGTTTTCAACACAAATTATACAAAGCTAAGAGCTTACAAAATCAAGAAATTAAAGGTTTTTAATGGATTTATTTATTCATAAACTTAAATGCAAATTTTACAGATAAGGATTAATAAAAACCCATGAAGTAATCCATTTAATCTTACATATTTGCTTGCATTATGTTCATAAAAATTCTTGAAAATAGATAGCTATATAAAGTCATAACAACCTCTTCTCCTTAATATATGAGAGGAAGAGAAATCCCATGTATTTATTATATTCTTCTCTTTTACAACACTTATACCCCTCAGGTAGTTACATAACTAATTTATAACTCAAATTGATCGTAAGACTCCTTTGAATTGAGTTGAGTTTTCCCACTTTATAGTAAAGTCATAAAGTGCACCTTCTTATTTAACTTATAATTCATTTTTGGCAAAGATTTGCTCGATCACTTAAAGGTAGACTCATGTACTCTTTTTAAATAGTTTGTGACCTCAAACATGTCTACAACCATTAACACATCTAATGGCATGGTTGTAAAATGTGCATTGAGTGATCCACAATAAATGTTATTCAATAAATCCATAATTGCATCTTATTCAACATGTCCAAGATACATCTCAGAATGCATATAATTTTTTTTTGTGTCATCGGTAGAATTGGTGAGATAGGTCTCATTGGTAACAGACTATGTTCTAAGAACAAACTCATTGATCGAGTTAGCAAAGTGGAGTCTATGGGGAACTAAAATTGTTATGAAAATAAAATCATCGACATATTCGGTGAAGTGGAGTCTATCAAGAACTAACATTATTCTAGGAACCAAATCATCAATTGAGTTGACAAAGTGGAGTCTATCAGGAATTGACATTATTCTGGGAACAAACTCATAGGCTGAATCAAAAAAATATAAGAGTCTGTCAGGAATTGATGACTTGAATGGAACAAGGTACTGGTGAAACTTTAGCATTTTGGGAAACTTTCTCATTTTAAATAATCATTGATGTGTCATCTTTAATATCAAATGGAAAATGACTATTATGAACGTAGTATTCATAATCTGCAATATGAAGTCTTAAGAATATTGTGTTGGCATCTTTCCTTTTACTCTTTATTTCAAATATCTTGATTCTTCTCAGACACTTCCTCAGCACTAAGTCTTCTAGATGTTATTGTCAAACATTTTTATGTAAGCTATCAAGCACAAGGATCCCTAACTTTGCAAGTATAAAATACTTTGTATAATTTATCGTGACATTCAAATGATCCTTAAATTTCACTCTGATGTTGAGAAGATTAAATAAGCATTGTATGAGGCAAGTGTTAGATCAAATCAAATAAGTGTTTTATGAAATAAGCACCACATCCCAATATAAACCAAACACAATGAATATTGATTGACTACTATGAATGTTGGATCGAGTAAGTGCCATGCATTATTTCTTGAATTTGCATTATGCATAATTTCTTAGTATACTTTTTAATAAATGAAACATTGAAATATTTTTGTCAAGCCTAGTCCATTGGGCTATGGAGTTAGCATTCTTATTATGTAAAAAAATAATCATCCTTATCTTTTATTTACCTCCAATTTTATTTTAGGATCACAATTTGCGGTCTTATCGTGAAATCTAAAAGTTCACAATAGTAATTTTGCATCAAACACCCCAAGTGAATGAAAATGTGAGCTCTTGCAAACTAGTTTAAATATTCAATAACATGACCATAGTGACCAATATCTGCAAGACATAACTAAGTTGAGTCCTCAATTGCACATTTCTTCCATTTCACCAAATATTATTTATACTCCTTCCCACACATCCTCTTCACCACCTTAGAGTCCAATATGGCCTTTATTTCTTCCTTCTTCTCTGGTATCAGTGCCATCCAGTTAGATACTTGCACTTTTATTTTCACTTCTTCATTTTTTTATTTTCATGTTATTCATACAAATATGACACATTTAATATGGGCAATATCTCTACTTCTTCTAGCGACTTGATCTCATTGGTGTTTACAAAAAAATTGTGCAACACCCTAGATGGTCCTTTTTTATTTATCTTCAGTTTTGTATATGTTCCTTATGGGAATATCTCCTTGCAAAAATGCACCAACACTAAGTCCCTAACCTCAAAATCCTTGATTATATGCTTCTCATATATGTGCTCTTTGTATTATAGACTAATTTAATCTAGCTTTCTTTGCACCTCTTGTTGTAACTCATGGATACACACAACATAGTCTTTTATATTTTTCTTCCATGTGCCATTATTACATCCCTAAATTTTGAAACTCCTCTTGGGATAATTCCACTCACAACTTGGGAACATATTTTACCATTGCTTCGATTTACTAAATTATTTTATACAAACATTTATTGCACCAACACCGTGTCCCACTGCTTTGGCTTGTCACCCCCTAAGAATTTGAGTAAATTCCCAAGGCTTTTGTTCATAACCTCTTTTTTATTTGTCTATAAATGATATGTTAAACTAAAATTCAGCCCTGTTCCCAACTTCTTCCACAACATGTGCAAAAAATGGCCTATGAAATTCATATTTGTATCTACTACAATGCTTGACAAAAATCCATGTATCCTCAACACCTCCTTGAATAAAAAATTGGTGATGTTTGTTGCATCAATTGTCTTTGTACATGTAATAAAATTTGCTTTCTTTAAGAATTTTTCCACCACCACAAATATGGAATCATTTCCTCTCTATGTTCTTAGAAATCCTAGCATAAATCCATGCTTATGTCATCCCATGGATTTACTAGGATAGGTTATAGTTCATACAACCCTCCATTATGATTATTCCCCTTTGCAAACAAGAAAAAATTGCATCTCCACACATACACACATGTGTGCACATCATTGGCCAATAATATTCTTCAACTAACTACACAAATTTATTATCACTCCAAAAATGTCTTATTAATCCCCCATTTTTCTTCGCCAATATCAATTTATTGTGCATTAACCCTATTTTCATGCATAATTTTGCTCCCTTGAAAATAATTCCTTCGTAAATGTGGTATTCCAGCCATGGTGTCATATATTTGCCTTTTGTCTATATGAATGCTTCTCATGCATAGATAAAATATTTATCCCTTGTATATAAATCCTTCATGTAATCAAAACCAATGACTTCCATTAGCATCTCATGTAGTATGAGTGCTCTTATGCTCAGTGCATCTACAACCTTGTTTGATTTCCTACTTCTATGCTTCAACACATATGTGTATCTCTATAGGAATTTGACCCACTTCACGTGTCTTTGATTGAGTTCCCCTTGACTATTTATAAATTATAGTTATTGAGGTATGTGTATAGCACAAAATCTTTTGGTAATATATAGTTACTCCACTTCTTTAGCACTTACATAATTATGTATAACTCCTAGTCATAGACCAAATATTTCCTCTTCACGTCATTCAAAATTTCATTGAAGTAAGTTATGGGCCTACCTTATTCATTTAATATTTCACCAATAATTATGCCACTAGCATCGCGATCAACTTGAAATATATTTTTGAAATCTGGGAATGCCAACACTGGCTACTCAGTCACCTTCCTCTATAACCCCTAGAAATTATGCTTAGGTTCATTTATCCATGTGAATTCCTTGAGATCTCCTCTCAACACCTATGTGATCATTTTTTATGTCCCACTAAAGTTCTTGATGAACTTACTATAAAATATTGTGATACCATGAAAATTTCATGCCTCAAATGTGCTCCTTGGTATGGCCACTCCACTATTACACACACTTTATCTAGGTCCATATTCAATCCTTTCTTGGAATATCACAAAACCCAAGTATACCATCTCTTCCTTCATCGGAAACATTTTCACATTTATTGACAACTTTTCTTCATGCAACCTCTACAACACATTCATTAAATGTGCTATGTTATTCCTTCATTCTATTGAACATTAGAATATCATATAGGTGTATAATGACATACTTACATGGAAAGGCTTCATCACCTCATCCATCAACCTCATGAACATACTTGGTATCTTTTTTAATCCAAATGGCATCATCATCCATTCATGCAGTCCTTCCTCCATCTTGAAGGTTGTCTTCCATTCATTTCCTTCCTTGGTCATGATCTGATGATATCTACTCTTTAGACAAAATTTGGAGAAATAATTTGCACCACTTAGGAAATCCACCAAGTTATCCATGTGCGGCAATGTAAATTTATACTTGATCATTATCTTGTTAATGGATCTTAAATATATGCACATGTGTAACTCTTCTCCTTTCTTTGGCGCCAATACTAGAGGTACTATGCATGAACTTAGGATTTATCTGATCATCCCTCTATCAAAAAACTTACACACTTATCTATACACTTACTCATTATCTATATGTGTCATCCTATGTGCACTTTTATTCATAAAACTTGATCCTGGGGTTAAATCCATGTGATAATTGATGCTTCACATCAACGGTAATCCAAATGGTATATCACTCAATGTATGTAAACTCATCTAATAACTCCATTACTTCACATGAAATTAGCTCATCTCCTTCCTTCACACATGTACACTTCTCTTATGTTGGATTAGGCATAAGCATAAAGCATACCCTATCTTCATTCACTACCTTAAGGAATTATTTTCCTTTCACCATCAATACACATGTACATATTTTATTGTACCCTTATTCTTCTTGGTCATTCAACGAACTCAATGTAAGCTTCCTTCCATCATTTTCCAATAAATATATGTTCACTTTTCCATTATACACATCCTTGCAATCATAGTTCCAAGGTCTTCCCAACATTACATGATACACATCCATTTGCATCACATCACACTAGACTTCATCTTGATATGCACCTATTATAATTTATCTAGGCATTGTTCATTAACAAACACCTGATGGCCCTTCTAAATCCATGAAAACTTATAAGGGTTTGGGTGCACTACTTTCTTCAAACCCAATTTCTCCACTATTTCACACAAGATCAAATTATTTGTGTTGCCACTATCCATGATCAATTTTTAGCATTTTCCTTACAATTTTATCATTATGTGAAAAAGGATTTTCCTTTGAACCGAATCATTTTTCTCCTTTGGCATTTTCAACAACACCCTCTTTAGCTTTAAGGCGTCTCCATGCTTTGGCTTCTTAGATCACTCAAGCAATTCAACTGATTCTTCATATCCATGTGCAATGTGTGCACCAACTTCTAATATTTGAATTCTTTCACCCTAATCCTATGGACATTCATATGTCTAATTTCCTAGCTATACACATTTAAAGAATGTTCCTTATAATCCTCTTCCCCATCCTCGACCAAATCTTCATCGCCCTCTAGATGGGTAATATGTACATTCACTTTTGTTGATGACCGCACATTTATTATTTCTTGTGCATGTATGCATTGCATGCTAAATTATTCTCTTCTTGTCTTTGTAGGTTCCTTATTGAGCTACCTCTTCCCATAGTGTGAATCTTCCCTTTCATCATGTGTTACTTTGTTGTCTTTGTGATAAATTATCCTCAACCTTCAACACAAAGCGATAGGCTTCCTCTGTTGTTAGGATCTGAGTCATGCTCGACTCCTTCTAGATGTCAAACCTCAAACAATTTAGGTACCTTGTGACCTTCTCACGATTAAATTCACTATGAGCAAATATGATGGTAATTTTTCATAAATCTTTTATGTACTCCTTAATATATTGCTCCTTCTGCCTTAAATTAAGCAACTGCTCGAACAACTCCATTTGGTAATCCTTAGGCAATAATTTTCCCTTCATCTTCACAACTCCCATCTACTTATCTTCTCTTTGCATTGTCTTCATCTCTCATTTTGAAAATCTTTCCACCATAGTGCTACATGACCATTCAATTTGGTCTACGTAACCTTCACGTGTTACAATTCACTAATTTCATCAAAATCAAAATATTATTCTAATCTTGTGAGCTAATCAATAATCTCTTACAGATTCAAGGATCCTGATAAACATGTAACTTTCACTTTGGTGCCTCATTTGATATGTGAGATATCTCTCAAGAGTCTTCATGCACTTGTATCAACTTTCACCTCTTCTTCTTCGATTTCTCCTACACCCTCCACATGATTTTCTTCCTTAGCATTAATCTTATCGTCTCTAGGTGTAAAGCTTCATCATCTATCTTATTTCATGACATCTAGTCATGTTTGCACTATGCACAACACATCCAAGACCTCGTCTAGTTTTCCAACCACATTGATTGCCACAATGCCTATACCAAAAACTCTTTAGGGAGGCATTTTCTCTCTTCCTTTGGGCGTGAATACTACTAATACAAGTCCATCTTCTTGAAATCCTACGTAGTCACTCTAATTTTCAAACTCCATAAGGTATGTACCTTAATCTGATACTAGATTATTGTAGTCGTGGTTAAGGGTCATAATAAAGGGATGCCTTATACCACATAGCCAAATAACCATAATCCTTAATCTTGCTCATCTCACACACACCTGAATCACAAATTCTAGTTTATATTGATTTGAAAATAGATTATATATATACATACCCAAAACATGACATACAAGCTATGTTGGGTTCAAGCTACAACATGTAATATTCATATACAACAATGGAGTCCATTAGATATCCATAAAAATATAAACACTCAAGGATACAAGCCTTACATCTCTCAAGATTTCTCCCTCTCTCTCTCTTCCTTTTTCTAGTTCAGCTAGTTTCTCCAAGGCCAAGTTATGTTGACCAAATGTTTTCCTTGCACTTATTAATATAGGCTTTCTCAATTCCAAATGTCAAGAAAGATACATGGAAACCCATGTAAGCCAACACATGTCCCAAAGATCCCTATGATTTCTTCAATATTCAGGTCTAAGAATCTTAGAGTTAAGATTATTTCCAAGAATTTTGGATTCAACTGCTTGAGATGTGACTATTAATCTGCATGTTGATTCCCCTTGTGCACTTCTTTCTATCTCCATACTAAGGTTTGTGGGCACTCTATATACTTGCATTGTTCATGTGAAACACTTTTGGTCCTAACCTCCTACATGACACTAATCTGCTATTGTGAGGAAATTTACTCTTGTGTTTGATGTGATGTCATTATTCTTGTGTTGTAAGACATGAACTATTGTGCTTGGATGATTTCATAATATGCATGTTACTCTCCTTACGCCACCCACATAAAACAAAACTTTAGAATCATTTTCTCCCTCAATAATTACTGTGTTTTCATCTTGTGCCCAAAGGACTCTTCGTAAAACTTTACTCAAGTGTTGTAAGATTAATTTTTCACTTGGGATGTTCCTTCATATCATTGCTGTAATGGGATTCTCTATGTTGATTTCAACAAGGTTGAATCCATGGAAGATAAAGTGGGACTCCATCTGATGTGGTGGAGTACAGGTGAAAGAGACTCATGGTTTTACATACACAAAAAATTCAATTTGTTTGATCCCAACCACCACCAACATTGTTCCTCCAATTCACCTTTGTTTACTTGGTCCAACCATAGACAAGGAAATGATGAGGTTTTGAAAAGACAAGATAGAGCATTATTAACAAAACACAACCTTTTTCCTTTATCAAACAATTTATACCACCTTATTAATGTGGTTCTATGGATTCTGTTGTCTGAACATCACCCCATCCAATTTTGTATTGAGTGGTTGGTCCTTAGGTGAAAATTGTTACGTTGAAATTTTACCTCAACACCACTCATCTCACTCGTGAATGGACTCATTCTCATATTAGGGGAATTTAGAGCCTTATTTCATGCCCTTGTAGGGATGTTCGTTGGATTGACTAATAATATAATGTCATCTTGTAGACCACTAGTTTCTTATATGCATATGGTGAACAAGTAGCGATTATATTGTGTTGGTAACATGGTTGAATGATATATGTGAGGAGATAAATATGTAATTGTTGATAAACATTTATATAACAACAATATCAACATGCTTAATAACATACAAAACCTATGAATTCTCCATGTAAATATTATCAGAGAAACACATGCCATATATGCATCACATCTACCGATGATAAAAACTAAGAACAAGAATATACATAATCTCCAAACTCTCAGTTCAGTCTTCTTGTATAGAGGCCAGTTTTACCAGATTCAGTTAGTATTGTTAGTCAATATTGACATGATCTAGTTAGTACCAATCTGCTCCCACCAATAACTAATTTTCAAAATTAAACCTTCTATTTACCTAGTGTGTTAGTGGCATGACAAATTACCCAATTGGAATCATATATAAACAAATCAAGATCTCATTCAAAAAAGACTAGACACTTATTTGGAACACATCTATACACTATTGCACATCGAGCAAAACTTCTCTATTCTTCCTAAATGGTGAATCTATCACTAGGAACAATCACAAGCCAACTTTGAAGAAATCACAAGCCAAGTCAAAACAAATATTATCAAGTTTCAAATAAAAATCATTAGTTACATACATATAGTGAATGAGCATAATTGTAAAATCACACTTGGTGGGAGAACTACGTGTGGATTAATTTCCCTCATCGAAGTATCAAATAGTAGGTAGTGGTCAATCATCAAACAAGGGCGATTAAGGTCAACTCAAACCATTACACTTTTTTGGTGGTTTTTGTAGGTTTCTAGCCCTCACGAGTACACCTAGGGTTTCAAAACAAAGGAGATTGATTTCTAGAGCTAGCACATTATCAGGGTTTGGGATTGTAAACATAAATCCAATAGAGACAAGTGCAGATGATCATATGGTCACTATTCCTTATTTCCTCACATGTCAGTACCAACCAATGCAGGTCAATATTGACTAGTGATACTAACCTAATCTGACAAAATTTACCCTGTGCATACATAGATACAGTTCAAAACCAAATGAACCACAATCTTGATTTATCGTAATTTCCACTTCCAAAATACAATCACAGTCAGATAGTCACCCCAAAAAGCTAAGAACTCATCCCTTTGTTGTACTTATTATATTTAACATATGATACTTTTCAAATCATTGTAATCAAATTTAGTATTTTACATTCAAATGTATGCTTGAATGCCATGTCTTAATATCTAAATTATTATACAAGTTTTTATCTTAATTAGATTAAGAAATTCATTTTAATCTAAATTGGGGTAAAATAAGAAGTGATTTATGTGTCATTAGTCAGGATCCCCTAAATTCTCCCCATCAACGGTCTCCCTCTCAAGGTGATAACTATGGGGGTTGAGGTAGGCATTGTTCTAGGAGTAGGTGAAAAAGTCCTTTGTTTCACTCACAAAATCCTTTTCCCTGTCACAACACTAGAGGCGGTGGGTCTGGTCATACCTTCCTAGACATTGGTGGGTGGACAACTCAACAAGAAGGAAAAATCCTTTGCCCAAAAACAATTTGTAAGAGGATAAGGATAAAGAAAACTATAGTAACAGATGGGAGCTAAAACTTGATATGACGAATCTATCTGTTGGTGGTGGTTGAAGTGAGAAGTTAATTAATATTTAATTGCTCCATTTGGTTGATATTATTTTTTTATTTTGATATGCGTAAAAGTGAGGGTTTTGAAGGGAGCCCACAACCCAAAACAAAGCTAAAAACTATCAACCATGAAGGCCAAAACAAAAAGATACCAATGAATCATCCAACATAGCAAACAAGGTACAAGCTATCATAGAAAACAACATCAGAACCAAAAACCAAAAATCAGCCTACAGTCAACATAAAGAAGGCCATCAACCACCAAGAATACAGAGAACCATCCACAAAACCACACACTACCAGAAAAAACCACCAGCACTGAAGTTGCCATCAGAATAACCTACCAATCAAAGAACAAACTGACAAGTGGCACACCTAGAGAAAACACATGGGCATCAAAATTAACCAATGGCTAAGACTAATCTTCTTCCTCGTCAGGGAAGGAGGCCTTCCATCATCCATTGAGTACCATCCTTCACTATTTCATTTGCATCTGATCTTAACCTTTTAGCCTCTGATTACATCCTTTCCTTTTAACTATAGAGTCCAAAAGATATTTAGGCCTCGTCTTCGAAGAACGAGAAGGGGAAGCAACAATCTTAACCAAAAGAAGAGGGCTCAGAGTTGCAATAGGAGTAAGCACCTCCCTTGGAAGGACCTCCCTTCTAGGGGAGGTCAAAGTATCCCTTGGTGTAGAAAGAGAGGGAGAAGACCCAAAAAGATGAAAGTATTTCCCATGATTACGCCAAATGAAATCTTGATCTGAGGCTCTGTCCTTCTTCCAAACTAGTTGAGAATGAGAAGATGAAAGTTGAAGACCCTTTAAGCGACACCCAGCTACACAATCCCCAATGAGATTACAATAAAAACATCTGAATGGAAGGCCTTTGCAGTTGAGAAACTAAGTCCATAACCCATAGGAAGAGGTCAAATTAAATGAATGAAAGTGAGGTTTGGAAAGATCAACAATAACACAAGCTCTCACAAATATACTTCCCAAAGAGATTTCATCAAGTTTCATGAAATAACCCACATGATTGACCATCAATTTAATGTGCTCCTCTTTTCTCAAGATGGGCGAAAGATTGTACAATTTGATCCAAAGGGGGGAAGCCAAAATTTCCACTTTTGTTGGGTCAAATAAAAGCGACCAGGGGGAAAAAAGACGCTGAAATTATCGAAGAACCAAGGTTTCGATAAGAAAACAAAGACTCGATCTGAGGCACTTCAGAAAACAACTTGTAAAAAATCAAGATTCACAAGATCAAATTCACTTCCATTTCCTAAATACCCTGGGCCGAGAACTCCAACTTCGAAATCTCTATCGAAAAAGACACATGAACCTCCCCATGAAAAAAGGAAAGAAAGGGAGAGAACAAGGCAAGGGTGGAAGAAGCATGAACACCAACATCCACACAAACCAAGGAACGATTAGCCCCATTAAAACCAAAAGAAAGCAAGGATTTGAAAAAATATCCACAACCATAAAACATATTCCCAACATTCCTATAATCAGGGAAAATCCATCTCTTCTCGGGGGACTTCGGTTCTTAACCTAGCATCCATACCATCCAATTTTTCAAACCTTAAGAAGGCGTGATTGTATCGTGAAAGGCAAGTTACATAGCTACAGACATTTCAAATAAAATTCTCCCTTCCACGCAGTGACAACCTGGCATTACGTCATTACTTGTAAAAAAAATAAACGAATGAAATATGATCACATTCCCAAACCAGAAAAATATCTTGCCTCGATCACACGTATGAAGAATTTAATGAAGGTTCAATTATAACTTTTGAATTAAAACAAGATGGTGTCGTCATGACTTGAGAGTGGGCGAGGGTCCCATTTGCCATACATTAGTCAACTAGTCGATAAAATAGGAGGCATGATATTTATCACAAGTTGACAGGTTCCATCAACGGGACTTGGCCAACTAAATTAAGCATGCCATCCTTCACGGCATTGGGCGTCGTCGATATTTTTGGCCTTCGGTTGAATCTCTCAACCGCCGTTGAGTGGCGTGTTTCAACTTCCTACAACGACGTCCAAAACAAAATCTGTGAGGATCAGATCTTTACTAATTTGGGATAGGCAAAACCCAAATGATGCAATCGTTCCCCTGAAGGAATGCCCTGGCAAACAAGACACCATAGAAAGTGATCCAATTTTGGCTCAATTTTGGCCTTTCAAATGGAGTTAAGGTGAAGGACTCAAAGTTTAAACAAATAATTTAGAACGTATCTGTTATTAAGTTTGTCAAGTGTTGACGAGAATGGGAAAATAATTTTGTACAACAAATAGAGTAAATAAATTTTGAATAATGTGTTATAATTTCAATTCTAATCCTTCCACCAAGAACTTGATGGTTGCAACCTTATTTTGTGATATAAAATATCAAGCATGAGCTCCTTAACTCTCATAATGGAAGGTAAGTTTGAATAGAGGAATTTAAAATTATTTTGCAGGATGCACCAAACACTCATCTCTAAAGGAGACAATATCTCTTATGGTTATGATGCCTTTTTTGAAAATCCTAAGATATTTTATCCCAGTTGTCTCTGCCTGAGGGAGGTTTCCATTTCCAATGATAGGGGACCACAATAAAATGTGGTCATTGAAAGATAAATTATTGTGAAAACCATCACCAACCCATTTGAGAAAGGTTTTGACAAACTAAATTTTTTTCCAAATACTACAAACCATTAAAGTTTTCAATCTTAACAAGGATGGTAGTGCCAAATAAAATTTGAAATCCCAACAAATCATAGAACTTGTTATCATAGGCAGCACCCATAGAAATGTTATGTCTAAGAAGAGTTTTCTAAGCCTCAAAACCTTCGATAGCCCATAAAACCCATTAAGCACACAAGCCAATACTTTGCCTATGAAAAACAATGATTTTCATTCTTTCTTTAAATCCTAATAACGTCAATATATATCCCATACAACTCTATGAAACCCTCACTTTTTCTTGAAATCCATCTATGGAAAATTTTGCATGAGTTTGGGAAGACATTATGATGCTTTAAAGGAGGCCCATCAAGTGTCATATTAAATATGTGTGGTAGCTAACACTTTAGTGCAGACTTAAAAATTTATAGCCAAGGACAAGGGTTTAGCAATCCAGTAAGAAATATTCTTCTTGATTATTTGAATCTAACACACTTCTAGGGAGTGGAAAGAGAGTTTTCAAAGGGAAAAACAACTGTGAATAAACTTAATCATCCCTCTCCCACTCAATAGATTTACAATTTTAAGTCTCAAAGCACTTTGGTTGACATCATGCTATGTCTATAACATTGAGTTTTCCTCCATCAGATGTTTAACCTAGAATCTTGGAAAAATATGTCAACGCAGAATAGAGCATTTGAAAGGAAGCCTCGTTATTAGCAAGAGTAAGGAAAGAATTTTATAAAAAATGGCCATTGAAAAGTTGTATTTTCATGTTTGAGAGATTGACCTCCTTGATGATCCATTTCCTTCTACATTGACATCATGTTATGTCGATAACATTGAGTTTTCCTCCATTGAATGTTTAACCTAGAAGCTTGGAAAAACATCTCAATGTAGAAAGGAGCAGTTTGAAAGGAAGCCTCGTTATTAGCAAGAGCGAGGAAAGCATTTTCTAAAAAATGGCCGTTAAAAAGTTGTCTTTTCCTATTTGAGAGATTGATCTCCTTAATGATCCATTTCGTAGCTTTATGAGATAATAGATAGCCAAATACCTTAATAACAAGAAACACATGGAAGGAGAAAGATGGAATGCTTGTTTGATTAAACGAAAGAGGTTGAACCAATTATATTTTTGTCCATTGATAACATCAGAAGGCTTGATAATTTAAAAAAAATACCAAACCCTAAAGCTTTAAACATGGCCAAAATAAATGAGCATTCAATACGGTCATAGGCCTTGTCAAAAAATAGTTTGAGAAACAAAAGTTGTTGTGTAGAGACATGAGCTAATTCCATTCCTTTCAAAATTATAACGATGTTATCAAAAATATAATTAATTTTAATTAGTCTTGTATGTTATGGTCAAACAAGAGTATAATTAATTTTAATTAGTCTTGTATGTTATGGTTAACTAATGGAAGGAAGAAGAGAACACATGCAGAGAGTAGGAATTTGGATATGATCTTATACAACACATTCAACAAAGTGATGGGCCTACAACTAATAATCAACTCATGATCTCTAACCTTGGGATTGATTTTTACTTTTATTATTATTTTTTCCTAAAGAATTAGTTTGAAGAGTTTCCTTGTAAACTTGAAGTAAGGTTATACCCATGAAATTCCAAGTGACTTTGTAGAATTCACAAGGAAATTTATCCAAACTAGGGGCTCTATCATTGAAAAATATGCATAATGGCCTTGTGCAACTCATTTAATGTAAGAGGCACATCATAGTGAGCTTTATTCATTTGTCTAAGTTTGCAAGGAACCATCTCCATGCACTCTTGAAGAGATTGACCATGACACTAAGAATCTACTTGGGCCTAGAACACCAATTTGCTGTTGTCCATAAAGGCCTCCAAAATCTTAGGGAGATCAATAAGTTGACCACGAGTTGTTTGCACTTATTTAATTTTCTCCTTGGAATGTTTATCCCACAACATTGACAAAATATTTAGATGATATATATTGACCTTGAGTCAATGAAGTCAGGGAAAATTTTGAGCCTTCTTGGATGCATGCATTTTTGTAAACTTAAAAGTGTCTTTGTGAAGAGTAGCCTTGGACTGTATCTAAACATCAAAGAAGCCAAACTCAAGTTGATAAGAAACTCTCGAGTACTTTATCACAAGACAATTATTAACTCACTTCCAAACTTTATCCACCTGCTCACCATACTTCATGAGGAAGAAAGCAATACAAGTAATGGCTTCATTTCACCAAAAGATCCAAATGGAGGAATATGAAGGTTAAAGCACCAAATTATAGATGCTAACAACGATTCAAATGGTGTCTACATATTTTTAAAAAGACATGTTCATGAAAAGCTAGGTATAAGGAAATTTTTGTATCTTGTCACCCCTAAAGTAACTAGGAAGTGATGAGAGGTCGATCAAACAAGGTTTCCTCTAGGTGATCCTTGATGCCAAAATTATCATTGACCTGTAAATTGAACAAATATGTTCAAGTTGCATGACACGATCCAATCATTTTAGAAAATGTTTAGCTCTAGTGCAAAAATTGGACCACGTGAACCACATATACATACTATCAAATAGTTGTTTATAGATAGGACCGAATAACCTCCAATGGTTTTTAAAGAAAAACCAAGGCTTACATTCATTGTCACACCACCACATGAGCAAGGATCCTTATTTATCATTGGGTACCTCAACCATACTAAAGTCACCATAGACAAGCCAAGTGGAAATGTGAATATTATCTACAAACCATTGTCTTAATTCCATCTGTACTAGACCATTATTAGACTATAAATATTTTCAAGGTCCAAAGCATGTCCCCTAATATGAAGCGTGATCCACACATAGTGATGTTTTACATCTTATCCCCCATGAAATTGTGGAAAATAAAGCTTTGGAGAAATAAAAACAACAACGTCGTCGTGCTTATCCTTGTGAGAAGTGATAAACTACGACATGTTCGGCCAAATACACTAGATGCTAATAAAATTATAAAATTTAACTTCACGAAGAAAAATTATGTCAAAGGCTTCTAGATGCTAATAAGTAGCCCGCACATAGAACTGTATTGAGTCTTTGTAAGGCCACACACATTATAGGAAATAATATTCATGAGGATGAATCTTCCATGAATAATTATCCTCTACAATCCTCTAATTTAGCTAGAGCAAAAAAGTAAATACCAAGAAGACCCTACTAGTTTGGTTGTAGGAAATCCCTAGGTGAAATCGATCAACATTTTCCATTGTTTTCTCCTTAGGGAAAGTTGTCACCATCACAAGGTGAGCAAGGAGACCTCCTAGCGGGTGAAAATTTCACAACTATCCCAACTCTCATAGTTTGGCTTTAAGGGCAAGGAATGGACGAAGAGATGATAGACCCAACTTGTATGTAAATTTGTTGTGGTTGTTTAGGGTTAACAGTCGTCGCTTCCACCTTAGGATTTTTGGGCATCAATGTAGTTTTTTAAACCACCAACAATTGTCCAATCCTCATTTTTTCAACAACTGATGGTAAATCGGGGGTTGATTTGGGCTTAGGGTGGGGTTTGAGCATATAATCTTGTATTTTATGGTCAAGAGATTGATAACGAAAACAACTATTAGGTAAGTTAATGTAGACCCATTTTTTTTTAAAATGATGGGCACCCACTTTAATATCAGGGTAATTAAAAAAAAATCTCAAGATTTATTTGAACATAGCATCGTTTATTAGGTTGAATCAAATAAAATTTGTCAAATGCGTGCAAAATAATATGACCTAAGGGTTTGACTATCTAGTTAAGAAAGATTCAAAAAAAAATAGGCAGGCCTAACATCTCAACTCACACGGGTGCCTTGAGAGGGTCCTGCTTTGAAAGATTAAATTGCAGGACAAGTGAGAAAAAATCATCAATGCATTTTGCATAAACCAACACAAGGACTTATTAAGAGGTGTATAGCTATGTTAAATCTTAGCAAAGGAAAACAAAAAAAACCCTTTGTCATACATCAAACCCCAAAAAGCTTGATACCAAATGTCTCCCAAGCATACTTGATCCACAAGATAAGGGGTTGATTGAATGAGATATGACTAACATAATAAGAAATTAAGACTATAATTGTCATACGCTTTGCAAATAGAATAAAAAATATTAGAAGTTAAAGAGTACATACATACAAATTGAGAGATAGTTTCAAAATCATTATTTCATTATATACCTTTGGAAAAAACTTCTAAGTTCATTTTGGTGTCATGTTCTTCGCCTTTTGTAGCTATTGTTACGTTATGTTGGTTAAGAAATATATTTAAGTACTAAATTACCCAAATAGAAGGAGTAAATGCATGGATTTAATGTTACATTAGCCCAAAAAAATCATACAAAAGTGATATAATGACTAAACAAGACAAACTATAAACCAACACAAAGCATACTCATTCACAAAACCCTAGCAAAGTCAAAGCCTATATAATTCAAACATACTATAAAATTCACTTTCATCTACAACTTATTTTATCTGTTGGGCACATATTGATCTCCATTATGCTTGTGGATTCTTAAATAAAAAACACTAAGAGATATTGAAAGGGTTGTACTTAAATTGATGTAGATGATAGTAACATATGTTGTCGTCATTCACTAAAATGCAAGTCATAGAAAATATTAAAAATACACCAAATTTAAGTCATACAAGAATTTAACACTTTAATAATAAGATGAAGAGAATATATTATTTATGTAGATACCAAGGATTGCGAAGGACTATAAATCAAGATGTTTATTTGTTATTATAAAAAATATAACAAATTTTAATGAATCTTGTTTACTATGGTTTAACAATGGTAGGAAGAAGAGAACACATGTAGAGAGTGAGGGATTTGGATAGGATCTTATACAACACATTCAACGAAGTGATGGTCCTATAAAAAGTAAACAACTCATGGTCTACAACCTTAGGAATGGATTTAATCTTACTTAAATGATTATTAATGTTTCCTAAACAATTAGTTTGAATAGCTTTCTTGTAAACTTAAAACAAGTCTAGATCCATGAAATGCAAAGTGGCTTTGTAGAATTCTGAAGGAAATCCATCCAAACTAGGGGATTTATCATTGACAATCTACATATGGGCCTTGTGCAACTTATTTAATGTAAGAGGCACATCATAGAGAGCTTTATCTATCAATCTAAGTCTACAAGGATCCACATCCATGCACTATTGAAGAGCTTAAGCATGATCATGAGAATCTTCTTAGACTTAGAACACTAATATAGTTGTCTGGAAAGGCCTAAAAAATATCAGGGAGATCAATAAGTTGTCCATGAGTTATTTGCACTACCATAATTCTGGAATGCTTAATTCTCAACATTAAAAAAATGTTTAGATTTTAGATCTTCAACCTTGAGCCAATCAAGTTGGGCAAAAATTTTAGCCTCATTGGCTGCATGCATTTCTGTAAGCTTAAAATTTCATTCGAGAAGAGTATCCATGGAATGTTACTAAACATCAAATGGGTAAAACTCAAGCTGAGAAGAAACTCTTGGGTACTCTCTTGTGAAAGCATTATCAACTTTCTTCCAAACTTTAGCCATCCTCTTACCATACTTCATGAAGAAGGAAGTAATACAAGTGATGGCTTCATTTCACCAAAGGATCCAAATTGCAGCATGTGGGGGATGAGGTTCCAAATTCTAGACTAGATAGCAGTGAGTCGAATGGTTCCTTCATGTTGAAGAAAGGACATGTTCATGAAAATTGGGTTTGAGGAAATGTTTGCACCCGCTAACCCCAAACTAACTAGAAAGTGATAAAAGCTCAGTTAGAAAGGATCTCCTCTAAGTTATCCTTGATGGCAAGACCATCGTTGACCTAAAATTTGAACAAATATGTTTAGAAAGCATGACAAGATCCAATTGTTTGAGAACCTAGTTAGCCCTAGTGCAAAAATTGGACCACGTTAATCACATACCCATACTATCAAATTGTTACTTATAGACAGGGCTAGATAACCCCCATATTTTTTTAAAGAAAAACTAGGCCTCACATTCGCTAGTATACAATTGCATGACCAAGGATCCTTCTTTAACCTTGGGTGCCTTAACAATATTAAAGTTGCCATAGACAAGTCAATTAGAAAGGTGAATATTATCTACAAGCCATTGCCATAAATTTGTCCACTATACATCATCATTAGATGACAAATATTCACAAGGCCTAAACAAAGACCCTCGATATCAAGTTGCATGATCCACATAGAATGATGCATTTATATCTTGCCCCCAAGAAATCATGGCATAATAAATATTTGGGTAAATAAGAATGATAACGCCACTATGCCCCTCCTTGTAAGAAGTGGCGAACTATGACATGTTGGGCCAAATATACCTTTAAAAATTTTGCATAATAAAATTCAAAAACTTTAACTTCCCGAAGACAAATATTGTCGAAGGCCCTAGATGATAATAAGCAGCATAAACAAAGAATATTATTAGAGTATCTGTAATGCCACACATATTTTAGGAAATAATATTCACAAGGAGGAATCCTCCATGAATAATTCTACTCTGTCATATTTTGATTAAGCTAGAGTAGAAAACTGATTACTAAGAAAAGCCTACTAGTTTGGGTGTAGTAAATCCCTAAGAAAAATGGAATAAAGTATTGCATCATTATCCTCTCACGAAGAGTTGTCACTAGAAAAATATGGGCAATGAGACCTCCTTGCTAGGGGAGGACTCACAACAATTGTCCCAACTCTCATATCTTTTTCTTGAATTGGAAAAATTGTGGAGTTTGCTTTGAGGGATAAGAATGGATAGAGAGATGTTAGACTCAACTTGTATGTAAATTTGTTGTGGCAGTTTAGGGTTAATAGTCATCACTTTTGCCTTATGACTTTTGGGCGCCAATGTGGTTTAATGTATTGCCAACAATAGTCCAACCCTCATTTTTCTTAGCAATTGATGGTAAATTGGAGGCCAATTTGGGCTCATGGCAGACAGTGAGAGGAAAACATTTTATATTTTGGTCAAGAAATTGACAACTAAAATAAGTATTATGTAAGTTAATGTAGACCAATTTTTGAGAAAAAAGTTGGGCAACCATTTGAATTTCAAGATAGTTTTTAAAGTATTTCGTGAGTTTCATCTGAACTCATAATCGTTTATTAGGTCGAGTTGAATAAAAAAATTCAGACTCGAGAAAAATAAAATGAGCTAAGGGTTTGCCTATCTAGTTAATAAACACCCAAAATATAATAAGTAGGCCTAACATCTCAACTCACATAGGTATCTTAAGTGGCCTACTTTGAAACAAGAAGATTGCTGAACAAATGAGACAAAATCATCAAGGTATTTTGCATAAACCAATACAAGGACTCATTAAGAAGTGTTTGGACATGCAAAACCTCAAGGAAAACACAGGGAAACCCTTAGTCATATTTCAAACCTCAAAAAGTTTGATACCATATGGTTCCCAAACATATTTGATCCACGAAATAAGGGATTGCTCGGAAAGGATATCACTGTATTAATAAAAAGTCAAGACTAATTGTCATATTCTTTGCAAATAAAATCAAGAGCGTCAGAAGTTACGAGTAAATCTATAGATTAAGATATTTTCAGAATCATTATTTTATTACAAACTTTTGGAAAAAACTTCTAAACTCATTTTTGTATCGTACTTCTCACTTATTTGTAACAATTGTTACGTTACGTTGATTAAGAACTATACTTAAATACTAAACTACTCAAAAAATGAGAATTAATGGAAATAATTAATACTAAATTAAGCTAAAAAATACCCAAAAAACCATATCATAACTCAAGAAAACAAAATATAAATTAAAACAAAACATATCCACTCACAAAACCCTAACAAAACCAAAACTTTAAAATTCGAAGTAAAATTCACTTTTCTTTTAAATAAATTCGTATCATACTAATATATTCTTAATTCGAAAATATTAAATGATCTTTAAAAAAAATTATAATTTAATTAATATAAATAATTGAGAAAATTATAATTTAATTTAAAAAGATAATTTTTTTTTAATATAAGAAAAATCGAGGATTAACCTCGCATCTTAAAACTTATTCAACTTTAATTTGAATAAGACAAGTGGTCTATAACCTCCCAACCCACTCTGTAAATGCAAAGATAACCAGAGAATTGTAACAGATTCAGAAGAATTGGAAATGAGATCCTTGAATAAAAAGTCAATGCTTTTCGAAGCACGCCGGGAGGATGATACGCCGAGCTGGCCTACGATAACCACGTGTGACATTGCTGACGATACCGATGCCCATCTATTATTTCCAGATATTTCCTCCTCTTCCAGAACATTAGTTTATTCATCACGCGTGTCTCAATAATTTAATAACAAAATGGGTAAATGTACAATGGTTCTTCTGGCTTACATAAATTTCCTTATCAATAATCCACTGAATTTTAGTAACTTATCCTTGAATTCGGACGGTGGATGATGCTCACAAAGCCAATTTTACACTGAATAATTATCAAAATGGAAAGACCAGAGAAATAATTCATGTTGTTGTGAGTGGAGAACAAGAATTTTAGGATGCTAAGACAAATTTGGAGGGAGCCGAGGGAGAATTTGGCTACGGCTACATCAGATTCAAGGTGGGTTTTTTTCTTTTTCTTGATTTTTTTTGGTTTTGGGATTTCGGATGTGGGTCCAAGGACTGCAATTCTGCTAAGCATGGTGGCAAACATATAAAACTTTTATGCTTTTAAAGAAATTGATTTTACTTTTAAAGAAATTTATTGCTCTGAGTGCCTCTATGGAGGTCGCCTTGTCTATGAAAGTGATGTGCATGATTGAGAAGTTAATTAATTTTATTATTTTATACAGGTCAAGTCCAGAATGCCATGGCTTGTCTTCATACCTTTAGAAGCAAGTCAGATGAAAGAGGGTCTGTTTTTGCCTTTCCGAGTGATTTTATAGGCCCCCTCAAAGCTGTACTTGGGTTGGCATCAATTTCTAAAACTGGTGTCAAATCTGTGTGGGAAGAAGGTGAAATATGGTGGTATCACGCAGTTGATTAGAGACGAGGAATATGATCCATGCACTACCAAAATGGTTAGTCTTTTTGAATTTTGAGCTTGTAAGGCTCAGGCTCAAAATTTCTTCTGCAGGGATAAGCACTGGTAATGCTATGGGATAATGCCTAATTGCAGGATTAATCACCCCAGCCCAGCCAATGTCAAAAGCCCAATATCCTTGCTTCTGCTTACCTTGTAAGAGGGTTTACTGCAAGACAAATAACCCCTAATTGCTGGAGTAATCACCCCAGCCCTGCCAACGGCAGATCTGAGTACCATGTAAGAGGGCTTACCACAAGAGAAATAACCCCTAGTTGCAGGAGTAATCACCTATACCCAGTCAACTTTAAAAGACCAATAGTCTCACCTCTGCATATCTGGCAGAAGGGTTTATCCAAACTTAAATGGTTTTGGATTCATCTTGAAATCCCCAACCGGCCAAGGACGGAAGATTTATCATTGGAGGTCTTCACCACAAAACATACAAAAGTTGGGTATCTGTGCAGGTGAATTTCGATTCTTCCCTTTTATATATTTCTGCAAAGCAAAAAGGAGGATAAAATAAAAGAGAATGATAATTGGGGTGCAGAGGAAGAAGGTGATGGAAGTTGTTTCGTGTTTCTTTATGTTTTTGTTGGTATTTTCTCTTAATCAGTCAAAATCCGAGGTTGCTTTCAGTCCATGGGACAACCACCTCATAGACTGTGGATCAAACAGCAATACAGTAGTGGGTACAAGGAACTTCAGCTCAGATACCCAATCCTCTTCCTTGTCCATTACCACCAACGAAACAATATTTGCCAACACCCCACCATCCAATTCAGAGAACCTGTCCGATGTCTATTCGACAGCCCGGGTATTCACTAAAGAGTCCTCCTACACCTTCAGAATTCAGCACAGAGGCATGCACTGGTTACGCCTCTATTTCTTTCCTTTCTCTTACCAGAATTACAATCTTGCATCTGCAACTTTTTCTGTGGCCACTGAAAAATTTGGTCTTCTGCAGAATTTTGGCAACCACAAGGGAACTGTGTCCAAGGAATATTTAATATTTATAGCTTCAGATACTCTGGTCCTTTACTTTATTCCTTCAAACAATTCCTTAGCATTTATCAATGCCATAGAAGTTGTTTCTGTTCCAGACAATCAAATGCCAAGCACGGCTCAATCTGTTCCCTCTTCAACACCTTCTGAAGATCTATTCAAACATGCTTTTGAGACAGTGTACAGACTCAATATGGGAGGACCTGAGATCACCCCTGACAAAGACACTCTTTGGAGACATTGGCAACCAGACATAGGATTCTTAACTCCTAGTTCTGCTGCCAAAAGTGCTAATACCACCCTCAACAATATTCAATACAAGGATGGAGTTACCCAAGAAATTGCTCCTTATCTGGTATATGCAACGCTCCAGGAAATGACAGATGCAGGGGTGACAAATCCCAATTTCAATATCTCTTGGAAGTTTTCTGTGGAACCCAACTACAAATATTTCATTCGCATGCATTTCTGCGATTTTGTCACCAAAATACGCAATGTATTGTACTTCAATGTATACATCAACAGTGACATTGCAATCTATAATTTTGATATCTCAAGTAGAACAATTGTTTTGGCACAGCCTTATTACACAGACTTTGTAGCCAATCCCTATGCTGGATCAAACAATCTCTATGTCAGTGTTGGGCCTGACCCAAATTCTAACCCCGTCAATGCCATATTAAATGGGCTGGAGATTATGAAGATGAACAACTCTGAAAGTAGTCTTGCTGGATCTTTTTCTCCAAATGGTTTCATCGCTGACAAAGCAAAGAAGAGTAACAAGGTTGGTCCAATAGTTGGGTCTGTTGCAGGAGTTTTGGCCGCTCTTGGGTTTCTAACAGCAATCTACATCCTCTTTTGCAATCGAAAATCACATACAAAGCACACAAATGCCACTTGGTTGCCTCTCCCTCTACATGGTGGAAATTCAGAAACAATAGGAAGCAAAGGAAGCAAACTTTCCACAGGGAGCCATGCTTCTTCTGGACCTTCAAGTCGAGGCCGCCACTTCACATTTGCAGAGATACAAGAAGCCACAAAAAACTTTGATGAAAACTTAATCCTCGGTGTAGGCGGGTTTGGTAAGGTATTCAAGGGCGTAATTGAAGACGGTACCAATGTTGCTGTAAAACGGGGTAATCCAAGCTCTGAACAAGGGATTGCTGAATTCCGAACGGAAATTGAAATGTTGTCTAAGCTTCGTCACCGTCATCTTGTTTCTCTTATTGGCTTTTGTGAGGAGCGCTGTGAGATGATTTTGGTCTATGAATATATGGCAAATGGACCTCTAAGGAGTCATTTATATGGATCTGGTCTTCCTCCTTTGTCATGGAAACAGAGGCTTGATATATGCATAGGGTCTGCCAGGGGCCTTCATTACCTTCACACTGGAGCAGATCAGGGGATCATTCATCGTGATGTGAAGACAACAAACATTCTGTTAGATGAAAATCTTGTGGCTAAGGTAGCAGATTTTGGGCTTTCAAAGACTGGACCTACTCTGGATCAAACCCATGTGAGTACTGTTGTCAAGGGTAGCTTTGGATACCTTGATCCAGAGTACTTTAGAAGGCAACAATTGACCGAGAAATCTGATGTATATTCTTTTGGAGTAGTGCTAATGGAGGTACTATGTGCGAGGCCAGCCATTAATCCTGCATTGCCTAGGGACCAAGTGAATATAGCAGAGTGGGCAATGCATTGGCAGAAAAGAGGCATGCTTGACCAAATTATTGATCCTCAGCTTGTGGGCAGCATCAATGCTAACTCTTTGAGAAAATTTGGAGAGACAGCTGAAAAGTGTTTGGCAGACCAGGGTATTGACAGGCCCTCCATGGGGGATGTGCTCTGGAACTTGGAGTATGCTCTTCAGCTTCAGGAGACTGCTTTGCTGAATGATCCAGATGAAAATAGTGCCAATCGAATTGACGAGATTCCCTTGCATATTCCTTACCCGGAGCATCTTGATGAAAGTATCATTGAAAGACGTAGTGGTGTAAGCGAACATGATTCGGAAGGTGCAACTACAAATGCAGTATTTTCACAGCTGATTAATCCTCAGGGAAGATGATTGCAGAAATATTTCCATCGGAATCTCCATTAACTTAAGGCATGTTGGCCGGTTTCTTCCTTGTGCTGCTTTTTGTCCCTCAGATATCCTAATACTTGTTTGGTCTTTAATTCTTGAGCCAAAATTTCAAATTTGTTCTTAACAGCGCAATGTTGCCTCTTAACTGCTGTCCAAGTGGAGCACCCTGTGTATTGTTTTTGAATTTTCTTCCATTTTTTTCCTTTCTTTTCTAAAGTTCAAATATCTTTCTACTGTTTAGTCTTATCAAGTAACAATTCCTGTTTAATGCAGCTATTTTCCACCATTAAAAGCGGCCTTGGTTTAAGGTAAAATGTTAGTTTACCTCATAATTGGGATGCTTGTTTCTCACAAAGCACACTTGCTACGTAAAAGAGAAGTTGGGTTTGGTGAATTGTTAATCAGGGTTTCTTTTGTGGAAAAGCACCGTTTGTGCAACATTTATTTCAAATCAGGTAAATATTTTTCTCAATATGTAAATCTCCATTTGTGCACTTATAAAAATGTCTAGAGAGCGGCCATGTTTAAAGGCAAAGATATTAGTTTAATTACACGAATCAAACGCTTCACTAGAAGAGCCTCTATGAAGTATTCGCTGCTTCAGGCTGTTTAGAGCATTAGATTGAAGATGGACTGGATGCCAGTTACTCAATTACATTTCAGTATGTTTTTAAAATGTTGGTTTTCTACTTTGCATATACGCAATTCAATATAATTGGTAGAGATTCGGGGCCACCTTTTTGAAGCGATCGTACTATATTTTATGTAATTGAACGGATGCATGGATTTGCCTTCACTGTCCTGAGAAAAAGGCAGACAAATGTTGAAGGGATGAAAGTAAATCTTGTTGGTGTGAATGTTTGGTTCTTGTTTTTCTAAAATTTGTCGTCATAATCATTTACTGTGAATTTTTAAAGGTTTAATATGACAATATTAACTATCTTTCCTGTGTAGAAGAAAAGTGTGAAATTATTTGAAAGTGTATTGGCTGCAAAAGATTTTTTGTTTGAAATACAGATGCAGATCCAACCAAATTTGTTACATTTGGAGCAGCAGTCGCTTTTCTTTTTGTTTGTATATTATGTCTTTGAACAACTGCCTATTACCCATTCCCCTAAAGCATAAGGTTGAAGGCTTTATCCATTTGTATGGATATGTTTATGACTCCAGGGTTTTGGTGCATGCTATGGGCTGTTATTTGGTGTATGCTATGAAGCTGTTATTTTTCATGGAAAAGGTTAAAAAAGGGGCTACAGCCCAGGGAATAGCATGATAAGCTTAGAAAAAAACCTTGATAAAATCAGGCAAGTTTGTTTCAAAATTTTTGCCCCCTTTTACTAAGAAGGCTAGATCTATATAAGATATAGACACAGGGAAGTTAAAAAAAGCCAACTATAAACAGCTAATCATTTGCCTCTTTATTGGTATCTGAGATTATCATAGGTGGTCTGTAACAGATAATCATTTGCCTCTTTATTGGTATCTGAGATTATCATAGTAAGTCTGTAATTACTAATCATTTGCCTCTTTATTGGTATATGAGATTATCATAATAGGTTTGTGCTCTCTTTCTTAGCCTACCAAAACCAAAGCACCAAGAGTCTCAGCCAACTGGGATGCGACAAAAGTACAAGTGTTGATGCCCAGTTTGGAGTAGATAGCCTTGATCGTTTTGCCCCTCTGAGATATCATCAACCACCTTAGCTTTCAGTAACATCCACCTCTAATCAGTTGAAAACTCAAGCTGAAATTTAGCTGTTCAATGTCCTCATGTATGGTGTGAGTATTGCTGGCACCAAACAAAATTATTTGCACTTCAGTCAACTGGGCCACCTTAGTGTGCCCAGCTTTAAGAGTGGATTGGTTCGGGTCCTTCATTGCTTGAAGAACACAGTCTGCTGAAGCCCCTTTCCCCAGTCTAGCTGCCGGCTAAGCTCAAAACAAGTTAGTCGCAGTCTATTTTAATAGTTATTGGTCCTTAATACTCTAGTAGGGCGGACTCTCAGAAATCCAGGGCTTGATCAAGTGCGATTCTTGTTAAATTATCAAGCAGAACCCCACTATTCAACAGTGGTCTGAGCTTGAGATCGTCCATCAACCCCATGAAAAAAGAATGCACGGCATCAATAAAGTATATATGGATCATTTCACAGTTTTTTCCCTTCACAATGTTCATTATGAGGAGATTTTCCCTTTATGGGGCTGGGTAGTCCTGTGAGATGAGCCCTTGCCACCCTGCACTTCTTTAGTGGACTCCATGGTCGAACTCTGGTTTCCTTGCACCAACCAAACATGCCAACTGACTCTTAGGAAGTGTGTCAGCTCGAGGAGAGACAAATGGGAAGGCCAAATGGAGGGAATCCCAAAATAACTGCGAAAAAAACCAAATTCTAACTGCCAAGACAAACAACCTTGGAAGTTGGGGGAAACAAATACGAACAACTAAGACAAACAACCACTGAGAATGTAAAACATAAAGACGAATGGAATTGACCATCCCCATTGTCAAATAAATACCAAGAAAACTAAGCCGCACAACCAACATTCGTTGTGAAACACACAACCTTTTAATAATACTAAAAGACAAACAAGCAACATTCCAGAAATGGCAAGCATGCAGGGAGCCAACTGAAATCCTAAAATTGGAAGTGTTTTGGAGATCAAAACTGATTCAATATTTGCAATCATGAGGGGGCCGCTGGGGGTGGCGGTGAGGTGATAATAAATTGTTGAACACATCTATCTACCGAGAGGGGGGCGGGACGGGGGGTGAATAAGTAGATCTCAAAACCAGTTCCTTAAAACTTTTACATTGAATATTAAACAAATGCAAACTTAAAGAACAAAACAAAGATTCACATGCACAAAAGCAAAGTTCAGAACCCCAGATTTATACGTGGAAACCCAAAGGGAAAAACCACGGTGAGAATGTTGCTAAAAGCTACTGTTCTATTCCAACGTCACAAAAATTTATTACACTCACTAAACTTCATTGGTTACATTCTAGAACACCAATCTTAAGGAGACACCCATCCTTTGTTCTAAGCACCAACTCGTAATAACCTCATTGATTATATATTTAAGGGTTACAACCCTAAGGAGACACCAATCCCCTAACTGAGCATCAACTCAACCTCACTGATGGCACCGACCAAACAATTGTGTGAAGCTACAACTCCATCTAATGAAAAATAGATTCAAAACAGAATCTGGTTTTGTTCCTTGTTGCAATTCTAGTTTGCAACCGCTCATGCTTTGCACAATATTTGTATGTGCATTCTTCTTCGTAGTCTGTCTTTCAGTGTGTAGATTCTTCTATTCAACACACTGCCTAATATTCTTTCTGTCCCCTTTTTTATGTGTTTGAATATGTCTAATTGACACTCTGCATAACTCTTTTTCTGTGTCTCAGTTTTTCTATTTGACACAATATATGGCTCTCATATTTGACCATATCATCAATCAATGCTTTAGATGAGTCTCTTAACTTTATACACTCTGCACTCATGGCTTGACTCTTTTCATTCTAAGCAAATAACTATTTTTCTTCTTTTCTCTGAGCCTTTTGGAATTCTGCTTGTGTTGCTTCAATTACAACATTTGCAAGATTGGAATGATTATGTGATTAGTCGTTTTATTTCACAGCGCTTCAAAAAATCGACTGTTGATTCCCTCCAACCTTCACGCCAGATTCTTATGATTAGCCGTTTGCATTTAAAACTTTAAAAGCTGGCCTTTGATCTCCTCCTTTGTACCATCCTTGAAACTAACTCACTTCGTTGGATCTTCGAATGCTTTTTGACTTTACCTTTGGTCATCTTTAATATGCGTCCGTCGATCTCAAGACTCTAACAGCCGCGAGCCGTTGGATCTCCATAGATGCATAGTCTTTACTTAAGATATTGGTTAAACAATGAGCTCCTTGCATCATCTCACTGCCCTCTGTGTCTTTGGATCGCTGTCGCTCCATCGATGTCCTCAAAGATGCTCGATCCTTAATTGATTGCTTTGTCACTAAACATTGATCACTTTGTTCCATCCGGGTCCTTACGCTTCATTGGATCCTCTTAGGTACCGTCCAATCTTAGCAAATGCATGATCCTTAACTAAGTCATTAATCGTCAACATGTTTGACTTCATCTCACTTACCGCGACATTCATGAGAGCTTTCGCTCCATTAGATCTTGCCAAACTTGCTTGGACTTTAACTACGTCACTGAGTCATTAACCCTTGAGCGCCTTTATGCCTTGGATCTATTCACTTCGTTGGATCTTTAACCTAGCTTCTGCACATTGTTGGATCTTCGAAGATGCATGTTCTTTAGTTGTCGAGCAACGTAATGCTTTCGGATCATATCGCTCGTTGGATATGCATTGCACAATCATCCACGCACCATCAGATTCCTCTGACAAACTTGTGAGCCTTTGACACTTGTCATTTGCACGTTCACTTAGAGGGTCCTTTGACATGTTGACTCTGCGTTGCTCTTTTGGATCATTTGCTTTGATCAAGCGCAAACCGTTGATCTTCAACTAGCGTGAATGTGACACTTGTCACTTGCGCGTTCACTCGGAGGGCTCTTTGACAATCTGACTTTGCTTCGCTTCGTTGGATCATTTACGTGCGATGCAATGCGAACCGTTGATCTTCCAACAAGCTCAGACATTTTCTTAAGTCATAGACTTAGGAAAATATAAAGTCTTGTGTTGTTCCGTAGCCGGTAATAGCTCTATCAAGGGGTTGGTTTCTTGACAACAAGGAAGGCTTAAGTTATAACATAAGCAATCGGTTCCACAATGCCTTAGCATCTACAAAAGTATTGAGGTTTTACCAAGCGCCTCATAGTAAGCCAATATAAGGGTACCCTTATTATATATGAAGATTCTTTCCGAGCCAACCCAACCCATATTACCTTTGGTAGCACCATCAAAATTCAGCTTTACAACTGATTCTTGAGAGGGCGTCGACATGATTCTTTTGTTATGTATCCCAATGTTGTTGATCCCATCATCATGGGTATGGGTGGTTATTCTTTATAATCACAAGAGTTATTTATTTTATAATTCCTTAGATTTCCTATAATTTCTCTCTAGTTTATGCATGATGTTGATGTTTAACTATTTTTTAAAATATTTTTAGAAGTTACAACCTAGCTATATCACTAAATTTTAACATGGCATCAAAGTTGGAATATTTTAGCCGTTGTTGAGTTGAGAAGAATGGAAACTATAAAAAAATGTTGGATTGGCTTTCCAGTTTGTTTTTTACATTTCATTATTGCTTATGGATTTTGGAAGCAACAAAGTATTTTAGGGGTGCATAGACAAAAGATTGATGCTTGTATGATTGGTGATGGAGCATACAACTTTGTAAGTTGACAACCTCTGAATTGTGAGAATTAGTGATGCACTTTAGGAAAGGTAACCAAAAAAGGTATGTTAGTCTTCACAAATCAATTTTTTTGGGGTATTAATGTAGTTACGGTTAGAGGTCTCAATTAAGAGATGTTTTCTATTACGCACCCCACATTTACATAGTGGAAATACAACGTAAATTTATTACTTCAAAGAGAGAGTACACAACATTAAAATGATCATCAACAATTCAACCTTTCACACAATACAATCCCACCAATGCCTGCAGGTTTACAAACAACAAATTAACATCGCAGTGTTAGTTAAGTGACTCATCTCCAATAGCTCTTCCTAAATATACACACCTCTATTGTAGTACGCCTTTAAATCGCTCTTGAACTATTTTCCAATCTAAAATTGAATGCCTTTTCAATTGAAGAGGAAGTGTTTATTTAGATAAACAATCCACCCATTTAATTTAATTGATTTTAACAATCCACTAAGGCAACATGTCAAATGTTCTTGACACATCAAGAAACACTGAAATCATTAAATGCACACAAGTCCCTATAGTCATTAAATGAACACAAGTTTTGATAGTAATACATTTCAAAAATAATGCATCACATAATTAATGCACCATAACACATTACCAATCCCTGTTCCCAATCTCAACGTGTTACCACTTATCCATGCAAGGTGTCCAAATGATTAGTATTAAGCTCAAAGAAAGTTGAATGAGATTGCAGGATTTTGTAACGATCATTTATCATGAAAACCTTTATATTATGATTCTCAAATCATTTCAAGCATGCTATCACATTTTATCATAGGTTTTTAAAATGACTTGCGATTCATCACACGATCTGTGTAATGAAGAACTAGAACTTGTAACACAAATAAGAATCTTAATGCTTGAAAATGTGCCATTGACTATCAAAACAACAAAATACTTCACCACAATTTATTACGAACTACTCATGTTTGTGGTTGATACAAGATTACACGTGGCCCTGGATGCTCTTGCATCAAGTGTGCTTGAGGGTCTTACATAGGGAGGTGGGTAGTTTTAGTCAACCGTGCTTACAAGACCTAATCCCACCCTTTACAATGGTATAACAACCTCATACACAACTCCAATGTCCATTTAAAATATTTAGTCGCCTTTTTTTAAGAATTTATGATATCATGATCTAATTGAAGATCATTCAGGTAATTTTGTAAATGCAAAAAAGAAAATCAATGAATCCACATATGACCTCATTAAAATATGGAAATCCTTAGCACATAAAGTCAAACTTAACATGAGTGAACAAGGAGTTTTCAAAATTTTCATTACCACCCTAGAACCAAAGTTAATCACGGCCCTAGAACCAAAGTCACAATATGAAGTATGAACCTTCTCACCTAAGAACTTAGAAGATGATTTTGAACAAGCTAAATGACAAATTATCTCATAAACAATCCGGGCATCCACAAATTTCAACTAGAAAAGAGAATTTCAAATCAATATACATAATAAACTCTGTTAATCCATTAACATCTTAAACATACTTCTCCACAATCCTTGTCCAGGATTCTATCTATCCCAAGTATTCAAGACAAGATTGAACTCAAGCATAAATTATACATACCTCGACCTTAAAAGATAGATTCTTACAAAATCATTACTCCAATGGTACAATCCTAACAAATTTTGTTGGTGGCATGCCAATCTAGGACACACAAACTTACGTGAGCTTAAAAGGTTTACATACAATTTCATTTTAAGCATAAAATTTTATTAAGAGCAATCACACAAGAAAGATATTAAGAATACCTCATAGCCTCACAAGGACAACAAAATTATCAACAAAGATCTCATAAATCCAACACCCCACACAACATAGCATATATAGAATCTTCCCCTCTTCAAACCATCACTAACCCCAAGCAAATCGATTCAATTGATGGAGTTATGAAGTTAAAAAAAAACAAGGAAAGAAGTTATGACCAAAATTTCATCAACACATAATATGTCAACACAACAAAAGCCTCCCCACAAGGACCTTGTCCAACCAAACTCCAAAAATCTGCCTTAAGAAAAAATGATCATTAAAAGTATAACTACAATGAATGAATATGAAAATATACTTATTTCACCAACCAAATTCAAACCTAATGAAAAACCTTGTAAAACCATCAAAGCTTACTCCAATGTTCAAGAAAAACTATTGATATGGTACTTCCCAGAAATTGGAACAGTGCATACCTTGAAAATTTTTGCTAATGAAAGTCATGTGCACATCCCCAGACCATAACAATTTTCATGCAATAATTGCAAGCTATAGAAGAATCCAAACAAAATATTGATACCGAATAATCTAATCAACTTCCACAAGCTCAATCAAGCAATAAAACCTCAATAGAGTTTCCAATAGATGATAAAAACGTCTATAGATTTGATGACCCTCATCTCTTATTAGTGTTATCATCAATGAAACTCAAGTCTGGGAAGTCCTCGTGGACAAAACTTCTGATATTTATATGATTAATTGAAACTTAAGTAAATTCTGAAATCAACTTCAATAAAATATGACTTTGTTGTAGAGGCTATGACAAAAATAACCAAAAGCCACTAAGATGCATTTGGGTGCATATCAAAGTAAGACATACAATTTTACATATTAAATCAATGGTCCTTGACCTACCACTCATAATATTCTCCCATAAAACCTTGGATTCATTGTTTGAGAGTAATTTCTTTTTCTTGAAGTCAATGCCTTATATTCATTCACAACAACATTTAAAAAATCACCCTAAAGAATAAATGATCATCAAAGATATAAAACATACAATAAACGAATATGAAAATATACCTATTACACCCAATAAATCCAAACCTAAGGAACAACTACGAAAACCAACAAAGCTTACTTCAATGTTTTGCTAAAATATTGATGTGGTACTTACCAAATTTTGGACATTATAATTTTCTTGAGAAACTCAACACCATGCCTTGAAAATTTTGACTAATGAAAGTCATGTATACATCCCCATACCATAGAAAATTTCTTATGAAACAATTGCAAGTTATAAAATGATCCACGAAAAATATTAATACTCAACAATTTAATTCACTTTCACAAGCTCAATCAAATACCAAAGTTCACAAAATTGAAACCATACCTCAATCATGCAATAAAATTCCATAGAGTTTCCCATAGATGACATGGCCAATGATGAAATTGACCCTCCTCTCTTCATTATTGTTATCATAAATGAAACCCAAGTTTGGAAAATTCTCATGGACAAATGCTCCAACTTTGATGTCACCTTCCGCTGGTTATTTGAAACTTTTAAGGTATTATAAAAACAACCTAAAAAACACACAATTTCATTGCAAAAGTTTTGAAAAAAATAACCAAAAGCCACTAGGATTCATTTGGCTTCCTATTAAATTAGAACATAAAGCTATATGCATTAAAGTAATAGTCTTTGACCTACCACTCTCTTATAATATTCTCTTAGGATAACCTTGCATTCACCACATGGAAGTAGTTGCATCTTCTTGAAATCAATGCTTTAGATTCATTCCAAATGACATTCATTATGAACATGACCCAAACCCTTGGGGCCTCCTAGTTATTAACCCAAAGAATGAATTTTAAATCCCCATAACCAGCACAATTACTAATATGCCACCCCCTGAAAACAAAATTATGCATCCCAACTTACATGTGTTTTCACAAAAATGGATTTCACATAAAAATGCAAAAAAATAATCATAAACATTTAACTAGGTTTGAGCTTGCATATAAAAATAAAATAAACTAATTACTTAATTCTATTTCTTGAGCAATAAATGATAAAGAGGTTAAAAAATGTATCTTTCTTTGGGGGTTGATCTTTATGAAGACTCTTGATGCTTCAAGTCCAAAGCTTCATGCTCCTGGAAAAACCTCACAAAATGATTAAAAAATGGGAGTTGGATTTGGGGTCTGCCTCAGTCAAACCCCATTTATAGAGCAAGTATTAAAAAACAACATATGCATTATATAATCCAACATGAAGTTTAGTGAAATATCCTAACCCTTAAAAATTTCACTAAAAAAAATAGATTTTTTCTAGATGATTTATTGTATTGTTCTCTCTTATCAAATGATTAGGGTAAATTTTAGTGGTTCATATCGAAATTAACTTGATTTTGTTGGCAAATCTCTAAGTATATGTTTCAAAAGTTTAGCAAAAATTAACAGACGGTGTTAAGGTGAGAAGGCAAATGGACAAATGAATCATAATGGGGTGAAGAATCCAAATGAATATGCAACTATACAAAAAACCCGTAGATAGACTGCACCTTGTTTTTCTATGGATCACACCTCTTCACCATCGAATAAAAAAGTTGATGGTGAATGAAAATAATGCTACTAAATGATAGCCATGCTATCATCTAACAGTAATGCTATTGAACGTTAACAAAACTGTCGTTTGAAAATAATATTGTCAAATGACATCAATGCTGTGATTTGATACTAATGCTCTCAAATAGTAGCAATGCTACCAAATGACAGTAATGATGTCACTTGGTAGCAATGCTATCATTCTACAACATTATTTTCAAATGACAAAGATTACTGTTAAACAAAAACATTATTGTTATTCGATAGTGTTACTATCATTCAATAATGTTTCCATTGTTTGGTAGCATTACTGTCGAGAGATAACATTACTGTCATTCATAATCATTATTGTCATTTGACAGCTTTGGTGTCACTTGGTAGCATGTTGTCATTCAACATCATCGCTTGACACTTCATCCCTTTCTTGATATTGAAAGTTGCCATTATGAGGGAGACACATGTTTATATAGAATGACGAATAAGCTCATATTGACTTTCGACAGAGCAGTGAAATATATATATAGTAGGTGAGCCGACCTAGAAAACTGACTTACATCTAGATAATTTAAACAAATCCACATTGTTCACCAACCCTTAAAAATAGCCAAATGCTAATTTTTAAAACCATAATATTCATGAATTAACGAAGAATAGCCACTAAAATTTGCCCTACAAATGATCTACTAGACATTTATTTATAAAAGTTTTTTGAAATTAATCTAGACAATATTCACACCCAAACCAACTTCCACATGATAAGGGCCTAAAATAAGGGAAGTGGGAATGCATGCTGTTTAACCCTTTTTGATTTGGATAGATAAGGGTTAAAGGGTTAGATTAGCCTAATCAAATGGATGAATAAAACTATTCTAAAGCAGGTCAATTAAATTAATTTAGATAACACAATATATAGAAAGTATAATACCAATTGATATTCTCAACACAAAGAAGGGATAATACTTAGCTTTCTTACATATGCATAAACGAATATGAGATGCACAAATGCAAGAATAAATAGACTAATGTTCAGGATCTCATCATCAGATTCTTGAAATATTATTTTTGGAGCCCTGGACATTACCATCGACTTGTGGATACTAGAGTTTATGCTTTTATCATGTACGAAATATATGTTGTATTCAGAAGCTATTACTGGACTTATCAAGGTTTTTTGTCACCTTTCTATTGATATGTTTAGATCACATAAATAGGCTGTATATGAATGTATATAGCTCAAACCATAGTTCTTTACCTTAGGTCATGTCACCTTGCCAAAAATGGGTTAGTAGGCTCACGAAGTTGGGTTGAAATCAAGGACCCCTTTGTCAACAAACACTACCTACATATCCAATACTCCAAAGAGGGCCTCAAACATATATATTTATCTCCTAAGTGTGGGTTTATGTGTGCATAATGGTGAAATATGTTATATGCAAATGTAAATACTAAAATTGAATATTTATAACATCTCATACTTGTACATTTGACAAATATCAATTAAGTCTCTACCCTTTAGTTCTAGACCTCCCTGCTAACAAAAAGGATGCATTCACCATCTCACTATACCTAAATGCTCATTTATTAGTCTGTTTCATATAATTTTGATGACACATGTCCCTTATACTAATTTTTTTAATTAAAACTTGATAAACATCCTTCGTTAGCAGTTTTATATCTATATATGTTTTTTAGTCTTCTGGAGACTATTGGCCACATAGGGACACTACCACCAATGGTAGTGTCCAGATCTTTATCTAATGTATAGTTTTCAAAATTCATATAAAATGAAAATGATTTGAAATCTATAGGTCATCCTATTTGTCTTATTGAACCCTACCATGAGATATTTTTAAAAGGTGTGGTATAAATACAATTATAAGCCTTCTCATTCTTCATCTAAAAAATAATAAGAAAACAACTACTAAAGCTAAATAAATCAACTAAACAACCAAAATATTATACCCTATTCATCCATATTTCTATATCAAGCATAAAAATAATCATATCAAAGGTTTGAATCACTCAAAGAGTAGCTCATGAGCGATATTTTTCAAATTACAAGCTATATCACTGCATACATCATTGTATAGTATATTGCACCCTTTTGCACACACTTTCCAACACATAGGAGAGAACTACATAAGTCTAAGGCCCTAATTGATAGCACCAATTGATAGAGGTGTCTTTAGATTCAGCTTAACATTGTGATCCCACTAACCCATTTTTAACAAATTCATTCTAATGGTGAAGGGTGAAGAGCTATGGTTTGATCGATTGAAAAAGAGTGAAAAATGTATATCATATCAAAATAAATCAAAAAAAAAGGAAACAAAAAACTTATAATAATGAAGTTGGTTGCACCAAGATCTTATCATTATTCTATACTAGACACCTATGTCATAGTTAGACACTAACATCGACGGTAGTGTCTAGATTCGATAGTAGTGTCTGTGGATACAAAAGTATAATTTATAAAATCTAAAAATTGATCCAAAATATTGATCATGCATACTTTACACCTATTTCTATTCTAGATCTACCTGTGCACAATAAACCAAACTAAGTATCATATCTCTTTAGTATTGAAATAAATTGAACATCTTTCAAATTAAGTACTTTTTATATTTGGTATATTTCAATTTTATAATTCAAAATATCTATTTATCCAAGTTTTCAATTAACTGACATGCTGTAGATTAGTTTATCACCTTTGTTCTTGAATTATTTATATATTATTAACCTTATATCACACAGTATCTAGAAACTTAGGGTTAAACATTTGGTGAACCTGACCTCTATGTCTCTTTATAGAAACCCTCACTTGCCCTAGTGTATTTAGTGTCCTAAGATTTTTCCTTCTTATTTTTTTCTATATCTATTTTATTATATGTATGCGACCTAGGCATAGTCCTGGATTAGGTGGTGTTTTTATTGAACACTTGGAGCTTCGTCTTTTTCCACCTAAGATGGCTCAAACCAATGAATTATCAAATCCTATGCCTAATGAAAGTGAAAAAAATGTTGAAGAGGTTATCATAGAAGATGATTCTGATCATGAAAATAATGAATTTAATTCAAATAATGAACATGAACAAATAGATCAAGAGCAAGTACAAGTTATTGCTATGTTTTGAGAGTGTATCTATCAAAACCCTAAAGATCTTGATGAGATCCTCAAAACCACATTGAAAACTAAAACAACAAAAATCATGGATGAACAATTAGGTGCATCTATTGATCATGCTATTAGAGCTATGAGACATCTCCATATTATAATTTATCTCCCATTGATCACATCATCACTTTATACATTAATAGGGGCATGGGTTATGTGTTTACACCATTGTTTTGCAAAACAAACTACATTTTTTATGAGAATCACTAGCACTTCAACCCAATTACTGGTTTTAATGTCTATATCAAATCAAACCATGGGTACATCCTCTTTGGTGACTTTTCAAAATTCAAACCTTATCAATAAAAATGTGTAAGATCTTATGAAAACTATAAAAAAATTTGAAGTTAATGTTATTAACATTGAGAAAAATTATAGGAAATCACCTTATGCTATTGATTCATAAGATGTGTTACATATTCCTCCTGCACTTGAAATATCTTTGCACCCTTTGCCAACTGGTTTTGTTGCACCCAAGTTCACATTTTATGATGACATGGGTGATCCTAAATAACATATATGATATTTTTATGCATCATGCCTTTATTGTGCCTCTAATGATAAAATTTTGATCAAATTATTTCTAAGGAGTCTAAAAGACTATGCTTTACGATGGTTCTATGATTTACCACTCCAATCAGTGAAATCATTCAAAACTCTAACCGATTAGTTCCTAGTGCATTTATCTATCAACATCATTTAAAATATTTCATATGCTCAAATTTGAAAGATCAAACAAGGAACCAATAAACCTATCAATGAATATGTTTTGAGATATAAAACAATGTTAGCCAAAATGATAAATCTAATGGAAGATAAAAATTACAAGACATCTTCAAGCAAAGCTTGCTTGCCCCATTATATGAGTCCATTGTTTTCAAAAAATTAAAATCTTTTGAGGACTTATTCCATATTATTAAATATCATGAAATAAAATTTATTTCCTTAAACAAGCTTAAGTATGTAGCAAACACATTGAATACATCTAATACCAAGTTTCATATCAAACCAAGCTACAGGGTCAAACCTAAAAAACTTAAAAAGAAAAAAACACAATGGTTAACATAACATCACAACCACCTAATCGATTCATCTTATCCAATGCACCTAAGAGAAAAGTTACATAATTACCCGAGTCTCCAACTTCTTTACTTTAGAAGCTTATGGAGTGTCATCTCATATTTCTTTTTCCTCTCATAGAGGTTAATAGGAGTCAAACTCTACCCATAGGATATGATGCTAATGCATATTGTGACTATCCCCAAGACCCTAGGTATTCTAATAACAAATGTTATACCTTGAAGCATAAGATATAAGACCTAATTGATGATCAAATGATAACCTCTGATGATCTTCCAAAGAATTCAAGTTTACAACCTGGTGATCACCATAATCAAAAAATATTTAACAATCCTTTATAGGATCATTATGAGAAAGATGTAGTTTTTAAAATGGCATACAATGCACATCCTCCTCCATCACATTATGGGCACCCATTATATGATATTATTGGAACTTATATATGCACAATATCTCCTATGGTTTAGATACATTCTATTATGTTTGATGATAATGAAATAATGGAAGATGACTCAGATATTCATTCATTATTTATTTAAGCATACCTTGATCATAAGCCTATACATAGTATTATGATTAACAATGGTGCTAGTAAGAATGTATGTACTGTGACTCTACTACAAATTTTGGAAATACAAGATGATTTATACCCTTCAACCAAAATGATCAACATTTTATGAGACATCACAACATGTTATTGGTGAGTTTGATTTACCTTTATAGGATGGTACAACACATGTGGTTACCATCTTATCAATTATATCATATAAAAGAGTCTTTACTATGTTATTGGGATGACATTGGATACATAAAATCCATGTAGTACCTTCCACAGTGCATGGGTGTCTTAAATACATTCATACCAATAGGGTATTCACATTGCCTAGAATTCCATATGAACGAACATCCACTTAAAAAAGAGAAGTTTATTACAAGATAAATAATTATAAAATCTATTAAATTTAATCCTTAATGAAAGGGTAATCAATAAATAATCCCCTTTCCTAGGTGGCCCATACTTGAGAGACCTTTACACTAGAGATTCAAAATGGACTCCACAAAATCTTCATCTACTCTTACACAAAATAATCAATTACTTAGAGCAACTAAAAATGTTCCAATTATAGGTACTCTAAATAAACCTCAAATCACAAAATGATGGGTTCCATGAACCCCTACTCCTTTTATTATTTTTTCATGACCATAGAGTCATATTACAAATATGCATAATAACACAGATTATCCAGATCTAGATATGAAACATATGCATGCTCTTTGGAAATAACACTAATTTCATATACTATATTTTGAGTTTGTATCTACCTATGAACATCTATTGGATGGGATCATAGGCTATCCTTTTCCTTTCAAATATTTAAAAATCCAAAAAAATCAAATAATCAAGAAAATACAAAAACATTAAAAAAAATAAAAAAACTTCAACATTCTCAGATTTTATTAACTCCTTGGCATCTATGTTGTTTACTTTATGTTAATAGATAACATATCCTTTAATTTATACATACAAATATATTTCATGCATATTTTAAATGTGATAAATACATACCCAAACACATGATCTATATATTTACAAATGTTGGACCTTTGCTCTACCCGTTTCATATAGTACATTGGGGGCATCTACTTTATTTGATCATGATTGTTATATGTTACATATACTTTATGATCATTTATACATTATCATGTTTGAGCTTATATACTAATACTTACACATGTCTATATCCATGCTCATATCTTTCATAGTGTACTTGATATTATATACTACATAACATTTTTTACTAACACATATATGCAGGGACTAATATAATATACTTATGATGACTGCTTATGCTTAATCTACTTTTTTCTCTTCCTCAAGTGTATTATGTATGAACAATATAAATATAAATATACAAATTATCCTACTTGGTAAATAAAAACTCAAATAAGGTAATCAATTAACATCTATTACCAAAGTAGCATGACCAAATTAGATCCGCTAAACCTTAGGGAACAATTATCACACAACACTAAAAGAGAGGGTTCCAAAGTCTTTAGGAAAATAATATCATGAAATAACCATAGATATGTCTTACAATGTATAAAATCAAGTATAATCTAGTGATAACAAATATTTTAATGCAAATTAGGATGATTTAAAACAAATAAAACAAAATAAGGGATCATATTCACCAAATGGGGGCCTAAATCACCTAAGATGGAAGATGGCAAGCCAAAAAAATGCTATAGATTCACTAAGTTTAAGTGTATAAGTAATATAAGAAAATATTTATACATTAAAACTTATTACTTTATGCAATATTTATATATCAAATAAAGTAACAAAAGTTAGAGATACTTCCCTTGGAATGAACATATCAAGTCTCAATCTTCCCCTTGGTCAATGGTGCTTTGAAATAGATTATTGTAGATTTGTAAGGATCACACTAGTTGAAATCATCTCTAGGTTAAAATATTCTTACTTACATTCAAGACTTCCCAAAAGACAAGCTATCTTTCCTCCAAGGAAAACCCTAAGCAATGGTTCCTTCAAATGCAGATGTAGCAGAATTGTGAGTTGTAATAATATGAAAATGAATGTTCCTCTCTATTGAGTTGAAGTGAAGGTTTTAATTATAATAATGGATAGGTCTTAACCCTTCCATATTTTTAGATGAAAATGTCACCCCATCATGAACTAATTTTGAAAATTTACTGTTTGGTCTTAAAACTAGGTTGACCTAGGCTGACCTAATTGCATAACGTGTGCTGTAACTTTCATAACTGGGTCTACCATGACTGACCTAGTAAGAAAATGGATTTTTTATTAGTTAAGGTATATTGATAAGATAATTTATTAGGGATTTAGGTAAGAAGGGCATGCATTAGGTTTATATATGATATAATTAACCAAAAATCTTACGAAGCACCAATGGTCTTCCCACCCCTTTTCTAGTGCACCTTTTAAAGCGTGCACTTATAGATATTGAAACTCGATAGGTTCCTGCATGAGAGAAATTGCTAGTAAATGATAAAGTTTAATTTTTTTGTGTGTAAACATATTCTATTACTTGTAATTGTCTTACTTGTGGAACATTTGAGTATGATCCTTACATGTTGTCCCCTATGCCATTGTATTTTGTTTGGACATTTAAATATGTCATTCCATGTTGATTGAAAATTTAAATTTCATCTCTTTTGATTGTGTGATATTTGAACAAGCCCCTTGTATGAGTTATCTTTGGATCATTATTTTAAAATAAATTGAGTGATCTTATGTGTGTGCTTGTTTATTTTCTAAGCTTGTACTGTTACTCTCTAGACATTGCCTTGATCTATATCATGCATCATTGTGACTTGATGTGATCACATATTGCAAGCCTAATTGATAAATCTACTTTGACATGTTATCACTATATACTACATGATTCATACACAAATTATGCAACTACCTTATCCTTTTGAGGTAAGATATATGTTCTATATCCTATTTTTCTCACCCCAAAAGGGAGTTATATCAATGGGGGCATGTCATAGAAGCATGACCTTCACATTGTGATAGTTTCCAAATTTTAGCGGGGACATGTCATAAAAACATGACCTCCACACTTATACACTTTCTTAGTATTTATAGATTTTAGTGGGGGCATGTTATAAAAACATGACCTCCATAATTATACACTTACTCAATATCTCTAAATTTAAGTAGGGGCATGTCACAAAGACATGACCTCCACACTTACACAAACTTCAGTTTAGTTCCATGATTCAATATACACCTAGGTCATAATCTTATAAATTGCACCAATGTTGTACAAATTTTAAATATTTTTTTTTCATATTTATGACACACATACTCCAGCTCAGACATATTTGATGTGCATATGCCATGTTATTGCATTTTTTTTTTGAAACCTACCAATTATACTACTCACTAGGATGCACCAATTACACCAAAATGTATTGTTAGCGAGCCTTTTCTATTGCAATAGTTGGTTAATTTTATAGGTTTAAGTGATTAAATTATTGAACCTCACCATATTTATAGATTGGAGTGATTAATTCATAAAATCTCACCAAATTTATAGGATGAGTTGATTAAATCACTTAGCCTCACCGTATTACATATATTAACACTTAAGTTGTGTGATTGAGATATAATGTTCTCAATGATCATGTCACAACTCATCCTTGCACTAGATTTGGGGCATAATCCTTCTAATCTCCCTCTTTAAATATTTGTAGTTTAGGATTGAACCTCTTCCAACTTCAATGCTTCATAAGGAAGCATCTTTACCAAGTCAAAGCATTAAGAGGTAACATGGTTGCATTGACACACATGTGTACTCCTTCTTTGGTCTCTCTCTTTTCAAACATTTCAATTATTTTAAATTTTAGATTATATGCACTGATTTATATTGTAACATGCTATTGGTTACATTTATTACACCAAAAAAATCACTTAGGGATCAAACAAAGGCAAGGTGTGATGTACACACCCAAGTAAACATTTATTTCCTTTAACCTAGTAATTTCATCCTTATGGATTACTATATTAAAGGAGGAGAATGTAGATACTTAAAATAAATATTTATAGCATCTTAATCTTGCACATTTAGAAAATATCAATTAGGGATTTACCCTTCAGTTTTATATCTCCCTACTTTCGAAAGGCTCACATTCACCATCTCACTATGTCTAAATAATTATCTCTTAGTCCAATCAATATCATTTTGATGACCTAAGTCCACTGTATTGCAAATAAAGCTTAAAACTTGATAAACATCTTTCACCATAAAATTTATATCCATACTTATTTTATATCCTTCTAGACACTACTGACCACAAAGGGACACTACCACCAATAGTAGTGTCCGAATTCTTATCTAGTGTCTAGTTTCCAAAAGTCATCCAAATTGCAAATGATTTAAAATCTATGGGTCAGCCTATTTTGTCTTATGATGTTGTATAAATACTAGTATAATCCTTATCATTCCTCATCTATAAAATACCAATCACACACCTATTAAATCTAAACCAATCAATTGTGAAACTAAGCTATCATACCTTATTCTTTCATATTTCTATATTAAGCATATGATCAGTCATATTATAAGTTTGAAGCACTCAAAGAGTATCTCATGTGTGATATTTATAAAATAACAAGATAGATCACTACATACATCATCATATAGTATATTGCATCTTTGTGCACACACTTTTCCACACATAGGGATAATTACATAAGTTTGAGTCCCTCTTTAGAGTATTGACTATGTAGGCAATGACTATTAACAAAGGGGTATTATTGGTTAGCTCGACACCATGAGACCACTAATTTATTTTTAGAAAATTCATTCCAAGGGCAAAGAGTTAGGGTTTGATCAATTGGTAAAGAGTTATATCCTATATCCCAGATCTGAATGCATCAGACAAAAGGTGAAATAAAACTCATAACATTGCAGTTGGTTGCATCCAAATCCTGTCATTGTTTCATACTAGACACCTACATCATAATTAGACAATAGCATTGACATTAGTGTCTAGATCTAATAGTAGTGTCAAAGGATACAAAAGTAATTTTTAAAAAATATGATGACTAATGTAGAATATTGATCCTACATTCTTTACACTTGTTTCTAGTAAAGATCTTCCTATGCATAGTAAACCTAGATAAATATCAATTTTCTTTAGTATTACAATAAATTAAACATCTTTCACATCAAGTACTTTTTATATTTATCATATTTTAGATTTATAATTTAGAATATTCATTTATCTAAGTTTGCAATTAATGGGCCTACTATAGATTAGTTTATCACCTTTTTGCTTGAGCTAATTCTATATTATTAATCATATACCATACAATATCTATAAATTTAGGGTTAAACAACAAGGACATGAAATGATCTAGCTTGTAACTTGACAAGTACTACTTATGGGTTATTATTTGAATGTTTCAAAATTGTAATGTCTGATCCTATGAATGATATAGAAATAGGGAAGAATTGGGCAGTAGAAATCAATTTTAAAATTTATTGAATGGGATTGAATAGGTGCTTGCTTAGTATTTTGTAGATGGATAATGTGTAGGATTTGATTTGTATTTAGACCACAAATTTTAAAAATATCTCATGGAAGGTTTAGATAAGACAAATAAATCAACCCATGTATTTCAACATATTTACAATTAGGATGAATTTTGAGGTATAGACACTAGATAAAAAATATAGACACTAACATCGATGCTAGTGTCTCTATGTGAACGGTAATATCTAAAATGATAAAAAAATATTGAAGGTTTGTAATTGATAGTGAAGGATATAAATCATATTTTAAATTGGTTATAGTGTATAGGTGATCTAGGTCATCATAATGATAGAGTCAAAGATAAATAGTTAGGCATAATGGGATGGTGAATGCAAGCCTTTCGGTATCAAGAGGGTATAAAATTGAGGGGTAGATCCCTGATTGGTATTTGTCAATGTAAAAGATTGATATGCTATATATAATCAAATTTTAATATCTACATTTCCCCCCCTTTATTCTAGTAATGCATAAAGATGAAATTACTAGGTTAAAGGAAATAAATGCATACTTGGGTGTGTACAACTTTAACAATTGAAACTTTAAGGATTAAGGATTGATGTGTACAACTTTAAGGATTGGTATTTAGGATATTATCAACACAAGATGAAATTACTAGGTTAAGGTTTCAAATGAGAAAAAACATAATATGTTTTTAGTACTATTAATGGTGGATTTTTAGAGATCAACCTGATTACAAAAGACATTCCTTTAATATTTAAAGGGAATACAAGTCTTATTACCTTTAGATAGTTTTATAATATAGTTTCCGATGCTATGATTGGTAGTGATTTCCTCAAGAATTATTATCCTATCAAACTTCTAGATGAATCTATTATACTCACTTTTGATTCTAAGAAAGTAGAGATGGAAAATATATTCAAATAAAATATAAGAATTGTTAAATAAATAAATGGGTATATTATCCAAATCAAATCAACAAAATGAAAAGAAGGATAGATGACATTAAAATCAGACAGTCTAAGGTACTCTCAGATATCTCTAAAAAATTCAAGAAATGTTGTGGAATGAATCCAAAATAGTTTTGGAACATTTATAAGTATTCAGTTGATTTACCATTAAAGGATGAAGCTTTCCACCCTCTTTTTAAAGGATCTACTTTACCATTTTATCCAGAATAGAAAGCTAAAGTAGAAGTTGACATAAAATAGTTTCTTGATTTAGGACTTATTAGGCCAAGTAAGTTAGATCAGGCTTGTCCAAATTTCTATGTTAAAAAGCACAATGAAATGTTTAGAGGAAAAACCAAATTAGTTATCAATTATAAAAAAGATCAATGAATAGTTGGTTGATATAACTCATCCACTCCCCTTCAAGAATGAGTTACTTAAGAAGCTTTATGTTAACTATGTTTCTTCAAAGTTTGATCTAAAATCAAGATTTTGGCAGATAGGTATTATTAAAAAGGAAAAGTACAAAACTATATTTCTTATACTAGTACTACAAAAGCATTATGAATGACAGGGCCTGCCATTTGGATTAAAAAATGCTCCATCAAAATTTTAAAAAAGAATGGATGGTATTTTTAGTGAATATTCATTCATTGTTGTATTTATTGATGATATACTAATCTACAATAAGGATTTGAATACCCATATTGAACACCTAAAAGTTTTCCTTAGGCTCATTTGTTAGGAAATAATATCCTAAATAACATGGGCAAGTAATAAAAATGTGGAATTAATCAATATAGTGTATCAATGAATAAAAAAATAACACATTACTTAAAGTAGATTATGTGGAAACCTTGCAAGGTGCAAGGAAAAACCATGGGGCAAATGGCAACACCCAGTCTTATATTAACTTCAACAATTCAACCTCTTCTACAAATAGAGCTTCCTCACACACTCTCCTATTTTACAATGATTTCATACACAAAGCATACAACAAAGCTATGCAAAAATTTTCCTAGCAAACTAATTCCAAGCTTACAAATTAGAAAGGAATGCATTCTTTCTTATATAATTACAAAGAGAATAAGTAGAAGAGATGAATTATGAAGAGAGAGAGAATGGGGTATGTCATTTCACACGGGGACAAAATGACCAATAGTCATAAGCTTGTAATATTGTGCAAGTGGAAAAATTATATCTCCCACTTTTTAAAATATCTTCTCTACTTCCATATGCTTCCAAACATGGCACCCCACTCCTCTTGTGAGTCCAAAATAGAAATAGTGAAGTCCTACCATATTCCACCCATATGCACATAAACTTATAAAAGATGTCCCAACATATTTTGATTTATTCCTCATGCCAAATCATGAATCCACCTAAGGGTGGCACCCCAACTATGCCTTGTCTTCCATTATCACTAAAAGATAAAATTATATGGATTACTAAGGACAAAAAACATGTCACTTAGTGGAGTGATATGCCCCACTCCATCACATGCACTAGATCACATGAAATATCCTCTTTGTGGCTCATGCCACATCACCACCAAGCCACATCACTTATTGCATCATCCTACATCTGTTGAGTTGTGGAGCTAAAGCTTCACCAAATGAGCGAGTGCAGAAGTTGTTAGACTTACACAGTCACCGGCATCGATCAGGAGCGACCGACGTCAGTCAGGAGTCGACTGGGAGCTATCGGCATCGGTTATAGATTGGCCGACGTCGGTCATGTGCAGACAGGTAAGGACCGATGTCGGTTACCTGTGCGTTCCAAAATTCTATTTTTGTGGGATGAACAGAATGTTTGCATGATAAGATTAAGTGTTAGTCTTAAGTCTGCATCTCTATCTTTAGTAGGACTATTTTGAGCCCTTGATTAGGAGGTATATCTGATGGTTGATATTGCATAGCTCATGATCCCTAATTCTATATAATAAGAATAATTCTTCATAGCTTATTGTATTATAGAAGTAGAATACATTTTTGTATATGCGTATCATTCCAGGTTGTTAGAATTGATTGTAATTGAGAGAGAGAACTCTTGAGGGAAAGAGATCTATACATCTAAGAGGTGTGAAAAGAAAGTGTGAATTTCTTCATTGCATTTCCTTCTGGAAGAGTTTAATACAAGTTTTCAGGGTGGTTTCTTGTATCTATTATTCTTTGCTGTTTCTGATTCTAGTTACTTATTATTCTAGTTTAATTCTGTGTTTAGTTGCTTTCATATAGTAATCAACCTTGTTGGTTGATCCCCAACAAGTGGTATCAGAGCTCAGGTTCACTAACAGGTGGTTCAGATCTATTTAGTGTGTGTTGATTACAAGTTACTCACAAGGGTTTCTGTTTGATTGGGAGAAGCAATGGCAAAAGAAAGTAAACTGAGAATGGAGAAGTTTAATGGCAAGAATTACCAATTATGGAGAATGTAGATAAAAAATTATCTGTATCAGAAAGATCTATACTTACCATTAGGTGGGGCTGCAAATAAGCCCACAGACATGGAAGATGAAGAATGAGAAGTTCTTGATAGAAAGGCTCTTGGATCTATAAGATTGAGTCTGACATCTACTGTGATATCTAATTTATCACAGGGAAAGTCAACGATAGAGTTAATGACTACTTTAGCAAATTTATATGAAAAACCCTCAGCTTCAAATAAGGTATATCTTATGAAGTAGTTATTTAATTTGCAAATGCAGGAAGGTGGATCTGTATCTAATCATCTAAATGATTTCCATGAAATTGTAAATCAATTAAATTCAGTCAAAATAGTTTTTGATGATGAAATTAAAGCCCTCTTAATATTATGTTCTTTACCTGAAAGCTAACATAGCTTGGTAATGGCAGTTAGTAATACTGCATCTGCTTCAAATATTTTAAAAGTAGATGATGTTGTTAGTGTAATCTTGAATGAAGAAATTCGCAAGAAAAGCACAGAGAAAACATCAGGGAATGCTTTAAGTTTTGAAAGCAGGGGAAGACAAAAAGAGAAGAGCAAGCATAGGAGATCAAGGTCTAAATCAAAGATGAGAGGTAGATCCAAATCCAGAAATGGTAGGAAGCCAACCTGCTGGAATTGTGGAAAGATAGGGCATGTAAGCAAAGATTGCTGGTCAAAACCTAAAGAAGACAATAAACATGAAGGTAAAGAAGAAGCAAAATTTGCTGGTATTGTTGCACAAGATGCTCTTATATTCTCTTTGCATAATAATATAGAATCTTGGGTCTTAAATTCTGGTGCCTCTTTTCATACAACCCCTAATAGAGAATATTTAAGTGACTATGTCCATAGAGATTTTGGAATAGTTTATTTATGGGATGATGAGCCTTGTAAAATTGTTGGCAAAGGAAAAGTGTAGCTAAAAATGTAGAGTGGCAACACATGGGTGTTGAGAGATGTCATGCATGTTCCCATCTAGTATATGTACTAGACCAGATATTGCCCAAGCAGTGGGAGTTGTCAACAAGTATATGGCCAATCCAGGGAAGGAACACTGGAAAGCAGTCTAGTGGATTCTCAGATATCTGAGAGGGACCAGCAATAGGCATTTTTTCTATGGTGGGTCAAACACTTCTCTACATGGTTATGTAGATTCAGATATGGCAGGTGACTTGGATGGCAGAAGAAGCACCATAGGATATGTGTTCACTATTGGTGGAATGGTAGTTAGCTAGATTTCAAAGTTGCAAAAGGTTGTTGCCTTGTCTACTATAGAGGCAGAATATATTGCAGTCATAGAGGCTAGCAAAGAGATGATATGGATGACACAGTTCATAGAAGAGCTAGGAAAAGAGCAAGAGAGTTGCAGATTATACAGTGATAGTCAAAGTGCAATTTATTTGGCTAAGAATTTAGCCTTTCATTTAAGAACCAAACATATACAGCTTAGGTACCACTTCATTAGACATGTATTGAAGGATGGTGAGTTGAAGCTGGAGAAGATCCATACAGATAAGAACCCTGCTGATATGTTAACCAAGTCGGTTACAAAGGAGAAGTTGAATCTTCATTCAACTTTTATTGGTCTTCATGATTGAGTTTGAAGATGGAGGAGCTAGAAGATGTTGCTGTACAGGTACTGGTGCAGTTGTTTATCTTCAAGTGGGAGATTGTTGAGTTGTGGAGCTAAAAGCTTCACCAAATAAGTGAGTGCAAAAGTTGCTGGACTTACATAATCACCGGCGTCAGTCAGGAGTCGACTGGGAGCTGCCGACATCGGTTATTGATCAACCAACGTCAGTCATGTGCAGACAGGTAGGGATCGATGTCGGTTACCTGTGCGTCCCAAAATTCTATTTTTGTGGGATGAATAGAATGTTTGTATGATACGATTAAGTGTTAGTCTTAAGTCTGCATCTCTATCTTTAGTAGGACTATTTTGAGCCCTTGATTAGGAGGTATATCTGATGGTTGATATTGCATAGCTCATGATCCCTAATTCTATATAATAGGGATAATTCTTCATAGCTTATTGTATTGTATTGTAGAAGTAGAATACATTTTTGTATATGCGTATCATTCCAGGTTGTTGGAATTGATTGTAATTGAGAGAGAGAACTCTTGAGGGAAAGAGATCTGAAAGAGATCTATACATCTGAGAGGTGTGAGAAGAAAGTGTGAATTTATTCATTGTATTTCTTTCTGGAAGAGTTTAATACAAGTTCTCAGGGTGGTTTCTTGTATCTCTTATTCTTTGCTGTTTCTGATTCTAGTTACTTATTATTCTGGTTTAATTCCATGTTTAGTTGCTTTCATATAGTAATCAACCTTGTTGGTTGATCCCCAACAACATCACCTGACACATCTCATGTATAATCTTTTCCAACTCACCGCTACCACCTCATCACATGAATAGTGACTTGTGAATAGTGTTTGTGAATAGTGAATTCATATCCTAACATTATCCTACTTGCAGTCAATATACATAGGCTTTGATACACCTAGGTATTATTCCATATAAATGCCAACCATGCCCATTGCTACCTTATCACAACTTCAATAAGCCCAATAGAATTTTTGATGCAATACTCAAACTTTTCTATCCAGACTAGCTTTGTCAACATATCTACATTATTTTGTTTGGTGTCTACTTTTACAATAATATTCTTCCATCCTTATCACCACCAAACATTCAAATTTGCAAAACCTCTTATCTAGATATCTACTCCTCCATAGAAGATTACAACATTTGAAGTGATAATTCACTTCTCCACACATAGACCAATCCTCCCATCGAGATTCTATCATGAACCACTCACAAATACCACTACTTAGAAGTATCTAGTCTAGTGCTCACCATGGAATCATGAGACTTCCTACTCTTGATGAATCCAGTACACAAGATAATAACATTTTTTCTCCTCCATTATAAGATGCTTTTGGGAAAACAACTCACAATGCAAGGAGTGGTGTACTTCCTTGATTTACTATCCTTATGCATGTCCATCCTTGGTTTATTCCTCATACCACCTTCATCACATCCTTTTCACTGACCCATGACACTTGTGATCATGTTGGGGCTTGCATCCAACATGTCATCAACACATATAGCAATAACCTATGCTAAACAATTTATCTCTCCATGAAGGTACCACTATACTCCTATACACACATATGCTTCAGATCATATAATCTTCAATATGAAAACCATCGAATCTTTAACTCATCCTCATGGCCCTTTAGCTACTCTATCTCTTTTAGAGATATTACCATGTAGGAAAAAAGTTTTCCCAACTCTAAACAATAACTAGTACACGTATCATGTTTGATAGTAGTTAGGAAATAAGATCACATAAAATTCAATACTCAAATCTTTCACATAGCCCTTTGGCTATCAATAATACCCAACCATGGCATAAGTGGACCAATAATAGCTCTAGGGAAGTCATAAATATACTCAGTGCATCAATGTAGCTACTGAGTTTTTGAGCCTCAAGAATGCATCATGATCTACTACATGTCCAAACACATGGCCTTCTCCTTCCAATAACACTAGGTCTCACTTGGTCTTCTTCTTCTCTTTCCACTACTTTAATAGATACACTCTTAGGTTATTGTATCTCCTCCTTTGCATGTATTTTATGTCATATACAACATCTTAGATAACAACATGTGGTTAGTAGGATACCACATCATACTGTCAGGAATCTAGAACAACAAACATGCTCTGACACCACTCGTTAGGATCTTGCTCCTCAGAAAGAGCACAGTATGATTACCAAATATAAGCAATTGAATATGCGGAAATAACCAGAAACACAAGTAACTAGAATTCACCAATAGCATAGAATATGAGAGACAATACACTATCTTGTATTAACACTATACAGAAAAGAATACATCAAAGAGCCGCCACACTCTTTCACCTTACAGAGATTCACCACACCTCAAGTGTACAGTAATTCTTCTCACACACACTCTCCTACACAAAAACGGTCCCAACAACCAACTCACACACAGAATTGGTGTTCACCTCACCAACCAGTCAGTAATAACCCTGCCGGTACACCAAGCACTCTATAGCACTTCAAGCTGATCTCTCATGAACCTGCAACCTGCAATTCAAAGACCAAACTTACATGTAGATCCTCAATGAGCTTGCAACAACCTGCAACTCACAGATCTTACAACTAGAAGGAACTCTTCCTTTCTATCTCATGCCTTAAACAATACATGCCAATGGGTCTATAAATAGATCCCTAACTCAAACAATAACTTAGACTCTTAATTTAGACAATTATCCTCGCAGCCCAAGACTCTAACTGGTCTCAACATGCAAACTCATCATTCACTTAACTAACTGTCCGTGAAACAAACACTTCGGGAACACACAGGCGACCGACGCCGGTCCCTGCTAGTCTGGTTCTGCCGACGTCGGCCGACTTCTTACCGTCGCCGGTGGCCTCCTGCACTGGACTCTGCCGACGTCGGTCCTGCTACCGACGCCGGTTCCTGTAGAACTCAGCAACCATCTGTTCCTCAGTTTGCAAAGGTTGAAGCTTTTAGCTCCACAACCTAACAATCTCCCACTTGGAGATAAATAGCTGCAACCTGTACCTGTACCTGTACATCATCTAGTTTGTTTCCTTGGCTTAGTATCCCTCCTCAAGATCACTCTTGAAGACCAACCACCACAAAATAAGTGGTGCAAAATCTGTCATCCAAATTACCTGCCACATCCGCATCTACAACCATGTAGAAAAAGAACTTGACCCTGCATAGCATGTGCACCTGCTACTGGTCCCACTGAACTGCCCTTCAGTATTACTTTCCCGAATTGACTCCAAACTTGTGACAACTCCCACTGCTTGGAAAAACTCAGGTTTAGTACATACCATGCACTCAACCTCATTATGTGAATCAAGACACCTGTTCTATGAACTGTCTAACCATCGGCGTGCTAACCGGCTTCACAGAATCATCCTGAAACAAAGTCAACAAGACCTCCATGTCTCTAGAACACACTCATGCCAAAGAATCTTGCTGCTCCCAGATTCTCCATGACAAACCCCTGAACTAGCTTTACCTTTAGTTCAGCAATACCTGTATATGTAACCCTGCAACAAGCACATCATACAGAAAATAGGATAATGTAGCTAATATTATCCAACCTGGTAAAGAGAAACACAATGATCAAACCTCCATTGCCCTGCAACTAATATAAGATCATATACCCTGATCTACCATCTCACGTAACCATTTCCGCTCTTCTTCATCCTCAACATCCATTCGTCTCTCAGTGCTTACTTCCAGCTGGCCACTCTACCCAAAACACCTGTTTGGTTCTCCTCCAAGGAATCACATCCTCATCCATGCCAAGCTCCCACTGTTTCCTGGATCTACCTGTTCTGCTTCTTCAACAACTTCCTGGTCCTATGCCATAAGTGAGCAACAAGTAGTGTAAAGAAGGGAAATGACGAATTTAAGAACTTACTTACACCTTCAGTCCTCCATATGGGCGCTTGAGACTCCATGACAACTCGCTGTCCACCCAAAATTCATCTCAGTAACCGATGCCGGTCACATCTCAGTCTACAGCCGACCGATGTCAGTTCCCTGCGACTGCCTCCTTGCCGACGTCGATTTCCCCTGGCCGACGCCGATCTCTGTTTGCCCCGAGTCACCGACATCGGGCTGCACATAGCCGACGTCGGTCCCTGTCTGGACACCGACGCCAGTTTTCCTGCCGACGTCGGTCTCTGTGTTTTTCTTGTGAGACCTGACTTTTTCTCGCGAGCTCTTTTTGGATCAAAACCTTGTCCAAATCACCCTTGCTCTGCTCAGAATTTCTCTGCACCTTATGCTGAACTCTGTCCGTCACTTTCTCCTTGAAAACCAAGGCTTTCCCGTTCTTGTCACTAACATCGGATTCCTCAAGAAACCTTACCTTCTTCTTCTGCATACAGAAACCACGATCCATGCCTTCCAAATCCGAAAGCATACTCTTTGACTCAAGAACCAACATCTCCTTCTTATCTATGTGACCAAGCCTATCAAGCCACATCTCTGAATCTACAACTGAAGTAGATAACCCAGAAAGAGAATCAGTAAAACAAGTAGATAGATAAAGCGTACCTACTTTCTTACCTCTAGCTACAATAAGTGTACCCTTGGTAACCTTCCAAGAGTCCGCTGTGAGAGTTACTGTGCAACCCTCTTCACCCAAACTTCTAACAGAAATCAGATTCCACTTCAGAACTGGGACATGCATGACCTCCTTTAACACCCATGTGTCACCTGTCTGCAATTTCAGCTTCACTTTGCCTTTGCCAACAATCTGACAAGGCTTACCATCCCCTACACAAATTTCTCCAAAGTCTCCCTGGACATACTCATGAAAAAATTCCCTATGTGGGGATGCATGAAAAGAGGCACCAGAATCTAATACCCAAGATTCTACTTTATCCAAAGAACATACCAGAGCATCTTGTGCAACGTAGCCTGCAACATCTGCTTCTTCTCCATGTTCTTCATGATGATCTTCACCCGATCTGCAATCTCTCTTTAAGTGCCCTTGCTTTCCACATTTCCAGCAGGTTATTCTGCCATACCTGGACTTGGATCTCTTGCCTGTCTTCGACCTTGATCTCCCACACTCTGTCCTCTCTCTTGGCCTTCCTCTTCCTTCAACACTCAAAGCATCTCCAGATAATTCACCTGTGCTTTTCCTGCGTATCTCTTCATTCAAGATCACACTCACAACATCATCCACTTTTAAGACTTTTGAAGGAGACACAGTATTAGAAACTGCCATTACCAAACCTTCCCAACTTTCAGGTAATGAACACAAGATTAAGAGAGCTCTAAGTTCATCATCAAATACAATATTCACTGAACTTAACTGGTTTACCAAACCATGGAAATCACTAAGATGGCTATGAACAGATCCACCTTCCAACATTTGCAAATTAAATAAACGCTTCATAAGAAATACCTTATTTGAAGCTGAGGGTTTTTCATACAAATTTGCCAAAGATTTCATCAACTCCACCGTTGTCTTACACTGTGATAAGCTGGAAATCACAGATGAATCAAGACTCAATCTAACAGATCCCAGAGCCTTCCGATCAAGAACCTCCCATTCTTCATCTTTCATATCCAAGGGTTTGCTAGTAACCCCACCCAACGGTAAGTACAAATCTTTCTGATACAAATAGTCCTCAATCTGCATCCTCCATAATTGGTAGTTCTTGCCATTAAACTTTTCCATTCGTAGTTGACTGTTTTCTGCCATTGCTCAACTCCCACTCAAACAGAAAACCTGTGAGTAACCTGTAATCAAAACACACTACCCAGATCTACACCAATCTGTTAGTATCCCAACCAAAAGCTCTGATACCACTTGTCAGAAATCTAGAACAACAAACATGCTCTGACACCACTCGTTAGGATCTTGCTCCTCAGAAAGAGCACAGTATGATTACCAAATATAAGCAATTGAATATGCGGAAATAACCAGAAACACAAGTAACTAGAATTCACCAATAGCACAGAATATGAGAGACAATACACTATCTTGTATTAACACTATACAGAAAAGAATACATCAAAGAGCCGCCACACTCTTTCACCTTACAGATATTCGCCACACCTCAAGTGTACAGTAATTCTTCTCACACACACTCTCCTACACAAAAACGGTCCCAACAACCAACTCACACACAGAATTGGTGTTCACCTCACCAACCAGTCAGTAATAACCCTGTTGGTACACCAAGCACTCTATAGCACTTCAAGCTGATCTCTCATGAACCTGCAACCTGGAATTCAAAGACCAAACTTACATGTAGATCCCCAATGAGCTTGCAACAACCTGCAACTCACAGATCTTACAACTAGAAGGAACTCTTCCTTTCTATCTCATGCCTTAAACAATACATGCCAATGGGTCTATAAATAGATCCCTAACTCAAACAATAACTTAGACTCTTAATTTAGACAATTATCCTCGCAGCCCAAGACTCTAACTGGTCTCAACATGCAAACTCATCGTTCACTTAACTAACTGTCCGTGAAACGAACACTTCGGGAACACACAGGCGACCGATGCCGATCCCTGCTAGTCTGGTTCTGCCGACGTCGGCCAACTTCCTACCGTCGCCGGTGGCCTCCTGCACTGGACTCTGCCGACGTCGGTCCTACTGCCGACGCCGGTTCCTGTAGAACTCAGCAACCATCTGTTCCTCAGTTTGCAAAGGTTGAAGCTTTTAGCTCCACAACCTAACACATACATCCCTTTTTTATTGTCGAGAAATATTCTTGCTTGATTTCAAATCAAGCTTGGACTATTTCCTATGCTTTAAGTAAACTTGACCCTCTTGTAAGACTTACTTATAGCTAGCATCACATTACCTCAAGTAATCTCTGATATTGCTGCTACTATAGTACTTATCACTGAATCTTCGCACAATTGATACAAGGAGCCATAAGATTCTATTTTTTCTACAACTACATCTCCTTTCAACATTATGCATTTACCATTCCCAAAGGTACAAGAATACCCTAGTTCATTCATCCTCTTGATGGATATCATATTATTATTCAACATAAGAACATGATGCATAAACTTCAACATTCTATTTTACCATTATGCAATCTGATCCTTATATCCCCTCTTCCCATAATCTATGATGGATGATCATCAGCCATATAGATAGACTCTCTACTACATGGATGGTAGCCCATGAACCAATATTTATGTGGATACATGTGAAAATATGCACCTGAGTCCAACACCCAAGCATTGTCAAGTAATCTACTATCCCTGAGGTAGAAAGCCTCATGTGCTGTCGCTTCCTCTGAATCTACTATGATGGACTTGATTAAAGGTGGATTCTAATTTCCATCCTTCTCATTATTCAAATGTTAGCAATCCTTTTGCAAGTGCCCTAGCTTTCCATAATGCCAACACTTGGTATTTCACTTGATTCCTATAGAATTTGATCTAGATGGTGATCTAGCTTGTGTGCTTCTCTCACTAGATCTCCCTCTCACAACCAAGGCTTCATTACTTTAGGATACACCAAAAGACATTATTCTCATCTCTTCTCCAATCAAAAATTTTAAACACATATTCAAAATTAAGAGCTCTAAATGATGAATTAATAATGGTCATCACCACATGATCCTAACTATTAGGGAGTGAACACAATAAGGCGATAACCTTGTCCTCATACTCGATCTTTAAACTAATGGAGACTAGCTTGTTGACAATAGTGTTGAAATCATTTAAGTGAGTAGGATGAGTTTTCCTTCATCCTCAAACTATATAGATGTTTCTTTAGGAATACTTTATTTGTTGCTGACCTTTTTTGGTATAGATTATTCACTTCTCCCATAACTCTTTTTTAGTATTCTCTTTAGAAACATTAAAGAACAAAAAGTATACAAGAAAAAGATAGATTGTAGAAACCACTTTCCTATCCATCTTGATCTAATATTCATCTATCATACTATTGGGTATTCTTGTAATATCCTTCAAGGCAAGAGCTTGGTAATTATAAACCAAGAGATCCTCCACCTATTCCATAGGGAGAAATTTTTTCCCTCAAAATTTTCTACTTTAAACTTGGTTACTCCTCCTATCATTGTAGTATCTCCCACTTGCGCAAAGATCCCTGACTCAATAGAAAACACTCAACACAAGATGTTTTCAAAGAACCTAGCTCTGATACCTGATGTTAAGAATTAATATCCCAAATAACATGTCTAAATAATAATAATACATAATTAATAAAGATACTAAATAAATGAAAAACAAGATAACACATTACACAAGTAGATTACATGGAAACCTTGCAAGGTACAAGGAAAAACCACATGGAAAATGGTAGTGTCTAGTCTTCTATTAACTTCAACAATTCAACCTCTTCTACAAACAAATATTCCTTACACACTCTCCTATTTTAAAATTATTTAATACACATGAAGCATACAACAAAGTTATGCAAAACGTTTCCTATAAAATTAATTCCAGACTTTAAAATTACAAAGGAATGCATTATTTATCATAGAATTACAAAGAAAGAGAGAGAGAGAGAGAGAGAGAGAGAGAGAGAGAGAGAGAGAGAGAGAGAGAGAGAGAGAGAGAGAGAGAGAGAGAGAGAGAGAGAGAGAGAATGGGGTGTGGCATTTCACATGGGGATAAAATGACCAAGAGTCACAATCTTGTAACTTTGTGCAAGTGTCAAAAGTATATCTCCCACTTTTGATAGTATCTTCTCCACTTGCATATGCTTCAAAACATGGTGACCCACTCCTCTTGTGAGGCCAAAATAGCAATAGTGAAATCATGTCATCTTACACCCATGTGTACATAAAATTCAAAAATATTTCCCAACATATTTTGACTTATTCCTCATGCCAAATCATGAATCCACCTAAGGGTGGCACCCCAACTATGCCTTGTCTTCCATTATCACCAAAATACAAAAGTATATGATTACTAAGGATAAAAAACATGTCGCTTAGTGGAGTTCTATGCTCCACTCCATCACATGCACTAGATCACATGAAATATCATATTTATAGCCTATGCCACATCACCTTCCTACATCATCTTGCATCACTTACGACATCTCCTGCATAGTCATCACCAAATCACCACTACCACCTCATCACATGAATAGTGACTTGTGAATAGTGTTTATGAATAGTGACTTCACATCCTAACATAATTAAAGAAAATGGTCTTGTTATTTTATAAATTAAAATGGTTATAAGAACTATAGATATTGAATTCCTAAAAGTCAACATCAACAAAGGCATGATTAAACTCCAAGAACATGTTCTAACAAAAGTTTCCTGACAGAATCCTTGATAAAAAAAGATTGCAAGAATTTCTTGGATCCTTGAATTATTTCAATTCCTTTTATGAAAACCAATCCAAAGATAAATATATTTTGACACAAAGATTTAAGAAAGATCTTGTCCCATAGATAGATGAAATGATTGAAGTAGTAAAATGGATTAAGCAAAAGGTTTAGTCTCTACCCCCTTAAAGCTTTTGGGTGATGGCCCATTTGTGTTAGAAATATATTCTAGTAAATACTATTAAGGTTGTGTTCTTATTAAAAAATAATTCAAAAGGAAGAAGTTGTGATTACAATTCTAGTATTTGGAATGCTACATAAATAAATTATCCATCCTTAAAAAAGGAAATAAAAACAACAATGTTGGCTAGAGACAAATTCAAATTGTATTTATTGGGAAATAGCTACTCAATAGATGGAGTATATGGTATAGTAATTTTTCCTTTGATGTCCAGTATAAGGAAGGAAAGAAAAATTGTATAGCTGATATTATTTCTAGAGAAGGTTACTATCCATTAATGAAATTTGTCCTCTTATTTTAGACTAGTAAAGGAAAAGGAAAGATAAAGATGGAAAAATAAATATGTATACAATTAGTTAGAGAATTGGGTCCTGCACTACCTAAACCAACTTTCTATTTCATTGACAAAAAGACAAGCATTCTTAGTATCATCTATGATCTATATCCTCCAGAGAGAATTATCCCTATGCCAGGAAAAAGAAAGGTTGTTCAGATATGGATCCATAAAATTCCCAAGGATCCATTAGATTTGGAAAAATATCTCAAATAATTATCTAATATATTAGGTAATGACATAAATAAAAAGGTGGTTGAATCTTGGTGGAAAAAGAATGAATATACTTTTAACTAGCCCTATCTGAATCAAGGATGTTTTTTCAAGGATAATATCTTCTATAGTTATCAACTTAGGCTTGAAAACAATGAATGGGAAATATTTAAATTGGTAGCTAGAGCTAATGAATGGATTGATTTTAAAATACCAACTCACCAATTTTCATGGCTTTATCATTATGTAGGCAAAACACATGAGGAGAAGCTTGGGCATATGTGGAAGCAAACCATAAGATATCTCAAATTCATGTTGTTTAAATATTGTCCTTATAAATGGTCTAAAGAACCATTTAAAAACTTTATTGAGATTGTGTCCTTTTATATGACATATCCTAGTCTTAATATTAAGTTTAGGATTATATTTAAAAGTTATGAATTTCAGGTAACCCAAAGAGGAGAATGAAAACTAGTACATGGATATAGTTTTGAATTCCATCCTAATTATTCCAAGTATTTTGATCAATCACAAGGTAAATAATTCATGAAATTATTTCCTATGTATCTTAAGACAAGAGGAATCGATTATGTACCAGATTCTCCTATTCCTAAAGGAGAAGAAAGTGATGAATATGATTGGTAGCTCTCCCACAACTCAAAAAATGAAGAAATGGATTATTTTAATTATGAGCCATTTGATCTATATGAGGGATATTTGTAAAATGTTGATTCTACTGATTAGCATAATTATAGTGGGCTATGACATTTTTCTCTACATGTTGAAATATTTAGAGATGCAGTGTCACTATGATAACAAGCTAGTAGCAGTTTATCATGAATTAATTGCTAGTAACTATCACTATTATGATGATAGTTATCATGATGGCTTGTGTCATGATGTGTTAACTATGATAGTGGCATACTTACTTTATATGATTATTGTATGCCACCTTATTTTATTCTTTGACAAATTTTATACTAGATTCCCCACTGGGCAGTTGCTTTCATAGACATAACCAAGGGAATCTAATTTTTATCTATTTGATAGGATTGTTATCAAATCTGTCATATTTACACTATGAAAGTGATGAATTATTTTCATTTACGAGTTACCCAAGTTATTTACTTACTACCCAGGTTTCCTATTCTTGATTGATGCTTTTCTTATATAAAGAATGGCTTGGCACTCACTTTGGATATCAGAGAAATCAAGAGTCAAGGTTTTAGAGTCTAGGTGGTTCTTAGAGGTCTTAATCTAGGAGATTATGCTATTCAACTTCACTGAATAATAAATCCAAAAGTTAGTAGGGTTGATGTTTGTAAATCTAGCCACTACTGACTTTCTCTACTTTTTAAATATTTTATATAATAAAATTTTGTAAGATTTAATAGTGTGATTTACAAAGATTGAGAGTTTGGTATTAGAGCCACTAGTCTTGTGTTTTTCATTGATATTCAAAATATAGCTTCCAAAATTTTACAGGTGATACTTGAAGACTTAAGTAGAGCACACCAGGAGTCGATTGTAGTCCCTAAATGCTATCCATTATAAGACATATCTAGAAAGAAGTTGTTTTCCCATTATTATAATACTTGTAGCTCCTACCTACAAAACTTATTGATTTGACTTCATCCATACACGATTCTGACTCAGTTGTATTTTCTCAGATCAATGCATCTTGTGTCCTATTATCTAAATTCTTAAATTTTCATATTCATGGTTCTGATTGTATAGGTACTTTTCTTTCTCCACCTTATTCTAATATTAAATGTATGTTACCTAAGGTTAAATTTTTTGAGGTATATAAGTCACATTATTTTAATTTTAAGTCACAATCCTTGTGTTTAAAATATTATTTCCCTATTCTAGTCAAGTTTCTCAAATGTGGTCAAGATAAATGGTTGAACCTTATAAAACTTTAACACATTGAAAAATTTAAGAAAAATCAAGTTAAAGGGTCTCAATGGCAGTATATTCATATGGATCACCTAGACTAGTCTATTATACCTTTGTTTTGTGCAGGTCTAAATATCCTTATTTTATCTATTCTTATTTATTCCTACAAACATAATCTCCAACAAGATTTTTTAGGTAATATTCTAGATAATGTCCATGATGGTGTTGTGTCATGTACCATGTATACCAATTACTATATGTATTTGAATGATCCCCTACTACTAGTGACCTGAAATGTAATATCCAAACCAAGAATCTAGATATGCATTCTAATTCTTATCCTTTAGCTATTTATGGTTAATATGTTATTTGTGCTTGTATGGCCCCTATTGTTCCCATAGAATATTTACAAAATAATCCTAGAAGAGTGGTGAGCATTTGTGGAAAGAAAATCATTGGTTAATTGGTATCTATTATTGAAGTCCCATTTGAACAACTAGACATACCTACTGAATAGAATACCAACTATACTGAATATGTCTAACACAGGTCACCACAAAAGCCAAAACCCAAGTTAAGGTTGACTTTTGATAATATATATTCTTTATCATTAGAAATAAACATACCATAGGAACCAAGTCCATCCCAAACAAGATCCAATTATAATATATATTTTACCACAACCTTTGATCTTTCAAGGCATACTGAAAATAAAACCTGACCATAACTTTTGACTATTAATAATAATTAGTTGGGAGTTCATAATGGCTATTGTAGAAAAGTAGGGGTCTTAAATCATAGGCCCTATCAAGAACTTGTCTGGCTATCCAAAGTTAGATTTAGACTTGTTACAACCTAGTACAAGCCTTACTTAATCTTATAATGCTCAAAATTTATCACTCGACTATGCTGACATCACTTCACATAAGGTGCAAGCCTTATGTGCTCACCCAAAGCACAATAGAGGAAGGATCAGGTCCCATGTTGGGTTAGTTATGCCATGTTGAAACTCTATCTTTCAAGGACTTTGGATATTGTAATGGTGGTGGTAAGTTTATGGGCACAAGCCATTCTAGGGAGGATTCGACTATCTACTAGGTGTAAGCCTATATGATGTGATTTTATAGCTTCATGGGCATAAACCTTTGGTTTCCTTGGATTAACATCATTTAGGTGCTTAAGGGGTTCAATAGGGAACTTAGATGAAGGACTTAGGCTTAGGCTCACACTTTGGCATAGGTATCATCATGAGGCATGGGGTCTTTCCTATACTTAGAGCATTTTCTATATAGAGTGCTGATGTCATCATAAACTACAAAAATTCCATGAATAGGTTTTGGCTGAAAGCTCACTAGAAATCAATATTCATAATATAAGGTTAAACATTACAACTATTTAAAATATTTCAAAAACCATTCTCATTCTAAGCCTATAATCATAACCATGTAATCTATACTAATGCTCATTAGATGCAACACCATTCATCATTAAATAGAGTTTAAATACAAAGTATATATCAATAGAAATTGAGCAAATGCTCATCTTAAAGCTACTAAAGGCCTAGAGGCTCACAAGCGAGCTTGATCACTACAAAGAGGAGCTTCAAAGGCATCCATTCTAAAACTATAGATAAATAATGACTATAACATTCAAAATAATCTTGTAGAGCTTTGCTACTCCAACTCGCCTACTCCCACTAACTGGATTAAGCTTGGATTTATAACACTTAAGAGTATCTTAGTGCTATAGTGAAAGGAGCATGTTGAGGGATAAGCTAACATCAGTTTCAATCATTCCACTGGATCCACTACCCTAATTTTATCATGCCATCATTGTCCCATATACCCAGTTCTTGGTGATGCTTGATTTAGTAGGGAGTTGGTTAGTCACCTACCAATTGGTGCCATACGATGAAAAAATAACAATCATAAAAAGTGATTGCATCATGCCCAATTTTTTGATGTGTTGGTGTAGACCCTATACTTAGATAGATTTGGGGCCCAACATTACCCCATACAAAATTGCTAGTCCACCCTTAGACTAGTATTTCAATGCCTTAGGCATGCAGAACTCTGACGCATTTTCCTTTAGCTCTACGCTTAAGTCCTCAAAGCCCTTGATGGTGAGCTTGAGTTATTCAATGGCACTATCAATCTCTATGGACATGTCACTAAGCACAATCATATCCATATTGTCTAGCTCCTTCCTTAAAGACTCTAGCCTTTCTTTTTCCTTCATCACCCCTTTGTCTAGGATTAATCCTTGATCGTAGGCCTTCATTTGTAAAACATGGAAGAGTTATTCCAGGTCTTATTCTTGGGTCTTTATTTGAGTGCTCAAGGTATTGACCTGTGCCATAATATGTGCACACTCAACCCTACTAGCAGTGTATACCTTTGCCATTAGTTCATCCTTCTCCTCCTTTACCTTTTTGAGGCATGTATCTATGATTGATGCCTAGTTGTAAAAGTTTTAAAAGATGGCATCGACCATATCTATGCCTTCTTGAATCTATGTGAAGAGGTCTTCCAACTCTTTGATCTTCATAGTTAGCTCTTGTTTGATCATGGCATAAGGGTCCTCCTCTTCTACCTCTAATCCTGCCTTCAACTTTGGAACATATGATCCACTAACACACATACCTTATCAACTTTCAAAAAAGTCAAAGTGTCAATGCCATCTAAGAGGGATGACTCAATTCTTTGATGCACTCTGTCAATTGTTACAATTTGAGCTTCATGGCCTTTACCTCTTCTTCTACTTCTAGCATGATATTTTTCTACTTTGAAGCCTGAACATCATTGATGATGTTATTTTGTGCTACTTCAGAGGTCAGTTAGATGAGTGCATTGGTTGACTTGACTAGGTTCAACATGCGAGGGTTCAACATGTGAGGGCAGTATCTTCAATCTGATGCACTCTTGCATCTCCTCAAGTGTCCCCCTTATTATTTTGGGGAGACTTCAATGCTATCAATGCCATCTTTCATTTTTCATTGATCTGGAGGGGGAGTTCATCATCCTTTTTGAGGTGTGTACCCTTCTTCCTCGACTTCATCTCATAGTAAGGAATGTGGATGTACCCACACATGACCTCCTTTTGGAGGGAATGGATGTCAATGTGATCTGAGTTATCTTCCTCATCTTTGGTCATTTTTCCCCCTAGGCACATGTATTGGTGTTGCAACCTACTCCATTCCAAATCCATGGTCTTGATTAGGATGTCTAACTATTATGCATTAGGGAATATTTGAAGCACATCCCTAAAGTATTTAACTAAGAAGGTGTAAGGGAGCTTTAAAAACCATATTTGTTTCCATATGTGAGTACCAAGTGCACTACACAGAAGTGTTTCATTACAATAAAGGTTACCATCCCAAATATATTTTGAGGGGGTTCCTTAGGAATGCGTCATTCCTCTCTAAATGCTTTAATGTACTAGGTGCACCATCCCATCACACAAGTCTTGTATTTATAGGAGAAGGCTGAGGGGTAGGTGAAGTTTTGATATTCTAGTGCTGGGGAGTCTTTGTGTGCTAGGAAGACCCAAAGGTTGTCCTTGTCACTATCTATCACTCCAGTATCCTCCATGAAAATTAGGATCAAAATTGATCCCTCCCAAAAGGTTTCCTATGTTGTATGACATTGTAGTGTATTCTTCACCATTTCCTCCACTATGAACTTGGCGATGTTAAATTTAACCCCTTGCACCATGTGATAGGTGGTGCACAGATAGGCCTTGGTGATGTATACCCATTGAACACTAGGGCAAAGTTTTAAACTCATAAGGTGTACATCTAACCTTGTTCTAAGGTCTTTAATGTCTTTGATTGGGAATGCAAAACCTCCCTTATAGTACCCTAAGATTTTTTTGACCCTCTCAACTTCAACATCACTAGTCATCATCTGGTGGATGTCTCATCAAAGTTTGGGAGCCTGATAATTGTGCCTATTAGGTATATTAATGTCCATATGTGCCTCTCAATGAAATAAATGCAATCTTCATGGATGCATGAGAGGAGGAATTGTACAAGTTCATCTAGATTTTTGAAACATGGTAACTCATAGAGTTGAGTTGCATCGATAACTACAAGTTTGTCTTAGATGAAGACATCAAACAATACCATGCCTAATTATATTTTATCCCTCATGTCCACCATCTGATCTTGTGATAGATATTATGCATTGCTCAAAGTGAAGTGGTTATACTCCTTGAGATGATATGTATACGTAAAGGAAGCCCAACTCTCTCCTATCAAGACTTCTTTAAAGAACTACATCTCTTGGTATGACATTTTTGTGAGCACCTCTAGATCAACCTTGATGATGCTAACTCTTTCTATCGACTGTGCCTTATTCTTCATCGAGGTTTCTTATTCTATCACTCATTCCCTCTTGGCATCCTTCTACAACTGTTGTGGGCTAAAACTCATTCATTTCTTCCCCATCCTGAATTAGTTGGTGCTGAAGCATGGTTTATTCATGTTGTTAAAGCCTATAATTTTTGATGGCATACCTCATATTCAAAAGATTTATAACTGTGACCTTAGATCTCAAGTTTCAATTACCATTAAAGGCAACCTCGACATCACTCCTATTTTTTGCTTCTTGGTTCTTGCACACTTTGTGCCTTACACTCTACACCAATATCAAAGAGAGCATAATTCCTCCCTCTATTCATTTGATCACTTTTGGTGTCTATAGGTGCATAATTTATTACTGTAGTAACATCTTCTTACTTTGGTTTTGGTTCACTAGTTTGGCTCTAGTTTGCTACTCTAAGTTCAAATTAATCTTGAGTTTGTAACCCTAACCGATTGTTCTTCTACTACTTTATAGCCTTAATTCAATTAACGAACTAATTATAGGTATTTAATAGCATGGAAATACTTATAATTCTTGGGATTATCCAAAACCCATGAAATCCATGAAAAATCTACTACCACATATGTATTTAATGTGGATCTTTGTGCCTCTGCCATCACCTCAATTAATTCTCCTAGTGGTTTTTCAGTGAAATGATGTGTAGTTAAAATGGTCACTTCCCACCTCACCTTAGGTGGATGCTAGCTTTTCATGATGACGTTTCTCCTATGCTATTATTTACTTGGCATGAACTTCACCTTTTTTATGGCAACCTAGCTGCAATACCTCATATGCACGTGATTCAACCTCCATGGTCCCATTTCCTCTTTCTACTTTGATTCCATTCCAAGCATACTTTCCTATCTTGGTTGATTTTTTTGTTCTTTCATCTCTTGCCTTGGCCCATCCCACCTTATACAAATCCCTTATGCTAGTCCTCCAATGCATAACTCTGTAGGTGTCTTATGTGAGTAGCATCCTATGCACCTTAATTTTATCTTAAGCATATGATCACCTGATGCATCTTTATTCATCACTTGTTATTCCTATTTTCCAAGTTTGGTGAGTTACATACACCTAGAGACTTAGGTGTTAGGCTATAGGTTCTTAAAAATTAACCTCGCTCGATCCACCTAACTAGTATTATGCATGGAAATACTAGAACAATCCTCCTATAGGCCTCAAGGTGCCTCACTTTTTGAATCTTGTGCACAATATCTAGTACACCTTATGTCTAAATCTAGAAAACCTCATGTGCCCATAACTTAGGTGTTTGACCTTAGGTGCTTAGAAATCATCCATGCTTGACTCATCTGGTTGAAATTATACATGAAGGCACTAGAATATTGTTATCAATAGGCCTCAAAGCATCACTTATTCTATTATCCCTACAACACAATAGAAATAAATTCATTAGGAACTATCTAGATTGTGCCAAATTTGTTTTAATCACAAAATACCATTGACTCATGACTAGGGAGCTAGTGTCTAATGGAACACATACCATCTTACTACTTATAAGGATTTAATTAATTGCCATTGAAATGCCTAGGGAGCATATCACCTGACAATATGTACAGCTTGCATGTTCTAGTATCTAATATATTATGGATGATATGTTCCTTCAATTAGTACTTTGTGCTTGATATACTTATCATGCTAGAGCTTCTGATGTACCTTCTTGATCAGCTAGATGCACCTTGCCTGGGCACACATCTTGTCTAAGTGCTTCAAGTCCTCCAAATTTGAATTCAATGATTTTTGCTCATCTAATCAACCAATTTTCATGATGAAAAATTATGGCATAAATAACTCCATTGATAGAATTTCCTCAATGCCAAACACCACTTGAAATGGTGTAGTCTTGTTTAGGTGCTTGTAGGTTATGCAATATGCCCATATTACTGCTAACACTTGATCATCCCAATATTTGTGACTAATGTCACATATCTTCATCAGGCAGATCCCTAATATGTTATTGAATTCCTCAACCATGCCATTCACTTGGGGATGATAAGACATTATCTTATGGTGCACAACCATGTATTCTATCACCAAGATCCACACAGTTTCATTAATGAAGTGTGTTCCTCTATCACTAGTCAAGTTGAGTGGGCACCCATAGTGACTTATGATGTTCTCCCATTTGAACCTTATGTTTGTGGTGACTATACAATTTTTGGTTGGTGCAACCTTGACCCACTTGGTGAAGTAGTCAGTGGCTACTAGAATGTATCTCGTGCCTGTATGCCTTACTATGAGAGTAATTGGTCCAATAAAATCAATGGCCCATTTATCAAATGGTGCTTGGGAAAGAATGGGGATGATAGGCATCTCATCCCAATGGTTGGGCTTCCCTATGCACTGGCATATGTCATAGGCCTTGGCATAATATTTCACATCCTGAAATAGACTTGGCCACCACAAGCCTGATTGTAATACCTTATGCACTATTACATCTCCTATGAAATGACCTCTTGATATCCCTTTGTGCACCTCATGTAAAATGGAGTCCCTTTCATATTACATGACACATCAATGTAGGACTTCATCTTGACATAGTTTGTATAGTTCCTTGCTAATGAGCTAAAAAGGGGTGGCATGAATTGTGAGCTATTTATTTTTCTTAGTTATATTTGTTTGGGGCGTAGATTTAGATATTAGAAAAGTGGCTATATTCACCAAGTATTTAGGGATGTGTTGGAATGTGTAGATTTATACATCTTATATATCATCCTCAATAGATGTTACTACATCACTAAAGTTGATACGGGATAAATGGTCTAGGCTCAAGTTCTATTTTCTAGGCTTGAGAATAACTGAGAACTAGAATTCTTGAAACATAACTATCCATCTAAAAATGCACCCATGGAGAATGGGATTATTCATGAGGTAATTAAGTACCTCATGGTCTATGAAGAAGATGAATGGGTTTGTCAACATGTATTATCAAATTTTTGTAGGGTGTAGACCATGGAGAGTGTATCACGCTTAGTTGTGGTATAGTTATGTTCTACCTTCATCAATTTTTTTCTAGCAAAGGAGATGGGGTGATCTATTTTTTTTCACCAGGTTGTGCTAGGATTAATATAATCATATATCTAGATCCATCGACATGGACATAGAATGGGGTCATCCAGTTGGGAAATTGTAAAATAGGTGCACTAGCTAACTTGAGCTTCAAAGTTTCAAAGGCATCCTCTTATGATTCACCCCAATAGAATAGGCCATCCTTACATAAGAACTCCTCTAGTGGCACCACAATATTTTCATAGCTCCTTATAAACTTTATATAATATCCATAGTGGCCAAGAAAGGTTTGAATGTGTTTCTATGTAGAAACAGTCTAGAGTTGAATGATTATCACAATATTCACAAGATCGATGAGCATACTTTGTTTATAGATAATGTGCCTGATCAGGGTTCCAAAGGGTTTCATGAAGATGTAATTATTCAAGTTTAAGGATATCTAAAGCTATATACACCTCTCAAAAATTATGAATTGGTTATCATAATGGTCCTTTATGGGGCCATACACCATCAGTCATCTAGGTATACCTGGAGGAACTTATGGATGAAGTATTTAAACATGGTGATCACCACTCTAGAGAACACAATCAGTATGTTCTTGAGTCCAAAGGGTATCATGTTATAAGAAAAATATCCCCATTTAATTACAAAGGTTATTTTTGTCTTATTCTCCTCCTCAATATGGACTTGATGGTATTTAGAGAACCCATTAGTAAAGGTGTAGATCTCACAACTTATGATGTCATCTAGGATTTTGTTAGTGAACAGAGTTAGGAAGGGGTTAGTGATGTAGGTGGCATTTATCATTCTATAATTAATTCAAATGTAAATGTACCTGTCCTTATTGATGATAATCAACATTGGGCTTACCCACATAGACTCCTAAATAGGGAAAATGATCCCAACAACCAACATTACATCGATCTCTATCTTAACCTTGGTGCAGAGGTTGGGATTCATCCTATAGGGATGTTTCTTGATTGGTCTTGTGTTGTTGATTAGCTTTATGCTCATCTTCCTAAGGGATGGATGGGTGTACTTCATATCTTGAAATTCCTAGGGAACAAGTCTTGGAATTCCTTTAAGAGATCCATAATGCATGCTAGTTTTACATTAGACCAATAAGCACCCAAAGTAGCCATCTTGGGATCTCCTTCTATGCTAATATCGACTTTAATGGTCTTTAGTAGTGCATGGTAGGGTTCATTCTTTACCTAGTGTGATTCCTTGACTTACCAAGTTTCCTTAGTTATCTTTATATGAAGATGAGTTGGGTTTTTTTCACCAAGAGTGCTATCATCTATTTGGTGTATGAGCTTGCTTTTGCTTGTTAGGGTTTTCTAGTAGTGATCCTTCCATGTATCATCATCTTTTTCACTCGAATCATTGTTGAGCATTTCATCCTTAAAGAAATTTGAAAGTACCAACCCTCTCTCCTCAAACATGTCTTTTAGGCACTTCATAAGGATTATGGTGTCCTCAAATATTTCCCTTCAAATTACTTGCATTGGCTCAATCAAATCCAAGTTATATGAAGTAAAGGAGGTGTGCACAAAATTCTCCTTAAGGTCATCCTAATTAGTTGTGTTATGATGTGTCTCATTGATCACATACCATGATCGTACCCATGTCTTTATATTTATATAAAAGGCATGTACATATAAGTTCTTTAGGGTAGTGACATCATAATTAATCCATGTCTCTTTGCATAAGTGGACATGCACCATGGGATCATAGTTTCTAGAGTATGCCTATATATCCAAGTCCTCATTACTTTTCTCGAATCTAGTGTAAATGGCTATTTTCACATCTTCTTAGGTTGGCAAGTTAGACTTTTGCATTACCCACCAATGAGTATTAGTGATTCTCATTCTATCTGTCTCTTTGGGGATGCATGATTCAAGATCATGCACATAATTTTACACTGGGTTATTCCCTTCAAAATTTGGGAGCATCACAAGCTTACCTTTTCTCAAGTAGAGTACCTTATTTCCTTTCTTCTCCTCATAAGAGACCCATAATTTTAGAGTGTGACCAATTTGGACCCATCCAATATTCACAAGTTTTGATTCCTTTGTGCACACCAAGAAACACCTATGACCAGTGGTCTCATAAGCTTCTTCAACCCATCAATCATAAGAAACATTGATGGTGTCTGAGGTTGACTATTCATATTCCTAAGAGAGCACTCCTTGATTAGTGGGGTCAATATTCTTGGTGCCTTGCACTATGATGTTATATATATGGTTGATCTCATCCTCAAGATCAATGATCTCTACATAAGGTGGCCTTTAGTCACTTTAGATGGGAATAAATACCCTTTCATTTCCATTTTCAAAGGTCATATATTGATTCTTGAAGTGCATATCATCTTTATTTTCATAGTACCATGGCCTTCCTAGATATACTAAATAATTATCTTGTTCATCCAACTTGATTACCTTGAAGTCAACATAGAATTTGACACCCAAAATATCTACAATGGCACCCTATATAATTCTAATCGATTGTGCTTAGGTCTTGTTAGCCATAAAAAGTACATGGGGAGAATGCCTCAAGGCTGGAATACTCATCTTCTCCCATGCATTCTTGGTCAAGATATTAACCTCAGTACTTATGTCAATAAGGACCTCAAAAATAGACCATCCATCAATGGTGGAATTCACTAGGAGTTCTTAGTTGTACTTCACATTTTGGGTATGCCTAACCTCTCACACCCTTTCCATGTGTAGTGCAGTAACTTCAACTAACTACTACCTTGTATGTTCTAAAAGAAAGTTATTTAATAGAGGCAACATACCTTATTTTTTTAAGAGGTGCAAGATATCCATTAGTTCTTGTACTTTAGCCTCATGACCATCCTAATTTTTATGAGAGGTAACAACTTGCACCTCTAGGTCTTACTCCAATTGGATCTCTCCTTATAAGTTTTGGATCATTCTCATCACTTGCTACAGTACATATTTTTAGTACATAAGGTCTAAAAAAGGCATATTTCTGGGTTTAGGATATACTATGCACTCAATATGGCTTGGTTCCCTATACTCCAGGTGTAACTTTGGTACTGGTATAACTAGAAATTGAGTGGTGAGACCACTCTGAGTAGTTCCCTATACTTTAATTAGATTCATGTTGGTTTCTTGTGCCTTTAGAGTCCATTTTTCCATTTTAGGCTCATGCTTGATCATTCTTGCACCCTTATCTACATCAAGACTGCTTTGGGTCAATTTTTTGTACAAGTCAAGGCATTCCTCGACCTTGTGTGTTCGTTAAAAATATCCACATGTGGGATACATAGGGTAGTTACATTGATAGTACTCAATCAAATAATACTTGTAACATGATCATGATGGGAACCTTCCTCTACTACATCCACTGACTCAACTTTAAGTGCCTCTTTATATCCCATATCCTACATTCTACTAGTCATAGCCCTCATTTCCTTAGGTTCTCTACCCCCTACTACTACCATTGTTTGTTGTGTACCTCTCCTCATGTTTTGGTAAATCTCATTGATTATGTGGTAATCAGTCATGGTATGAGTATAAGCATCACAAAACTAGTAGTAGGTGGTTGTGATGACCTAACTAGCATGCTACAATAAAGGGCAATTACAAACATCATGCACCTCATAACAAACCTCCTAGCTAAGAAGAAATGTGCATACATTACTTTGAGAAAAGTTGTTCCTATTATGGCCTCATCTTACATTTGGTGCATCATAACATGTTTTGAGAATCTTAAGATGAAATAATGATCAATTTATGTATTTGGGAGGCCATATATGCAATCTATGCTTCCATGAATTCCTATGTAAACACTCCTAACCACCTCAACTTTGAACACAAATTCAAGCACTTCTTAAGGGTCATTGAATGTTTTCATGGAAAACACCCTTATGAATGGTACTAATAATCCCCCAACAAGCCATTGTGCATGCTGGGAGGGGTGAATATCATAAGGGAGCTTAGAAAGAAGACTTTTGAATTGAGCATCGTATAGGCACATGCTCTTTGATAATCCCTAGTTAATCTCTTTGAGAGTGGTGATTCTCTACAGTTCAAACTTAGGTATGTTGAACTCCTTCAAGAATGATTTCTTCAAGGTGTTGTAATCAACCATAGCTTGGTTAAGATCAAAAATCCTATACCAAGTATGGGTGCAATCAATAAAAGTTATCATGAAGTGGGTTACCTTACACTTATTAAATTATACCTCAAGCATGCCTTTATAGTTCTCACTTGAGCACATTCTATATGACATTATCTATACCTTGATACTCAGGCAAACACATGGCCATCTCATAATAAATATAGGTCAAGGGAGTAGATGGTTTTTGGGGCACTTGTCCCCCTAGTACTTATCTTGGAAATGGTCCTCTAATGCCTCTAGTCATTTGGTCAGGCACTGGTTCCATTGTTACCATTGGTGTCATGGATGATAATAACATTATACTACTGATTAGTGGTACCGGGCCACTTCCTCTAGGTTGTTACCTAGGTTATGTAGTTGACATTGGTTGGACTAGAATGCTTGCACTCATATTATATCTAGTCAGGCTAGTGCCCCAAGGTCTAGAGGTATCCTCACTTATCTCCTTGTCAGGAACAACTTATTCAATCATAAAATTATGGTCTATGTCTACAAAATGGTCAAATTTGAGGTTGACAATGGGGTCAGTTATCAAAATTTTTCCTTTCTATGAGGGATCCAATGCATGAGATTATGCTATAGGTCTAAAGGGGTTAGGTCCATCTAATACATCTCTAATGGTCAAATTCTTCATGAACCTCAAACATTCTTCACCTGTCAACTATGGAGCTTGTTATATGGATTCAAGGTTTCCCTCCTCTAGGCACTGCTACCATTCAAGAGATCTTTCCCCATGCCCTTCTTGCTCACTATGGGTCCTCTTAACAGTTCCAAGTTCTAGATCTTCCATCACCCTATGCATCCTCTTGTTATAAGCTTGTTTCCTAATCTCTCAGGTGTCAAATTGCTCATCCCCTTCCATTATTCTTCACCTACACATCCCCTTATTTCCTATTACACTACTCATATTTGAGAGGGCTTTAGCCTTCCATTCTCATGGTTTTAAATCCATAATCCACCATCAAATTTTGAGGCTTGGTGCTAAACTCTCTCACAAACATGCCTCTAGGTTAGTGTAATAATTAATATTCTACTTCTTTAGGGTAGGAGTATGTTGATACTGTGAATTCAAGCATGTATCTATTCAACACCCCTTGCCACCATTTGTCTGTGGGTCTAGTTCAAGTGGAATATAATTTCTCAAGCCTTTTTAGACACTCTTTTATCCACTTGAGGCACTGTCCATAGCTTTGACTTCTATATGTCACATAAGTAGCCAACCATTATTACACCTACTCAAGTAGTTTACAAAATAAAACCTCATACATAACATCATACAGATGGTTCTAGATCCACTTCCTTAGGTTCTATATTCTACAGGTTGGGTGCCTTAGTAAAAATTTATCATCCACTTGTTTTAGCCAGTGCTTGATGTTCTTAAGGGAGAGTCAGATCATCATTCTGGTGCACCATTATAGAAAAAATATTCAACACAAGGTCCTAATAATATGACCAAAATATTGTAAAAAAGTAGGGGTATTAGGTCATCATCCCTGTTAGGTGCTTGTTTGGCTATCCAAGTCAGATCTAGACTTGTTACAACATGGTGAAAGCCTTGACTAATCCTTTATCACTCAACACTTGTCACTTGACTACACTAGCATCACTTCACATAAGGTGCAAGCCTTATGCTCACACTCGAAACAAAATAGAGGAATGACTAGGGCCCTCATTAGGCTAGTTGTGCCATGGCATAACTCTATCTTCCAAAGACTTTGGTTATTACAATGGTGGTGTTAAGTTCATGGGTACAAGCTGTTCTAGGGAGGATCTGACTATTTGCTAGGCATAAGCCTGTATGATGTGGTTTTATACCTTCATGGGTTTTAGCCTTTGGTTTCTTTGGCTTAAGATCATTCAAGAATTTAGAGGGTTTAATGGGGTACTTAGATGAAGGAATGAGGCTTAGTTTCATGCTTTGACACATGTATCATCACAAGGCATGGAGTCTTTCCTATACTTAAAGAATTTTCTATATAGAGTGATGATATCATCATAAACTACAAAAATGCCATGAATAGGATTAACCAAAATCTTGTTGGAACTCAATATTCATAATATAATGTTAAACATTTCAACTATTGAAAACATTTTGCAAACCATTCTCATTCTAATCCTATAACCATAACCATGTAAACTAGACTAACACTCATTAGATGTAACACCATTCATCATTAAATAGAGTTCAAATATAAAGTATATATCAATATAAATTGAGTAAATGCTCATCTTAAAGATGATAAAGGCCTAGAGGCTCCCAAGTGAGCTTGGGTACTATAAAGAGGAACCTCAAAGGCATCCATGCTAAAACTATAGCTAAATGATGACTATAACATTCAGAAATAATCCCATAGAGATTCATTACTCCAACTCACCTTCTCCTACTAACTAGATTAAGCTTAGCTTTATATCACTTAGGAGTATCTTAGTGCCATAGTGAAAGGAGCATGCCAGGAGATAAGTTAGCACTGGGTGAAATCATTCCACTAGCTCCACTACCCAACTTTCATCATGTTGTGATTGTCCCATGTGCCCACTTCTCGATGATGCTTGAGTTATTATGGATTTAGTTAGCCGCCTACCAGCTAGCACCATAATATGACAAAAAAACAATCATAACAAGTGATTTCCTCATGCCCAAATGTCTGCTATGTTGCTGCAGATCTTATACCTAGATGGATTTGGGGCCCAATAATGGCCAACATAATAATTATGTCTTATGTGACTAATCCCTACAAGAAAAGCCTATGTTCCCATACATTAATATGATTCAACGTGTATATCCTACTATGTCAAAATATGAAGTCCTTAGGGAAAATAAGTTAAAATTAGAAAAGATAAGAGTATATATGAGAAACCCTAATTAGATTACCATATTTGAAAATATGATTGCATCTAGAACGTTTCCTCCACTCAAATACTTTCTTAGCTTTAATAAATACCATAGTGTTTTCCTTTAAGCAACCCCTAAGTATTATTAGAAAACAAGAACCTGGGAAAAAATAAAGTAACAATAGCTTAATTGGATCTTAGATGTTGTTACTAAACTCCATAATAATAAGGAATAATTAGTTGTTATGATGGTACATTTAATGAAATGGTTGCCAAAAACTTTATCCAATATAAAGTCTAAAATGGATACAAGGTATACGCGTCTAGGGATAGAAATCACATAGGTAGTAACCCAAAACAAGGTCATACATACAATGTTAAATAACCACTCTTTGATTCTTCAACAACTTTAGCAGATGGATCAAGTTACTCTTGAAAAAATAATTGATTTAGTCAGAAAGGATCATAAGACTTGATTTAATTAAAAAGTAGAAAGTAGAAAGGAAGCAAAATTTTATTGTGAAACTACTTATAGTATAATTAAAATTATTTAAGAAGAAGATAAAAACATTATGTAGACTATAAAAAATCATCATATCATTTTATATGATGCTTTGAATAGTCTATAACTCAAAAAGATTATGGAAAATATTGAAATTCTTAAATAAAATTTTAGGATGTTGTAAAAATCTATGCAAGCCTTATCTTTTACAATCAATCAATTAAAAATAAACCATTAGACACCAACCACCATTTTCATAAAGGCCATGACTTCTAGTATTCCATCCCAGTTGCCAACATTTGAATAGACTATTCAGTTTTCTATTCATTCCCCTACAGAACAGATTTTAAAAATGTCTGAACAATTTTTAAGAATGAACATTAGGATGACATAACTAAAAGAGTTTGACTATAATAGGATATAGAATAAACTTAATAAATTTTCTAAAAAATTAATAGTCATATCTCAAAAAATTCTAAGGATGTAATGGGGAATACATAAAACTTTGGAACTAGGAAAGATAGTCCAAGCTATTCAAGACTATCTCACTAGATCTTCTGAGCAAGAAATTCCTGAGGCTGAGGAAAAGGTTGAACTTACCCATGATAAGGAATTTAAAATCCATAATATAATATCACCAATTCCTATTGAATATACTCCCCACATACAAATGGATACAAATTGGTTTGGTTTAGGAAAATATGTTATGTACCCCGTATAGAATAACCCTTCTTCATCTAGAAAAAGATTAAAATAAGAATATAATCAATAACCATCCAGTGTTTTTCATTTTGATTCACATAGAATATTTCCTTTGATACTTAATTTAGATGATTGGTGCAAATCAAAATATAATCTTGATAAGGATGCAAGGGTAAAATATATACAACAAATAATGATTGGGTGGGCATATTCCTAAGGAAGATTCTTTTAGAGAAATGAGTTGACATTTGCATAATTGCTCATAGCTAATATGATTGGTGATCTTCCTGATTTGTGGTTTGATATACAACTAGTTGAACAAAACCAAATGCTTATTTTAAATTTATTTCCCAATCTAATGGATCATTGGGAATTTTAAGGAGCCATATCTGAACAACTTTTCTTTTTCCTAGCACTGGGATAATTCTCTCTTCATGATATAGAGTGTAGATGATACTAGGAAGCTTTATCCTTTTGTCAATGAAACATAAAGCTAGTTTAGGTAGTGCAGGACCCAATTCTCTAACTAATTGTATATCTATTTTTTCGACCATCTTTGCCTTGCCTTTTCCTTTACTATCCTAAAATAGGAGGACAAATTTAATTAACAGAAAGGAACCTTATCTATAAATAATATTAGCTATACAATTTTTATGTCATTCTTTGCATAAATGTGTTAGCAAAAAATGTTATGTAATATAACATATAAAGTACACAATGTAAGATGTAAGCATCAATATAAATGTGTAAGCATCAATATATAGACTCAACATGATAATGTAAAAGTGATCATAAAATAATACAACCTGTATCGATCATGATCAAATAGAAGCAATATTCCCCCAACATAGTGCATTATGTAGGAAGAGGAAAGGTCCCAAATCTACATGTGTATGTATCATGGATCTGGTATATGCCTGTATCACACTTAAGTATTCAAGAAACACATGTGTGTATAAAAAATAAATGATATGCTATATACTAACATAAAATAAACAACATAGATGCCAATAATTTAGTAAACATGTGTATGATGAATAGTTTGTATGTTTTTTTTTTTTTTTTTTGGAGTTATTTTTTTTAATATTTGGAGGGAAAATTCTAGCCTATGATCCCATCTAAGGGATGATCACAAGAAGCTCAAACTAGTGATACTACCACTGGGCATGTATAGGTGTCATATCTAGAACTATAAAATATGTGGTACTTTGCATATGTCTCATAGGACTTTATGGTTGTAGAAAGGTAATAAAAAGAGTAGTAGTTCTTGGAACCCATTATTTAGTACTCTATGGTTTCTTTGGTATAAATGTAATTGAAACATGTTTGTTTGATCTTAGTAATTTGGTGGACTATGTAGGTGTAGATGAGGACTCTATGGAGTTCATTATCTATCTTTGGTGCAGCAGTCTCTTAAGTATCGATTGCTTAGGAAAGGGAATTGATTGTTGCTTACCCTTTTGTGCATGATTAACCTTAGTAAGTTTTATACCATACATAGTATTGAATAGTCACTAGATGGGCTTCTATGTGAAAAATTATGTGGGTCATTATAGTTTAAAAAACCATGATTCTAATTATATTATAATATGATATATAATGGTAAGAGGGGTTAAGCATGCCCATCAGGATGTTCATCATTCATTCCACAACATGTAAGGTAGAGGGATTTTGTGTGAAGCAACATCAATTGATAAATAACATGATGTACAGTGTTCCAATTTGATGGTCTAACAAATATTATTGGATTAATTCAGTCATATGCTTTGGACCATATTCTAGACCACTTTGGATCAAGGGGGCTTGTTGGGTCATTTGATCCAAATGTGTTTAATGTTATTTAATTATGTTAGTATGTTATTTTTTGGGGTATGCATCTCAAGAGAGACACACCATAGTAAATAAATGTTATTATTTAATTAATTAATGTTACTAAGTATTTACCTAAGTTATAGTTGTTATTTCAAGTTGGTTGATGGACCATTAGGTCCTGTATACAATCATCTCCCCATAAAGGCTTATTAAATCTTGGTAGATGAAAATGTAAATTTAACAAAGATTTTAATATTGAAAATATTATTTACATAAGATAAATTATGTATTTATTATTCCATTCAACCTCAAACCACACTCCAACAACATAATTGAAATAAATCCTAAACTACATGGTGTGACTCAATACCTTATAGTACTTGCAAAGATAGATCATTGGCAGTAGAGTTTGAGGCTAATTCCATTTACCCATCCAAGTAAAATGGTTCCCTATAAATCCATTAATATTACCATACATGGTTGTGATAAATCATGGATAATTTATGGACCTTTCCATCTGATGTAGAGCTTGCCTAGGAAGGCTCTAAACTGACTATCATAAAGTAAGATTATTTGATCCACATGAAACTCTTTTGTGGATAGGTTTTTGTCATGCTAGGATTTTTGGTCATGTTTATACACTTCCTATGTCTAATATGATTTGTGTCTATCTTCATCCATGTGATTTAACTCTAGTACCCTGATTCTCAATGATTCCTAATCACCCATGTGCATAATGATTATGATTCATAAACTAGGTACAACATACTCCATGGACATGACTAATTCCAAACCATAGACTAGGTGAAATAGAGTGAACCCTATCTCACACTTAGAATGTATGTGATATGCACATATAACTATATAAATATAATCTTATACATCATCCTTTTGAACATCAATAATTTTAGTGAGCATCTTACCTAACACCTTATTCGTAACTTCAGCTAGGCTATTAGCCTGGGATGATATTTTGTACATTTAAGGTGCAAAATTAAAAATTTACTAGTAAGAATATTTATAGTCTTGTTTAGGAAATGGGTTCCTCTATCACTCACCAGTTTGATAGGATAACCAAACCTATTAATGATATTTTCAAACAAAAACTTTGCTACATCCTTAGCATCATAACTAGGCATCGCAACAACTTCCACCCATTTCATAAAATAATCAGTCATAGCTATTATATATCTAGCATATATGAATTCACTAGGTGGAATGATGGGCCCAAAAAAAATTAGTTCCCCATTAATTAAAGGGATATTTTGTTAGCATTAGCTGTAGAGGCATTTTGTCTCTCTAGTTCGACTTTCCCATCCACTACCATACATCTCACTATTGTATAACTCTATGGGCATATTGAAATATATGGGGCCACCAAAGACCACTTTGTAATATCTTTCTTGTAGTTGATTCACCTACAAAGTGACCCCTTATGATCCCCTAATGTGCCTCATTAATCAATTGTGGGATTTCATGCTCCAACACAACTCTGCATAACACTTCATCCTTATCAAAATGATAAATAAATCCATTGATGATACTATATGGCAAGGCTCTAACAATGAGTTGATTCTTGTATTTTTCCACATAGTGTTTTGAAAATATCCCATATTCAAGAAAGTTTGTGATATCTTGTAAATATTCTAGGATCGCAAACACACAAAATAGATGTGTGTTTGGAGACTCATCCAAGATTTCCTCTGGCTCTTCACCATTATTGAGACTACTCAAATTATTTAGACCCACATTTTAATATCTTGGCTTAACATTGATCAAGAATTAGAATTCTTGGAAGAGCATCAACCACCATGACATGTGTCCTCCCAACATGGGCTTATTAACCAAATATCATAGTGCTTGGTGATTAGTGAATAGCTCAAATGGTATGGCCAAAAAGTAGTGACAAACTTTATGAGGTGTAAACACCATTGATAAAGCCTCTAGCTTGGTTGTCATATAATTTTTCTCCATAGTAGATAATTTCTTTCTTAAAAAATAGATGAGGTGATCCAATCCACCCTCTTTTAGTTATGTTAATATAACTTCAACTATGATTCCCAATGCATCTACATGTACATGAAATGTTTTAATCTAGTCTAGGAAGACCAAGATTAATGCAGTATCTAGTCTCTACTTCAATTTAATTAATGTTACTTGGCATTCCTCTATCTATAAAAACTATGTTATTTTGCACAACTTATCCAAAGGGGAAAATGTGATTGCATACCCATTAATTATCTTCTGGTAGCATCTTTTATATACAATAAAATATTACATCTATGTTGAATTTATAGGTGGAGGCATTCCCAAAATTACTATGATCTTAGCTTGATCCACCAAGATACCCTTACTATAGACTACATGTCCTAACAAAACTCTAAATGATGTGAAAAACAAACATTTATTCAAATTGAGTGTAATTTGTAGTGCCCTACGTCTTTCTAACATTGTCTAAGTTTAGATAAATGATTTTTGAACAAAGAAAACATTACCCAGTCATCCAAGTAGACTTCCATAAAGTCATGAATAAAATACTTAAATGCAATAACTATAGCTCTAGAGAAAATGGTAGGTGTATTATTCAAACCAAATGGCATTACCTTATATGCATAGAAGCCCCATTTAGTTGAAAAATTGGTCTTATCCCTATCCTCTTTTACAATTAGGATTTGATGATATTCATTGAATCCATCTATGAAGGAATACACTTCACACCCTGCTACCGCTTCTATAACTTCATCTATGAATGGAATAGGAAATGGATCATTGATTCAAGACTCATTCAAGATGTAATAGTCTTCATAGATTTAGATCTCACTAGTCTTATTAGGTTGCATGGCCATGGGGATAATATAATCATCTTTCTCTATAGAAAAGATAGTACCAGTTTCCTATATGTGATCCAAATCAGATTTCACTTTAAGCTTCATATTTGGGTTCAATTGGTAAGTTCTTTTCTTGATTGGGAATGCACACTTATTCAAATTAATATGAATTTACCCTAAGGAAGGATCCACACCCTTAACCCCTATGGATTTTATAGGGAATACATCTTGGTAATACCTTAAGAAATGCATAACTTCTGATGTGTCTTATCGAATCTAAAAATCTCCAAGATTTGCCAACTTAGGAATGACCTCTGTTCTAATGTTCCCCACATATTATTTCAAGGGTTATTGATATATTTTTCATTCTCCCTCAACAATTGAGTCATGAAATATTTACTGGGCTTGTCACTCTAGAAAACTGATATGTCACAACTTTTCTTCTTCTATGTGCTTTGTGATTGGGTTTGGAAATGGTTCAACCTATCATTCAAGCTCAAATAGATTGGCTAAATCCATGTCATCCTCATTTTCCAAATTAGACATCCAATAATATTGATCTTGTATCCTATGGAAAGACCAAATGAGAGTTTTATCCTTCCCATTTTCTACTTTATAGGTCTGTAAGTCATCATTAAAGTTATAGGCTAAACTTTGTTGTGAACATGACTTAGCCACATTTTTTGATTCCTTGATCCACCCATGACATAGAAATATATTTAACTTCTATAATGCCCTATGAATCAAGGGGTTATCATCTAAAAAAATGAATGTTTGAATGAATTTACTTTGGTCTTGTGCCCAATGATTCATCTCCCACTTGCACTCTTGATGTATGTAGTAGGTGGTTGGGAAAACATCTAGTGTATATTTGAAAATATATACCTAGTACTTTGGGGCCAGAGCTCATGTAGTCCAAATTTTGATGTACTAGTAAATATGAAGCTCTAGATAATCTCCCTCTTGAAACATTGGCTAGTATTTTCTTAAAACCTATGGTAACTAGAACTAAGCTATAAGTATTTCACATGCTTCATCCTAGCATAACTTTTCATCATAGTGAATTGACCACCAGTTTTTAACAATATTATTTAGTGTGTAATTGAGAGAAATCACCTTTCGATAAATATTTGATACATGCTATTGGAATCAAAGACTAAATTGGCTGACATCCTTAGTGGTAAAATATTGAGGTATTTGGCACTCAATTGCAAATACCATCCATAGAGGACATATTTCATGATGTCCCTTGGCTTAGTAGAGTATGTGCATATTGAAATTCCCACTCACTGAAGAAGATATATCCCACAGTAGAATTCCTTCTAGAGTTGGTTATATGTAATATTTATCCATGTGACTTGTGTAGTATATAAAGTCTATGTCAGATCAAGTTGGAAACATTATAGACATAAATTGCACATCCTCCATTTCCAGCTATGGAATCTCTATGTGATTTAGCATAAGATTACAAAGTAATTATCCCTTGCATAGAGATTGTGTTTTTGGATTGGTACTCTCATAGATAAATATGTATTTGGTAGCTCGTAGAGATTTCTATTTATATTTTGCATTCATTTTAATCCAACATTTTTTCCACAAACATATGGTAAATTAGGCTCTTTAGGGATGAAATATTGTCTTTGCTCACATTTATTTAGGGTAATTACTAAGATTTTATCTCCTTTATGGGATTCCAATTGATTCCTCAATATGTTGATGGTCATCTAACCATCATATACCCACTTCTTTCCAATCAATATAGGGTAGTGAGTCTCATCTATCTTCGTGTCAATCCCTTCAAAGTTACCACATAGACTCAACTCTACAACTTTGATTTCCATGTCTTCTAGATGACCAATATTTTCATCTCATCCATAATCCATAAGGATAAGAGTGATAAGACTATATCTCAACATAGGTTTCCCAATAGCTACCCATTTCAATCTCATAATCATGTTAACGGTGCTGCTAAAATCAAATACTACATTGGGTACTTCATACTCTACTAACTCGATATCCATCCTAAAGTCAATATCCTATGGTTTCTTAGTTTTAACATACCATATAACTATATCTATCTATTGAGGGTCTTTATGCACAAAATACATCAAATTATGGAGCAGGTTGGTGATATTCTATGAAAAGTCTTTATTATGCAGCATGATAAGTAAATTTATTAAATATATCATGGTGGTGACAATACCATCCTATCACATAATGCGTACTATCTATCCATACATCTATGCATATGTAGTTGTAACATAATATTTGATAGTCTCCTACTATTGGATTATTTTCAAAATTTGTGTACCATCTTACATTAGTCCTTTCTTGGTGACAGGTTCAAGATATTTTTCTTGCAAAGCCTTTCTTATCTTGTGATGTTGTAGCATATCTAGAGGCAATAATCCTTGTTGTACATTTTATTTCCATGTGATTTATTATTTAAAGGCATATTCTCAAGGTTTGCATTAATTAGATTCACATTCCTTATTGATTTCTCCATTCACTATTTTTCAAAAACTTGATAATCCTTTATGTCATGTTACTCTGAAACCCTATAATAAGCACAATAGGATTATCACTAAGGATTCATTAGACAATTACTTTATAAATGATTAAATTCTCTAGATAATTATCACTAAATTAGAGGTCACTAGGAATTATTTCCCCTACTTCCTTATGAACTACCTCGATTCCTCCCCTGTATCCTCATCTATATCATCCTTAGTTTGCTTGGAATCCCCATACATTTGAATATTATGGCCCAAAACTCCTAGAAGCCTATTTTGCATTTCACCCTTTTTTTGTTGTAGGCCATTGTACCCACTATATTGGTAGTGAGGAAGATATGGTTCCCAATATGTTTGTTGTGTTTGGGGAATCATAGGATTCTAATGAGAGGAAGATTGGTATTGTGTTGATGATAGTGTCCACTTCTAGGATGGGGATGTCCAAGTCTGAGATGGCAGTGCCCAAACAACCATATCTAAAGGTTTATTTTATGGTTCCGTTGAAATCCATGCCATACCCAAATGTGATACACCTATCATGCTAATTTTTGGATTGGGAATGTTGAATTTATAGTAGATGGTTATTATGTAGTGACCACAAACACATTCTTTGTAATATCATCCTTTAGCTCTTGGAGAGATCTATAAAATTTTTCATCATGATTAGGTGACTTGTCAAAGTTACAGTATAGAGTCTATAGATTATTGAAATACTATTGTAGGAGATGGAAGTGAGAAGTTGCATGCCCTATTACTATATATTTTTTAGAACTCTGTTTTGATTCCTAAGCACTCATTCTTGTGATTCCCTTCCTTGCAAAACTCTATACACCATATAACCAATTTAAACTTGTTTCCTCCCTATTGATATCGATCCATCATTTTTAGGAGTGTTGTAGAGTATTCTTTATTTTTAAAATTGAGATCAAAGCATCACCTTAATTTTTGATATGTTCAACCATAATCATAGCTACTCTAACATATTCCTTAGTGTTGAACTGTGTCTAAGTGATAATAAACTGTATTCTTGTCTATAGTCCTTCCATAAACCAAGATAATCTATCTTTATCTTCTAGGATAAAATCTATCTTATTCATCGCATTAGAAGATCTATGATCATATTCAAAGATGATCTATTTTTCTTCCTATTTTATTTCTTTCAAATCCTGTATGGTTTGGCTAGAACATTTTTTGATCTTAAATATCATGATGAACATGTATTTTACTTTATGTAGATCTTCATGATTTACATTTATATGAAATATGAATTCCAATGTGAAACCACACAAGGATCCAATTAGTTCACACTTATTTACCACATCATCAATAATTATTTTTGTGAAATAGGAATTTGACTCAAGAGAGGATGGTTAGTATTGTGTTAGTTTCAAAATGAAAACAAAATGAAAAAACACACTAACTAGCATAACATCTCTAGGCTTAGACACTAAGGAGAGATTAGTTAATAAATATGAATAAAAAACACAACTAAAATGCAAAAAAAAACCTTATTTTACCTTCCTTGTATGCTCCAAAATGCTTGTTGTAGTGGCTTGCTTGGCTTGTGCTCACATAGTCTTCATCAAAGGGGGCTTGGCTATCTCCTCTTCTCCTTGGCACTTTGTGGCTTTGGCTTGGCTTGGCTTGGAATCAATTTGGCATGGTAATGATAATTACAATGGCTTCTTGAAGATATTTTTACATTATAACTTTGCATAATCATGACTTTTTAAAGATATTTGAGCATAATCAATTTGAACCAAAATAGCTTAGAAATGATGTGGTAAGGCCTCCTGTTTATAGATTTTTGAGAATGTCTAGAATCAAATTGAACCATCCATCCTAAGATTGAGATATGTGGTTGAAGATTAATTCAATTATCTAATTAAAATTTATAAATAGGCTCATCAATATTTGGGATAGAGGAGCAATTAAGAGGCATGGAGGGCTCTGATGAGGCATGGGAGGCAAATCCTGATATTTGTGGTATTTATGGCCTAGATATGTTTTCCCAAGAAATGAGGTCACCTAATGATGTAGATATTCAATATTCATTTTCAAAATAAAATATTCAACAAGTTTCCATGGAATTCTTGATTAGGCTCTAATTTGGTTTAATTATCTCTTAAGCATGTTTAAGCACTTTATGCATAAATTACTCAAATTGATCAGAATGCCTTATTATTGGTCCAAAATTTGACTGAATTAGAATTGGAAGTTAATGTTAGATGCATTAGAATCATATTCACATTTAGGATGTTATAAATAAAAAATAACAAAGGCACGTATCTTATACAATAGATTTGATAGAAAAGAGCAATCTAGAGCACCTAGGTGCAAAATTGGCATTTTGACTCAAAATGATTTGATCAAAGTTAGTTGGCCCATAAATTGCATTGCCCCATTTAGGGATACCCTAGCTAGAATCAGCACTTGAATATATCAATTTAAATTCATTTAATACATTTTAGTATTTTAAAGCCAAATTATGTATTTTAGTAAGAATTGGTCAAAACCCTGATTGGAGGTCATTGGTGGCCAGATTTAAGTGTCTAAAATTTGCCCCTATTTGGGAAGGCATTGCAAGCTATAAGTATAGTAACATCTTCTCAAATAATGAAAAGGTCCTATATGCCTACAACTGAAATGATGATAAACTAACTATATGATGCCCCCTTGAGGGAATGGTTGGCATAAGTAGGTTGACAAACGGTCCCTCAAAAAGAAAGAAGTGAAACGAGGAGACCAAAGAAAGGAAAGATGATGGGGTGAAAACATAATGATATTGAATAAGTAGTCAAAGTCATTGAGAATATAATGGGAAGGTGTATAATGGTTTTTCTAAAGGCAGTTATAAGCATTTTACCCTGATAGTGGTAATGTGGTATGATAATTCAATGATTTGCCCAAAGGTGGTTATAATCATTGAGAAGATGGAGCTGCACCTATTAGAATAGACAAACAAGATAATAACATTATCTTGTATGAGGAAAAAAAGTAAAGTGGTGACAACACAATGATTTACCCAAAGGTGGTTATAATCAGTGAGAAATGTATTTGGGATAGTGTGTAATGATTTGCCCATAGGTAGTTGTAATCATTGGACCTCGATTATGAAAAACATGATAAAATTATTCGAGGATGATGATAAATTAACATAGAGGGTAATGATGAATTGAAACAACCTACTAGTAGGGAGATGCTCATTCAAACTAATAAAGGTTAAAATTCTTTCATGTTTAATTACTCTATTTGGGATATGATTAAGATGGAATTGAGAAGTTGATGTCGAAGAGATGCTACCATTATTAAATAGACTTCTTGAATCTTAGGTTTATTGTAGCACATTTTGGTAGACATTATGGTATAACATCATGAGGACTTGGGTGAAATATGCATACAGACTGACTCCCATAATCTAATACTCAATAGAAAACAATACACCAATGATAGAAACTATGATGATAATGTAAACATATGAATATAGATGGATTCAAGTGTAAGTGTGGGCAAGGAATCACCCAATGAACACACATAAAATGAATTAAGGAAATGGTGCTAAAAGAAAACAAATAGGTAGACAAACAAACAAATTAAGTAGAAACAAACAAACAAACAATGTAATGGAAACCATACGAACATTGCCCCTAGAAAATAGGTGACAATTGAAGAAATGAACGGAATGGGAGAATAGAAGAAAAAGAAGGGGGTGGTTGAGTTGTCTCCATATGCAATAGGTAAGTGAATGTTGCCTACATAGTTCCATGGATGTAATATCTAGTAAAAAACTTCAGGCCAAATATAGTTCTCCTAGAGAATGGGAAGAATGTGCTAAGAAAAACAAATAGAATGGATGTGATAGAATAAGAAGAATGGTCTTACAAAATGACAAGTGCATGAGAGAAAAGGCCAAAAAAGATGGAGAAACTAAGTGACAAGTAATTTTCTTGTAACTTGGTAAGGGTTCCTAGAATCTTTAAGGCAAAAAAGTGGTCAATGTTTTTGTTATTTTCTAATGATTTTTAAAATGTTTTTGGAATTTTTAAAATTATCTCAACTTGATCAAGAATGACGAGACACTAAATGGTTCAAGCTCATAAAATGATGAGAGTTTTTAAACTAAGGTTGCTCAAACAATGGTGAGAGTATTTAAACTTAGGTTGCTTACAAAATAGTGAGAGCATTCACACTTAGATTGCTCATAAAATGGTGAGAGCGTTCACACTTAGGTTGCTCATAAAATGGTGAGAGCATGGTGGAAAGGTTAACTGAGCTAACCTCGACAAGTATTGAGTGATACCTACATAGTCCTAGAGTAGGACCTTAAGTCACTATAGTTCCACCTTACAGTGGATGAATTTGACTAGTGTAGCAGTCAATTCAAATAAAATAAGCATAGTTGGTAAAAAGGCATAGTGTGGCATAAGAAGTGGCAAGTTGGTACGTCAAGGCTTAATAAACAAATATTTCCCCTAGTTTTCTCATAGGTGGTTATAATTAGGACACAACGTAATGGTACTAATTTTCCCAAAGGTAGTTATAATTAGTAGCAAGATTGTTAATAAGAAAGGAATAATAAATGAATGATGCAATTACCAAAACTTCTATCACACTGCTCCAAAATATGATCTCTATTTGAAGTACTTGAACCAAATGATGAAACTGATCAGATTCCTTGATGTTGAAAATGCATAATGAATGGAAAAAAAAAACCAAGGTCAAACAAGCTAGGCTTTAGAACACACTAGATCAATAAAACGAAATGGTAAAATGGATATAGCTAATAGGATGGATAAGAATGATATTTATATAAGGAAGAATAGTGATAAAATGGCATAATTGAAATAGTCCTTATAGACAATACACCTTAGCACTCAAGCATAATACTACTTGAGATGAATAATATTCATCAGCTCAGGAAGTGTCTCTCCATCTAGTGTGGCAAGCCTATATGCTCTTGATCCATAATCTATAGTAATGATGAAGGGCCCTATCTAGTTTGGTTTGAATTTACCTTTATGATTATTATTAGTCATGGTATTCTTTTGTTTTTTTTTAAGAACAAGATCACCAAATTTAAATGTTCAATACTTGACACATCGATTGTAGTGGATTTTGAGTCAGTTCTGATATGCTTGAAGATTATTGAGTGTAACTATGAATTTCTCATCAAGTAGGTCTAGATCTTGCAAGCGAGTTACTCAATAGTCATGATCATCTAAGACATATTTGAAAGAGATGCACATTGAAGGCAATTCAACCTCTATGGAAAGGATGGCTTTAGTACCATAAATAAGTGAGTATGGAGTGGCTCCTGTGGGGATATGATGATTGGTATGGTATGCCCAAAGGGTAGGGAATATTCATAGGTGCCAATCATGATCAAAATCATTGACAATATTTTTGATAATATTCATAATGGTTTTATTAGATGCTTCAGCCTGACCATTACCTTGAGGGTAATATGTTATAAAAAAATGTTGTGTGATGTTATATTTGGTACATAGCTGGTTTACATCCTTGTTCTTGAATGATCTTCCATTATTAGATATAATGTCAGAGGGGATACTATAGTGGAAAATAAGATGATTGAAGAGAAATTTTAAAATTTTCTTTCCAGTCATGTAAGTGAGGGGTATAGCTTCAACCTACTTAGTGAAATATTCAATGGTATTAAGGATATGTTTATGGCCATCAGATGAAGTGGGGTTGATCTTTCCAATGAGGTCAAGCCCCCATGTAGAAAATGGCCATGGTGTCAGCATTAGTTTCAAAGTTTGGGCTAGGGCATGAATCAGATTAGCATGTTGTTGACATTTGTCACACTTTTTTACATATGCAACTACATCTACATCCATTATGGGCCAATAATAACTAGTATGTAAGATATTTTTGGATAGGACTGACCCACTAGAATGAGATCCACATACTCCTCTATGAACTTCTCTTAACACTAGTGTAGACTTTGTCGAAATTAAATAATGAAGTAGAGTTCTATGAAAACTATGGTAGTAAAGGGTGGATCCAAGTAGAGTATAATGAGTGGAATGATGAATAAAGGCTTTGGTTTGATTTTGAGATAGATTAGGTGGTAAAACTTGGTCATGAAGGTAGTTGTAAAGGTCTGAGTACCAGATAGAATTAGGACCAATAATATCACAAATCATTGCAACAGTTGAAGGTTCATTATCTGGTGCTGAAAAATTTTTGATGAGGAATTGATACTCTCTAACTTTAGCTATTTATCAAATTAGAGAGCCAATAGTAGACATGACATCTACAGTTCTATTACTACCCATTGGTATGTGCTCAAACTAAATGTTGGCAATTTATTGCTTAAGAGTGTCAACCATGGCTTTATATAGAACTAGTTTATCATCTTTGGTCTAAAAATGATTTATGACCTGATTGATGATTAACTAAAAATCACCATAACTTAAAGATGAGATATGCTCCAGTACACTGCTTATCAAATTCCTACAACAAGTGCTTCATACTTGACCTTGTTGTTTGTAAAAGTAAAGCTAATTCTAAATGATTTAGGGATTAGATCCCCTTGTGGTGTAATAAAAAATAGGCCTACCCCTGATCCATGTGCAATAAATGAACCATCAAAATATAGCTTCTAGGGTTGTTCCTCAAGGGGTGTGTCAATGACAGTCATTATGGATTCATCAAGAAATTGAAATGTGAGTGGTTGTGTGTCTATAAGAGGTGCTTCAGTAAGTTGATCTGTAAGAACTTATCTCTTGATTGCCTTTTAATTAACATACTCTATATCAAACTCACTAAGAAGCATGATCTATTTGGCCATTCTATCTTGTAAATTTGTCTTAGATAGTAAATACTTGAGTGGATCTACTTTTAAAGTGACCATGGTCTTATTATTCAACATGTAATGGCATAGTTTCTGAGCTATGAAGACCATGGCCAGACAAGCTTTTTCAATAGGTGCATAGTTATGTTCATATGTGACCAAGGTACAACTTAGGTAGTATATGACATGCTCTTTTCCATCATCATAATGTTGAGCCAAGAGTGCCCCCAGAGCAATGTCAGTAGTAGTTAGGTATAACAAGAATGGCTTTCCTAATATAGGAGGTAATAAAATAGGTGGATTAGCTAAATAGTCCTTGAGTTTTTGAAAAGCTATTTAGTAGTGATCATCCTAGTGAAATGCAACTCCCTTCTTTAGAAGATGTGTAAATAAATGACACTTGTCTACTAACTGAGAGATAAAGTGTTGGATTGATTGAATCTTACCCTACAAACTAAAAATTTGCTTCAAATTAGTTGGTGGCAGCATCTCAGTTATAGCATGGACTTTAGCTAGATCCACTTCAATGCCTCTATGAGACATGTTGAAGCCAAGCAATTTGCCTAAGATTACACCAAACACACATTTCTTTGGATTGATTCTAAATTTGTACTCCCATAATCTTTTAAATATCTTATATAGCACTGCTGGATGGTCAACCCTAGTTTTAGATTTTCCTAATATGTCATCGACATAATCTTCAATAATATCATGCATCATATCATGGAATATAATAGTCATGGCCCTTTGATATGTAGCTCTAGCATTCTTAAGACCAAATGACATTGCCTAATAACCAAATGTTTCCCATGGAGTGGTGAATGCTATTTTATGTTGGTCTTTTGGTGCTATTCTAATCTGGTTGTATCCTAAAAAGCCATCCATGAGTGAAAGTATTTCATAACCTACCATGGAGTCAATGATCATGCCAATGTTAGGCAATAAAAATTCATCTTTAGGACAAGATTTGTTTATCTTGAAAATTAGTACAAATTTTGATTCCTTCAAGATTTTTGATAACTGGTACAACATTAGATATCCATTCTGAGTAGTCAATGGATCAGATACATCCTACTTCTAAGAGTTTCTCCAACTCTTTCTTTACCAAGATATTAATGTGAGGATACATCTTATGTAGCTTTTTTTTACTAGTTTGGCATCAAAATTGACCACAAGGTGTTGTAGAACCAAGGTAGGGTCCAAATATGGTATGTCAAAATAGGCCCATGCAAAGATATCTACAAATTCTCTCAATAGAGTTGTAAAGACTTTACGTTCCTCCTCAGTGAGGGACACACCTAATTTTATCCATTTTGGGTCTGGTGGAGTCCTGATGTTTATGTCTATTGTATTTTTGACTAAAAGGGTTAGACCATCTTCTAGGATAGTAGGCAATGACTTGAACTATTGGAATATGTCAGGGTCCTCTCTTAGGACTTGCTTTTCAACTTCTCCTAGGCATGATGAATTTGAGTCCCCTAATGGGAGATTTGGCCATGTGATAAAAACAATCAAATTTTTTTGAAGAATTTGATCAAATAATTGTTGTTATTCAAAATTGAACTCAGATCCATAGGTAATTTCATCATTTGTGGTCACCTGGTCTAAATTTGAAGAAGAATGAACATCCTCATCTAATGGTGCCTGAAACAAGTTTTCACCACTAGACTGGCATTTATCATTACTTTTTCAATTTAGGATGCCTTTTTATTGGTCCAAAATTCAACTAAATTGGAATTGGAAGTCAATTTTGAGGATTAATTCAATTATGCAATTAAAATTGATAAATAAGCTCATCAATATTTAGGGTAGAGGAGCAATTAAGAGGCATGGGAGGCATGAATCCTGCTATTTGTGGCATTTATGGCCTAGGGATGTCTTCCATAAAAATGAGCTCACCTGATGATGCAGATATTCAATATTCATTTTCAAAACAAATTATTCAATAAGTTTCCATGGAATTCTTAATTATGCCTTGATTTAGTTTAATTAACTCGTAAGCATGTCTAAGCACTTTGTGCACAAATTACTCAAATTGATCAAAATGCCTTGTTATTGGTCCAAAATTTGACTAGATTAGAATTGAAAGTCAATGTCAGATGTGTTAGAATCATATTACCATTTAGGATGTTATAAATAATAAATAACAAATAACAAAGGCATGTGTCTTGTGAAAGAGATTTGATAAGAAAGAGCAATCCAGAGCACTTATGTGCAAAATTGGCATTTTGACTTGAAATGATCTGATCAAAGTTAGCTAGCCCATAAATTGCATTGCCCCATTTAGGGATACCCTAGCCAGAATCAACACTTGGTAAGGCTTCTTATTTATAAATTTTTGAGAATGTCTAGAATCAACTTAAATTGTCCATCCTGAGATTGAGATGTGTGGTTGAGGATTAATTCAATTATGCAATTAAAATTGATAAATAGGCTCATCAATATTTGGGATAGAGGAGAAATTAAGAGGCATGGAGGGATTTGATGAGGCATGGGAGGCATTAATAGTTATATTTGTGACATTTATGGCCTTAGGATGTCTTCCCAAGTAATGAGGTCACCTGATGATGCAAATATTCAATATTCATTTTCAAAACAAATTATTCAACAAGTTTCCATGGAATTCTAAATTATGTCTTGATTTAGTTTAATTATCTCTTAAGCATGTTTAAGTACTTTATGCACAAATTATTCAAATTGATCAGAATGCCTTGTTATTGGTTTAAAATTTGACTAGATTAGAATTGAAAGTCAATGTCAGATGCATTGGAATCATATTCCTATTTAGGATGTTATAAACAACTAATAAGAAAGGAACATGTCTTGTGCAAGATATTCTATAGGAAAGAGCAATCTAGAGCACTATTTAGGATGTTACCATACCCTAGCTTAGAAATGATGTGGTAAGGCCTCTTATTTATAGATTTTTGAGAATGTCTAAAATCAACCTAAACTATCCATCCTAAGATTAAGATGTGTGGTTGAGGATTAATTAAATTATGAAATTAAAATTGATAAATAAGATCATCAATATTTGGGATATAGGAACAATTAAGAGGCATGGAGGGATTTGATGAGGCATGGGAGGCATGAATACTTATATTTATGGCATTTATGGCCTATGGATGTCTTCCCAAGAAATGAGCTCACTTGATGATGTAGATATTCAATATTCATTTTCAAAACAAATTATTCCACAAGTTTCCATGGAATTCTTAATTATGCATTGATTTGGTTTAATTAGCTCTTAAACATGTTTAAGCACTTTGTGCACAAATTACTCAAATTGATCAGAATGCCTTGTTATTGGTCTAAAATTTGACTAGATTAGAATTGGAAGTCAATGTCAGATGTGTTGGAATCATATTAACATTTAGGATGTTATCAAAAACAAATAACAAAGGCATGTGTCTTGTGAAAGAGATTTGATAGGAAAGAGCAATCCAGAGCACCTAGGTGCAAAATTAGCATTTTGACTTGAAATGATCTGATCAAAGTTAGGTGGCTTATAAATTGCATTTCCCCATTTAGGGATACCCTAGCTAGAATCAAAACTTGAATATATAAATTTCAATAGACTTAATGCATTTTAGTGTTTTTAAGCCAAATTGTGTATTTTAGTAAGAATTGGTCAAAATTTGATTGGAGGTCATTGGTGGCTAGATTTAGGTGTTTATAATTTTGGCCTGCCACTTCATGTCATAGGTGAGTATATATTGTTCTGGGTTCATAGACCCATCATAGGGTGATATATTGATAAAGGCTCCCAACTAGGATGCCATACTAATGTTTATTAAAAGTATCATAATCAATTTTTAAACAAATGATATCTATGAATTTTATGGGATTAAGGGGGCTACCTATGGTTTTGATTCCCACCATGTCCCGACTCATTATTGTGATGAAACAACCTCAGATGTATCCTTTTCCTCTTCCTCTTCTTCCAAGATTTTTATTTATATGACGAACTCCATTACTTGTGCAAGAATTATAGGGTCTATCTATATCAATACTAATGCTCGTATATTCTTCTTATGTTGTTTAGAAAAACTATGTGTGACTTCATGATATGCTACATTATGTGCCTTGATACTTATGAATCTCTTTTGTAAACTATCCTTGCCAATCATCATCTTATAAGGCTATAATGTAACTATTATAATTTTGAAAAAAATTAGGCTTGGGGGATGTGTGCTCCCTCGATGAATGATATGTACTTATAACAACATACTTATCATAGTTTGAACTTGTGCTATGTCTGTGACTATATGGAAATTATGTTTTTCCTCCATGGAATACCCTTTCATATGACTATGAACTCTTAACTACCTGATCTACTTCTACACTACTTTCTTCTTCTTCCTCTCTCACTCAGTCCTCATTGACTTCTAGTTCTCTACCCACACTATGCCTGGGATCCTTACTCTTTCTCTCATCACTGAGATCTTCCTTTTTTTCTTCTCACTCTTATCTTCTATGATACTATTTATCCTTCTCTTATTTGCAACTTCTTTGGTCTCACTCTATTTATTCCATATTTTCTATTATCACAACGTTCTTTCTAACTCTAGAGTCTTCTTATAATTTTTATCCTCTTGGTTCTCCATTTTGGATTTAGGTGCAACCTCTACCTTTTTATTGTCTCACCATTCACCTTTCTATCACACATCTCCATGGTGCTCAAAGGGACTACTCCATGTTCACTGGAGTTGGCACCATGAACTTTTCCATAGATAACATCTTGCTCAAAATAAGGATTTACTGTAAAAATTTACCTTTGATTCCCTTAACAAATAGATCCTTTTCCATGTCAAATGCTATATACCCTTATACTATGAACTTAGTTATGTATTTGTAGATGGTAGAGTCATCCTATTATCAATTACATGAGTCCAAGTAGTATCTAGGTTCTACAATCACTCTTTCTTTTATTTAGTCCATGTAATGACATATATAGATCTTGATTGAAAATAATGATATTCTAATCGATTTAGCCAAGAAAATAATAGTCTAAGAAATTCACACCAAAGTATTTCATAAATCTTGACATAAATATGTTCTTATATAATTTCTCTTGTGGTACATCCTATCCTTTGTGATCCCTCTATGAATTTATGAATCTTCTATTCTAACTAGGTTTCAATCTCTCTTTGACTAGGTAACCATCAAAGCATCTCCTTAGCCAATGAGTTCTATGCTCAACACACCATTTTTAGCAGAGGTTCTTGATGTTTCACCAAAACATGCTAATTTTAGGGATAACTATGTGAATCTATTTATGAAATACAAGAAAACATAGGTAAGCAAAGGAAAAAACATATCAAGTAGGAAAAGTTGATTATTAACTCAAGAAATCACAATAATCACATAGTTCAAGCTTAAATATGCAAGAAATAGATTACCTTTAATAGAAATATGAAAAGAATCCATTCACATTTATCTAACTGTGTGAATAAATGAACAAATATAGGGTAAAACACATAGGAAAACATAGCTAAATGTCTATTACATAGTTTATTAAATAGGAAAATTAATTATTGAGCAATCTCTCTATAACAATGAATTATATTTAGATTATAATGAGTCCAACCTCACTATTACATTTTAGAAAAACATATATAAACTTGAATCTTGATTTTTTCTAACTTCCTTGAACTATTCATGGAAAAAATATGCTTGCAACACAAATATAATAACCATTTAACAAAAAATTCAATTATGTATATTTGGAAAATACTTCCAATCTTAAACTTTTGCACTCATATTTACTAGCTAAAAATCATTAACTCATCCTTTTAACCTCTTGGGTCTTTTAAATCTATCCCTCTTTTATGGTTCACATTTTATTTATGTGTATATAAATCAAGAGTAACCCGTATCTTTCTAAGCCTTTTGGGCTATAAAGTTTTCACATTTGTATTGGTATGATGTGCCTCACCCCTAAGGTCCCACTAGTTTTTTATTTGAGTGACATATCTCTCAAATTTGTGGTGATGTAAGATGTGTTACTCCTAAAGCTCTACCACTCTGCCATTTAGGTGTCATATCTCTCATATTAATATTGATGTGATGTGTGTTTACCTTGTGGCATAATTTATTTTGACATGGTCTATGTGATCATCCTTTTGGGATACGGTTACTTTTTTCATACACCTATCAAGGAGATGTACCTTTTCTCCTTCTTAGCTTAATGGCTTTTAATCTCAGAGGAAACTGAGACCCTACATCTCTTTTTATTGCCTTTCTCTTTTGGTCAGAGCCCAATCATATTGACTATGTATTCATTTGATAGCCACTAGAAATTCTTATCTAGGGGCTTTGGATCATTTTGGACATAATGGTGGAATTAAGTTTTCATTTCAAGGCATGTAGGTCCCACATTTAGTCATGATCATCCTTCAGGGGTCACTTTGCACTCCATTTTTGTGTTATACTCAACTCCCTTATAAGTGTGCTCATTAATTTTATATTTCAAATTGGTTGATAGTTGGTTTGTTGGCTCCAACCTCTATGATGATTTATGTGCCAATGCTACATCTATCTAATTTTCATTACTTTTGGAATTGAAAAACTCTATTTTAAATTTGTGCCACTTTGACTTTGCCTATCCCTTGGTTTCCAAAATACCTAATTGGATTCATGGTACATATCATTTGAGATTTCTTATTTATGAAAATATTTCAAATTCATTGATGTTTCTCTAGCTTATGCCACCCTTGGGGTACCTTTAGGTGGGAGTGTTTTTTCCACTTTTAAGTGCCACTAGTCACTATTCTTAGATATAATCAATCATTGGTGATCATATTATAACTCATTTGCATCTACTCGTGTGGTCCACATGTATTGGTTCAAATTACTTGGGATGTTGGTCTGGACTTTATCTCAATTGGCACTAGTACCTTGTATTGTCCTATACCTTTGTGATATTTTTTCTAAGTCCCTCTCTTTAGTATTCACTTTATCCTTTTTATTGCATATTTTCCTCATTGTTGGTCTCCCATTGTGTTGTTTTCCCATTATATCCACTATTATGATATTCCTCTATGTTCTACCTCCCTCATCCTTGACACTAACCATATTTCATCATTCTATGGAAAATCATATTGATGGTAGTCGTTGGGCCAACTTGAGACCCATGGTTTTTTCATGGGATATTGATGACTCCTAGGGTCATGTGATTGTTATGGTCATTTTATTTATAAATAGTGAGATTGAACATTTGAATAAGTATCACAATATTGTTGAAGCCTTGACTAATTCTTGTGGTTGGGGTGTGTCTTATGTGTAGTTATTACCTACAACATTCTTGGACATATCCCAACTTATGAGGGTCTAAAATTTATTAAACGTTGAGTTGCTTCCCCTCTTTGAGGAGGCATACAACTTACTTTATTTCTTTAATGACTCCAATATTTCCCATGTCCTCCAATTAGTGTACACAAGAGATGATTCTTTGGTCAATGTGATCTTGGACCACATTGGACCATGGGATTTGTTTGTCCCTTTGTAAGTGTCAAAGTAAGAATTTGGAGTTGCACTTTTTGGATCATGATCATCAATAGTTCTTCTACCGCCATTCATCACATGTAAGTACATATATGATTTATGTTCTATTAGTATTATGTATGGTTTGTAGTTACTTTAAATTTTTTTTTCTCATGAACACTAACTTATAATACCTTTAGAGTATATGTAATGCTCATTTTAAAATTCCTTAAATCCGAATGATTATAGTTTAACTCCATATGCCAACTCATGCAACCCTAGATGAAAATTATACCTAAGAATGATCCTTGGATAGAAGTTTACCTTTGCATGACCTATTTTTAAAACCATCTGTAGCCATTCCATGAGATTTTATAAAAAATCTATGACCTCACCAAATGTTGTCTCCATAATCCACAACTTAGCCTCCACTTTTCGTAAACCCTCTATTTTTTGATCATTTGAGATAAAAAATGGTCAAAAGTGGTTCAATTTACCTTGAAATAAATCTAGGTTATTTATAAGGGGATATATAAGGCCTCCATTACCCTCTCTTAGTAATTTTCACATGATTTCATTGCCCATTATTTATTTCTTCCTCTCTTGATCATCTTCATATGATCTCAAATATCTAAAGGCTATTTGACTTTTTGATCATCTATCCACCAATTGCCATTATATTATTCATTACTCAATAATTAATTATGATATTTCTCTATCCTATGTTATGATAATTACTTTGGTTGTGCTACTCATTTTTTCTAATCTACTAATTTGATGTGCTTCCCCTTTTGTGATACTAGTGTTGCTACTGTTCTGATCTAGAATCATCATCCTCCCTGTGCTACTCTCCCTTTTTATCTATAGGTCATTTTTGATCTTAGAAAAAAAGGATACTTAAAGGAACCACTCATTATACACTTTATATTGCATATCTTTAACCATTCTCCTCTCAACTAGGTACAATTTAGATTCAGGTTGGTAGAACCGTAACACATTTAGGAGTTTGATATAAGGGAACCTTTATTATAGGTGGCATTTTATTTAGGTTTATATGTTGTTAGGTTAGTTGATTGACATGCTTATAAATATATTTCATTTACAAATTTTAACCTTCCTTTGTAAATTTTAATACTTTATTTATGAATTACATTTCTTGTATCCTACTTAAATTGCTTTCTTGTATTACTTAGTAGATTAGTCTCTTCACATTTTTCTACCATAGTTATTGTTATTTTAGCCTTTAAAATCATGTTAGATAGAAAACTAGATAGTGATTTTAGGCTTGTAGTGAATCACATAGGTAATAATGCATTTTATTTATATCCATTTGATGAAACCCTAACGCTTTTTTGGTTTCTTCTAATTTCATAAGGCATAGTCAATGTAATTGTTGGAGTATTATGTACATTGATGTGAAATATGTGATCAATATAAGAATAATAATGACATGCCCCATTACATATAGGTCATATTAAATGCATGGGATCAAACAAGGGTAATTTACACCAAGTAAATACCTAATAGGGATCATGAAAATGTAATTACAATTAATAAAGGCTTTGGGGACATATGACAACCAAAACAATAAAGTGAAAATAAATAAGAAAATAAAGTGTATGTACATAAATAAAAGTATGTGAATTAAATATCAAGAAATAAAATCCCAAGAAAAGAAAATAAAAATTTAAAAGGCACAAATCAAATCCAAGTGGCCAATAAAATATGTGAAAATAATGAAATAAAGGAAAATGACTAGGGAATAAAAGGAAAAATTAAGATAACTTTAAGTCAAATAAATTTAAGAAAATTACAATAAAATTCCTTGACAATGCCCTCAAATCCAATTTTAAATCCATGATCATATGTATATAGTGTAGGTTCCACATCTAACATAAGAATGCCAAGTGAATTGTTATGTTGTATATGTATAAATGTCAAAGCATTTAAACACACTATATGTTAACAAAGTAGACCAAGGGTTCCCACAAAATCATTGTATTTAAACAAAGAGAACAAAGGGGTCCCAAATAATCATGTCATGATATGTGCTTGTTATACATTGAATATAAAACAAGAGTGATAATAAGAGATTGATGAGCGACTATGTGATGAGGCACACATTTATAAACATTTTTTTTGTGAAACATACATTATTATTTTGATTTATTTAGAGTGATTCACGGTAAAATAATGAAATGGAAAATTAAGGGGTTGTATTATATTGTTAATTTATTGGAAATATTTTTCACCATTAATGTTGTTTTGAGAAACCAAATATTTTTCATTATTATAACAAGGTATATTATTGGTTCTAATACATGCTTGATGATTCGTATGTTCACACTTGAATATTTATGCATAAAATCATCATCATTATAAATTAATTCTTGTTTACATATATGATAAATTAGAAGAATAGGATATATTATTCTTTTTTCTTTCTTTCCAAGTCCTTTACCATTAGAACCTATCTTTTGAGCACACTTGAGTATGAGTTTGTATGTTTTCAAAGATGTATGAATAAGGCTAAGAAGTTTTCTTGGTTTAGTAGATTTTTAATAGTTATCAATCATACACCATTTACATTTATCATTATAATATGACATTCAAATAAGCACAATATGTATTTTATAGTCTTATAGAGTAATATATATTTGTTCGATGTCAAATATGCTCATATTAGCTCTATATTCCCCAGGTCAAGTTAGTGTAAATTATATCTTGGATAAATATTAATCTATGATGTTAGATTCATAATCATTATCGTCATTATCTAATTGAGTATAACTAAAATTACAAAATTGGAATTTTTATACTTGGTCTTTCATAATAACTTGTTTAGGTTCTACAATAGTTGCTTTAATTTGATTCAAATGAGGCATACTAAAACTTAGGTGCAATCACTTATAATATATAAATGGGACTTCATACACAAGACACACAAATTTGATTCCCACTTGTTGAAACTTAAAAAGGTAAATTTAATGTGTATGGTACATGTCCCATATCATGGATCCATGATCTTCCAGTTAGACTATTATAGATCACATCATTAAGTATTAATCAATAGTCAGTGACTATGGTTTTTGTTCCAAGGGATATACTCAATGTGATAACTCTAAGATTAGTTCTTAGCTGATTGAAAAAACCTTCAATTATCATGTCAAAATTTTTAAGGGTATGTATTAAAATTCCAAATGTATTAAGAAAGGACTCATTATAATTTAATCTTGAACCATTATCTAATATGACTATTTTGATCCCTATGTTATTGATTATAACTTAAATGTGCAAAAGTAAATGTTGATCCAAAATGGCCTTTGGAGTAAAATCATCATACTCAAAGGTAATAAGGTTATTAGTATCTATATGCATAGGATAGGATGACCTGTAAAAATCCTCTTTCTATCAATAAACTAGGATACAAATAAAGGTCATAACAATAGAGCCTACATATACTTGGAATAATGGGTAACAACCTAGAATAACTTTAGACCTAGCAAAGGGTAATCTACACTCAAATTTTAAGAGGAAATGGTTCCAAATACTGAGCCTATGATATGTGGTATAACTCTCACTAATGAAACATATAGATAAATGATTGTAAAGGGGTGTATTAAGGATATAATAAGGATAACACATGCAAATAATTGACAAACAGGAGTAACCTAGATCCAAGATAAATATAATTACTAAATTAATAAGAAGATAAGTGGTGAAATGACTATCTAATGGGTAGTTTATGAAACCTAAGGTGATAAATAGAAAACCTAAAAATATTGGAAGCACATTGACTAATAGGGGGGTGAATTAATCTTCAAAATATTTATTTTGATTACACTTAATAAATAATGAACTAATAAAACAAACACATAGATCTAGTAAGCATAAACAACTATCCACATAAGTATGATACATAAGAACACATCATATATATGGGAAAACCTCAAAGGGAAGAAAAACCACTAATATATGAAAATGGGCTATAGTCCTATAAGATAAAAACCAAATTTAGTAAATCACTAACTCCACATGGAATACCAACCTCAACTAGACAAACACCCACTTGAGTAGGCTTTAGCTAGCACCCACTTGCCAGGAGGCACCAACCCCTTATATGACTCAGCACCAACTCAGTCACCTAATTTTTTTTATAAAATTTAGAAATAAATGTTTATCAACCAATAAATGATGACCACCTCTTCAGCTCTTCACCATCTTATCCCTCTCAAATTGCCTTCTAGGCCTCTTTGCTTAACTAGGTCTCTTCAAGACTGATTAGGTCATATGAACTTGATATTAATATGAAGACACATTGTAATATATTCATCATAGATCCTATACACTTTTTTTATGGTATAAAATACCTCCTTATACTCAACAATGTTCTATTTCATTTTCTTATACTCAACTCACTCAAATAGGCCTAAACCTGCCTTATATATATACCATTCATTACTCATAAACCACTTAGTTAGCCATACAACCTTAACCTCTTAGGTTATCCATATAATAGGTCTTAGGACATATTTTAGACTTGAATAAAATGATCTGAGTCTATTTTTGTTTGACATGACTCAATTAAGCCTCATTTCACTTTTAGGTCTCAAAGAGACCTAATAGGCCTTCTTAGACATATGTTACACTTTATATTGGAACAATTTAAAATTCCAAACACAATAGGAATATATCATATAATAATAATATAGACCCACACTAATGTATTCTAGGATAAACAAGACATTTTACAATAAATCACTACTTGAGACCTTCCATTAGCATTGTTCATATTAGGCTTTTAAACACATAGAAAAGTATGTCTTGAATAATTGAAGATAACACATAATTTATCCAAAAAAATATGACAATAAATAACTTATAAATAACCTTAATTAACTTAAAAATATTACCATATTTATTAGACACTTTATCTCATGGCACAAAGCCTCAAAAACACCTTTACAACTTACTCAGAACTGCTAGTTTTCCTCAAAGACAAGTCATGGTGACTAAGAACTCCAATATTTGTATAAACACTTTAAAATAATTAAAATTAATGAATATTATAGTATTAAATATTAAAAACAATATTCAAATATAAACATCATATGGTCTAGTGTTAACTATTGGTCTTATAGACCAATTTGTTGACCTCACTACACACAGACCTCACTAGTTAGACAAGCCATTTTGGCTTCATCATTTTCATCACTATACTTGAATTCAAAGATACATAACAATAATGAACAAGACATAACAATATAAAACATCTCCATGCACTTAGTTTAAACATTATATTATGAAAACACATTCCTATTCATCTTCTCACTACTGCCTAGGTTTTTCACCGTTTACACCATTAGACCTATTAGTGACTAGCTAACTTGGATGATCAGTTTAGAACACTTGAGGGATAAAAATTATACATAATACTTCATGAAAATGAGACATGAGTCTCTACCTTCTTCCTATATCCATTTTCTTACTATGTCTAATGCAAATTTTGAATTCTACAATAACTTCTTTAGAAACAAGCCTATAAGTCAACATTTTCTCTCTCCTCTATCTAACTAATACCACTTGGAGGTAACTAAGTAAGTCTAATACAAATTAAAATATCTTACCTATGCATACCATTCCATTCTAGGCTTTTTTTATCAACATATTTAACATGAGGTCTTTATTATGGTTCTAAGAGGGTTTAAACCTATCTCCACTCTTAACGATCATTCATAAAGCATAACCATCAATAAAAAAAATGCCTAAAAGTTTGAGTTAGGAACCTTCCCCATATACCATGAATATCTTATGTTACATTCAAAGGTTTTATGAGATTATGAGCACAATAAAATCCTTCTTGGGTTGGGAACCCTTCATTCTGAACACTCGAGAGACCTCCAAATAACTTTTCATGCCTTGTACTTAAAAATATGACTTTAAACTACATAAAAAAACTTGAAACAACTTGTCTCACCTCTAAAAATTCTTACATGAGCTCAAACACCTTGAAATATGATCATGAACCTTCATTATGTTACACTATTTCTCTTTGTTCTCTAGACCTTGACCTATAAACCACATTAGTCCTTAAAATTGACTTTTATGCCTCTTTCCATGCACTCTCCACCTTAGTCACATACTCAAGCAAACTATTTAAATATTAAACACTTCCATACATCTTTCATATACCTTGATAATAAATCATGATACCTCATTAGGCCAGGTAGGGTCTAGGAGTGGTCTAGGTGTAGACTTGGTCTGAAGGTCCTACCCTTGTAGGCTTACCTTGAAACTCTCATGAGTGTTCCAATGCCTCACATACATGATAAAACAACCTCATACAAACACTCATGCCTATGTGCACTCATCTTACCAAGCCACCATGCTAAAACCTTCTCACAAGGTCTCTTCATGCCATGACTAGGCTTATGATACTTAAACACTTCACCTCAAATAATTGTATCTTCATGTATTTGTCAACAATGAAAACAAGATAAAAAATAATAACCACCACAATAATCTCTTTCCTTCAAATTCTCTCTTGCCTTTATATTCATCTTATCACATGTCTTCTTTGTCACATCAATATCATAAGCTCATACCATGCATCTCCACAAGATGCACATTGACATCAATGACATCAACCTTGACATCAATGACAAAACTTCTCAACAAACTCCCCCTTTGTCATTTATGGAAAACACACTACAACCTGATCAATCTTATCTCTCCCATTCTAGTCTTTCTTCCCCTTTGACATTAATGATTAAGGGTCTTTCACAAACTATCATCTGATCATATAACTCAAGACATCATGCTTCTTATGAATTCTACCTCACTGACACTAGATGATAACCACTCTTAGAAAATTATCATTCTCTCAAAATTATCTCTTTTCTCAAATAAACATGATCACACTTGCAACATCTAAAATCACACCTTATTACCACAAAAACTCAACACATAATATATGAAGCATTAAAAGAACATGCTCCCCCTTAATCTATGCATACATCCTTCAAATGAACTCAGATCACAGGACCACTCACTTTATCCTTAACATGAATGATATGACTCAAACCTTTGATCACACACTAGGCTACCATATTATTGACATCAAATGAAGAATTAGGGACTCCCCCTTTTCCTTCACAAATTGAGCTCACCACATGAGTCATTAGGACTCTCAGACCATTCTCATCTTCCTTAAAACATCTCTCATATACCAATAACACTTTCAGCTCTATCAACATTCTTCAGCATGTATTCATAATAGCTACCAAGCTTCTACTAACTAATGAGTGTCTCCATGAATCCCAATGGAGTCACCCATTACCATAGGGCACTAATATAACACAAGCTCAGGAGATTCCTAGGTCTCCATGCTCTCACAATATTGATGATCCTTTAAGATCCTTTTAAGCTTGGTTATTCTCTTTGGCTTGACCCCTTCATCATCCATGTGGTCAACAATATGAGTTGATAATGAACACTCTTGATACTCTTCAATATTTGGTTTATGCTCTATTATAACAAACATTCCACCTTGGCTTGTAGACTAATCAAGACTAAGCTTGATTGTCTTTGGCTTCCACACCTTGGTTTTTATTATTCATTGAACATCTTCTTGTTTTATCTTTGTGATTCATGATGATAAAATATTGGAATATGACCAATGTTATGACAATTATAGAAAATAACATCACTCATACATATTGATTGATATGGACAGTGATTGATTCTATAGTCCCATGATTACTCATTCTTGGAGGGTCTTATTTTCTTATTATCATATGACCAAACTTACTATATGAGAAATAATAACCATTGAAATAATTTCCATACCTTATGGTGTTAGGTTGTCTAACAAAATTTGTATTCATATTTTCCTTTAGGTTGACCTTCTTGTTCACATCAACATTCTCCTTGTTTTCCTTTTGATTTACTTTGAAACTAAGACCTTCCCTATCATTTTTAGACTTTTGAATACTCAAAATTTCATCTAGAGCCTCAGATATATTTTTAAACTTATCATAGGTCTTCATATTTCTATTTGTTTGATCCAATTTTGACTTTAAGCACTCTATTTTTGATTCATACTTGGTGAATTCTTCTTCTTTATCCTTTAAAATAACAATGCCTCTCTCCATTTACATTTCCAAGTGTTTAATGATCTCCTCATGTTCATTGGTATTAATTATTAGTCTCTTTTCAAATATATTTATTTGATCCTCATAAATCTTAACCAATGATCTTATTTTCTGATTCTTCCTCCTTTTGAACTTCAACTCCTCTAGATCACTCACCAATTCTACCTCAAGGTTCACTTCAACCTCTTCTTCATCTGATTTTTTATCATCCACAAGGCCTTTAACTTGTGAGAAACCCTCATTATTTATTTCTATAGCCATGAATAAGGTTTCATTGTTTTCATGTTCATTCCTATCATCATGACTATCAAATGTTCTTGTGTCACTTACATTAGATAATCTATTATCTTCTTTGGTATAGAAACTTCTCTTACTCTTGAATGACCCTTTATTTCCTTCATACTTCTTGAAATCTTTATTACTTTTATCAGGATTATAGACCTTATTATCATCACCATGATGTTCATCATGTTATTCACCATGCTTAATCTTATCCTTATTAGGATAGGTAGATGTAAAGTGACCAATCTTACCACAGTTAAAACATTTGAAAGATAACTTATCCTTGTACTTACCAGATCTAAACCTTAATTTCCTAGTAAACATGGCTATCAATTCATCATCATCAATATCTAAAAATAATTCATCCTTGACCTTCTTGAATTTTGACTTATTATCAACTTTTAATGTTGCCTCCTTATTGGGAGGTCTATTTGTTAGTGTTCCCAGGTTGCACTCTAGCTGAGCAAAGGGATTGTTCAAGTCCTCCTAATCAAACCTAGTCCAACATAAGACTGACCCTAGGTTATGGGTCACCTAAACTTGGGTTATATCTCTAGAGAATGTTAGATTCCTTTTGGATTTATCACCTAAACTAGACCTAATACAAAATATTGCTCAAAAAAGGGAGAGAGATTGTCAATAATTCATAAAAGCATGTAAAATGAGGTGATGAACCAAATGTTTTGATCCTTATAATTTCAAAAGACACACTATAAGACATGTTAAAGACTAAAAAAGATCACTTCATTTATTATTTCATCAGTTTCACATAATTATTTCACATAAAGGCATGGATTAACTATCAGTCTAGCATGGGAGGGAAATTTTCCACTTCCACACTGACCAAAAAACTATGTATGCACTTAGAATGACCTATGAGAACTACCAAAACACTATATAAAGGTGATAAAACTTAGACAGAGGCAAGGAAAGGAGATATTCACTTGACCACATCAATGAATTCACGAGACACACTTCAATTTAGCTTGTAAATAGAGCAATCTAGTCTTTATTATATCAAATAGGTGTTACAGTACAAATCTTGGTAAAGTCTAGTCATGTTAAAGAGTGGGTTTCAATTTTAAGACTTAAAATCTTGTATATATAGAAGAATGAGATGAGAGATATGGGGAAGGATGCCTAGAAGAATGGAGAAAGGGTCATTATGATCAATATTTCTAATCCTTCATTGTTGATTTAGTTAGAAAGGATCATCATGCTAAGACTACTTCTAGAAAATGGCCATAATAACCATATCAATCCCTTTCAATCCATTTCTAGTTTGCATTAATGTGATTTACAATTATTAAAATGAAATCAAGTCAGTTTCAAGCTGAATTATAGTGTCAAAGCTATTCAAAATAACTGGTTTAATATCTTACAATCTCCTTCTAGTGTTGATGTAGTTACAACTTAATCAATCCATTTTGATCTTGTTTCGATGTGGATTTCTCCTTACTGGTTCATTCTTGGCATGTAAGAGTGGAGAAAAGGGTCATGATCATGCTGATGGATTTGGTAATGAACCCATTAAAACTAACATTTATTCCCTTGTGGCTTTTATTTGTAATATTGGCTCTAGTTCAACCTCGACCAAATTAACTTTGAATTTTAATTTCAACCATTGATCCTGATCTATGCTTCTCATATTGTGTCAACTAATAGCTCTTCTTTTGTTATCAATATTCTACTAACTATCTAACCTCACATATATCATTGATATTTCTTAGTACTAAATGAATGTGATCCATAGATATTTATTATAGTTACCATGGTTGTGACACTTAGTAGGAGCCCATTCATCCTTGAGATCCTTTGATTCTTTGACCTTTGCTCACCGTCAATTTGCTTGATATGATTAAACATGTACTATTGATCTATTTGGGCCCACTAGCCTTATAAATCAATTCCCACCATTAGGTATCTACAAAGGCACCCAATATCTTGACAATTATCATCTCCATGTTCATGCTAACCTTTTGACTCAATGCTCACTATTAATCTTCAATACATGATCAAATGCTCATTGTTAGATCTTTGGGACCCTCTGAAATTGTAGATTACTGAATCATTATTAGATGTTTATCTTAGATCCAAATATTTGGAAACTTTTTAAATTCACATTTATTTTAGGAACATTTAAATTTAAATGACTATTTATCGAAGCTTGAACTTAATGTCTATGTGAATGTTTCACTCTGCTTGTTTAACTTTCAAGGCTTATATCTGTAGATAAAAATTGCACCAAAGCATAAAAACTATAGAACATGATTTAAGCATGAAGGAGTTCATGTCCATGTGATCTTTTGGCCCTAAAATGCCTCCCAAAAATACTTATAAAATGCATAATTGAGTTGACCAGTCTATTTCTGCATGACATGTTTGTGATAGTCTTGTTCCTTAAAATCACCATGTTCACACTTTAAGCCTACTTAAGGTGTTTCAAAAGCTTAAAAATGGAAAGTGATATTCTCATAAAGTCTTCATTCTCCTTGTGACATTAAATCACTCTTCAATTAGGACCCTACTTAGTTTCTTACTCTAGATTAGATAGATTTTGGTATGTAGGCCAAATTTGGCCAACATCTTTGGCAACTCATCTAGGTAGCATGACTACTATGCTTAAGAAATTGAAACATATATATGAACTTAGACTTATAAATAATGACAAATTTGATTCATGGCTGTAAACAACCCTTTTACTAAAGGAAGACAACAATTTCACCAAAACTAGAAGGGAAAGACTGAAAATAGGGAAACTAACTAAACAAAGCAAAAATAAACAAACTAATGTGCTAGGCCATCACTTTTAGGGAATCAAGACTAATTAACTATGTATAATGAATTTATATTCCTTAATAGTAATTTTAAAGATGTATCCCATTGACTAGGATAGGATCTCCTCACCATCCATTTTTGAAAGTTGGAAGGCATTATGGGATTTAAAGTTGGAGATTGTGTATGGACCACTCTAAAGAGAGTCAAAATTTATATTCCTTCCTAGATTATCTCTACCCTCATCCCACTTGACGATTAAATATAATTATTTGAATTTTTTTGAAGAAGCTCCTTTGTCAAAGGCTCTCTTCACCTTTGCTTGATGGCTTTTTATGGCTATCATGACCTGATGTCTTGTCTCTTCCAACTTCATAAGCTTAGTATATCTGATATCCATAGGTTCAGTCTCCAATAAATCAAGTTGATGCATCAATTTTAGGGAAATAAATTCAAGATAAATAAGCATTCTTGCTTGCTTACCATATACTAGCTTATAGGAGGAGTTGGTTATCGACTTCTTGTAGGTGACCTTATTGGCCCATAGAGATGAATTTAGATTCATATGCTATAACCTTTGATTATCTTCAATAGTTATCTTATGGTATTCAACAAGTTCTTATTAGTGGATTCAATAAGACCATTTCTTTGGGGATAGTAGTTAGATGAAGTGCTGAGATAAATCCCATATTGGACTACCCATTGGATGATTCTAGACCCCACAAAGGCCATAACATTGTAAAAAATAATATTTTAAGGGGATCCAAACCTAGTAAGCAAACCTTTATATAAATATATAACATTGGTCTCATTGTCTTCCTTTAATGCCATTGCTGCAATTTATTTAGTGAAGTAATCTATAGCAGTCAGTATCCATTTATGACCTAGTATTGATGGGGGGTTAATGAGACCAATAAATTCTAATCCCCATTGGAAAAAGGGGTGATCCAATACAATTGGTTGAAGATGTAAGGCTACAAGATTCACATTTCCTACAAACATAACACATTATCTACATTTCCTAACCCATGCATGAAAATCACTAAATAAGCTTGGTCAATAATACCCACCTCTCGTGATCTTATGGGTTGTGGTCCTTACTAAATAATTCCTTCCACCATGTCCATCATGGAACTCTTCAAGGAACCTTTCTTTTTGATGTTGTTCAATACATCTTAAAAAAATGCCATTGATATCATTCTTGAACAAAACACTATCTATAAGAAGAAATGGAATTGAATACATTCTGAAATACCTTCTTTTAGAAGGGCTTAGATGAGAAGGATAAATACCATCTTGGAGGTATCTTACTATGTCTTAGAACTAGCTGAAAGGTGAGGTGTGATCAGTTGCAACTTTTTCATCATTTGACACCATAACCATCTTATTGGCTTCTTGTAAGTCTTAGGCTAGATGATCACAAAGTCCTTTGCCTCTAACCAGTTTTGTGACCTTGATATTCACAGCATACTCCATTACTTTGTTTATATAACCAAATATTTTATAATTTATGTCCTTGTTCAAGAGAAAATCCTTGACACTTGGATGTGCAACCATTAGATGTATCTTAAAGTTAGACCACAAGTACTTGAATTTCTTGAGAGACCTTATGATTGAGAGTACATGCTTTTCAACAAAAGAGTACCTTGTTTCATAATCTTTTAGGCCTTGACTGAAGAAGGCTATTGGCTGCTCTAAAGCCTCATGGTTTTGCTACATAAGAATTCCTAAAATGGTGTCAATGTTAGCATAGGTGTACATAATGAAGTCTTTTGAGAAATTTGGGTTCATGAGTGTAGGAGAACTAGCCATGGCTATCTTAATTTTCTCAAAACTCCTTACTCTTTTTTTGGACTAGCTAAAGATCTAATTTTTCTTTAACATGGTTGTAAGTGGCTTAGCTAAAGTGACAAAATATGAGATGTATCTTCTGATAAAATTGATCTCCCCTAAGAAACTTTACAAAGATATTTTGTGATTGGGCAAGGAAAACATAAGAATTGAATCTATTCTTTTAGGATCTATGCCTAAACCATGCTTTAAAACTAAATTTCTAAAAAGATTACCTTCATGAACTAAGAAGACACAATTTTTGGGATTCAGGGATACCCCAAATTGTTTACATCTTTCAAACACTTGATCAAGGTGAACCATGTTCTCACTTGAATTATTTGAAAAAACTATTATATAATCCAAATAGACCAACATGAACTTGTTAAGAAGGCCCTAGAAACCCATATTCATGGATCTCTGAAAGGTTTCTCCACCATTAGATAAACCAAAGGGATACTTATATATGCAAATGTCCCCCACTTTGTGGTGAAGGCTGTCTTGAATTGGTCTTCTTCCTTGACCAAAATCTAGTCTTAACCACTATATCCATCCAATAAAGATAACCTTTCTGAACCTGTAACTAACTATACAATCTATTTCATAGATGGCAGTGGATAGTGGTCTTTAAGGGAAGCGTTATTTAGGTCATGGAAGTTAACACATAGTCTAATTTCACCATTATTTTTCCATACTAAGATAAGGTTTACCACCCAAGTTGAGTGCTTGATGAGAAATATAATAGCTGACTCAATGAGCTTATGAAGCTTAGCTCTCATCAAAGGCTCAAGTTTAGGATTAATGGGCCTTTATCTTTGTCTTACTGGCTTGGTTTCATCTTCTAGTTCAATGTTGTGTTGATCTAAACTTGGGTCAAATACCTTGAGGTCACTATAATTCCATGAAAATACATTAGCAAAACTTTCACATAACTTAATGAAAGCTTATTTTTCTAAATAAGTACATACCTTACCCAACTTTAGGTTTTTACTAGGTACAACTTCTACATTGGCATAATGTTCTTCCTTTATTGACAAAGTTGATTTCTCTTTCCTCAACTCATCATCACTATTGAATATGTTTTCAAGTATGACCAATCCTTTGGGTAACTTATTTGTTTTTAGTTACATAATCTGATCACCATATTGTTGCGAGTACTTTGACTGATTCCTTGAGGAAAACTCAGCCTCGTCTTACAAGAATATGATAATCTAATTATCATATTCAAATACTTGCCAATTATCATTATTATATGGGATAGAAGGACTCACCACCACCTTAATTTTTGACTATACCTTTTTCACTTCTAACAAAGCTAGGATACTAAATTATGCCCAAATGGCAACCAACCTATTTACATGTTTGTTCTCATCTCTTGGTATTACCTGAATGTTGAAGGCCCGTAACTTTTTAAGTAAGTCCCATACACTATGATTATAAGATTTGAGAAATGGGTTTTTGCATATATTAAACCCTCTCACTTGGTGAACTATGAGTTCACTATCACCAAATACTTGTAAGGTGTTGACTTTTATTTTCTTAGCCCATTACAAACCATTAACTAGTGCCTCATATTCTACAACATTGTTTAAACAATTAAATTGAAACTTAATAGATGAGTAGTATCTTTGATTTTCTAGATAAATAAACATAATTCTAACCCTAGTACCATGCTTATTCCTTGACCCATCAAAGTATAATTGCCAAAGATCACCATTAGACTCATCATCCTTCATCAATGCTAGAATTGGTGCATCCCTCTCATGCAAGAAATAAACACCTAGTCCTTATTTTTAAATTAGATTATAAGGATAATATTCATGTGATATAGAGGCCCACTCATAAAAAAAATGGAATCCCATCTAAAGGTGATTCATTTTCCTCTACACTATCTTCCATCACCTCATTTGAGATGAGGTAATTGGTGTTTACTATACTTGGCATATAAGGTTCTAAATGAAACTATGAAATAGGTTCAAAATGTATGGTTACATTAGTACCATACTTGGTCCTAAACATCAAATATGTCCAATTATCTAAAAGTATCCTCCAATCTTTGAGGTAAAGTCCCTTGACAAACACATGGCAAAATAGGGAGGCAAGTCTACCACAACTACATCCTATTGAATGGTAACATTGGGACAAGCATGTAATGTCAACTTCAGATATTTAATGATGCCTACTATCTTTTTTGGTGACCCATATAGTTACAATACTCATTTAGTATTTGGTTCATAGACAACACTGAGGTTGTTTGAAATTTGCTTAAGCATGACAATGATACTATCTCCACTATCCACCTTATAGTTATAAAATATATAGTCACCAAATATTAAAGAAAGGTAGAAGGGAGGAGTTTTACTTGACTTTACCTTAGATTTGTCCCCTTTTTCTATTTTGTGTGTCTACTATACTTGATGCTTCATTAGCTAGTCTGAATTGGTTAAGACAACACCTTATTTTTGAATTGGTTTTCAAGACACCTTGAGAGCTAAAAGCTCTTAGATGAGCATGTTTTTTCCCCTTGGAATAGCAAGGGAATACCATATGCTGATGCTGACACTATATTTCTTCATTTGATCTATTATGATGAATGAGGCTCCACTAACCTTTGGCTACACCTTTTGAACCATTGGTTTTTCATGAACTAGAGGTATTTGAGGGACCCCCCTAGCCTCTGCATTCTAATTTTTTTGTGTTATAGGGGGAGCAAGTTGATCTTGGCTAATATTGGAAACAACCTTAGGAGCACCAGAAACATTGATCACATATTGAGTCTCATCAATAGCTCTTCTTTTAGGTCTAGTTACAACTGCAACTTGATCACTTGAACTGCTAACCTCACCACCATGATTGAAACAAACATAATCATCCATTTACTAGTTTACATTAATGGCATTAGGCTTCCCTTGAACTTGTCTCCTAGTTCTAACCTCCTTGAAGAGAAAACTCTTCTTGTGTCATTTATCACATAGTAATGTTTTGTGATACCAAGGCTTGGCCTTGAGCATAATTGAGATTAGATGGCTGCTAACTCGACTCATGCATCAAATTATTTTTAGGTGGTGTGGGAGTAATAGCTTGTGAATTTTTTGGTATATTAAGGTCAAGAGCTATATATGGTTTAGCTATAACTATGGATCCTTGTGCTTGGTAGGGTGGTTTATTTTCCCTAAATCCTTGGTAAGGATGATTCTGATCTTTGAAGGACTAATAAGATGTTTGATTCTATTTTTGATAAGGCCTACCCTGATATTACTATCTTTTGAGTTAAACTATTTCATTCTTGAAAGACTATAGCATACTTTTCAATTATCCAATCTCACTAACTTGATTAGAAGGCACTGTAACTTGGGATTTAGGAGATGGAATAGAATATAATGATGGAAACTAAGGAACTTTAGGTGGTGGAGTAGATTAAAACTCTAGGAATATAGGCATTGGAGGCCTAGGAGAAAGCTTACCAACTTGTATCAAACTATTTTTTGCTCTTATGGTAACATCATAAGAATTGGGCAAGGTGTTACCACCCATGGAATATATCATCACACTGATATAAAAATTGAGGTATTTAAGATAGTACAAGAAATCATATTCTAGGGATGGCCTAATCACTATAGGAATCCTAGTATCTAAGTTTAAAATTAGACATGAACTCATGGAGAGCTTTTTGAATGGTAGTCAATTGCTCAACTAATGATAGGTGATCAGATTTATCTTCAACCTGCCTGACTAAGGCTGCACTTAACTCATCCCAGATAGCAATAGAATTTAAAGGAATATTTTTATACCACTCCAATGCTTTTCCTTTGAAGGAAATAATAAGTAGTCTAATAGACACATTATCTTGAACAACATTATGAATGGAACAAAGGTTGGCAACATGCTAGATTTGCTCAATAGTAGCTGTTTGAATTTCTCTAGAAAATAATGGGATTATTTTAAGATCATACATAAGAATATCATCATACTGGGCTAAGTTCAATGGACTACCTCTATTGAATGGAATAAATACTTGATTTCTGATGGCCATTTGGGTAGTGGGGATTGTACTACTAAAGATAATAAGAGGACCAGGGGATGAATGTTTATTTTGGGGATAAGGTATTATCCTATTAAATATTGATCTCTTATATGAAACAATAGGTATATAAATGAATTAAAATGGAATACCTTTACTAGTTGACCTTTTAGTAACTTTTGGCATGAGAATGTTGCCTAGATGGTGTTATGAACTCTAGAAATTCAAATATCTTTAGATCCTAATGATGATGGATATCCTTTTATAATATAGATTCTTCTCTTTAGATAAAAATTTTAGTTATCCCAAGGATAATGGGTCCCATTGGGCATGCCAAAACTATTCATGTTTCTAGGTTACACCCTAACTAAGCAAAGGGATTGTTTAGGTCCTCCTGCTCAAACCTAGTCTAACATGGGATTGAACCTAGGCTATGGGTCACCTAAAATTGGGTTAGACCTCTAGAGAAGGTTAGATTCATTTTGGATTTATCACCTAAACTAGACCTAATACTAACTTTTGCTTAGAAAAGGGAGAAAGATTGACAATAATTCATAAAATCATGTAAAAATGAGGTGATGCACCAAATGTTTTGATCTTTTTAATTGAAAAAGACACACTATAAGACACATTAAAGACTATATAAGATAAATTAATTCACTATTTTATCAGTTTCATATAATTATTTCACACAAAGGCATGGATTAGCTATCAACCTAGTATGGGAGGGCAATTGTCCACTTCCACACTGACCAACAGACTATGTATGCACTTAGAATAACCTGTGAGAACTATAAAAACACTATATAAAAGTGATAAAACTTAGACAAAGGAAAATAAAGAAGATATTCACTTGACCACATTAATGAATTCATGAGACACACTTCAATTTAGCTTACAAATAGAGGAATTCAATCTTTATTACATTGAATAGGTGTTATAGTACAAATCTTGGTAAAGTCTAGTCATGCCAAAGAGAGGGATCAATTTCAAGGCTTAAAAGTGTGCATGCACACACACACACAAACATATATATATATATATATATATATATATATATATATATATATATATATATATATATATATATATATATATATATATATATATATATATATATATATATATATATAGAAAAATGGGATGAGAGAGACAAGGAAGGATGCCCAAAAGAATGGAAAAGGGGTCATTATGATCAAAATTTTTGATCCTCTAGCATTGATTTAGTTAGAAAGGATCATCATGATAATACTACTAGAAAATGACCATAACAAAAATATTAGTCCCTTTCAATCCATTTTTGGTCTACAATGATACTCCTTATGGTTATAATGGTGGAATCAAGTCATTTTCAGCCTAAATTCTGGCATTGAAGCTAATCAAAACACTTGGGTCAATATTTTGCAATTTCATTCTAACATTGATATAGTTACAATAGCTTAATCAATCTATTTTGATCTTGTTCTAGTGTGGATTACTCCTTAATGGTTCATTATTTGCATGCAAGAGTGGAGAAAAGGGTCATGATCATATTATTGGATTTGGTGATGAACCTATCAAAACTAATGTGTTTGCCCTTGTGGTTTTTATTTTTAATATTAGCTCTAGTTTGACCTTGACTAAATTGGCTTTGATTTTTAATTTTGATTGTTGATCTTGATCTGAGCTTCTCATATTGTGCCAGTTGGAAGCTCTTCATTTATTCTTAAAATCCTATTGACTATCTAATATCATGTGCACCATTGATCTTTCTTGGTATGAATGAATGTGAGCCATAGATATTTTTGACATTTACCATGGTTATGACACTTGGCAGGATCTCATTCATCCTTAAGATCCTTTGACTCTTTGACCCTTACTCACCGTCAATCTACTCAATATGATTAAACACATACCATTGATATATTTTATCCTACTAGCCTTGTCAATAAATTATCACCATTAGATCTTTATATAGGTATCTAAGATCTTGACACTTTTTAGCTCCATGTTTATGCTAACCTTTTGACTCAATACTCACTATTGATCTTTGATGTATGATCAAATGATTGTCATTATATCTTTGGGACCTACTAACACTAAAAATTACCCACTCACCATTGGATATTAATCTTAGGTCTTGATATTTTGACACTTTTTAGCTTCAAATTTAGTTTGGAAACATTTAAATTTAAATGGATATTTATCGAAGCTTGAACTTGACATCTGCATGAATGTCTCATTTTGCTTACTTAACTTTAAAGGCTTATATTTGTAGATATAAATTGCACTAAGGTACTGAACTTGCAGAGAATGATTTAGGCATGAAGGAATTCATGTCCATATGATCCTTTGGTTGTGAGATGACTCCCAAAAATACTTATAAAATGCATAGTCGAGATGACCAGTCTATTTATGCATGACATGTTTGTGATGGTCTGGTTCTTAAAATTACCAATTTCACACTTTGAGCCTACTTAAGGTGTTTCAAAAGCTTAGAAATAAAAAGTGATCTTATCTTTAAGTTTACCTATTCCTTATGACATTAAATCACTCTTCAATCAGGACCTTACTCAACTTCTTAGTTTGGATTAGATAGATTTTGATATGTAGGCCAAATTTGGCCAATACTTATTTGTTCTTATCTCATAGGTAATCAAGATGCCATGAAGCCCATCCATCTGAAGTGTGTCTATATCTTATATTTATTATGCTATAAACACCTTTGAATAAAATTTAGAATTGAGAGATATCAATACCTTTTGTACAATTATAGACTATTTCACTTATTCTCTGAGACCTCTAATGACATTGACAACTTCATTAACGCTTAATAGGTAGGATACAATGCTCTCATCTTCCTTCATACTCAGAATTTTAAACTAACTATATGGGTCTAAAATTTATTTGTATTCACTTTAGTGTCTCCTTCATAGATTGTATTCAACTTGTCCCATATCACCTTGGATAACTCACAGTGCATCACCTTCATAAACTCTACCTCTGATAAGCCACATAGAATGGTATTCATTGCCTTGAAATTGTTCTCACTTTTTTTCTTGCCTATTGTATTAGTTGGTGGTGTAGGAGGTAGAGTGTATCCATACACAATTGACTTCCATATGTCATGACCCATTGACATTAGATATGTCCTCATTATAATGATCTAAAATTCATAATTAGTCCCATTGAATAATAGAGCCTTATTGGTAGAGAAACCTCCTTGAACTTGACAACTAACCATCCTTGCTTCTAGGATCTCCTTTGGGCTATTAGGCCTAATTCAAAGGACTAGATCTGATACCAATTATTAAAATCATAATGACTAAGAGGAAAGGGGGTGAATCAATCTTCAAAACCTTTCTTTAAATTACACTTAAGCAATCATGAAATGTTCATATATATATATATATATATAGTAAGCATAAACAACTATCCACATAAGCATGATACACAAGAACACATTATATACATGGGAAACCCTTAAGGGGAATAAAAACCACTAATATCTAAAAATAGACTATATTTATATAAGACGAAAACCAAATTTAGTGAAGTATCAACTCCACAAGGAACACCAACCCCAACCAACCAAACACCTACTTGACTAAGAATTAACAAGCACCCACTTGCAAGGAGGGACCAACCCCCTAGGTGATTTAGCACCAAATTAGTCACCTAATTGTTTTTGTCACCTTTATAACACTATTTTTCTCAACCAATAGATGATGACCATCTCTTCATCTCTTTAGCATCTTATCCCTCTCAAATTACCTTCTAGGTCTCTTCGCTTAATTAGGTCTCTTCAAGACTAATTAGGTCATATGACCTTGATATTCATATGTAGACACACTATCATATCTTAATTATAGAGCCTATAAACTTTTATGATGTTATAAAAGACCCATTTCTTCTAAAAAATGTGCTATTTCATTCACTTATACTTAACTCATTCAAATAAGCCTAGAATTGCCTTGTATATATACCATTCCTTGCTCATATACCACTTAGTTGGCCATACACACTTAAAATATTAGGTATAACATGTAATAGGTCTAAGAAAATCTTGTGGACATGAATAAAATGATTTTTGAGTCTCTTTGGGTCTGACATGGATCAATTAAGCCTCATTTCACTTTTAGGTATCATGGAGACTTAATAGGCCTTCCTAAACGTACGTTACACTTTATCTTCCTTGGAACACTTTAAAACTCCAAAAATGGTAAGAAAATATCATATAATAATAAAATATACCCCCATTAATGTCTTATAGTTTTAAAAAGACATTTTACAATAAATCACTACTTGAAACCTTCCATTAACATTGTTTATATTAAGCCTTTGAACACACATAAAAGCCTATCTTGAACAAATGAAGATAACACATAATTTAAACACACAACCATGAAAATAAATAACTTATACATAACCTTAATTACCTCAAAAATATCACCATATGCATTATACACTTCAACTCAGGGCATAGAGCCTCAAAAACACCTCTGTAACTTACTCAAAACTACCAATTTTCCTCAAAGACCAATCATGGTGATTCAGACCTCCAATGCCTACATAGACACTTTAAAAGACTAAAAACTAATGAGTATTATATTATGACATATTTAAACCATATTCAAATATAAACATCATATGGTCTAGTGGAAACTATTCTTCTTATAGACCAATTTGTTGACCTCACTATACATAGACCTCATTGATTTAGACAAGCCCTTTTGGATTCATCATTTTAATCACTATACCTAAATTCAAAGATATATACCAATAATTAATAATACATAATAGTCTCAAATAAAATCTCCATATACTTGGTTTCAACATTCTATTATGAAAACACATTCCTATTCATCTTCTCACTGTTGCCTGGGTTTTTCACTGTTTGCACCATTATGCTTGTTGATGACTAGCTAATTTGGATGATCAATTTAAAACACTTGAGGGATATAAACTATCCAAAAAACTTAATTTAAATGAGACATGATTCTCTACCTTCTTCCTCCATCCATTTTATTACTATGTCCAATGCAACTTTTGAATGCTACAATAACTTCTTCAGAAACAACCCTGTAACTCAACATTTTCTCTCTCATCTCTCTAACCAATACCACCTAGAGGTACTTGGGAGAGTCCAATATAATATAAAATATTTTAACTAAGCATACCAATCCATTATGGGCACTTTTTATCAACAACTTCAACATTAGGTCCTTATTAGGGTTCTAAGAGGGTTTAAACCTGTCTCCACTCTTAACAATCATTCATAAAGAATAACCCATCAATCCAAAAAATAATTCCTAAAATTTTGATCTAGGACCCTTCCCCATATACCATGAATATATTAGTTTACATGTAAAGGTTTGATTATATTATGATCACTAAAATCATTCTTGGGTTGGGAACCCTTCATTCTGAGCACTTGAGAGATCTCTAAACAAATTTTCATGCCTTGTCCTTCAAATTATGACCTAAAACTACATGAAAAAAATTTAAAAAACATAACTCACCTCTTATAATGTTTTTATGAGCTTAAACACTTTGAAATATGATCATGACCCTTCATTAGGCCACATTCTCTCTCTTTATTCTCTAGACCTTGACCTGCAAATCACATTAGGCCTTAAAACTAACCTTCATGCCTCTTTCCATGCACTCTCCACCTTACTCACATACAAAAGCAACCTATATCAATCTTAAAAACTACCATACATCCTTCATATTCCTTGAGAATAGATCATGATACCTCATTAGGCTAGGCATGATCTAGGAGGGGTCTAAATGCAAACTTGGTCTGAGGGTCCTACCCCTATAGGCTTATCATAAAAATCTCATGAGTGTTCCAATGCCTTACACACATAATCAAACAACCTCATAAAACCACTCATACTTGTGTCTACTCATATTACCAAGCCACCATTCTCAAACCTTCTCACAAGGTCTCTTCATGCCATGACTAGGCTTAAGCTACTTAAACACTTGACCTCAAAGGCCTGTACCTTCATGTATTTGTCAATAATGTAAATATGACAACACTAATAACCAATACAATACTCTTTTTCCTTAAAATGCATCTTGTCACATGGCTTCCTTATCACATCAAAATTATAAGATCATACCATGCATCTTCACCAAATATACCTTGACATCATTAACATCAACCTTGACATCAATGACATCAACCTTGACATCAATGACAACACTTCTCAACAAAGAAAACATATAGCTATACCATCTTATTAAATATAAGGAGGAACATAATCAAGGATAAATAACATATATACAATAACAATGAACATATAAATATCTAATATACTAATAAAATAAAGGAAATAGAGTAGGGATAGAGATATTTACCTTTGTTTAGAATCATTGACAAATCGATCTTCCCCTTTGGCTAAAGTGGCACTTTGCAAGAGATGTTTTAGGTTGAAGACATAAAATGGTAAGAATATGACCTATATATCCTTAGTTGGGTACTCTAAATATTGAGACACCTCCTCAACATGACTCCTCCTATTGAGCTTTAAAGACCATAAGCAAGATTATATCACCAAGATAAGACTCTAACCTATAATTAATCATTTTAATAGTTAAGAGCATATATACTAGTGAAATTAGAGTATATGATTGTGTTATATGGTTTAATAATGAAACATGACCCTTATAAATACATTTTCAATACCCAGAATTAAACCTAGACTCTAAGTTGGCACTATTGGCTAGGCTGAAAAGTTAGAAAAGATGTTGGCTAGCACAAATGTGTATCAACCAAGTTGATATAGTAAAATTGGTAGAGACATGAATCAAAAGTGTATTAGCTAGACCAATACAATACATGGAAATAAAATTATGAAACATATTGTATTAGTTTGGCTCATACAATTGGAATATAACATGGCTAGCAGGATTGAACAAAAAGTATATGAAGAGGCAAGACAAAAGGAGATGCATAGGATTTCATAATGATATTAATGAAAATATCACATAATAGTATGCAAAAATCTCTCAAAAAGGACCATGATCCAATCCCACCCCATTCCTGATGTGATCTTTAAGGCGTGTATTCAATGAGATTGATGCATTGACAAGCCCCAACATGAAAAAATCTTAGTAAAATGATAACATGAAAAGCATTAGGTGTATACATATTTCCCACCCAAATCTCATCATGTTTCACAATAGTCTTATGTGGGATGGTGATTTGGGATAGATACATAGTAACATAAATGAGCATAAATGAAAATAAATTAAATGAAAGTAAATAAATGAAAATAAGTATCTACTCTTACCTTGATGAATGAATATATGTTGTTACATTCACTATAGCTAATAGGAATAATTATTTTAGCACTTAAATATTCATTAATTTTCCTTGATCCTAATGGTTCTTCCCTTTCATAAAAAGGACCTATGAAAACAAATATATGGGAAAAATATTAAGTTTATAAGTATATAACAAAACATTTCAATATTTATTTTTTTTAGGTGAAAGGTAATTCATTTGTCTATTTGCTATTTTGAGAAAACCAGAGCTCTAATTATACATTTTTATCACAATGAGAGATGATGGATAGAGGAAAAAGAGGTGGATGTGTGGGAGGTTGCCTAGGAGCAGATGTAGGAGCCATGTAGGTAGGTGATGTATTCATTACTTCATTTTTCATTTACAAATAGATTGGATATATTTTTGGAAATTAGGTGCTGATGCAAATTTGTGTAGTTGAATTTTACCTAAAAAGCATAAAAAGGTAGATGAATTTATGATGGGTGATATGTAGGAAACTAAATGTTCATAAAGCAAAGGGTATTTGTTAGGGCCAAAATACAAATGGATTATGCTAGAAATTATATCAGCTACGCCAATATAGTTGGGTGGGGAAAAATCATAAATCTAACTGATATCACCCTAGATTCCCAATAGAGTTTGTAATAAAACTAATAAAAAAGACTAATATCATACTGGATGAACAATATAGTAGATTATGATAAATATGTGGACAATATAGTACTATCATGGTCAATACTATAACAAGATAAATGTATGGATAATACTATTAGGTATGGATGATATAGTTAAAATGAAAACACATGGTTGATACAATTTACATGTCATTATTACTCTAGGAATAAATTACATGGATGATACATTAAATGTATGATCAATGAATTAGGGAAATGGGTAAGCATGTCCATTATAATAATTATTTAGTCAATGCCATATGAAGGAACTAGATGGCTAATATAGTACAAATATGACTGATACAATTGAATGAAAAATATATGATCAGTATAATATAAATTTTAGTTAGTTGATGCAGTATAAGAATAAAAAAAATGGTTGATGCAATAGATATACATACAATTTTTACTAATGCAAGGTTTAGTCATACTCTAATTTGATTTTTCATTTTTTAATAAAAAATCTAGCTAGGTGATGTTATTTGATGTTCTGTAGAGATAAAGGCATTTTTATAGGATGATAGATGTAATATGGATACTAGATCTACTATCCAAGATATCAAATGTGTAAATAACACACCTGATTAGCTTGGAATTTTGATCTAGGCAGAAATTTAGGCAACAATTTGGGTGACAGTTCCACCCCAATTGATGACAGAACTTCTAGGAGCCATAACTTTTGCATTATAGCTCCAATTGACTCACCGTTTGAACCTTTGGAAAGATAAGAATGAGGAAAATGACATGAGATGGCATAGAGATCCATTTAATGAATTTTGACCCCTAAAAACTCAATGGAAGTGCCCCAAATTTCAATTTTAGTAGTGCAGTCTAAAAATAGTAAGTTTCTAAAAATAGTAATTCCTCAAATTCTGTATTGTTTTAAACCATGGAAGTTGAGCCAATTAAAATCCTTTGAGATTGGTGACCTTAAAAATCCTCCCCATACTTTAAAAATAGGTATAAATAAAGATGTAACCCGAAAGGGAAAATTAGACATCTCTTCCCAGAGATAAGCATATAGTTATATTGTGATCTTGAGTGATAATACATCTCTTCTCAGAGAATTCATTGTTACTATGTCATTTATATGTTACTAAAATATTTATCAACCAAAACTTTTGAGTTTTGGATCAGTGGTATCAGAACAGTTTGTCTTGAGAGTGTATGATCCTGAGGACGAGGTTAGGCTACAAGAAGCTTGGGTAGAAAACAACAAAGCTTCCAAACTATCCCCCTATTCACTCCAAATGAATTCAAATGGCAGATGACATCAAGACATCCAATCATATCAAGGAAATGGTGAATGAAGCCCTCCAATGGAAATAAGCACAGATGTTATAACAATTTGCCCAAATTCTTCAACAACTCTTGATGGGAAATTTTGGCTCCTTAGCTGCACTTCCTGGCTCCTCATCCATGGAACATCCTTTCAGTGCCTTAACACCCTTCAAGGTTTAGGTGAATTTTTATATTCCTAAATTTGAAGGCAAAATCATTGCTAATGCAGTAGAAAATTGATTAGATCAATTGTCTTCCTACTTCTTTGTAAACAAATTCACCGATGGAGAAAAGATCACTTTTGCTCTTTTGAAAGCATCATTGCCCATGAAAAACTAGTGGGAAGTGTATAAAAAGAGGTTCATTACAGATGACATTGACCTTGAGGTGGAACCTACGTGGGATTATTTTGTGGAAGTGATGAAAGAAGAATACTATCCCATTAGAGCATATGATGATCTGCACATATAGTGGCAACAACTTCACCAAGGTAAGGACTAATATTTTCAAGATTATATAGATATTTTTCATTCTTTGTCTGCAAGATTGGGCATCCAAGAAAGTGAGAAACATAAGAATCTCAAACATCATGGTGGACTACAATGGTACATATAAGGGGAAATGGAACTCTTCAATTTGGAAACCCTCAGTGAGGCATACAAATTTGTAGTGAAGATTGAGCAAAAGCATGGTAGAAAGAATATGAAGAGTCAGCCCTCAAAATGGAAAAGTGACAAGGAAGGTCAAACATGAGGCCAAAATTGGAAGCAAAAGGAGTTTCAAGATAAGAAATACTAGAAGGGGAAGGCTGGAAAATGGTGTGATTATCACAAAATTGGAACTCACTCCAAAGAAGAATGTCAAGCCATCAAGTCACTGCTTTCTGAGTCATAATACTTGACATCTACTACTCTATCTCATACACAACCCATGTCAAAGAGGATGAAGAAGACATTGTAGACGCTAAGTCTGACACCATCGCCACTTCATCATAGACCTATGAGAAAAGGATAGATGATGAGGAAAGATTGTTTCACTCCAAATTATGGGTAAAAGGTAAGCCTCTACGCTTAATTCTTGATAGTGGGAGTCAAAAGAATTTAATCTCTAATAAAGTTGTGAAAAGTTTGAATCTATCCATGAAGCCTCATCCAAAGCCATACAATATTGGATGGTTGAGTCCAGGTAGAGACCTCCATGTCACCCATCAGTGTCTTCTTTCATATGCAATAACACCTTTCTAAGATGAAGTCTTATGTGATGTGGTCAATCTAGATGTTTGTGATGTACTCCTTGGTCAGCCATTCATGTATGAGTGACATGGCATCTATGAATCATGAACCCAAAAAATCACCCTCACTCTTGGAACACGGTGCTATAGGGTACCAGAGGTACCACCTCCCACATCTATCTCCTTGATCAGTGATAAGCAATGTAAGAAATTGGTGGAGAAGACAAAGCAATTTGTTCTCATGGTGGTCAAACCATAGAAATACAAGAAAGCTGACGTTATAGTCCTGACTACACAATCAAAAAAATAACAAAAGAAAATATGATGAATCAGAGGAGAATATGATGACTTTTTCAAGTCACTCACAGGAGTTCCACTGCATTGCCAAGTAAAACATTTTATCGATTTGATCCCAGGATCACCTTTGCCTAACAGTCCTATGTAGCACAGATCAATTTTGGAGAATGATGAGATAAAAAGATAGATTCAAGAATTGATCCGAAAGGGTCACATTAGGCCAAGCTCTTCACCCTATGGCGGCCCAATTGTCTTGGCACCAAATAAAGATGGAACATGGAAGATTTGCATTAACTACCAAGCCCTGAATAAAATCACTACCCTCTCCCCAAGATTGATGACCTATTGGACCAACTCTATGGTGTAAAGTTCTTCACTAAAATTGATCTCAAATCTAGGTATCACCAAATTCCCATCGATCCCACTGATGTATGGAAGACTGCATTCAAATCTAAGGAGGGGCTCTTTGAATGGTTGGTTATGCCTTTTAGCTTAACTAATGCACCTACAACCTTCATGAGGATGATGGATGACATCCTAAAACCCTTCACTAACTCATTTGTGGTTGTCTACCTGGATGACATACTCATCTATAGCAGAACATGGGAGGAACATTTGAAACATGTTCGTAAGGTGCTTCAAACTCTTTGAGAGCACAAGTTGTATGTAAATCTCAACAAATACACATTCAGGATGACAAAAATTCAGTATCTCAGGTAAGTTATGAATGATGAAGGGGTCCATGTTGATCCAAAAAAGATTTGGGTTATTCAAGAATGGCCCACACCAAGGACCCTCATAGAAATTCACAGCTTCTTAGGTCTTGCAAATTTCTATTACAGGTTTGTTCTTGGATTTTCACATGTTACTTGGTCACTAACCCAAGTGACTAAAGGAGGAGCTAAAGCTACATTTCAGTGGGGTGAAATACAATAAAGGGAATTTGAGAATTTGAAGAACATACTTTACTCAAACCCTATTCTTGCCTTGCCATATTTGCATCAACATTTTGAGTTGATGACAGATGCATCTAAATATGCCATGGGAGCTGTCATCATGTAACATGGCCATCCTATTACATATCACAGTGAAAATTTCACTGATACACTAAGAAAATATCTGACATATGATAAGGATCTCTATGCCATTATGAAATCTTGCAAACAATAGAAACACTACATCTTGGGAAAAGAGATGGTCATCCACGCTGACCATAGACCATTGGAATTCATCCAGACATATAGCAAACTACAAAATGAGAGGCACCAAAAGTGGGCCACATATCTTTAGCAATTCCATCTAATAATCAAACACAAAAAGGGGAGCTCAAATACAACTGTAGATTGTCTAAGTCATCTGCCAATTACTGCACTCACAATAGTTCTTAACTTATGTGGACATGAGACTGCCACTTGGGGTGCTCTATATGAAGTAGATCCTACCTTTGTTGATACATATTAGGTGCTTTAAAAAGGTAAACATGTTTCTAATTTATATTTGAAAGATAATGTCCTCTATCATATGAGGCACATCTATGTTCCAGCTGCAGAGCAATAGAATATGATATGGGAAGCACATTTTAGTAGGACAGATGGACACTTTGGTATAGAGAAGACATTGGCAGTTCTTTAAAAACACTTCTACTAGCCCCATATGTGACAGGATGTGGAAAGATATCTCAAATATTTCACCCCATATGTGATAGCTAAGCCAACAAATAAGAAGCAAGGATTATACATGCCGTATCCAGAACCATACAGGCCTTGGGAATCTATTTCAATGGATTTTCTCTTAGGTTTGCCCACTTTAAAACATGGTAATGACTATATTTTTGTGGTAGTTGATCATTTTTCAAAAATGGCTATCATGATTGCTTGTAAGAAAAATATATCCACTGAAGAAACTACTCAACTATATTTTAGTCATGTATGGATCCATTTTGGTCTCCCCAAGTCCATTATCTCAGATCGAGATAGCAGGTTCCTAAGCATCTTTTGGTCCACTCTATGGAAGATGATGGATACCAAGCTGATGAAGTCCATAGCCTTCCATCCATAGATTGATGGTTAGATAGAGGTGGTGAACCACTTGATTTTTCACATGATTTAGATGTATTACTCTAAACATCCATGTACATGGGATGAGGGGCTTCTTTTCATACAACATGGATACAATCGGGCCCTGCACAACTTGACCAAACACAGTCCATTCCAAGTATGATTCGGGTTCCAACCCATGGCACCAATTGATATAGCTGTTCCATTCTCCACCATGGAATACACACCTCATGGAATATCTAAGGTAGCAAAAGAAACAAAGTTCATTGAATAAATGCAACACATCTAGTAGCAAGTTCATGACATCCTATAGAAGATGTATCAAAAGTATAAGCAACGCCATGACAAACATAGTATTGCACACCATTTTATTGTGGGTGTTAAGGTTTGGTTGCAGATTCAAAAGGAATGACTTGCAGGCCCACACAAAAAAAATTGGCCTCTATGATATGGTCCCTACACCATCACCAAAAAAGTTGGAGAAAATGCTTTTGAGTTAAACCTACTAGCCTACCTTGGTCTGCATCCAATATTCAATGTGGAGCTCCTCAAAACATATCATCCACCTCTATTAGACACTTAAGTTGTATTAGAACAACTTGACATTGATGAGCTTGATCCACAGAGTTTTTTTCCAGTGGAGGAGGATCAAATTGTGGACACCTAGATGAAGACAACAAGGGGACGCTCTATTCCGCTTTATCAAGTGGTTAAAAGGGGTCAACTTAGCCACCAAGGTGAGTGGCTCATAGAGAATCAAATCAAGACACAATTGACACACCTGATGAGGAACATTGATGTAATGGGGACCATTTCTTTTCAAGGAGGGAGGAATGATCCAGGCAGCAATTTAGGTGACAATTCGGGTGATAGTTCCACCCTAATTGATGATGGAACTTCTGGGAGCCATAACTATTGCACTGTAGCTCCAATTGACTCACCGTTTGAACCGTTGGAAAGATAAGAATGAGGATAATTCCATGAGATTGAATGGATATTTTATTGATGAAATTTTACCCTATAAAACCCAATGAAAGTGCCCCAAATTTCAATTTTAGTAGTGCAGTCTAAAAATAGTAAGTTTCTAAAAATAGTAATTCCTCAAATTTTGTATTATTTTAAAGCATATAAGTCAAACCACTTAATCTACCTCAATATTGGTGACCTTACACATCCTCCACCTACTTTAAAAATAGGTATAAATAAATATGTAACCCAAAAGGGAAAATTAGACATCTCTTCCCAGAGATAAGCATATAGTTGTATTGCGATCTTGAGTGATAATACATCTCTTCTCAGAGAATTCATTATTACTATGTTATTTTTATGTTCTTGAAATATTTATCAACTAGAACTTTTAAGTTTTAGATCAAATTCAGTGGGATCATGGATATGGGTTTGGTCCCTATGAGCATGAAGTTTATAACTATGTTCTTTGGGCATTAGGAGAGGATCATGGACACCTTCAGATGGGTGGTGGATGGGGACACAATGGAAGTCACCATCACCCTAGAGAATGTGCATGGGATAATGATTCTATCCATTAAAGGAATGCTTATGTTATGTGACACATTATTTCATATGGTAGAGCATCATAATCAAGCTTAATGGGCTACAAGATTTGACAAATATTATCTATGCAATTTGATTATTAGATTATTTTTAGTTTATGTGTTTGGAGTTATAGATATTAAAAAGTTCATCATTTGGATTATAACCTTATGATTACTATGTTATAAATCCAATGGGGTCATGACATTATATACTATTACCTTATGTTGATATGTGTTGGAGTACAACATAATGTATGATATGGGTGCTACAATTTAGGTACAACTCGTACATGATTTTTATGGGATTTTGAGTAGGGGTCAATAAAACATGGAGCCAATGACATTATTTGTGTGCTTTATTATGAGTGATTTCCTATGTATTGACTAATAGAGCTCCCACACTATATTGAGGACCACCTACCTCAAGTGAGCAGGTGGGAGTAGGATCCAGTTTTGAGATGGATCCCTCTATAGCTAGCCTTGGAGACTATTCAAAGGGATAAAATTACATGGAAGCCATATCAGGAACAATAGATTCTTTAATATCATGACCATCCATAGTATTAGAATGTGTGATGTTAAGATATGTGTTAGTAGAATTATATCCTCATGAATTGAAAAATGAGAGAGTATCTAAAACAAAAATTAAATCAACTAAAAACATTTGCAAACCATTCACAAAATTAAGACACCAATATATGTGGTTTACCAATTTAGCTACATCCACAAAGAAATTATCCAAACTTATAATTATTTTAGTTACAAAGAGAATATACCTCTCTACAATCTCTATTTCTCCTCTTCTTAAGTTCAATATTTCAACAAATCTTGCAATAAAACTTCTATAAGTATTCACACCTCTCCACCTCCTTTCAAGAATTCAACAACATAATGCCTTCCTTTCTTGCTTTCAACTCTTCTCTTGTACTTACAAATTACAAAGGAGGGAGTATGCATATATAAAATTTCAAGGAGAGAGATAATTACATAAAATAAATGGGAGAGAGAATATGGGGCATGGCATATCACATGGGGATAATAGTGACCAATAGTCATAAGATTGAAATCTTATACGAGAGTAAAAAATAGATCTTCCACTTTTGACAAAATATTCTCCTTTTCTCATGTCCATCCAAAATGACATCTCACTCACATGTGTGAGGCCAATCAAGCATAGTGAAGGTTGTATCCTTTCACACATGTGACCACAACCTTACAAAATATGTCCAAACATATTTTGAATTCTTTCATACATAACAAAATAAGATTATTACTAGATTTTCACCCCAACTATTCATGTCTATCTTCTTCCACCAAAATACAATCACATGTGAATGGATAAAGATAAAATACTTATCCCTTAGTGGAGTGGGGAGACCACTCCTTCACATGTGCTAGATTCTCATTCCACATCATAAAGAGCCACCTCACTTACATGCCATATCACTAAGATTCCACCCTAACATGGCATGTCATCATGCCACATCACCATGAATAGTACATATGAATAATACCCATGAATAGTGATGTGTGAATAATGATTTCACACTTAAAAATTCTCCCACTTAAAGTTAGTATTCACAACTTCCCACTTTTACACATGATAAACTAATTTCTCATTCTAATCTTATTCATCCACGAAGACCAATTAAAGTTGAATATAATTTCAAATTCACTTTTGCCACCACCTTTGTCATCATGTCTGTTGGGTTCTCATTGGTATGAATCATATCCAAATTTAGTTTCTCCTTCTCTAATACTATCTAAATGATGTGGTACCTCAACTAAATGTGTTTCATCCTAGAGTGAAATGCTGAGTTCTTTGATAAATGAAAGGCACTCTGACTATCACTTAAAAGTATCCCTTTTCCTTGGTGTCCCAACTCCTCCATTAGCCTCTATAGCCCTATAATCTCCTTGCTTGATTCTGTATCAATGACATACTTAGCCTCTATGATAGAAAGTGCCACTACTTTTTGTAGACGTGATATCCAAATCACCACCGTACCACACATAGTGAAAACATACTCGGTAGTGCTTCTCCCACTATCTAAATTTATTGTCATATCTGAATCTACATATCCCTATAGAGTGACATCTGATCCACCATAGCATAACACTACATCCATGGTCCATTTTCGGTAATGAATAATCCACTTCACTTCTTGTCAATGTTCCTTTCTTGGATTACTTATGAATATAATCACCACTCCTACTACATGGTAATGTTTGGAATCATACACACCATTGTATACATTAAGCTACCAACTATTTATGAGTAAGGTGTCTTGGAAATTTTACTCCTCTATTATTCTATCTTAGGATATTACTCCTTTGTTAACTTGAAGTGACCTACCAAAGGTGTCTTAACCAATTTAACATTCAACATGCCAAACCTCTCTAACTCTTTTTTGATGTACTCTCCCTATGGTAGTGTCAATCTATGATTCTTTCTATCTATATTTATTCTCATCCCAAGGATGTATTTGGAAACACCAAATATTTCATAGTGAAAGAATATCCTAACTATCTCTTTAGTACATTAATATCTTGCATGTTATAACCTATCACTAACATATCATCCACATACAAAAGTAGGATAATATAGATGCCATTTTAAAATTTCTTAAAATATACATAATGGTCATAATGACATCTAGAATAGTCTTGATCCAACATAAAATTGTAAAAAATAATGTACCATTACCTTGGAGCTTGTTTAAGGCCATACAAGCTCTTCTTCAATTTGCACACCACCTTCTCCTTACCCTTGAATTTAAAACCTTGGGGTTGCTCCATGTATATCTCCTCCTCCAAATCCCCATGAATGAAATTAGTCTTCACATCCAACTATTCTAAATGCAAGCCTTCCACTATAAATATACTTAAAATATTTCTAATAGAAGTCATTTTAACAACAGGAGAAAAGAATTCATCAAAATCTATACCTTTCTTTAGTGCAAATCCTTTCACCACTAATCTGGCCTTATATTTATTTTTATCTCCATATTTCTCCTTTAACATGTATACCCACTTGTTCTATAATGCCTTCTTTCCCTTTGGAAGCTTCTCCAAATCCCATATTTGGTTTGTCATGAGAGAGCCATACTCCTCATCCATAACCTACTCCCACTTCTTCTTGGCATTGACCTATAATACTTATTCAAAGCTCTCTGGCTCACCACCATAAATAAGTACAAAATAATTGAAAGGAGAAAACCTTTTAGGTGGTCTACTTACTCTAGAATATCTCCTCACAATAGGGTTTTGGGGTTCTTGTTGTTTCTGCATCTTCTGTACTGGTTCCTCTTGGACATTTTCATTTGTGAAGTCCTCCAACACTACGCATTTCTTCTGAACTACCTCTTATTTATTTTCCAACAACTATTTATTGTACATGACTTTCTCATTGAAGATAACATCTCTACTCCTGATGATTTTATTATCTTCCTCATTCCACAATTGGAATCCAAAGTCATTAGTACCATAGCCAATGAAAGTACATTTCTAAGATTTTACCTCTAACTTTAATCTATTATTTTTATCAATATAACAAAAAGCTTCACAACCAAAAAATTTCAAAAAATAATAGTCTACCTTATTATTAGTCCATGCCTCCTTTGGAATGCCACCATCCAAGGAAATTGAAGATCCTCTATTTATCAGGTACATAGATGTATCAACAACATCCACCCAAAACTATAATGTCAATCCTACATGCAACTTCATGCTCCTAACACATTCCATTATGGTTCTATTCATCCTCTCTGACACACTATTCTACTGTGGTGTTCCTAGAACTCTCTTTTACCTATAGATTCCATTTAGTGAATAATTTTTTTAAAACTCCTTGTTGTAGTACTTTACACCATTATTTGACCTAAGGCACTTGAGATTTAAACCTATTTCATTCTCAACTAAAGCTCTCAATCTCTTAAATATATCAAACACATCAAATTTTTTATTTAATTTAATAAACCTAAACCTTCCTAGTTGCATTATCAATAAATGTAACATAATATATCAAACCACCAAGTGAAGGTACCTAAATTGGTCCCTATACATCTGTATGCACAAACTCTAACTTTCTTGTCTTCATGGCTAGTCAAACTTTCATAAACTACACACACTTTTATTCCCATATATATAGTGCTCACACAAGTCAAAGTTAATTTATTTAAGACATGATAATATCTCCTTTGAGTTTACAATATTCATACCTTTTTCACTCACGTGACCAAGTCTATAATACCACATAGTTGCATGTATACCTAAAGCAACTAAATCATAATATGCATAATTACTAAGTATGGCTAATTAAAAAGTGCCAACTTTATCACCTCTTTCTACCACTAAAACACCCTTGGTAACCTTCCATGAGTCACTAGTAAAAGAGACCATACATCCATCACTTCCCAACTATATTGTAGAAATCAAATTTTTCTTTAATCTTGGAATGTGCCTAACATACTTAAGCACCCAAGTGTTCCCATTCTACAATTTTACATGAACACTTCCTTTTCCAACTATGCTATATGGTTCATCATCACCAAGGTAAACATGTCCAAATTTCCCTTAAACACAATCTCTAAAATAATGTCTATGAGGAGTAGAATGGAAAGAAGCACCAAAATCTAAAACCCAAGATTCATTAGCATTATCTATATAAATAATAAGAACATATTATAACACATTAGTTTCTACATTTACCTCTTTATTACTTTTTGGGTTTTGGTTCTTGGCTAGTTTTATAGGCTTTCCTTTTAGGAACCAAAAATATTTCTCTTTATGTCCTAGCTTCCCACAGTGCCATCATTCCATTTTACTTCTTGAATTTGATCTTGACATCCTCTTTGATTTTTCATGGTTTGCTCTTCTTTTGTTCTTTTGTCTCCCTCTAGTCTCCACCATCAGTGCATTCTCCAACATGAACATTTCACTAGTATTTCTCCTTCACATTTCCTTGCTTAATATCACACCCAAAACATCTTCAAACTTTAGTTTGGTATTGTTAGAGATGGAGTTGCTCACCACCATGACCAAGCTATTCCAACTTTCAGATAAAGAACATAAAATAAGGAGATGCTTGACTTCATCAACAATTTCAATATAAAAAAAATTCAACTATCCTATAAGTATGTTAAAAGTATTCAAATAATTTGTTACTAAACCATTTTTAGACATTCTCATATTTTTATTTAGTAAGAAACTTTTATTGGAAGCAGAGGGTTTTTCATATAAATTCCCTAGTGCACTCATAAAACTTTTTGTAGTCTTTTCTTGATAGATATTAAATTCTACCATTAATACAAGACATAACCAGATGGTTCCAAGTGCTTTCCTATCCAACAAATCCAAATATTTATTTGATATTATTGTTGGCTTCTTGGCTTTGCCTTCTAATGGAAAGTAAAGGTTTTTTTGAAAGATGTAATATTCCATTTGCATCTTCCATAATTTAAAGTTCTATCCATTGAACTTCTCCACTTTTGATTTTCTATCATCTTCCATATCTCCTACTCAAGATATAATCCTTAGATCCTACAATTCAAACTTCAACAACAAAAAACCTTTGTTCTGATATCACTTTTTTGGATATATGCTAGCTGAATTATATCCTCATGAATTACAAAATGAGAGAAGCTATAAAACAAAAATTAAATCAACTAAAAACATATGAAAACCATTCACAAAATGAAGACACCAATATATGTGGTTCACCAATTTGGCTACATCCACAAAGAAATTATCTAGCCTTATAATTATAGTAGTTACAAAGATAACACACCTCTATATAATATCTATATATCCTCTTCTTACATTCCATATTTTAACAAATCTTGCAAAAAGACTTATCTAAGTATTCACACCTCTTCACCTCCTTTAAATAATGCAACAACACAATTCCTTCTTTTCTTGGTTTCAACTCTTCTCTTGCACTTGTAAATTACAAAGGAGGGATTATGCATATATAAAATGTAAAGGAGAGAGATAATTACATAAAATAGATGGGAGAGAGAATATGGGGCATGGCATATCACATGGGGATAATAATGACCAATAGTCAAAATCTTGGAAGCTTATGCAAGCCTCAAAAATGGATCTTCCACTTTTGACAAAGTATTCTCCTTTTCTCATGTCCCTCCAAAATGGCATCTCACTCACATTTGTGAGGCCAATCAATCATAGTGAAGGTTATATCCTTTACCACATGTGACCACAACCTTATAAAATATTTCCAAGCATAATTTGAATTCTTCCATACATGCCAAATTTAGATTCTTCCTAGAGTTGTGCCCTAACTATTCATCTATATCTTCTTCCACCAAAAGACAATCACATGTGAATGGATAAAGACAAAATATTTGTCCCTTAGTGGAGTAGGGTTACCCATTCCTTCACATTTTCTATATTCTCATTCCACATAATCAAGAGACACCTCACTCACATGCTATATCACTAAGATGCCACCATAGCATGCCATGCCATCATGCCACATCACCATCAATAGTACCCATGAATATATATGTGTGAATAGTGAATTCACACTTAACATGTGAAATCTCAGATCATGATACATTATCCCTAGTGTTAGATCCACATGCATGTAATTGTGTGACTAGACAAATTGGACTTGTGCACCCAAAAACATCATTGGTGGTCCCACCCCATTGGGTGAGACATTATCAAGATCTATGAGGAGAAAAGATAAAGAGTATACTAGGTGATGTCCTAGTTTTTAGACCTCTTCATGACCCACATGGGGGAGGTGACATCAGTGGAAGTAGAATGAGAGGATAACAGAGTAGGTAAGAGTTTGTTCCCATGTTCTGATGGTGGAGGAGGAGCCACTTGAATGAGATAAATGGGTCATATAATGATGAGTGTGGCTATTAGGGGATCAAGTCTTGGTGGTTTAATGTGATAGGAGGGTGGGGGATTAACCCAACTTGAGTTAGGATAAAAAGTGTGTCCTTAGAGGTAGGGTATAAGGTAAGACTATCATATAAAATCACACACATACAAGTAAAAATAAAATATGCATTAAGTTTTTACTATCAATTTACTTTTCTAGACTTGGAGATATACATGATAGGTACTAGTGATAGATTTACTTTCATATTTATTATATATGGATATCTAATGTCAGATTTAATTTCATTTTGCATATGAAACAATGGAAATGGCATGATGGAGGACTATAGTGGAGATAACCTATCATGAGATATTAGATGATGTGTTTCTAGATCATGACACCATGTATATGAGGGATCTATTTATACCTTTAACTGCATTGTATGCTAGATAATTTAGACTGGTTGGTGTTATTACATATGACATATAGCGATGGGATAAGATTCCTATTGCACTAATAGTTTAAATAGGTGGGGATGGTACAAGATGGTAGCAAGTGGCTATGACACATATTGCCTTGACTATAGAGATTATTACCCATAAAGTGATTGTGACTCAAGTACACCAATTTAAGATAAAGTTAGTAGAATGTGAGGAGAAGTCAATTGATTGAAATCTTAGACTCAAACACTAGAGATGTCATTACAAGTGTGATAGATAAAATTTTGAATCTATGCGAGCTAGGAAAATAAATGAATGCAAATTCCTATTCTAAATCTAAACTAAAACCTCAGATTGATCTATTCAAAACAAAGGAAAACAAAGGAAATACTTACAATACCATCATGCAAATTAAGTACATCATATTTTCTATTGAGTGAATTAAATTTTATCTTGATTCTTGGTATGTGGGTGCTTAAATCAATTCTCTAATAAAATGGAAATTCAATAACATGTGGGTATATTATCAAAATTTTCAATGGATGCATAGGATAATTATGATAGTAATTTGATAGCTTGAAGGTGGATGATGAAACTTTTATTTATAGGATTTAGGGTGAGGAAATGGATGGTTAGGATAAATCTAAATTTATTGGATAATGTTAATTATAGACAATTAGATTTGAGTCCTCATCATGTAGAAGAGACCAATTCCTCATGTGTGAGAGAAAAGTGGAAAGTTAGTTGGTAGTCAAAAATGTCTTAATAATGAGTCAAGGTAGTTGGATGACTCAAAAAGTTAGTTGAAATTTTCAATGACGACTCAATAATTAGTTGAGAAAGTTAAGGAAGTGGCTGGATGACTCTACACTTGGTTGAGAGAAGTGTGGAAGATGTTTGGTGACTTGAAAATTTTGGATTTTTAGTTATTTTTATGGAATTATGTGTGGATGGATAATTAATTAATATGGTTAATTAATTATTCTTAAAAGGGATGGAGGTGATTTAATCATGAAATTTGAATTTATGATACTGGTCAGGTTAGTGTGTTGATTTTAAACAAAGTTAATTATGACACTAAATATGATAGAGTTTAGGTGTTTATATTTTCATCTCTTTGAAAGGGTGTTGTGACTATAATAATCAATGCCTTTTCAAAAAAAAAAAAAAGAATGAAAGTGAATGTAGTAAGATCATACCCCAGGTGGATTTGAATGACTGAATGATGTTCCCTTGAGCATTTATATGGGAGAATGGATGAGGATGAATGCTCAAAATGAAGAAGGTCATATGAAAAATGATGGATTTAATACCACCATTTAATGGAATTATGAATCTTAATAAAATTATTGCATGATTTTAGGCATATTTAAAATGATTTTCCCCAAGCAGATTGGTGCTAGGGAACGGATTTAAAGAAATCAAATTTCCTATTTTTAAGCTATACACTTGGATTGTGCCCATGAATGATTGGTACATGAGAGCGGATGTGGAAATTATGTTTCCAATTTTAAGATACAGGATGAAAAAAGGAGACATATTTTCCAAGGATAAGTGATAACATTTACTAGAGTGATCGGTAACCTAAAATAAAGATATTGAGTAATTTGATGAATTGGTGGTATGTTTGTAAGAAAAAATGAGGTGATATGGTTAAAATAGATGAAAAGGCTTGGATGGGGTGGAAAATAGGATTAAAAAACATTGGGGTGGGGTTAAAAAATATGAATGGGGTAGGTGAATATATAGGGGTATGGGGAAATTGAAATTTCATTGTTTAAAAAATCATTTAGTTGATTGAGTTCATTAACCACCTAGTATTGTATTTTTCTCTAGATTGTGAGAGGAAAATGGAGTGTATACTAACTGATAGGCATTACAGTGAGTGAGCCCATGTTTATCAGATGCTATATGGGAGTGTGGATCATATAATTCATGTTTTATCATTTAAGGGTCATTTGAATTAGTGTGTTATGTCAAGTGTAAGGAAATTGGGATCAGGGACAATGACAACATAGACCACAACATAAGAGTACTTTGTAGGCTAGTATTATCACCACACCATGTGGCCTACATGGGGTACACCACAATGGCTGAGACCATCCCCTACAAAGGGATAAAGTGAGAGTTGACAATGATATGAGAGATATAAATTTGTAGATGTACATGAGATGCATTTGATGCATTAATGGACACATTATATATATATATATATCTATGTGTGTATGTATATATATATATGTATATATATATATATATATATATATATATATATATATATATATATATATATATATATATATATATATATATATATATATATATATATATATATATATACATACATACATATATATGTATATACATATATATGTATATACATACATAAATAAATATGAATTTATATATGTGTACATATATATACATACATACATACATATCTATGTGTGTGTGTATACATACATACATACATATAGATATGGTTTTTTGTGGCATGTGATTGTGTTATGGATTGGATTATGTTTATGGATGTTTTATTTGGTTTTAGTAGATGGATATATGTATATATTTATATGTGATTTCTTTTCTTCTGCATATCATATGTGACACATATTAGTAATTTTGTTTGTAGCTTTATAATGTGATGTATAAAGAGGACGTGAAAATGTATTTGTGAAAGTGAGATGGGTTAATCGTTGATTTTTATAGGCTTTACTTGGAGTTCAAACATTTTGTTCCAACATGAGTTGAGCAATCTTTATTTTTATATTGTTAAAAATAATATGCGTCAATGTTATAGAAAAACCATGATGGCTATTGTATTATGCACATAAGGACTGATAGAGTCACAATTGAAAGACTTAATGCATCATGATATTGAAGATCATAATAACACCATTTTTAATGCACATAGTGATCTAGAATAAAAAAATAACAACAAAAATAAGATAAAAACATTTGCAACAATGAAACCAAGTAAGGAAAATAAACAAGAAAGTGAAAAAACAACTATACAAGTAAGTAAGAAAAACACATGATTTGTACAAACAATAAAGAAAGTAAATGGTAAAAATAAGTAAAAAATATATTTTTGGATATCCTTAGTTGAGTAAAACCTTTTTTCATATGAGATATTCGAAAATGATAATTGTTTGAGGAGTAATCTGTGTAAGTAATGACTAGGGTATGCTACTAAGGACACTTTATTTTTGGATTGGTTTTGTGATTTTTTTTTCAAAATTTTGGGGATTTTCTAATGTTTTAGATTTTATTATATTTTTGTGTGATGGTGGCTGAACCAACTATATGTATCCTATGTAAATGAGCACTTTCTACATAGTCTGTATGGACCTCAGGTCGATGTAATTCTCTTAATGCAGAAAGAAATGGAAAGTGATGATATTAGGTAAGATGATGATGATTAAATGAAAGGCACCCTACCAAAAAATGATGATAGATGACATGGTTTTATAATGGATGAGTGTTGTTGTTGTGTATGGATGAATGATTTATCTAAGGATTATGTACAAGAGTCTACCAAAACATGAGCAAAGGTATATCTACATAACTATGAAGATCAAACATTAATCTAAAATGTCATAAAAAACTAAAGATATGAGATATACACAAATGAATAGGGATGTATAAAATTGGATAATGGGTAAATGTATAATGATAGGGGATTCCCCCAAGTAACTAGGGTGTATATAGACATTGGTTTACACATGGCAATAGAAATTGGTTTTCACCATGGTACTTGTCCAAAGTGCCATAAGAATGGTTTTCACTTTTGGACAGATTGTTTTTCTTTCTCTTTTTTTGATTTTTCCTATTTTTTAAACACATCTATAGTATCATTAGATCAATCTAGGCATGCAAGCTCTTGAGGTGCATGATGTTCATTGTTTCATTAAGATCTTCACCTTATTCTATTTTTACTTTATAAGCAATCAATCCATATTTGGCAATGATGATGTATGGACCTAACTAGTTAGGTTCAAAATTGTTTTCATTTTCATGATCAATGTTGGTGTATTGTTGGTTTATTTCAAAACAAGCTCTTCAATTTCAAATTATTTGGATCTAATTTTCTTGTTATAGCTATGATGGAGATAATTTTTATAGGATTATAGATGGTTAAGGGTATTAATACATTTATCATCTAGGATATTGAGCTCATGTAGCCTTTAAATGTGATATGCTTCATCATCAAAAATATTTTTTTAATAGATATGTAATTATGGAAGCTCGATTTCAATAGGTAAGATGGAATAAGTGCTGTAAACAAGGAAATACAGAGTTTCACCCATGGGTGAGTGAATGCTAGTATGGTAAGCGTAAAAATCAAGGTAAATATATAAATTATAATCACAATAAGCATAATTGACAACACACTTAAGTATTTTTATGATATTTTTATTTGATGCCTCTGCTTGACCATTGCCTTGGGGGATAGTATGATGTGGACCATTCACGATTGATATGGTATAATTAGAAAATGCATTTAAAATATTTGTTTTTGAATGACTTACCATTATCTAATATAATGGTATAAGGGATCCATAATGATAAATTATATGGTTTAGGATAAACTTGGAAATTTGTTTGTTGGTTGTATAGGTTAACAAAATAGCTTTGACCCACTTAGTAAAGTACTCAATGGTACTGATTATATGTTTATGCCCATATGAAGATTTGGAATTTATTTTTAAAATGAGGTCTAACACCCATGCGGATAAGGGTCATGGGGTGGTAATGGGTTTCAAGGCTTGTGATGTATCATAGATTAGGTCACCATGTTTTTGGCATAAGACACATTTCTTGACATATTGGCATGAATCGGTTTCCTTCACTTTCCACTAATATCTGATATAAAGAAGTTTATTTACAAGGACCATGTGACTAGTATTAACACCAAAATTACCATTTTGAACTTTATTAATGACTAATCTAGCCCCACCAAAATTTAAAAATCATAATAAAGTTCCATCATAACCCCAACGATGGTAAATCAAGAAGCACACTGGATGAATGATTTTTATGATTATGGGATAAGTTAGGAGGGATCACATGTTCATGGAGGTAGGTGTATATATCTTGGTACCAAGGGAGTTAGGATAAAAAAATTTAAAAACCATTTTAGGTTTGAGAGTATTATATGTTGGACACATCAATTGATCAAAAAATAACTAGCTATGACTATCATTTGGATGCATGTCTAGGAAAGAACCAATTATGTCCATAGCATCAACTACCTTGTTATTGACTCAAGGAAATTTCTCAAATCATATGGACTGAAATCATTGTTTAAAACTATCCACCATAATTTAACAAGGAATTAACTTATCATCTTTAGCTTGGTATTCATCAATTACTTATTTTATGGTTTTGAATGTTACATTGAATTGAAAGCCTGAGGCCAAACATAAGAGCTTCATATTATAATATGTTATTGGTACAAGAGAATCCTATATGAAATTATTTCAGAATGAGATCACCATGTAGAGTGATGAGAAAAATACCTTCCCTTGAGACATGACTTGTAAAAGACCTGTCAAAGTATAATTACCACTCTAATGGTTCATCCAAGGACATGATATATTCATCTAGAAAATATTTGATGAGAGATTGGATGTCTATCAATGGTGATTCTACCAAGGTATCTATAAGTTATTTACCTTGATAGATTTTTAGTTGACATAATCTATAACAAAATCACTTAAAATCATAACCTACTTAACCATTCTCCCTGTTAAAGCTGATTTGGAAAGGAGATACTTAATTGGATCAACTTTGGCAATGATTTCGGTTTGATTAATGAACATGTAATGTCAAAGTTTTTGGGAATAAAAATAAACTACTAGACATGATTTTTTGATGTCAAAATACTTTAGTTTATAATATACCAAGGTTCTACTTTGATAATACATTGCTCTTTCTGTTCCCTATTTATCATGTTATGATAATAATGCCCCGAATGCATACTATGTTGTTGAAATATATAGTATTAGAGTTTTACCTAGAATTGGTGGCATTAAGATTGGTATATTTTCTATATAACATTTACTATTTAAAAATTCTTGTGTGCCTTCTGTTTTTCCCAAAATCCATCACTTGTTTTTGTGGACAACATGTCGACTATTTTGGTCCTGCAAGCCAAAATGACCTCTTCCTTTCTCAAAAAATGTTCTAAGTAGTCAAGTTCTTCAATTACTCAAGCCTTTTTAGCTAAGAAAATTATAGGTTTAATAGGTGGGCTTTCTCAAAAGGAAGTTAAAAATAGTTAAGTCATTTCCTAAAAATTATAAAGATGGTTCAACGCCAAGGTTCAATCAATAGGTTCATCAGCTAGGTTCAAAGAGTTGGAATGAATCATTAAACCAATGAACTATTGAACCCCACTTCAAAGGTTCAAAGTGGTTCAAAGGTTCAAAGAGTTTGAAAGGCTTCAGAGGGTTCCAAGAGTTTAAATTTTAAGGTTTGAGCGAATGGTTCAAACAGTTGGTTTAATGATATATTAAACTCATAAAAAAGACTAAGTGAATGCGGCTCTTTACAAGAAATATTGGACCACCGAACTGATTAAACTACCCAAATTATTAAACCAATGAACCATTGAACCCTGATTCAAGGTTCAAAATGGTTCAAGCGACCAGTGAATAGTGACATCCCCATAGATGTCAAATTTAGGACAACAGAATAATCGTTGATTTTCAAATGGTGCAGACCCAGGAACAAACTCAGTGACCAGCCAAGGAAGGAGATGAAGGAGCCATGAAAAATGAAGGGATAGCCTGAGAGCTTAGGACACTAGGAAGAGACAAAATATAGTAGGAAAGAGAGAAAGTTACAAAGAATCTAGAAATATTAGCAGAAGAGTTATTCCAGTAGTGGAATAGTCCACTAAGTGGACCTTAGAGAGTGCAAGCATTCAATGGTGTGGCCTATTTTTCTTCATTAAGTAAAGGTGAATGGATAGCCATGTAAGCATCATAAAGAAGACCAGGTGACCCATGCTTTGGAAGAGATAGTTGGGATGATTTAGAATACCAAAGTTAAGACCAATAACCTGTTCTAGCATGGCCCCTTCAAATTTTTTTTGATGCATTCAATACAACATGGGCCATTTCATAAAAACAAGCACCCGAGTCTTTCTTAGGAGGCTATATATTTTAATCTCTCATTTTTATGCAAAAATATGGCTCTCTCTATTATTATAAGTGAAACTCTACCCAAATTGAAAAGCATTCCTGAGACTTTGAGCTCAGACTGTTAATCATATTTCATCAAGTGAATGAGAAAGCAAGTGACCTTTCAGACTTTGTGTTGAAATAGCTTATGTTATCTAGGAAATCATTTTTATGTCTTTTTACTATATACAATCTTGTCCATTTAATCAAATAAGCAGAACAAGAGGAAATAATTTGAAAGATGTCCTCAAGTTGACTGTGAGAGACTTTGTGCTACCATAATTATCTTTAGTCTGTGTATTTTGTGTTTCAGTGAAAAGGATATTGGAGAGATTTTGGGCTTCCCTTATCCTTCATAATATTTTAATCTATTGTAGTTGAAGTGAAAAATTTGTGCTACACTTCATTCTACTATGTTACTTCACACTAAATTAGTGAGAGAAGCAACGAAAGACTTTGTGCTTTCATGGGTTTCTTGTAGTTACAGTTACTACCTAGGAAGTCTTCCTCTAGTTTTTTGAACATCATTTTTGAAAGAAGAGAAATGCCTTCATCAATTAACTAGGAATTCTCCTTTTATTTGTGAACATCATCTCTAAAAAAAGAGAGATGGATGGTGTTATTTAACCCCTGAGTCTTTTTTTAGTTTATATTAGTATATAACAGTTTATAGGGAACCTCCCCTTGATGAGAGGAGAGATTTATCATCTTATGATGTGGTAGACCTACACATTTTTTTGATTAAATCTCTTTGTGTTATGGTTGATATACCCATTTTTTCATCAGTTAGTTGATGACAAAATATTCACCTAATAGTTTTTGGTGACTCCGCTGGGGAATCAAACATGTAGTTTGAAGCCTCAAGCTTCAAATTGAAGTAGTCCCAGTTCTTCTCCATTTCCATTTAACACTCTAGATGATCCATTATACACATGAAGATAGAGATATCAAGGTATTGTTGACCCTATATTCAAGTTGGTACAGCTAAATAATTTTGATCTATTTCCTCCACCATCTCACCTTTAGCGAACCAAGAGTTTTCCTACTGCCAACATCAAGTCTCTAATACTAGGTGAAACTTCTCTTTTCCCTACTAGTAGAGCTTTGTCTATATGTATCCCATAAATATTTTTTATCCCTCCTTTCAATCATCATATCATGGCAGCCCAAGGCCCATGGAGTAACACTTTTAGCCCTCTAAATTTGACCCCACCTTTACATAAACTACCCCATATTTCAAGGAAGAACTTTCCCAAGTTCTATGGTGATGGGAGAGTTCACCCTGATAAAATTATTGTAGCTTTCTACATATCCTATGGTGTGATAGGCATTGAATATGAAGACATAACAGTCAGACTATTTATAGAAACATTGCAAGGCACTGCAACAGACTAGTTTTATCATTTGCAAGCTTGGACTGTGACTGATTGGAATACTCTCAAGGCCAAGTTCAAGGCTAGATTAAAACCTATAAAAGATTCACATGCCCTATTAGCTCAGCTTACACAAATGAAGAAGAAACCTCATGATCCTATGCAAGACTTCATTTCTAAATTTGACAATCTGAGGAATAAGATTCCTATAATTGCTCAGCCAACACCTAAAATTATTAAATGCTTCTTCATAAATTCTTAGCTTCCTGAAGTAAGTTTCTTATTGAGGTGGGCTGGTCATATAGATTTAGCTGTAGCTCAGATTTTGGCCACTAAAGTTGAAGATGATCTTATCTTGGTAGGAACGATAAGAAGAGATCCTAACATAAATAAATCTTCTTCATCTTCTAAAATTTTTTCTATAGGCACCACTAATCCTATGGTGCAAAAGCTAGCAAATGAATTGCTAGCTCTAAAAAAACAAATGGCACAAGGGATGTCTATTCCTCCTTCCTATTGGGATATACCAATGAGGACATTTCCCAACCAATCATACCAAGGAAACATTACCAGAAATCAAGGGCAACCCAATCACCTTCCTCCTACATAGGGGAAGCTTGCCATTGCTGTAGCACTAGCTAACTCAGTAGTTGGCTATCATGAAGTTGAACATGATTCCTCTTTATAACCTAAGTTTGATCAAGAAGATGATGCTAATCTCTCTATAGAAGCTGAAGAAGAATTAACTGGTGAATCCAACATTGGTTTCTTGAATTATCAGGATGAAGCCATAAGTAAGGGAGAAGGGTTTGATGAATCATATGCTGTCTTTACCAAGTCCTAGATCTAGTCAACTCAACAAGCTGATAAGTGAAAAATAGGGGAAGAATCATGACCAACAATATCAATTACTAAACAGGGGACTTATCTACCTTTCTAATCAAAGGACTCGGTGATCAATAAAAAAGTAAGTACCTCAAACAATCTTGCACCTTCTACTTCAATTTCTCAGACCAGTACCACACCTAATAAAACCTAGAATGATGGACCTCCTTCCTCTATTCCTAGTTCTTTTCAGTCATTTGATATAATTGACCATACTAGGAAGACCAAGATCTAAATGTCTGAGTTTGAATACTTACAAGCCAACCCTGAGTAGTTGGATATGTTAGTTCAATACGACAAGAATAAAACCATCCCTATAAGATAAGATGTTTCAAAGGAGGCTCATGATCTTCTAAAGAATAAATCCACCTAAAATAATCTTGTCATTACTCCTCCTGTCACCCCTAAGAAAATAGAACCTTTCTATGTTTCCCTGTTGATAAATAGACATAG